>OZ038477.1:145493133-145785633 GCA_964036315.1 Acanthosepion esculentum | reverse complement strand
GAGGACTCCTTCATATTCTATACTCTGAGAGTTCATTTGAGCACTTCATGCGAGTCTCCCTCGGGATTGGCTCAACACGAGTTGAAAGGTAAGCTGACAGTTAATTTCCACTATTAATCATTCTTGAGGGAGTGGGTGGCTTAATACTCAACTGCATAGAGGTGAAGTGAGATCAAACTCTGACCTGAACATTTTGCATTGTCTTCATATTAATGTCCTTCAGGAAGGCATGTACCAATATAGCATGTTGTTGGAATCCATTCGTTCTTTAAGGCTGTCAGGTTAGCACCTTTGACCTCAGAAAAGGTCACTTCCTCCTGAAACCAGAGCAACAGTACATGTGTGACTATAAAACAACATCATACATGGTTAACGTGACCGAATCCAAAAGAGGGAATGCTGACTTTAAAATTTCAGTTTTTTCTGTTTCTGACTAGTCTTGTGTCTATCGTCTCTTCATGTTGACTTAAATATAAATATGGTTCCAATAACCATGTCCTGAAGATGGTCTACTAGACCGAAACGAAACGTCTGACGTCGACAGTAAAACAAAATTAAAACAGTAAACTTGCATATTCGGATTTTGCTTTGCCTTTTCCATATTTTTCATCATACCGTCGGATCTACATCCACATATTTGCTTACATATATGGTTAAGTATGTGGCTCAAAATAGTGTTTGGTGACTACAGTTGTTGTTCTATCACAAGCTGAATTGGTTGTGTTGTCACGTTAGTCTCTACAGCTATCTTCAGCCCAATATGTCAAAGTTGCACTCTCTCTCGTATTGAAAATCAAATAAGCCATCTGTTCACCAGAAGAAAATTTTATTTATTTTTAGTATTAAATAGTGAAACGCATATATTTCTCTTCTTTTTTTTTTCTATATTTTGTTTTTTAAGCATTTTGCCCCAAGCAAGGTGTGAGTGCTACTGGTTTGCAGAAGGTGAAAGAAAAATTGTGTCTGGGGTGGGGGAGTGAGGAAATGATAAAAGATGAGTGGGGCCCAAGACATCAGAAGATGGTGATTGATGTTGCATTTACATTTTATAGATTGTGGTTATCACTGAAGCAAGTAAACAGGGGAATTCCACAGGCGGGAAGTGGTGATAACATTTAACTATTTCAATGGTGAAAGGGTGGGACGTAGATGCTGGTCTAGTAGCACACTTAAATTTATGTAGATGGAGCACCAAGGAAAACAGCTCGACAAAACAGTAGCCATGGAAATATTTGTAGAAAAAACAGATGGAAGCCACATCCTGTCTGTGAAGAAGTGACTGGAGTCAAGATGTCAAGTCAGGATTGATTACATTTGGTCTGTACTGACTACTTTTATTTTGCCCAGTCTTGAAGTTTTTCTAGTTAATGTATAGAGAGACATGAGTGAGAGAGAGATTCTCCCACTCCTAGTACACGTTCCTACAAGACAAGAGTTCTCTCTCAGGAAGTTTGGAAAAAAGAAATTCCATTTTTACCAGAAAATCTTGCCTTTTTACTAACTGGAAATTTGTCAGTTCATGGGCCAATGAAAAATCTCCACAACATTGTCCTTTTTGTTCTATTTGAGGGACTTGTAACTGTCAACTGACTCCATCAAATATATTATATTTCCAGTAACAACCACTTATTTTCTTCTATTTTACTGTACAGTGTTACACTCAGTGTGGTTGCACCCCTGCCATACTCCACAGGCTGTCTGCACAAACAGACATTATTCACTGCACTTTAATTATATTGTAATTGTTATGATATTCCATGCAGAAATTGCTGTTGTATGCTGCCAATATTCGTTCTACAGTCCAAGACTAATCCCCTTACCTAACATAGCAAGATTATATATAACACCTACTCATATAGATATGTTAATTAGTGGTAACCCTAACCAACTATCGCCCTGAAACGAATAGGCTTTATGCCGTTTGTTGATCTCAGGCTTCTTCCTCTATTTGTATTTTCATTTTGACTTCCTTCTCTCTCCCTCTCCCCAAGGATCTATGCCTATTTCTTACTTTGGGAGATCTAGATCAGTATCGTTTGTTGGTGACACCCTGTTTTTCACCATTGATGCTTGAATTATCCTGGTCTTCCATTGATTCCTCATCAGTTATTTCTTGTTGGTTTATAGGGTCCAAGCTGAACTTGCTTCCTGTTCAATTTCCTGTTGGTTTATAGGGTCCAAGCTGAATTTGCTTCCTGTTAAATTTCCTGTTGGTTTATAGGATCCAAGCTGGACTTGCTTCCTGTTCAATTTCCTGTTGGTTTATAGGGTTCAAGCTGAACTTGCTTCCTGTTCAATTTCCTGTTGGTTTATAAGGTCCAAGTTGAACTTGCTTCCTGTTCAATTTCCTGTTGGTTTATAAGGTCCAAGCTGGACTCGCTTCCTAGCTCAATTTCCATCATCCCTTTGTTTTTTTGTCTGGATCTTATTTGATCCGCATGGGCAAGAACATTGCATTTTTAAATATTAATGCTCTATTGTTTCATTAATGGAATACATGACATGATTAATGGGGCTCTAATCTCTCTGCCCATTAATGTAGACATATTTTCTAATCTGTTCACATGTAGTATAGTTCAGTAACTCAGAAGAATTACTCTCTATCAAAAATGATTACCCAGAGACCACCTGTTCATCTATACTGACAGATCAAAAGATGATGAAGTTGGATGAGCAGCTGTCCATCACAAATTAAAATTAATTAAACCACTTCCAGACAAGGCTTCCATATTTTGTGTCAAGGTGAAAGCTAATGACTTGGCCCTCAACATCATAAATACTAATAAACAAAAAAACTTTATTATATACACTGACTCCATATTAGTGATCATAGCACTAATAAACAAAAAAAATCTCAAAGTCTATTATCATTAAACTACTCAACAGGATCAATAACTTAAATGGCAATATTTTCTTCTGGATATCAACTCTTATTGGTATCACAGGGAATCATAGAGCAAATTCTGTAGCAAGAAGGGCATCAACTATATGAAACACATTACACACCATGGATACCAAAATTCCATATACACACCTGAAACCAGCAATCAATAAATATATTAGGGATGAGTAGCAGAGCCTATGGAACTCCTGCCCAAACCATAAATTGTTCAAAATTAAACCAACTCTATGAGAATGGCATCAGAAATCCCAAACTAGAAGAGAAGAAGTGATTATGTCCAGAGTCCATATTGGATATACTACCAGAACCGATTTGTATATCCTAAAAAAGGAAGATCATCCGGTATGTGTGGCAGGCCAAGAGCCATTCAGCATAAACACACATACTGATAAATTGCAGCAATTTTAATTCAACCTGCTAAAAATACTACCAAACAACAAAATTAAAAGAACTTTTTCAAAATACTGATTCATTTTATATATTTCAGTTTCTAAGAGAAATTAAACAGGTTTAAAAAAAATATAATGAAAAAAAATACAGAAAACCATAAGAAACAGAAGCTTTATTTTTTAAAATAAAATCTTTTGACTTAAATACAAGATTTTATTTTAAAAAACATTAACTTTCTGCATTAAATTACTCAATGGGCTGATATACCATAAAACAAACCAAACCAACCTGTAACAGCAATAATCTTAGTAAGAAACTATGAATTTCATCTTGTTGGGGAAAAATGCTTTCAATCCCATTTTTACAGTGTACCATTCTTTCTACAATTCCATTTGATTGTGGATGATATGGTGGGGGTTTTATATGGGATACACATCCAATTTTCATTAACTAAGAACACAGACTTTCATCACAAAATTCTGGAATATATCTGACACTAATGTTTTCAATACTCCATTTGAAGCAAATATTACCTGTATTGTTGTATATTATTTTACTAGTTTTCCTATCATGAATGTAAACAACTTCAGCCCAGCCAGAAAAAGAGTCAACCAAAATAAACAAAATCCCAGACCATTAATTTGTGCATGGTTCATATGAATGCAAGACCAAGGTTCTGTCTCCTTAGGCCATGTCTGTACTTTGTTCTGGCAAAAAATCTTTATTTCAGCACATTTAGGACCGTTGTGTACATGATTTTTGACATCGCATGCTTATCCAGCCAACCATGCTTCTAATTCCAAATGCTTCTGTACATCTGTAATTCCACTGTGCACATCGTCATGCACACTTTTTTTTACATTTTTCAGGTGGTACTACTAAATCTTCATCACATACAACACTATTTTCGACAATCAACTTATGCCTAATTTCTTTGTATGACCTTTCATCTTTTGAACAATTATTCGATTTATTATTTTTTATTTTAGATACAATTTTATTTAATATTGGATCCTGTAATGTTTCTAAGGCAAAAGTTGATTTATCAGTGGAATGTCAGTTTAATATATCCAGTGCAAAAATTCATTTTCTATACTTTCTAATTTAAAAAAAATATAATTTGGATAATGCATCTACATGGGGAATAGCATTTCCTTTTACATATTTGATATCAAAATGAAAAGCCATTAGCTTTATTGCCCATCTTAATATTCTGAGAGATGTAACGTTTGGTAATTCTTTCCTTAGGTTAAAAATGAATCCTAGGGACTTATGGTCATATTTTAATAAGAATTTTCTGTTCAATAGAAATGCTCTAGAAAGATACATAGCTAGGTATCCTTGCTGGGCTAAGATTGTCAATATGGAATTTTTTACTAGCATCCATAGTTAATGTAATATCATTTTGGGTGTCAGAAAACTTGATAATGGTTTTTTTTGGTTTTTTTTGCAAATGCGTTTTTCAAATTATCAGATGATTTTTATTGTATATTAATCCACTTAAATTCATTATTCTTTTAATGCACATTGGCAAACACTTCAATTAGTTCTGAATATTTAGCTAAGTATTTACTATAAAAATTTGCTAAATTGAAAAAGGATTCTAATTCTTTTTTATTTGTCAGAGGAGACAGCTCTAATATTTTCTGTGTCAAACTTTGGGTCTGGCTAAATTCCATTTTTTTAAATTTGGTACCTAAGATAATTCAATAGACATTTATCTGTGTTAATTGTCATACTACGTATCCTTAGTCTATTTAATACCTAGTTGGTTTTTTGTTTAAAATCTTCTTCATTATTAATGTCATCTGATATCTTGTTAAATAGAAAACAGCTGACATGTCACAAAAATGGTTTCGGACATTTATTTTTCCAATAATTATCAGCTAAATGAAGTGAACTTCCCAAGTGGGTTGGACAAAGAAAGTCACTGAATGTAGGTATCCCAACACTCAGCTTACAGCCGATGAAATTCTTAACTAAACACTAAAAAATGCATATATTCAACTCGCCGTGTTATTTCATTCAATATCTCCATAAAAACATAATGCATACCAAATAAAAGCTTATTTCATGAACTTTGTTTCTATCTTATTTATTTTTATATGTACTGCAGTGTGCGAGGAACATTACAGTTTGAAAATAGAGACATTTTGGTGATTTCGCAAAATTTTGGCCATTTTTTTCGCTGACGGCAGTTTAGACTTCCTCAAATTTTGTAATATGTGCACTCCGCAGGGTTTATTAAAATTTTGGTAACACATTAGTTTGAAAGTTAACATTCTAAGCTTCATTTTCATAGATTTTATATTTTTTAATTTTAATAAGTAGTTTGTAAACAATTCAAATGAAAAGTTTGATCGTAAAATTCAAATGAATCTTGTAAAAATAAAAACACATAAAATATATCATTAAAACACTCATTTAATAATCTATGAAACTAAATCAAAATCAAATATGAAACGATAGCTCTATTTTGCGTGTGTGCGATTATGTGTAACCATGTGCAACTCACTCGGCCATCATTTCAACTCCACGCGAGACTCAATACACAGCGTCAACACGGACCCAAAAGAATCGACCAGAATGTTTTCTATGGACAAAATTTTCAAGGAAATTGCTAAGAAATTGTTTGAAATATTAATTTTCTATGATATGTAAAATGTAAATGGGATTTAAAACCCGTTTTCGTCATAAAAATATGAAACAAAAAATCGATTTGTTTACTTTACGCTCAAATTCAAATCACAAAAAAAAAACGTAGGACTTATTGAAAGAATGAGAAAAAAACATTCTACAAAAAAATTCTAGAATGTCTTTTATGTTTTTGCAGTATTCTCACAATAATTATCAGCATTTCAGTTACCAAGTAACATTTTGTTTAAAGTTACCCCTTCAAACAGTTTTCTTACTTTTTAAATTATCTAATGAATAGATTTTAGTTACGATTTATTGCTATCTAGATACAAATTTATGATTTAATATTCATTTTCCTAATTTATTATTATTTCTTAGTAATATTTATTTCATACGGATTATTAGTAATCATTAGTGGGTATTGCTTGGCGTGTGTTAAGCTTCTCTCTCTCTACAGTCCAGAAATTGTACATGTTGAGTCAGGACTGTAACTTGTTCAGCATCTGCTCCATATACATTCTAATCTGTTGATTTTAGCTCATTTTAACAATGATAAATGGAAAGAGCACCCCCAGAAATGGCTAGATATGAAATGTTGTGTTTCTAGTGTAAGAAGTATTCATTTTATGACACAATTCAAGCAAGTCTAAAATCGGCCTTTCAAATAATTTGTGATAAAAGGTTAAAAAGCAATTTTTTTCAATTTTGAAGTGGAATAATCCAGAATATATCCATTCTATCACTCCCAAAAAATTAGGCATGTTACTGGTATAGTCATAATGTGATATTTGAAATTTGGGATGAATGTAGGTCTTATTTCCTGTTTTATGAAATGTCAAACCTCAAGTTATGAGTTGTTTGCACATCGTTGCAGAAGTTTTGATTTATAAAATTTGCATATTCAGACTGAATTTATTTAAGAAATATGCAGTGATACTATCTGTAATTTTATTATTAATTTCTTTGTTATGTACCTAACAAGCTAGTATAATTTTAACTGTTGTTCTTAATTGCTTTTTAAAATATAGCTGTCCAAATATGGTATTTTGTCCTAATTCATAATAGACAAAAAAATGACTAAGTCGAGCACATGTGTAAAAATAAAAACAAATCTGCCAAAATTAAAGGGTTTGAGATATTTTGATGAAATAAAAACTGCTAAGTTTCTTTAATCATGTAGATTAAGAAGATGCAATCAGCTAACACCTAGTAACTGTACTGAATGAAGATAAATAAGTTTTTTAGACAAAGATGACAAGAAAAAGGCCAATGTTCTCTATAAGATAGTGGTCACTAACTGCAAATAAGAACTGTAATAAGAGGATTGCCTCGCATCAATGAAAAAGGGAAAACGCCCATTAGACTGTTCACCCCCCAACCCCCCTCACCCATGTTCCATCTCGACTTCGCTTGTCTATAGCAGCAGGTTACAACCTGAGGATAAAATCTGCTTACTGCTACAATTTCTTATGGTCTTTTATTCGTGGGTAACATTCTGGCAAAAGGGATATTTTGAAGCCACAAGCATTTGATTAGAATAAGCTGCACCCTGAGAATGAACCTGGTGTCTGGTCTAAGCTGCAACGTTACTGTTGCACTCAAAACATATCTTGATATATTATCATCATTTTTTATGTGCCTTCTTTGAATGTTTTCTATTGCAGTCTGATTGGGGAGTTAATAGTAGTGAATTCCTTACATTTATCATCAGTTTGAATTTGATGGTATTTGCTTTTTATATTAATTTTCATAAATCATTTCATTCCTGGTAATGAATGCAATATATTTTCAATCTTTGGGATAGGCTAAGAATCCGAACAAATCTTATGGTTTGTGCCTATTTATAGTCACCACAGATTCTAAAATCGCCATTTGGCCTTTTTCAGAACTACTATTCTGACGTACAAACCCTGCCGGCTACAGCTCTGTCCTGTCTCTCAGGTGGTTCTGGCCAAAAAGTAAACCACCCGGTCCTCCTCCGGTGAACTGAAGGAACCACCACTATCCGCCACGTTGTGTATTTTTGATCCGAACAGCAGTATTTCGATCCTTCAGGATGATCCGGAGGCAGGACGAATTAAATGGCTTGGCTCCACGCTGAAAGAAATCACTATTCGTGCAGAAAAGTTCTTGTAACCGCAAGGGCACAAAGAAGAAAGAAATAAGCAACACTTTCGGTTCCTGTACAAAGAGCCCGTTAAGGCTACTGTTTTTATGTCACTATCAAAGAAATTGCATGAATACAAACTGTCTTTACGAGGTTCATTTGTTTGGGTCGGAACGTCACAGAGAGGGAAAGACACAATTATGCCGATAGAAAATTCAGCTAATCTAAGGGAGATAATTCGCGGATCTTCGTCTGCACCCTCCGATATGGCAGTTGGCTTTCTCAGCTTTGTTGACGAAGTTTTATCTCGATTCGCACAGGTTCTATTTCTATCTGTTGGTACGGAAGACTTCTTGACGCATGCAAGCAACTGGCCAGACCAGCAAGACCCACTAAGCTGTTTCCACCGCGTTTTCCTTCGTGTTCTCTCTCGCATTCTCCCTTGCGTTCTGCCTCGTTCTCTCCACTTTCTTCCGCGCTCTGCCAGCTCTCTACCGCGTTTTGACACACTCTGCGTCGTTCTTCTGCGCTCTTCTTTGCGGACTGCCTCGTTCTTCCGCGCTCTGCCACATTTTGACGCGCTCTGTGTTGTTCTGACGCGTTCTGCTTTGCGGACTGCCTCGTTCTCTCTCGTTCTGCCGGCTCTCTACCGCGTTCTCCAGTGTTCCGACACGTTATCTGATCTCCGATCTCATCTGCCCAACTCAAGCGTGCAGGCCTCTTATATAGAGAGTGTCCGAGCTAAACAGTTTTCAGGCACCACCCACGAATTTTAATATGCAAATCGCCTGGACCACCATGTGTTTCCGCCTGCTCTCCGAAACTCTGCGGGAACCCAGTTTTCAAGAGGTACTAAAATCGGATTCCTACTCCCGGCTGGGTTTTCCGCAGACAACGTCCACTAAAGCCCGGCGAAAAGCACTTATCTCGTCTGAGGGCTCTGGCTGGATTTCGCCCGGCAGACCATCCAAAATCCAATTCCCCATTTATCACAAGCTTTACTTAACGAACCCGTCCATTAATTACTCTGGAATTAATCCACCTCGTTAATTAATAATTCAATCCCAGAAACAACTAAGTAAAAAGAGAAACTTATTTCTGGAATTACTCCGAAATCCTTTCAACCCAACTAATTAGTACCTTCATCCCAATCCTTTAGAACCGTTGATTAATAAACCCAACTGGTGGTGGTGGTGGTGGGGGGGCTCTCTCTGTCACACTATAGGTGATGCCCATTTACTCTCACCCAATGAGAACATGTTTCGAAATACCTTGTTCAATCATTTTATGTAGTTTTGCAACTACCATGGGTAATAAGTGTAATGGAAATCTGTGAAATTCAAAATAGGGTTACAGTTTTTGAAATTCAGAATAGGTTTACAGTTTGCTTTCAATTTAATAATACTTGTATTATAATCTTTTAACATTCCCGTTTTGGGATTATCTGAATTTATATCATGAATTAGACGTGCTATTAACCTTAAGGACATTTTTTCCTATTAAGCCATTGCTGTTCTTACCTTCCACAACTGCATTTGTAACAATTTTGATCCTGGTATTTGTTTCAAATGATCCTTCAAAGTATCCCTAATGACTCATCAAACTGCCTTAATTTTAAATGACTTTTATATAGCCTTTGGTTTACCTATTTTTTTTCCCAGAAGTTCTTCAGAATTAGCATTACATCACTGCAGTATCAATTGACGTTTTAAAATTTACCTGTGATTCCTTTTAATTTCCATGAAGGTATTTTCTTTCTTATTCTTCTGCATTGAGAAAACATCAGTTGCACTTTTAAATTAAACATTGATTTTTTTTTACATTCTTTATATATTTCTATTTAATTTACACACCAATTGAAAAGGATTTTTCTTTTTACAATTATTAGATATCTGTCCTCATGCCAGGCATTCTTCTCTGTTTGGTTTATACTCATCATTACAATATTTACATATTGTTGATTTCTTTATCATGTATGTGTTCATAATTTTGGCTTGATTTTTTTTTTCTTCAGTATCTGTCTATATTTCTGAGATGAGGTATTATGTACACTATTTACATTATTTGGACTATTGTCCTCATCTTTCTCACCATATATATTACAACGTTTCGGCCTGTCAGTATCTGTCTATATTTCTGAGATGAGGTATTATGTACACTATTTACATTATTCGGACTATTGTTTTCATCTTTGTCGCCATATTTATTACAACACTTTGGCCGTTGTACACTCCGGCCTTCTTCAGGTGGTTGGAATGTCAAACTGAACCCTTTATTTCACTCATTGGGTTAGACTGTTCTAGTTCCACGTGCCATGTTTAATGGATGTCAGTTATCAGTTATCTCCTGTTGGCACAGTGGATAAAGGTATTGGTTAGATCCAGTGACAGTACCCAAAGAGTGTGAGTTCAATACCCGGTTAAGGCAGTGGAGAACTTGGAAAGGGGAATTAACAGGAGATAACTGATAACTTACATCCATTAAGCATGTCATGTGGAACTAGAACAGTCTACCCCAGTGAGCAAAATAAAGGGTTCAGTTCAACATTCCAACCACCTGAAGAAGGTCAGAGCGTACAATGGCCAAAACGTTTTTTCTTTCTTATTGAATATTTCAATCAACTCTTCCTGTTGCATAAATCCAATACATGCTTCTAATGACATTTGGTTTAATTGCAACCATTTTGAATCTATGCAAAATATTCATATCTTCTATGAATCTTAATTGAACCAATTCCTCTTCAATAGACATTTCTTCTTGCCTGCTGGTGTCTTGTAGCCGATGCAAAAATTTCATAATGGGTTTCTCGTATTCTTGTTTTAATGACAAGAACTTGGTTTGTTTGGCAATTGCTGACCTTTTCCCTGGTCAAATATTCCTTAGAAATAATCTCTTTAATTTGCTTAAATGTCAATTCTTCCACTTCCGTTGGATAAGTCATCAACAAAATCTTCCTAATAGCTTCATAACTATTACCAGAAATAATTATTGTGATTTCATTTTCACTTCCATTTGTTCTGTTGTCCAATAGTTTCTTTGTTTTGAAGGGCTGCAAAGCACCTTATCCAAGTTTCAACAAAGTCTGGGTCTTCTACATGCAACAAATATCCTGTTGGGTATCATATTATTACGGTATTCTAAGTAGGGATTGCATTTGTGTACAGTCAGTATTCATTCTACAGTCCAAGTCTGTTCTCACTTACCTACTCATACACATATGTTAATTAGTGGTTGCACTAACCAACCACTACCACACTAATTAAAATTTACAGCTTTATTATTTTTATCAAAATACATCAACTCGTGATTCTTGTTACCGAGCGGCACGCTTGATTTTTACTTCAACTGTATCATTATAGAAATTAAAATCTGAACAAATTTCAAATTAGTTTTTCTTTCTATGGTTTATATATCCATCAAAATTTTAGTAAGAATATATCTTTTCATATATAGTAAACAAAAAATTAAAATGTTCAAACTTATCTTTCCAAGAGGCTAGATAGTAAACTGAATTCATTTACATATATCATATAATTTTAAAAAGACATTTAAATTTCTTTGAAAAGACATTAATTTTTTGTATTCTTGCTCGCAATGGTTATAATATTATATCTTGTTTAGGCTACTTACCATGACACCATTAGCAATTCTCCTCGACTGACTCCAGTGGCCTTTTTTGACTCACTTTGAATTCTTTATTTAAGGTGTCTTGCCTAGTTCATTTGTGTGACTGCGGTATCTTATTTACTCCACAACCCCTTTTTGAGGTTTTTTTTTCCTAGTAAATATATTATTTTATTTCTTAGTATTCACCCTGTCCTCTTCTTCCTGTCGAGTTTGCTACATACTGAACTTTGTATTTCTTTCATTTCGGTCAACCTCTAGTTTTTCTGTACGTTTCCTTTTTCTGGTAACCATACTTGTATGTTCAATGAATTCTTGGGGTGTTAGTACGTCAAAAATATCATACAGTACTTGCATAGGTTCTTCCTTTTTTGTGAGCCTTTCTTCAGTAAACCTTTTTTTCTTTCACTGATTCCAAAACCTTTTGTATTCCCATTTCTTTTCCTTTTCACCATATATCATTTTTCCAATTCGTGGCTTTATTAAACCATCTTCCCACATTTTCTTTTCTATTCTTATATACACTGAAAAACACTTTTACGCTAATTTTGACAATTTTTTTTTTTTTTTTTTTTTTTGTTATCCATTCTTATTCTTTTTTAGACCTTGTAACAACTTCTCAAACACCCAATTCTGCCGGTGATATGCCTGCCAGTGTATTAGCGTTCGGTGTTATCGGTCATACTTTCAAGAACTTTTTTGCTCACTTTTTCATTACTTGCTTTTTAAAAGCTCTCATAAAAGTACCCACAAACCGTTCAGCTTGTTTGGCCTTGAGTGATATGTTGGGGTAGTAATATGTGTGATTGTCATGATACTCAATATCGTGCCCCCCCAAAACGCCCACGCATTGCATGCCTATGGGGTGTGGCAGAGCAATTAAAAGAAAAGAAAATTAACAGAGTGCGCCTATGCATATGTAAAACTCTCCCACTCAGTCAACCGGCTGCTTCGCCAGGGTCTGTAAAATGAGTGTGTCTGAAGGCTTTGGCAATGGGGGCCGAGGGAGCCGACGAGTACGCCGACTGCCCTGTATGAGAGATGACTGCCCTGTTCCAGTGGGTCCTTTTTGGCATGATGGCTATAATATGTTCAATCGAAAACAAATTTCACAAAATTCTTTTAATTCATAAGCAGTGAACTGTGTACTGTTATCCGAGACTGTGTCATCCGGAATGCCAAATCTTGCAAACAGTTTGTGTAAAAAATTCACTGTAACCACGAAAGTTAGATTTTTGCACTTACAAATTTCAGACCACCGAGTAAAGCTATTCACTACCACAGGATAACGTGATCCATTTATTCAACCTGCAAAATCTATGTGCAGTCTTGACTACAGAATATCTGTCTTTGGTAATTTTGTAGTAGGTGATTTTGCTGCCAGAGTACAATCTCAGCAGGCTTTTACTAATTGTTCAATGTTGCGATCCATTTTCGTCCAGTATACATAGCCTATCATAAGAGGTTTGATCCTTGAAATTCCCGGATGTCCACTATAAAATTCTATTACTACTCTTCGTGCAAGCATCAGTACTCCATCACATAGCGAGTAAATGTTCAAGTGTGGATTGTGTTCTAAAAATCGTCTATTTTTCTGTCTTTTAGTATTTTTTTTATTTTCAAAATAAGCATGTCTTGTTCTGTTTTTACTTTTATTTTTTCGAGGATAACTGGTAGTTCGTGTACTACATTGCGTAATATATTTTTAATTTCTATTTCACTTTTTAATGCTGCAATAATAGTTCAGTATTTTTTGGTATCAATCTTGATAAACCATCAGCATGTCCTAATTATTGGATGGTTGGTATTTCATTTTGAAATCATAATTTAATAAGGTGGTACCCTGGCGTTGTAATCTATTCATTGTATAAGTAGGAATTCCTTTTCCTTATTTTTTTTTAACCATAGATTGATAATAGAGGATGGTGGTTTGTAAACAAAAACTCCTGTGTATAAACTTGTGAAATTTTTTCATTGTAAATATTGCTAACACTTCATTTTCGATCTAGCTGTAGTTTTTTTTCTGCCAGTAGTAGCGAATGCAAAGCATGTGTAACAGCTTTCATGTTACTGTCATCATATTTATGTAGAATTACTGCTCCTCCGCCATAGTCACTAGTGTCTGAAGCCAATACAATTTCTTCTTTTGGAGTATAGTGTACTAACGATAAGTCAGACGTTAATACAAGGTGACCAAAAAAGTTCTGTCCGTTTTTTGATTACTCATTGAATGAAGTTGAAATATATACGAAATGCGTGTAACAATTGTTTTCAAATTCGGACAGCCAGAAGTAGGAACATCAGACGTTATATAAAACACGTGCACCGTGCCCGGCCATCAGTTATAAGCCGGACAGCTGTGAGAAGGATGGAAGTGTCTAGAGATCTCATTTGGGGCTGTTTGCTTTACGACTTCAAAGTGGGCTTATCAGCAGCTGCATCAAGTCGCTGCATATGTCAAGCGTTTGGGGATAGTACTGTGGATGAACGTACTGCAAGGTGTTGGTTTCGAAAATTCAAGTCGGGAGATTTGTCTCTCCATGATGAGCCTCGCAGTGGACGACCACAGGTCTTGAATGACGGAGTCCTGAAGGCTGCCAATGAAGAGGACAGTAGTCTAATATGTGGTGAACTCACAAGACAGTTCAACGTTTCTGATGAAACAGTTAGACTTCACCTGCACCGCCTACGTAAGATGTACAAACTGAGCAAGTGGGTTCCACAAACGCTGTTGGAGGTCCACAAGGGACAACAAGTAGCAGCCTGCGTATCGCTGCTTTCTCGCCACCGTAACGCATCCTTATTCAATCGACTGCTTACCAGTGATGAAAAGTGGGTTCTGTACAAAACTCCCAAGCGTTCCAGACATTGGTTGTCTCCTCAGGATGCTGTCCCTCACACCGCAAGACTGCCTATGCACCCACGCAAGATTATGCTTTGTGTCTAGTGGACAGGTCGTCAAGTGGTTCATTATGAACTGCTACCAACAGGCCAAACGGTCACTGGAGACATATACTTGCAGCAATTGAAACATGTGCAACAGGCATTGCGCCAGAAGGAGCCAGCACTGGTGAATCGCAAAGGTGTGCTTTTCCTCCATGACAACGCCAGGCCGCATGTCACTCGAGTGGTCAGGGATACCATACAGCAACTTGGGTAGGAGATTTTGTGCCATCCACCTTATTAACCTGACCTTGCGCCATCTGATTACCACCTCTTCCACTCGCTGGATAATCATCTTCATGGGAAATCCTTCACCAATGAAGCAGACTTGGGCAAAGCCCTCATGGACTTCTTGCGTCAAAACTCCCCCGAGTTCTACCGCAAGGGCATTGAACAGCTGGAGACACGTTGGCAGAAGGTGCTGGATGCCGATGGCGATTACTTCGAAAGACTAAATACAAGTTACACATACTGTGAAGCGTTTTCTTTTTTTTCCTTTAAAAACGGACAGAACTTTTTTGGTTACCTTGTATTTTCTTGATTTCTTCAAATGCCTTCTGACACTTATCAATCCAGTTCCACTTTATACATTTTTTTAAGCAAATTCTTCAGTGGAGCTCTCAAATTCTGCATATCAGGTATATAGATTTAATAATAGTTTTCTAGTCCTAGAAATGCTTGTAACCTTGTAATATTTATTGGAGGAGGTATATTCTAAATTGCACTTGCCCTCGATGGATCTAGTTGGCAACCATTTTTGTCAATGATTTGTTCTAGGTACCAGATATTAGGCAAAAACAATTCACACGTTTCCTCATCGAGTTTGAACCCGCATTCCCATATTGTTCAAAAATCTCTTTTCACGTGCCTGATATGTTGTTCCTTAGATACACTTTTAATTAATATATCATCCAGATAAGCAACTACGAAATCACAATCTGCAAGAATAGTATCCATCATCATCATTCGACCGTATTTTTTCAAGTCTGTCTTATTCTTCATTGATGATGCAGTGCTTCGTATGGTACACTATGTTCTGGTTTAAACACTAGCATTGACTTTTTTTCATTTGAACTTTGACACACTATCCCAGCTTATTATTGTGGGGACCTACCTACAAATGGACTCTCCCACACCTATGTAATATGGCTACCAACTCTGAGTAAGGTCAGTCACCAAGTGAGGGTAACCGAGTAGTAGCCACATAGTGAGTGAATGAGTGAGTCGGGATACCAGTGAGAGAAAGTACTCTCCAGTCCACATTCACCTTTGTAATACGTTTCCGAGAATATACTATTTAACCTATATCCAAGTCCGTGTTATCTTTCTATGGTTTTACACCATAGCACTTATCCAATAGAATATGTGGAAAACATTTTTTCAATTTTTCCTTTAAATTTTCACACTGATAGCTTTTTTGCAATAAATATTTATAGGTAAATCCCGCAAATCAAATAATTTCATCCAGTCAGTACCGAATAAGTTTGTAGTATTTCTTAACACATAACCCTTAGCTTTTACACACTTGTTATGAAATGAAACATTACAAGTCATTTCACCAATAAAAAATAATTTCTTACCCGACACGCCATGTGTGATTTTTGTACTCCTTTTTAATATAGGTTTTCCATTTCGTGTTCT
Organism: Acanthosepion esculentum; assembly: GCA_964036315.1. Classification (NCBI taxonomy): domain Eukaryota; kingdom Metazoa; phylum Mollusca; class Cephalopoda; order Sepiida; family Sepiidae; genus Acanthosepion; species Acanthosepion esculentum. The sequence goes on along the minus strand of OZ038477.1, from coordinate 145,769,389 downwards.
AGATTAATTTTCTGTAACATTTACATTTCAAAGTCTTTACAGCATATTAACATCTTGGTTATTCGAAAACGCCCCTCTCTTTCACTTGGTGTTTTCTGTTTTACAGCATATCCTCCTTTATTATCATTATTATTATTATTTCAGGGGTGATATCACCCCTGTCACATATGCCCTACTTTTCCACACTTGTAGCACTTTCAATACTTAAAGGGGCAGTAATCTTCTGCATCTGAAACATGGATTATTTTTTCTTTTGTCACATTTTTATTTAGCCTGTATGTGTGCACATTCTTTTTCTTCAATTTCTCCCATATTGCATTTCAGATTTAGGATTCTCTGACATTCATTTGATATTTCTTGTAGTGTTAGTTTTTGATTTTGTTCACATTTCATTAGAATTCTAGCACATATTTTTTTTTGCCGTTAACCCTTTTCTTAAGTTGAAGGTAACATCTGGAAAATCTACTTCGTTTAGGTTAGTTTTTATATCTATGCCGAAAAGGCACATACAAACCATACAGAAAACCCAATGATAAACCACTCTATACACACATCTTCCAACCACCTGCCTTCTATAATCAAACAGATACCAAAATCGATTAACCGCAGGCTTTCCGACAATTCCTTCAATGAATCTATATTTAACAAAGCTAAGAAAGACTACGAAACAGCACTAAAAGATAGCAGATTCCCAGCAAACACTCACATACTCACCACAGAACACAAAAAAGACCAACAGGAAAAGAAATATCATATGGTTCAACGCACCGTACAGCAAAAATGTAAAAACAAACGTAGGAAAAATATTCTTCAAACTTTTACACAAACACTTCCCGGAATCAAGCACCCTACACAAAATATTCAACAAAAACACAGCTACAGTTGCACCGAGAACATGGCACAAATAATAAAAAAGCACAACAGGAAAATTATCAACAAACCACACGAACAAATTAAACCCACATGCAACTGCAGAATAAAGAACGAATGTCCCTTAAACGGTAATTGTTTACAAAACAACGTAATATACCAAGCCACGACAAAATCAGCAGATAATGAAGAAAAAGTATACATAGGAGTAACCGAAGGACCATGGAAACAAAGAAATTATGTACACAAAACATCTTTCACAAATAGTAAATATGCGAACAGCACAATGCTTTCTAAGTATATCTGAAAAATTAAAAACAAAACGCACACTACACCAAAAATATCTTGGAAAATAAGGAAAAGATCATCAGCCTACAACAACCAATCAAAAATTTGCAAACTTTGCTTGGAGGAAAAAATAGCTATCATTACCTTCCCAGACCAAAATAAATTATTAAATAAAAGATTCGAGCTAATCTCAAAATGCAGACATGAAAACAAATTTTTACTACATTACTTAAAAATCGAAAACGGAAAAAATAAATAAATACATAAATAAACAAAATGACAATAAAATAAGCAAAATAAATTAATCCAAACAAATTACCAAATTACACCTGTTAGAATAGACGAAATAGAATAAAAAATAAGAAACAAAATCAATAAATAAATAAATAATAAACAAATTAGCAAACTATTACGACCAAAATATTAGTTAGACTATAAAAATCGAACCATAAATCGGACGAAAAAAATGGCTATAACTGTTATATAACGATAAAAAAAAATGAATAAAAATAAAAAATAATATACTACGTTACTTAAAAATCAAAAACCAAAAAGAGAAAATATACAGTGTAACAAATAAATAATAACAAGTAAAATAAATTGATCTAAATACATCCAAATATATAAATAAACTAACAACCGATACCGATAAACTAGCCGTTTAGAAAAAACAAATAAAGATAATCAATCCAAATAAATACATGAAGTAATAAACAAATTAAAAACTGTTCCCGCCAAAATAATAGTCAGAACAAAAAACAACAATCAACCCCAAAATTGAACAAATAGCTTTAATTATCTTCCCAAACAAAAACAAAACTATTAAATAAGCTATATAAACAAATTTTTACTACGTTAAAAAAAACACTGATCAAAATAAAATAAAAAATATATATATAAGATAAGAAATAAAAATAAAAAATAAATAAAAACAAGCAAAATAATTTAACCCAAATAAATAAATAAATAAATAAATAAACGACTTCCGGTAAAATAACCACCAAAATAGACTACCCACAATGCACTGCTGACCCGTATATATAAATAGCCGAGAAAAATAACAGCACTCATGGCCCGATGATTGCATCTAGCATGAAACAGACTGTCGCCTCTAAGTGTTGATTTCTATGTTCACTTATATATATGAGTGTATTAAAATTTTTCTTAGGGGGTAATTATTGCTATTTTAAATATTGCATGCTTAATAAAAACTAATCATTGAATTTAAACAAATTTCAAATTTGTACTATGCTTGCTAGAGGTTGTTAAGAATCTGTCACAATTTATATATATATATATATATATATATATATATATATGTATATATATATATATATATATATATATATATATATATATATATATATATATATATATATCAGTATAAATATGATATCAGGTAATAATTTAGTGGGTTTATCTAACACTTGATGAGTGGTGTTCCCCAAAACTTTGAAGTTGGTTGTAATAAAATATAAGTTTATCTCTCTCTCGTATATATATATATATATATATATATATATATATATATATATATATATATATATATATATATTAGTGGATGCAATCTTCAGGTGCTGAATATATACTGTATTCAGCACCTGGAGGTTTGCATGAAACTCTGAGTCATGCTTCCTCCATTGGATTTTATGTATATCAACTAATATATACTTAATAGATCTATTATATAACATTCAGAACTATTCATAACACCTGAAAAAGAAACATATATATATATATACATGCAAGTATATGTGCATATATGTATATTTTTTTATCATAATCATATATATATATATAAATATATATATATATATGTGTGTGTGTGTGTGTGTTCAAAAATAAATACATAAAAATTCAACTTCCTCTCTGCCAGGAGCTGATAGCTTAGGGGAAAAATCTCCGACTGATTTGGGATCAGTCAGGTTTTGATCCTGGCTTGAGGCAATTGGATGGATGTCTAGCCACACTGATGAGCTGTGATACAGCAAAACAGTCTGTCTGTAGATGACAATATATATATATATATATATATATATATATATATATATTCTCACTTGACACTAAAATCAGTGTCTACCAATCATGTATCCTGGCTGCTCTCCTGTATTTTTCAGAGACATGGGCTCTGTATTGCCATCATGTCAAAACCTTAGAAAGATTCCATCAAAAGAAAAGGATAAAAGAAAAAATAATCATTAAATGTTGTTAAAAACAGTTTGAATGATAAATGATTGAGGAAAACATTGACAATATTGAAAGATAAACAAAATAAATGTTCTGACTTGAAACGCTTTTCCTACAATTAAGGTGGATGTACAAATGACTCGTTCATTCTCCATTGGTGAGTGTTAGTCTCACCATAGATTAATACGATCCAAAGTTAGCTTCACTATCTGTAGTCCGGCTCATAACAATTGCACTCCACCAGATCAAAGAGTAGATGACAAAAAGCTTAACAACACTGACAACTTAAAATCTTTTCAAACTTTTTGTGACAGCAAGCTTGCAGATATCCCAGTCAGTTCAGTCATTGAATCTGTCTTCAAAAGTGCCATATACAGGTCCTCCCACGAAATGCTTGGATATATCAAGAGGAAATTCTAAGACTGGTTTGACTCAAAGGATCCAAGTATTCTGCCTCTTTTGGATAATATGCACAAGTGCCATCGACAATAGATGTCAGAGACGAATGTCCATTTGTTATCTACTGTCTTCTTGATTACTCTTCTTTTATTGTTCTCGGTCTTTAATAATGTTTTTCTTTTTCTTTTACACTCAGTAACCTTGGCTTTATTGCCTTGCTTGGGATGAAATTATTAAAAAACATAAATAGTTTTCAATACATGATTGATATGTTGGTACTTTTATTATTAGAAATTACCTAGTGCTTAATGCTGTTTCCAAAGCAATGTAAACATAGTGTACAATTTTACCTGTTTTGTGACTTTTTTTTATTATGCTGTGTGTTGGGAGTGTCGTTCAACTTAGTCGGTACTTCAGAGTATTTGATTAAAACCAAAATGGCAGCACCCATGAGAAATTACCATCAGTGTCTTTATAGTCATTTATTTGCAGTAAATGACAATTTCCCATTTTTCCAAAACAGGCCAGCACAGCCAGGCAATAATGCAACAGTTAAATAAAATTGTAACAATTTCTTGTTACTTTTACATAAGTATCCATAAAAAAGGTGAATAAATTATTTCTCTGAACGAAGAGGGTTTTCTATTTTCAGTTTTACTTTTATGATTTTATCCTTTGAGCTTTAAATGAAAAATTCTTTTTCACTCAATACAATTTGTCATATTGTTGAAAAAAGTTTAGCAAATATTTGACAGATGAATAATTTTGTGCAAAATATAAAAATCTGTCTGCCAAAAATTACAACATCTTTCAAGATGATTTTTATTAAATGTAGCTTAGTCTGGAACAGGTCAACAATATTTGAGCACCTGCTAAGTATTTAACTCTACACCAGATTACTTACATATCATGTTGAAACACTGGTTATCATACAATCACTAAAGTTAAGCAACATTAAGCCTGATCAGTAGAATAAAATAAATAAATTTTATCACCAGGATCTTGTAGACATTAAGTCTATTATCAATCTGTCTGATGGTATTAGGGGCCTTAGCAGGCGTTTTACAGGTGCAGATCAGATGGTTGCAGACCTGAATTGATCTTTCTGCATCACTTATGACTTGTATTGAAGGTCTTCATGCACAATTCTTCCAATAGAGTGCCTTGACAACCTTGACAACCTTAGCAATGGTGTTGACTTTCTGAGGTTCTTATTAATAATTTTCTGCACCTTTTGTACAAATTTGGGTGGTCTGATGGTATTAGGAGCCTTAGCAGGCGTTTGACAGGTGCCTACTTCGGAATCTCTATCAATGGCTTCCAGCTCTTTGACAACAAATGACCGTGTAATTTTCAGGAAGTGAGCAATCAGTAAATGAGTCTGCTCTGCCTCTAGGCAATGATTACAGCTTTGCTATTTCATTTTCTGAGTTAGTTTGATGTTTGCCATCATTTATCTAAAAAGAAATGATAATCAGAACCAGTTAAAATAAAGTTAGAGTTATTAAAAGATGCGTCGTCAAAGAACTGAATAGCTTTGTACAAAGAGAGATACAGAACTGATATCATCATAATATTGAAAATAAGGTATGTAAAGATTATCAGGAGGCACGGTGGAGTAATGGATAGCAGCTCGGATTGAGGAATTGGAGAGCCGAGTTCGAATTCCAGTCGAATCCATTACATTCTTACGTGCTAATTCCCTTGGGAAAGGTATGGATCTTCTTCTTCTCCCCCAAGCTATGGGTAAATAGCAGGACAGACCGGCTTCCATAGCTTTGGATGGGAACTGGTCTACCACAGAAAGAAATTGCAACCTACTGCAGGAAAAAATCTGCCTTGTCAGTCATGTATCAAAAGATACATGATTGCCTAAGTGTGTATCACGCATGGCACATAACTGACTGAAGGTTATAAGCCATGAATGGAAGCTTAGAATTAATTGCCTTTGTTAATGGAGAAAAAATAGTACAAGAAATAAATTTATTTATATATTTAAGAACATTAAAAGTCATAATTGGTATTTTGTATGGTTTCCATTGATACAAACTACAACTTAGTATGGGATGGAGGAATACAAATTAAAAATTCTTTCATCAGGAATGTAGAACCATTCTTCTTGACAGAAAACCTAAAACTCTTGTTGTCCTGGGTAAGACGATAAGCTACATCTGCATCCTGGGTAAGATGATAAACTACATCCAACAGCAAGGCCTCTGATCAGGAGGTTTTGAGAAGCATGGAACCACCTCTTAATTGCTGGTGTTTCCAGGTTCACCCTGACCTGGGGTGGTAGCACCTCTTAGGGTCCCAACTATGGGCAAATAGTTAACTCCCAAACTGGGGCTTAAACACTATGAAAGTGTGAAAGTAGGTTTTAATACCAGCAATAAATTGGGGGGAGGGGGGGGGGAATAATTATTATCAGCAATACATTTTTGAAGAAAAAAAAATTACCAGCAGTAAAAATCTTGTTGGCATTAAATAATTCATTGAGGTTGATATGCCGTAAGAGAAAACAAACCAAACCTCTTGAAAATTCTTTGGTTTCCTGTTATACAACCCGAATTTTTAACTCTCTCCATATAGGTTTGACAATTTTAAGATCAGGTCTTTTGGGCAGGTGTAGTGTTGCAGTTCAGAGCAGACACCTCAGGTTCGTTCTCAGGGTGCAGCTTCTCCCAGTCAAGCGCTTGTGGCTTAATACATGGAAAATAACTCTTTGATCAGACCATTACCCACGAAATAAAAACCATTAGACAAAATTGTAGCAGTCAGCAAATTTTATTCGGTTGTCACCTTCTGCTGTAGATGAGTGAGGTGAAGGGATAAACAGTTTTCCTTTTCATGTGGCAGGCAAATGGTCCCCTCTTTTCAGCTACTTACATTTCATCAAGTCCACTCCACCTAGGTCACCTTCTTTTTCAGGATTGTTTAACCATGGTTCTTGTGAGGGTCACTGTTATACATGTTCACCGTAGTCTGAATGTAGAATCCAGCGTAGTAAGTAATTTGTTCAATGAAACAACACCAATATCTAGTAGCAGCTGTTCAATAATTCTTAAGGTCTTCCATATCAGAGGTTGGCAGTGAATATTCGGAGAAAGTAGCCGAGCGTAGTTCAATAGATCTTCTGGTCATTGATATCAGAGGTCAGCAGGGGATATTCGGAGAAAAAACAAAATGGCCGCCTTTATACATGTCGGATTGAATATTTTAAGTCTCCTGATTGGTTAACCTTCCATTGGCGAACTATAAAATGAGTCAGCTCATTTTGGTTGGCCCACTAGTACACAAGGGGTACCAAAAAATCCTACAGTTACTTCACTCATCTGACCTTTTTTTGTCAATACAATAACTGTCAAAATGATTTCTATAACATCTATCAGATGTTTCCTTTAACATTCCTCATACCATTTTGCTTTTGATGGAACCACAAACAATGAAACTCTGACCAAATTTTACTGTCTTTGTCTTTTATTGTTTCTTGTGACAATTGGTCTTCATGCATACTCGCTTGTATTAGAATTCAGTTCTAATATTGCTTTTGTCACTTTTGCTCATTTTTCATTATCATATAGCAGAAGTTCCTTTGTCCAGTGTTTTCATTTTCTTCAATGTATTTTGGTTAATGATGGATTTTTCTGTAGTATTCTTACTCTATGGATTAACTCTACAGTAATAATATTGTTGTATTCATCCATTACTTGAGGAACTGATTATTTTGGGGTTGGTCACAAATAACATCATTAACCTTCTTTGATTTCTTTTGTCTTATTTCAAACGTATAACCAAGTGTTGAACTCTCTACTTTAAAAAGATAAACTTTTCAAATAGTATATATTTTTATTGTTTCCTGTGACAATTGATCTTCGGACGGACTCGCTTGTATTAGAATTCAGTTCAATTTTGCTTTTGTCAGTTTCTATCACTTTTACCCATTTTTCATTATCATATAGCAGATGTTCTTTTATCCAGTTTTTGTTTTATTATTCAGTATTCTTTTTGGTTAATGATGGCTTATTTTTTCTGCAATGCATCCATTTAGATGTGTTTTATATTCTGCCTTTCTTGCTGTATGAATTATCGCTCCAGTAATAATGTTGCATTCATCCATTATTTGATGACCTGATAATTTTGGGTTGCATATTGATAACAACAATAGACTTCTTTGATCTCTTCTATCTAATTTTAAAGGCCTGTCAGTCTTTTTCACATCAAAAAATCTCCCAACAGAAGCATGCTTCTTCTGTGTCACTTGGACAGAATGCATTGATATTCCAAATTCTTTATCAATTTCATGTTGACTCCTTCTCTGTGACGTTTTCACCCTCTTCCCTGAATTCATTATTCCTATTTGGGAAATTATATTCAGTGACACTAAAAAGACAAGTTGAAAGTACACCAGACTTTATGCAATCTGTATTTGAGAAATTTGCATGAGAAATTTGCATGCCTATCTTAATCTAGGATGATGTTAATCTGAAGGGTTGTGACGTGTCTCATATCATTTGCATACCCCTTATTCTCATTTTTACAATGTGTTCGTTCTCTATCTCTTCTTGTTCTTTGCAATACAGTCTTGAATGAACACAGATACTACTTCTGAAGGTTCATTGCTGAATACTTACAGCTTCATAGTTAAGTGTCTCATAACTTTTGCATGCCTTTCGTATTTTTTCTCATACTCTTTGTAAAATGAAGCAAATTTTTATGAAGGTAACTCATTTCTTTAGTGTACTGTTTTGCGTGTGCGGATGGATTCTCCCATCAAGTATGAGGATTCAGTAAATTCTATATTTTCTGACTGAACAACCTGTACAAGTGTATTGCTTTAACGTGGTCAATTTCCTATGTCCTGCAATGCACACCCTCATAGCAATATGTCCTGTAACAGTGCACCATATATCAGATGATGCTACAATTGCAAACAGTTTTTTGAATAGAAATTTTCCATCTCCTAGCTACATGCAGGTTGCCGGCTCCTATATGTTCAAATGCACTGTACCATCATTCTACATGCTGCTTTAGATTCAGAGTTTTCCTTCTCTTAGACTGGTTACCAACCAAGGTTATAGGGCACAGTCTGTCCTATTTAGTCATAGCTGAGAGTGAGGACAAGAGCTGGATTCATACCTTCCCCAAAGGTATTTGCATGTAACTGAATGTAAGAAAATGACTGGAATTTGTATGAACATACACTTTTACCCATGATAACTTTGCTGGATGTGTTCCTGTGTGCTTTGGTGCTATTCACAGTTGGTCATATCGTCAAGTTGTTTGCGTTGTGATTTCCAGCAAGAGAAAAGAAAGATTATTTATCTTCTTGCGTTCTTGCCGAGCCATGGTATTATTTTTATCCGGATACTGGGTGAATAATGTTTTTGTGGGAATAGATCACTTAACAAGCAGAATTATCTTCAATAATAAAGATTTATTAAGATGAACAAGAAAAATTGCCTGGTGAAAATCAGTTTTTCCAGCAAGGACGGAAGGTACGAGAAGGTAAAGAAAAAGGCTGTTGGCACTTGCCTTTCTTCAATTCAGTCGTCACTGCTAGGAAGTTTCAGGTGTGTTTGATGCAACGAGCTAATTGACACGTCTAGCACCTGGAACTGGGCTCAAACTTAAAACTGACTCACTGCACATTCCAGCAACTATGGAGGATGACCCACTCGCGTGTCCTGTGTGATCAGAGGTGATGACAGAGGTCCAGGGCCAGATAAATTCCTTTCTCTGTCCCAAAGATTATGTATGAATATGAGCAGATTGGAGAATAGTAGGATTTGGGTCAGTGAAAATCAGCTAAAATTTCTCTGTCGGAATTCATCTCCACACATGGTATGACTCACTTGCATGTGATTTCGGGTATCACTCTTTCTGACCTCTTAGGATTCTTAGTTTCAAATCCTCACAGTTCCAATTAGGAATTTTAAAATTTATTCTTATTCTCCAAGCCGATTTTTAATCTTCACTTATTTCCAAAATTATATATTATATTCAACTTAACATCACCCTCTCTCTTTCCTTACCCAGTCTCACCTTATGCATGCTTTTAACCCTAACCCAACATCGTGTCTTAATAAAATTGCTTTCCTAAGATGATTACATTGTCACATCTGGATTTCTCATTCCAAGGCGTTATACATTACCCCACCTGAACATCCAAGGTTACAGTACCTGGTATTCCTAAGCAGTCACCTATTGCTTAACTTTGGTGATTGGATGAGAACCAGTGTTTTATAAAGTGTGTGTGTATGTGTACATGAAAAATTAGAAATAATGACATTTCCAGATCTAAAAAAACTTCTGAGCCAGTTCTCCGAAGTCATGAGCTGTTGCATACATACAAAAATATTACTGACCAAACATATATATATATATATATATATATATATATATTGAGAGAGAGTGATAGATAAATACACCTAGTAAGGTGTAGTTGCTTCCTCTTGCTTAAATAATAGTGGGTTGAATGAAATCTACAAGATGCTGGCTGGAGTTGCATGGGTATATCTATCCAGTCTAGCACTGAATTCTCTTTGTTGGTTGTAACTGCAGGGACTTTAGTGTAGTCTGTAACATCTTCCACCCATAAATTTGGTATGTGCAGGGCCAATGAAGTACTTAGAACTCTGTCAAGTCTTCCTGGAACCAGTCTCCTGTCAACCATGCATTGCATTACATTATCTTTACTAGAACAAAGCATCACCACCTGGAAATGCAGCAAGCATAAAATCTGGCTCAAATTGTATGCAACAAGATCTGTACATGTCATGCAAATTGCGACAAATTCCAGTTTTACCAATTATCCTTGTGAGTTCAACAATCCAATCACCCACACCATTACAGAAATACCATCGGCTTACACAATACCAGGCTGGATCTATACAGTGTCTTGTGGCCACTTTTATATACAAACTCAATTGTTTGACCAAAAAAACTGGGAATGGTCCAGTGGCAAAGTTCTTTGGTTTAGACTATACACAGTAATTGATGTCAATAATGGTAATCTTGTGGATTGATAACTGAAACCCTATAGAAGGTATTGTATACTGTACAGTGTATTAACTGAGGGCTTAACTGGTACCAGCATTAACTTTTCATTTGTCTTCCACTGTCAACAGGGCTTAGAATGCATCAACTATGACCCCTGCCAAAAAATGAAGCCAGTTTCTGTGTGGATACTTGCAAACTCTGATATAAACTGAACCTATTTTCTACTTATCTATTAATTCATTGTGATTTTTTACCTATAAGACCTTTATTCATTACTAAATAACCCCAAAAGAACTGATATATTTTTAACCAACTTAACCTTCTTTGTCACTGGCAGTCATATTCTTACATCACCTGTACGCACCTCCGTATTTTCCGTACTGCTGATGTCTGCCTGAAATTTACATATTTTTGGTATAACAAGGTAAGAGTTACTATCCCCCTGTTGAGGCATAACGCAGTGAATTAAATGCTAAGTGATGTAAGGTCTTACATTGACATGTGAAGCTGGTCAAAAATTAACAAAAGAATTATCAGTTAAATCTGAATTGGGAGTGAAATAAGTTGTTGAAAAAACTACTGAAAAATGTTAATTAGTTGCAGTAAATGAAATCATCTAGACAAAGAGCACTATTTCACTATTACTTTTACCTATGTGGGTTTGTCATGACAAATAGAACCAGAATAATGTTGACCTTGTCACTGTAACTTGTTTAAGGATCAGAGCTGTAGAGAGACAGCAGTTGTTTTTCCCTTGTCTTGAAAGCATTTGGAGTTCAGTCCTTTTTAAAAGAAGAATTCTTCTTTCTTCATTTTGTTTCTATTTGGGGAACTGTTAATACCTTCTTAATCACCAGGGCGTCCACACACGTGAAAAATGGACAACACGTACACAGCCTAACGTAGAATGAAAAGTCATTTTGATTCACTTTGCTAAGTATGGTCAAAGAACATAAGGCTAGTATGTTTATTTCTTTGTTTGTTTTCCTGTCAGACATTCTCATTATTTGAACTGTGTGAATAATCATTTGTTTTGGGACACGTGGAAATCTTTTTAATGTGTATGTAAATTGTATTTGCTTTATTAAATGTTTTGTTTATTATGGGCATGTATCTTGTCTTTCCATATTCACATTCAGTGTTAGTGTATTAATGGCTACACTAATACTAATATTAGTACTTGGTGTACAAAAAAAAACATTATCCTTCTTAGCACTATATATCTGGTAAATTATGGCTCGCTTATAAACGATACTAATAGAGCCTGAAACAAACACTATTCACACCCAAATCCTTACAGGATAGTTGAGGGGAAGGGGAAGGAAATTTTACAATTACGTCCCTTTGTACAAGCCCCAAGAGCCACTCGAGATAAAGTATTACAGAGTAAGAGTCAATACCTCAAGCAAGGTGATAATGCCACCAAAATACAAGAGGCCACTGGAAGTGAAAGAGAAGGAAAAGACTTTAGAAGGAACTGGAAACTCAATCCTAATCAGGAAACAAGGGATAAATTCAAGTTAAAATATATGTATATTTTTTACAGTGATGTTCCCCCTGTACAAGACTAAAAAGCCACTTAAGGGAGACGGTTACAAAGAGGCACCACCCCAAGCAAGGTGATAATGCCACCAAAATACAACGGGCCACTGGAAGTGAAAGAGAAGGAAAACATTTTAGAAGGAACTGGAAACCCGATCATAAACAGGGAACTACGGATAAACCTCTACTCTTGTTCAAAAGACCAGTGGGGAGTGTTAACTGGGTGATAGGCAAACCTATATACTCCTGTTGTTGAAAAATATATAAATAAATAGTAAAGTTCAGAGTTTTAGGTAGAGATATTAGAAGTACTGAGTTGAGGTAAACTTAGAAGGAACTGGAAACCCCATCATAAACAGGGAACTACGGATAAACCTCTAAAATTGTTCAAAAGATCCGGATGATATATCCAGTCAATACCTATAAAAATAGGTACTCAAATGTGTTCTGGAGAGGCTTTGGGCTAGGTTGTCATTGAAGGCAGCTTGTCGAAAGAAGTACTGTCAGATTGTGACCACCGCCAATTTTGGCAGAAAGGTTTGTGATAAACACACAATCCCTGTCGAAAATATTAACAAAGTCTATTCTCTCTTTTTCTCTCATATTTCAAGACAAAAGGACAATCTGTAGGACTATTACAATATTGCTTGAATCTGATTTCCGTGAGACTTAACCATTACCACGCTAATTTCTTTCTAGAATTGCCCCACTTGCTACTGCATTTTTGCATGCAGTTTTTAATGTTGAAAAAAAAAATAATCACAAAATAAAAGACAAATACATTAACAATTTAACATACTTCAACTTTTATTTCTGGGGTGCAATAAGAATCAAAATGATGAAGAAGGCTTTCATTTCATCAAAAAATTGACGTGCTTCCTTGTGATTACATACGAGAAGTCACCAGCATTTGTTTGGTCTTTCTTTCACCTGACTAGCATATTTATTTGTCTCGTTTACAAATAACGTTATTATTTTGTTGTTTATAAATAGAGAAGTAATTCACCTTCAGAAAGGCTATCAGGAATATCGATGTTTGCCAGTAGGTTCCATAAAATTAGTCAGCCATGGATGATAGTAGACGCTAGTGGTCACCAATGTTTTCCTCCACATAGTGACGCTTAGTTATCATCTTCGACCCTTCCACCGTCAATATCCACTCGGGTAAAGCCTTCAGAATCATCATCGGAGTTCAAATCAAAGAAAAAATTCTGAATAAAAGTTTCATTGTATGTTGATGCAGCCATTTTTGTTTACAAAAAAAAGTGAAAAAATTTAAAATGGGTTTAATCGATGTTATACTTCATGTAGAGTCTAGAAGAATTTAAAATGGCATTAGAAAATGAAAGCTTAGCCTTGTTCCAAAGCAATTTCCAGTTTAAAATACTAGAAATAACAATTGACCAGTATTTATTTATATCATCTGTTCAAAGTGATACAATGCGCCTAGAGCAACAAAGGGAGAGAAATCTATGACAACAATTTTTCACGACCAGTGTGGTAAAGGTTAATAACTTCTTCAATGAACTTGCAATCCAGTGGGTAGATACTGTAAATAAAACTGTTGAGAATTTAATATTAAATACATTACTTTCTATGTTTTGGAAGAAATCCTCAGTCTTTTTTTAGTGTGGCAAGAGTTCCACTTGAGGACATTTTGACTGGAGTTAAGAGATTTTATCATTTACTAAAGCATGGCGCAACATGAGGTGATTTTGTTTTAATCACCAGATTGAACCCACCAGCAAGAAGAACATTTCTACTTCCAGCAACCCAGGCAAGGATCAGTGACCAAGATTTTGTCTGTTACTGATGACCAAGAAGATAATCTCCAAATAATCACAGCTTTATAATTAATGACCGGCATGATAGGACCACACTGGTATTTATCCTTTGTTATCATTGACTGAGAAAGACCTGGAGTAGTTGCCACCCTGGGGATAGAGTACACCACTATTTTGGCCCCAACAGTCATTCTATGGACAAATGGTATTAAGTCTTGTCCATATCCCATTTATGCTACAGCTGCACTATCTACGTACATCAACCACCTGAGTTCATTTCTAAAAAGGGGAAATCATCCAGGGAACAGCTGTCTCTATTTTTTTGTACCCTTCAGTTATATATACATAAAAGGAACTGAAAAGTTCTGAAGCCTAATTAAAAACGTTTCTAAAATATATGTTGGTGATGTTTGGTTATTTGGAAAATGGATTGAAAACTTTTCAGCACCTCCACATAAAATGTCAGTATAATTAAATCATTTTTCCTTGTCTGTGTTTTCTTTTTTTTCTCATTTTTATTTCTATTTAGTTATTATATATTTCTCTCTATATATTTATTTGGTTGACTCTTGTTCAGCACACATAAAACAAGAACATAGTACCAAAGATTCTATGCACCAATTGCATGCATTTTTATTTGTATTTATATCAGCCATTTTTTTTCACTCTCCTCCAGGAATATGCCTTTCTTCTATTTCTTCAAGATATAGAGAGTAATGGGTCTTACTCCTGCTACACTGGCTCATGGTGGGTTGACAGACATTTTGAATTCAGAGTTGGTCTTCTCCTAGACTAGTCTAGTCTACTGTTTTACCCACAGTTGTGAAAGTAGGGGGGAAAAAGATCGAACTGTAGCTTTCCCAATTGGTATTGGTTTGAAATTTGAACTCACATCACCAGTTCTGTTTTCCTAAAAATGTTGCATAGGTTTTAAACAACAGGTGGGTCATTGTTATACATACCTGTCAAAAATGACTGATTATTTCTGGATGGATCAACACTTCTGCCTGGAAGCATTTTGCTTAATATCAAATTGCTGCTCCCCAGAGGTTCCCCCTATTTACATACACCATCTGAAAAGTTTTGCATGCATTTTATATATAAGGATATCTCGTATTTCTTGCTGCTTCTGTTATTTCTTTTATCAGAATTCTCAGTTTGAGGTCCAATCTTGCCAAAAGTATGTTGCCTTTAATTCTGATCTATGATGTCACGTACTTAATGCTCCCAGAAGAAACATAAACATGACTTGACAGTTATGTTGATAATCAACAGAATAAACAGGAAAAGAAATCCAAGTTAAAACTTAATCATCATGACAAATACTTCATGTGAGAAAATTGAATAACAAGACAATTACATCAGATGTGGCGCTGGCAAATTGATGGGATTTGCTGGACACATAATTTAACAGACAAATGATTACAACTTACAAGACTAAAGACATGTATAACCAATTTATTTTTATTTTTATTAAGACCTAAAGATAAATTAAAACCAAACATTTTTAATGTGAATCAAAAACATTATAGCCAGTTTAAGCAAATGCACCAAAATATTTTCTTTTCATTTATATATGTACAAGGATGTGTTGAAAAGTACACTTCTCTCTTTAAAAAAAAAAATTCTGATGTTTGGTCATTTGGTCAGTTTTGGAGAAGTTGTTTAGGCCAAGAAAAGTTGTCTTTGAAAGAAGGTATTAGGATGAGAAGCTTTTCAGCACCTCCTTGTACAACTGGAGGAGAGTTGTTTTTGAAAATAATTAGATTAACAAATAAGAATATGTGATGAATCTTGTTTAGAAGTCAAACATTTTTCTTGTTATTTTCAAAACTAAATAAGGAATTGGAATGTTTCTTGAATTGTTTTCAGCACCCATGATTTACATCATTCTGTAATTATTCGCATTAATTTTGTATAACTGAAAAAAAAAAAACAGGCAAAAGAGAGAAAAGGTAAAAAAAAAAAACCAATAAGGCGTGAGTGTAAAGTGAAAAAAAAACGCTGAAAAGGACAAATAACCTCAACATTCTATATATATATATATATATATATGTGTGTGTGTGTGTGTGTAAAAGTCTTAAGACATGCACACATATGTGTGAGTGTGTCTGCGTGTATCTGTTAATATCCATATCAAAATACATACGTATATTGTATATGAACATATATGTATGCAGAAAAATGTGCAGACAGATGCAGGGGCACACTTGCATTAATGCGCACACGCATGCACACTGTGAAAAAAAACTTGTACCAATGAAAAGGGGCATATAAAAAGAAAAATCGAGAAATATAAGCAGTCAATTGGTGATGAGTGAATGGAGTGATTCCTGGAGGGTCCGTCTATGAAACTGTGGCGTTGGGATGCTGAAGGTGACAATAATCAGCTAAGTGACAAACCTTTTACATGTATTAATTCTCTCTCTCTCTTTCTCATATATATATATATATATATATATATATATATATATAATGTGTGTGTGAGAAAGAGACATATATATAAAGATTTTAGGTTGTTTTAGGTTGGTAAAAGAGGTTTGAATCTTATCGTAGAGATTGTATTTCTTTAATAAGATTTCTCAAATATTCAGGCTGGCAGACAAATAAGCATCTTCTCAAATATGAGTATCCACTAAAAATAACATTTAAAGTGATAATATCTATCTATCTATCTATCTCTCTCTATATATATATATATATATGTGTGTGTGTATATATATATATAGAGAGAGAGAGGTAAGATGAGAACGAATAAAGTACAATTCAAATGTTCGTAACATTTAATTTAAAAGGGGGCTCAATACAAAGTAGAGCAATATTATTTATTTTAGGATATTACATCAAAAATGTGTCAAAATGATGACACAATTGCAATCGTGTTTCAATGCGTATACAACACATCTCATCAGACAATTGTAAATTACTAGTTCACTCACCAGTAATTTACAATCATCTGATGAGATGCATTGTATATGCATCAAAACTCGACTGCAATTGTGTAGTGATTTTGACGTGTTTATGATGTAATACCTAAAATAAAGTGTGTGTCTGTGTGTATATATATATATATATATAGAGAGAGAGAGAGAGAGATAGCGTGAGAAATAAAGAGAGAGAGAGAGAGAGATAGTGTGAGAAATAGAGAGAGAGAGAGAGAGATAGTGTGAGAAATAAAGAGAGAGAGGGTCTATATAGGCAACAACACAAATTGGTGACTCTCAATTTTACACCACAATGTAATCTTCATGCCAAGTACACTTGGTTCTAAGATCACATTAAGGCATGAAACTAACAGTCACCATGCAGTATTGATTTTTATGTCCATACTGTTTGTCCTCTTCTTTCTAAATAAAGCAAATTTTAAGCCAAATATATAATGATGGCCAGTTACTACTCGTTTTCATGCACACCAATCTGCCAGGGTTGCAAACAAATCCCTATTACAGACGCCTGCTCTCAACCCACAGATTCCACCTGTGGTTTATACTGAAACTAAGCTGAGCAGACCTTAGTTACAGGAGGCCAGTATGCTCAAACCCTCAGTCACAATGACTTGTGACTCCATGCTAGCACAACCACCGATCCTGTCTACACAATTTCACTCACACGTCCCATAGCAGAAAGCAAATGCTCTAACCATGTGCCTATTATATATATATATATATATATATACATACATACATATATATATATATATATATATATATATATATATATATATATATATATGTATATATAGTCTTAAAGTGTGCTATATTTATGGGATAAAGTGCTTAATATCAGAGATAGAGCATGAGTAAATATAAAATTGAACATAGAAATCATCACTTAGAGGCGACAGTCTGTTTCATGCTAGATGTAATCGTCAGGCCACGAATGCTGTTATTTTTCTCGGCTATTTATATATACGGGTCAGTGGTGCATTGTGGGTAGACTATTTTGGTGGTTATTTTACCGGAAGTCGTTTATTTGGTTATTTATTTATTTGTGTCAAATTATTTTTATTATTTCTTATCTTATATATTTATTTATATTTTTATTTTGATCAGTGTTTCTATTAACGTAGTAAAAATTTGTTTATATAGCTTATTGTGGGTAGTCTATTTTGGCAGTTATTTTACCGGAAGTCGTTTATTTATTTATTTGGATCAAATTATTTAGCTTGTTTTTATTTATTTTTATTTTTTATCTTATATATTTATTTATTTTTATTTTTATTGGTGTTTTTATTAACGTAATAAAAATTTGTTTATATAGCTTATTTAATAGTTTTGTTTTTATTTGGGAAGATAATTAAAGTTTTTTGTTGAATTTTGGGGTTGATTGTTGTGGTTTGTTCTAATTATTATTTTGGCATGAACAGGTTTTAATTTATTTATTTGGATTGATTATCTTTATTTGTTTTTTCTAACAGCTTGTTTATCGGTATCGGTTGTTAGTTTATTTATATATTTGGATGTATTTAGATCAATTTAATTTACTTGTTGTTATTTATTTGTTAGACTGTATATTTTCTCTTTTTGTTTTTTCGATTTTTAAGTAATGCGGTATATTATTTTTTATACATTTTTCTTTTTTTATCGTTATATAACTGTTATAGCTATTTTTCGTCCGATTTTTTGTTTTGATTTTTTATTCTGCAGTTGCATGTGGGTTTAATTTGTTCGTGTGGTTTGTTGATAATTTTCCTGTTGTGCTCTTTTATTATTTGTGCCATGTTCTCGGTGCAACTGTAGATGATTTTTACTGTGTTTTTGTTGAATATTTTGTGTAGGGTGCTTGATTCCGGGAAGTGTTTGTGTAAAAGTTTGAAGAATATTTTTCCTATGTTTGTTTTTATGTTTTTGCTGTACGGTGGGTTGGACCATATGATATTTCTTTTCCTGTTGGTCTTTTTTGTGTTCTGTGGTGAGTATGTGAGTATTGCTGGGAATCTGCTATCTTTTAGTGCTGTTTCGTAGTCTTTCTTAGCTTTGTTAAATATAGATTCATTGAAGGAATTGTCGGAAAGCCTGCGGTTATTCGATTTTGGTATCTGATTATAGAAGGCGGGTGGTTGGAGGATGTGTGTATGTACTGTGGTTTATCATTGGGTTTTCTGTATGGTTTGTGTGTGCCTTTTCTTAGGTTGAAGGTAACATCTAGAAAATCTACTTCGTTTAGGTTAGTTTTTATATCTATCTCGAATCCATTGTTTTTGAAAATTTTAATTATTGCTTTTCTAGTTTTATCTGTGTTTTGTTTGTTGCAGTTTCTTAAGATTATGAGACCATCAACACTGTAGAGTCCTGTGTCATTTCTATCTATTATTTTGCTTAGTTCGTGTAGTAAGTAAATACCTACGATTTCGCATGTCTCTGCACCGTCAAAGCTTCCCATTGTAGTGTCAAATATCCCATCTTTCTTTATCCATGCTTCTTCATGGTGAAATAATAATGATTTACAGGAGTGCTTAATGATGTCGATTTCGTTTGGTTTTATTATTATTTGTTCCTGAGCTAAGTTGATGGCCTTATCTAGTGTATGTTCTGTTATGGATGGGTAAAATTATTTTATGTCTAATTGTAGGAAGTGGCAATTTTGTTTGTTATTTATGCTGTGGAACCAGTCAGTAGTTGCTTTTGTGTTTTTCCACTGGTTTACTCCTAACTTCTTCCTAAGTTCAGAATTAATTCTTTCCAGTATCGTTTTACTTATTTTACCTAGTTCGCTTTTGGCTGGGTTTATGAGTCTGCATGCACGGTTAGTTTTGAAATTTTCTTTGTGGTCTTTTAGTGTGATAAAGGCTTGCACCTTGCTGATGCAACTTATTCGGTCATCTAGGTCTAATTTTTGGGCGATTGCTTTAGCTTCTTTATTGATATCGTGTTCTATTGTTTTAGGTGCCTTTTTGTATGTTTTGGTTATGTTGTTCTTGAGTAATTTATTGTGCGTGGGAGGGCTTAGTTTGTATAAATTTCTTGTTTGTCAGCTGCGATAAATACATTTGTTGAATTGTTTATTTTAGTTATATCTTCTTTTAGTTTTTTTTTAAAAGCATCTTGTTTTTTATGGAATTTTATGTTTCTAACTAGGTCAGTTAAGTCTTTCTCTAAGTCATCTAATTCTTTTTGTTGTGGGGGGCATTTTTTTGTTTTGAAGCCGTATTTTCCCTTGAGTGTATTTTTATTGTGAAGGTCCTGGTTTAAAAAGTGGGATTTCCATCTCATTCTTTTTATGAAACTTTCTGTTTTTTCAAATAATTTTAGCTTATATATGGAAGGGGATGGGATGGGTATGTTTTTAGGGAGTAGTCGAGGCTATAAAAACAAAACGCACACCACACCAAAAATATCTTGGAAAATAAGGAAAAAATCATCAGCCTACAAAAACCAATCAAAAACTTGCAAACTTTGCTTGGAGGAAAAAATAGCTATCATTACCTTCCCAGACCAAAATAAATTATTAAATAAAAGATCTGAGCTCATCTCAAAATACAGACATGAAAACAAATTTGTACTACGTAACTTAAAAATCGAAAATGGAAAAAATAAATACATAAACAAACAAAATGACAATAAAATAAGCAAAATAAATTAATCCAAACAAATTACCAAATCACACCTGTTAAAATAGACGAAATAGAATAAAAAATAAGAAACAAAATCAATAAATAAAGTAAATAATAAACAAATTAGCAAACTATTATGACCAAAATATTAGACTATAAAAATCAAAACAAAAAATCGGACGAAAAATAGCTATAACAGTTATATAATGATAAAAAAATAAAAAAATATACTGCGTTACTTAAAAATCAAAAACCAAAAAGAGAAAATATACAGTGTAAAAAAAAAAATAACAAGTAAAATAAATTGATCTAAATACATCCAAATATATAAATAAACTAACAACTGATACCGATAAACTAGCCATTTAGAAAAAACAAATAAAGATAATCAATCCAAATAAATAAATTAAAAACTGTCCCTGCCAAAATAATAGTTAGAACAAACCACAACAATCAACCCCAAAATTGAACAAAAAACTTTAATTATCTTCCCAAACAAAAACAAAACTATTAAATAAGCTATATAAACAAATTTTTATTACGTTAATAAAAACACCAATCAAAATAAAAATATAAATAAATATATAAGATAAGAAATAAAAATAAAAATAAATAAAAACAAGCAAAATAATTTGACACAAATAAATAAATAAACAAATAAACGACTTCCGGTAAAATAACCGCCAAAATAGACTACCCACAATGCACCACTGTCCTGTATATATAAATAGCCAAGAAAAATAACAGCACTCGTGGCCTGACGATTGCATCTAGCATGAAACAGACTGTCGCCTCTAAGTGTTGACTTCTATGTTCACTTTTATATATATATATATATATATATATATATATAATACCAACTCTGCTACTCAGAGTTTCATGTAATGACAGTCATCAGGTAGAACTAAGGAATATTGTCCAGAGGTGGTAGGTAACTATTACCCTGGATGTATATTTTCAGATTTTCTTATGTCAGCATGTGGCTATAAGTTTGCTTCTCTTATTCAAAAGCTGAGATCCCATTCACTGCAGTAATTAATTTTTCTATCAGCCACAAATTACAACCATTACCAGCTCCGTTACATGGTTTTGCTTTGGCCAGTATTTTTCATGTGATGTTAGGGGTTGTTTCAATAATAGAAAGCGTAGTGCTACCTTTGTATTTATTGTTGGTTAGACTCATTTTGTGATTGTAGTATCATCTTTTCCACTCATCCTTGGCAGCTCCTACATCGTATTTAGTCTCTCCACTTCTGATCATCTTAGCTTCATAAACAGCATTCCTTATCAAACACGCTCCATCCAGAGGGCATTCCTCTTTTACATCTACCAGGTTCTTTGTTATCTTTTTATTGTGGTTTACTATAATTTTTCTATGCTGCCTGTCACCAATTTTTGTCTATGCCTCACCTACTTAGAATAATGCCAATTTCTGGGTGTGTCTTATAATCTCAATATCTTCTTTTACATTCTGGGTAAGACGATAAACTACATTCGCGTCCTGGGTAAGACGATAAACTGCATCTGCATCCTGGGTATGACAATAAACTACGTCCAACAGCAAGGCCTCTGATCAGGAGGTTTTGAGGAGTGTGGAACTACCTCTTAATTGCTGGTGTTCCCAGGTCTACCCTGACCTAGGGTGGTAGCACCTGTTAGGGTCCCATGTATGGGCAAATAGTTAACCCCCAAATTGGAGTCAAAACACTATGAAAGTGTAAAAATAGGTTTTAATACCAGAAATACTTTGTAAAAAAATTTTTACCAGCTATACATTTTTAAAAAAAAATATTACCAGCGAAGGAAAATTATTACCAGAAATAGATTTTTTGAAGGAAAATTATTACCAGAAATAGATTTTTTGAAGGAAAAATATTGCCAGAAATAGATTTTTTGAAAAAAATATTACCAACAATGAAAATTTTATCGGCATTAAATAACCCATTGAGGTTGATATGGCGTAAAACAAACCAAAGACTAGATATAGAAACATTCTTCTTTATATTTTGTATCCATAAATCATTTTATGGCTTCTTTCTATATAATTAATAGGAGGAGAGTTTTATCCTTTATTTCCAGTTTAAGATTGGGTTTCCAGTACCTTCTAAAGTCTTTTCCTTCTCTTTCACTTCGCGTAGCCCCTTGCATCTTGGTGGCATTATCACCTTGCTTGGGGTGATGCCTCTTACTCTGTAACCTTCTCACTCAAGTGGCTTTTTAGTCTTGAACAGGGGGAATATCATTGTAAATATATATATATATATATATATATATATATATATATATACAAGGTAACCAAAAAAGTTATGCCCGTTTTTAAAGGAAAAAAGAAAACTCTTCACAGTATGTGTAACTTATATTTAGTCTTCGAAGTAATCACCATTGGCATCCAGCACCTTCTGCCAACGTGTCTCCAGCTGTTCAATGCCCTTGCGGTAGAACTCGGGGCGGGGGGGGGGGGGTTGACGCAAAGAAGGCCGTGAGTGCTTTGTGCAAGTCTGCTTCATTGGTGAAGGATTTCCCACGAAGATGATTATCCAGAGAGTGGAAGAGGTGGTAATCGGATGGCGCAAGTTCAGGTGAATAAGGTGGATGGCACAAAGTCTCCTACCCAAGTTGCTGTATGGTATCCCTGACCACTCGTACGACATGCGGCCTGGCGTTGTCATGGAGGAAAAGCACACCTTTGCGATTCACCAGTGCTGGCTCCTTCTGGCGCAATGCCTGTTGCGCACGTTTCAATTGCTGCGAGTATAGGTCTCCAGTGACCGTTTGGCTCGTTGGTAGCAGTTCCTAATGAACTACTTGACCTGTCCACCAGACACAAAGTATAATCATGCGTGGGTGCAAAGGTGGTCTTGCGGTGTGAGGGACAGCATCCTGAGAAGACAACCAATGTCTGGAACGCTTGGGAGTTTTGTACAGAACCCACTTTTCATCACTGCTAAGCAGTCGATTGAATAAGGATGCGGTACGGTAGCGAGAAAGCAGCGATACACAGGCTGCCACTCGTTGTCCCTTGTGGACCTCTAACATCATTTGCGGAACCCACTTGCTCAGTTTGTACGTCTTACCTAGGTGGTGCAGGTGAAGTCTAACCGTTTCATCGGATACGTTGACCTGTCTTGCAAGTTCACCACACGTTAGACTATTGTCCTCTTTAATGGCCGCCTTCAGGACTCCGTCATTCAAGACCTGTGGTCGTCCACTGCGAGGCTCATCATGGAGAGACAAATCTCCCGACTTGAATTTTCGAAACCACGCCTTGCAGTACGTTCATCCACAGCACTATCCCCAAATGCTTGACATATGCGGCGACTTGATGCAGCTGCTGATAAGCCCACTTTGAAGTCATAAAGCAAACATCCCCGAACGAGATCTCTAGACACTTCCATCCTTCTCACAGCTGTCCGGCTTATAACTGATGGCCGGGCACGATGCGCGTGTTTTATATATATATATATATATATATATATATATATATGATGATGATAAAATGTTCTTAGGCTATGCAAGATTAAATTTCCTCACAATTCTCATTTTGGAAGTGGATCAGGCCAAGAGACCTTTTAGTACCTTCTTGTATATAACATATATAGTTAATCTCAAAATATATTTCTTTCTTTTAATATAAAAGCTACCTGGTTTCCTCCAGATAGATCTGTGCATGTAAAAACTGAAAATTGCCGCAATCGTAAAAGCAGGTTTCATGGCACCACATGCTGTCTTGTTCATTTTCACAATGTTCCCAATATATTCAGTGCTGAGAATTTTCACATTCTTTTCTTAAGAAAATATAGCTGGTCATGGCGCTCTGTATTCTCATTTCTTTTTAATATGACGACGATGATGATGATGATGATGATTATTCTTGAAAATGCTAATGAATTTGTTCTCTGTTTGCTCCATGGTTTTGAATTTTCAGTTGTCCTTCTCTGTAACTGGTTGCCAATCAAGGCTAGAGAGTTCTGTCTGCAATGCTATGTAATCCATAGCGATGGGGAAGGAGAAGAGAGTTCTTCCCTTTTCCACGTTAATTAGTGTGAAGTGAACACAAACTGTCTCATTTGTAATTTGAACTCAGTTTGCTTATGTTAACCATTTTGCCACTTTTGTCCTGCATGTGATTTTTAAACAATTTTAGTTTTATTATTGCAGCCTATCAAAGAAAAAGCAATCTGTTTATCTTTCACATCCTGGTTTTATGAATCAAAGTTTATCAGTTTTTGTGTATTTCACTTATTTTTGTTTGAGCTACAAATCCATCAAGGGGGCTGCTGAAAAGTTCTTCTACTTCCCAAAATTTGAACAAATAAAAGAATTCTGCTTTTTGGAAGTGCTTGTTGGTTAGGCCAAGAACTTTTCAGTATCCTCTCATGTTTTTGAAGGAACTTCAAAAATAAATCTTTAAAATAAATTTATTTTAGGATGCCTTAATATCAAATTCTAAAAATTAGTGGTAATGTTGACACTTTTGCAGATTTTAAGTTTTCAACTCATCATCTAAATTTTCTGTGACCAGGGTTCTGCCATCTTGAAATCCCATGCAGATCCAAACTTTAAAATCATTAAAATAGAAGTGAATTTCTAACATGTTCATTTTATGGCAATTTATTTAATGTCTTGTAAGTTCAGATTTTACAAGTCTAATATCTGTATCGCACTATTGGGATTCCAAAATTTACATTCAGCTTCCATTTTATCATATTTTTAGGCAATTTGAAAACTACATTTTTTAACATGAATATTTTTGAGAAACAAACAAATGCTAGATTTGAATAGATGGGGAAAAAATAATGCCTAATTTGAGCAAGGAAATTTCAATGCAATTTTGAAAGATTGGAAAGAGACAAAGTTTTGTAGCTATGAATAGCTTTCTAAAAAAGAGTGAATGAACTTGTGTATAAGAGTGATATATTGGAATAATTTAAAAAAAAACAAACCCAAAAAACTAACAAAGCAGGCAAGAGGTTGAGATGTCAGATTGGGGTAAAATGTCAAGCAGCAGGGTTCAAAATGCAGAATTTACTTTTTAAATTCAAGTCCTTGCTGCCCCCTTTAGTGAGTCAGAAAAAGATGGCGACAGACACTGGTGCATTGTGGGAATTTGCAGAAAATAATTAGCATAGCACCAGGAAAAATCTTAGCTGAGTTTAATTTGTCCACCCAATTTTTATTTCCTTCTTTCCATCTTTTTCCTATTGAATATTATTTTTTCAATTTTTTAAACTGATTTTTATTGTATGAATATTATAAGGTTTTCTCAGAAAATAAATTGGTTTTAATTTTTGCTTATGTATATTTTAATTTAGTATTTTTATTTTAAAAGTTGAAAATTAATAACATTTTCATCATTATTACTATCACACTCACCACTATTTTACTACCGGATCAAGAGGTAGCAAGTCTTTTCAAAGCTACAGGTCTCTATCCTCTCACTATTCTGGACAACTTAATCAGCGCTGTTGCAGTCTTCCTCAGATTATTATTATTATTTTTGATCACCACTTGGGATCAGCTGACAGCAAGTCCTTACATTATCAGCATTCACTCTGCCATTCTCATCATCCTTTGCTTTTTAACCTGTAGTTATTTAATTTCATTATTATTTTTAGCAAATTCCATACAAGCAGTATCGGTATATCATGCTGGAAATCAAGTGACAGCAAGTCTCCTTAATACACTTCTGTCTTTCTGGTGTAATGCTGATTTTATTTTTGTGTATATATATATATATATATATATATATATATATATATGTATAGTTTGTTTTTTAATGAATATAGTATCTAGCCATTTTTCCTAGAGATCAAGTGATAGCAAGTCTCATCATAATTAGCACTGAGTATATTTTCAATTATTTAAAATTATTTCCTAACATTTTAGACAAATATTATTAGTAAAAATAATTATTTTACTTTTTGGTAATTTTGACTATCATCATTATTTTTTTTATAATTTATCAGCATTTTGTATATTTATTTATTTTTTCTGTTCTTTTTTCTTTTTTGTCTCTCTTTGTTTTTCTTTCTGAAATTTGGGGTTGTATTGTTTTGTTTTTTGTTTGCTTTAAAAATATTCCGTTTTATTTATTTATTTATTTTTCTTTCTTCTGAAAACTATTGATTATCTCCATGGCAACCAACCTTGTGATGCTAATTCTCGCAAGCAGTTATGTACCTCCTGTGACCTTGTTCTGCATTGCGTGGGAGACGGGGTGGGTTAGGCTGCGAGGAGGGGGACCACGTGGTGGCTGGGTGGAGGAGTGTTGGTGCACGACGCTGGCGGGTTGGGCGGCGGCGGCGGCGGGGGAGAAGCCAGATTTTTGTTCGGCACTCAGCTTGCAGCGTTTAATTCTGTTTCACTCAATTTACTGCCGGCTTTTCGATGTTTACCTCGAATCGTCTTTACTCCCCCCCCTCCCCCCTCCCCACGTGGTGGCAAGAACATGGGGTGGGTGGTGGCCCTCGCTCAGTGTGTGTGTGTGTGTGTGTGTAGAAAAATTTGTATGTATCTTCTGTATGTATAAATTATGCTCCTCACCATAGAAAAAGACAAGAGACAGATTTGTTTAGATGGACAAATAAGTTACTTGGATAAATAAATTGTACACACACACACACACATTAATTAATTAATTAAAAGAACTTTTCTCAGACAAGTTAATTTTTTTTGTCAATTTTTGTTGTTGACGGACTTGTTTAGTTTCTGTATTTTGGTAACCAAAATAAAAGCTTCAAGAAAGATATTTCCTTTGAAAAAAATTCATTTTAAACCTTAGGTATGGCCTTTTTTGGAGGTACAGTCACTGTAGTGTAAAAATTATATACAAATATTTTTTGTGTATGTGCCTGAAAGAAAAGTTTGTAAAATGGAAATGCCTATATGTTGTATAGAGACACGTATACGTGCGAAAACTTCGTCAAACATTTTTTTTATTAATCAAAAATTAATTTTTTTCAAGTATTTTTTTTTTTTTTGCACAAGTACCTTGTCTATGTGTGTGTAATAATAACACATCTGGTTTTTTCTTTTTTTTTATTGTTGTTGTTGTTTGTGAATTCCGTGTGCACGCATGCGCTAATTTCGTTTGGGTGTGGGTTTATTAAAGTTTGTTTATTTATTTACATTTTTTAAGTCTTTTTGTCTGTGCAGTTGGGCAATCTATCCACATTCATTTTTGATTTGTTTACTTGTCCTTTATGAAAATACAATCCGATTGACATTGTCTAACCAAATTTGAATGAAGAGCCTCTTCTTAGATAAAAAGAAAAAAAAATGGTCAGAGCATTGGCAGTTTTCCGATGGGACATTTCCCAACCAGCCATAGGCACAATTCGAAGCTGTTTACTTTCTTATATTTGCATAACAATGATAACATAAAAGACAGAACAAAACTGCTCCTATGAAAATCCAATTCAGTTATGTTTAAATGCATGCTGTCTAATGTCATTAATAAAAATGGATTTAGCAGCCTTTTTTAAAAAAATACCACACATATTTAGAATATTTGAACTTTTTTGTAATATTTCATGCAATTCTTGTATTTGTCAGAGGTTTATAGAATTTAAGGTTGCATGTTCACAAATAAAGAAAGGAGGAGCAACAAAAACTTGAGTTTCTACTGCAGACCGTTTCTTCTTTTTTTTTATATCACCTGTAGGGAAACAAAGTTCTCAATGTCGCCTGGGTATGTCTGTTTTCTTTTTCTGATCAAGATGTAAGTTAGGGTAAGTAATGATAATGGTTATAATGATTGAGCTCAAGTCAGCCTTACGCTGAGTTGGAACAACCAAAATATAGGTTGTACTTACTCCATTGGTGGAGAAGTTCTGCAAAACACTTCTGGACACTATGCATTGGCAAGTGGAAAGAGAAAGGTCCTGTCCTTTCTGGAAGTGGGGTCATAAAATTGTGCAGATGACCAAAACCCTTTCTGGTTCCTTTATAGCTAGCATTATAGGAGATTTTTTTTTTTTATTATTACTATTTTATTTATTGATTTTATCTTATTTTCTCGCAGGTTTTAAGATGACATATTTTCATCATTTCAAACTTTTAGTCTGCATCTTTTGTTTTGTCCAAAGCTATTTTGTTCTGATTTATCAAGATTTACTTAAAAAGAATATATTAACCAGAACATTGTGATAAAATCAACAAAAATCAAGACATTAATCTAGATAAAGTACAGAATAATGAAAAAAATACTTTATAAAATATATTTGTTGAAATATCATGATAGCAAAATGAAAATCCCCATCTGAAAAATGATTGAATTTCAATATGTAATCTTTATTTTTAACATTGTGAATTTCCTTCTTTATGTGTGATGTCCTTCTAGAATGTGAGCAATCATGGCTCTCTACAACTTCCTGTTTTTTATTGATCTAAGCAACTTTTGACACTTTACAATTCTTCTTTGTCATTGTTCTGCCAGATATTCTCAAAAACTCATTAAGTAGTTTATCCATTGTTTCTCCTGCTTCTCATGCCTTCAGTATATCCTGTGAGTGTTAAATTCTCCAAGCCTTCTATTCTGAGTATGTGTCTCAGAAATTTTGTCTTTTTTCTGACTGTAGTTTCAATTTTCTGTAAACCTTCCTCATTACTCGTATGTTCTCTCGATGGTATTCTCAGTATTCATTCATGGGACAATATCTTCATTAATCTTCTTAATCTTTGAGGTGATTTTCCAAAATTCACTGCCAAACATGAAATTAAATATTATGCATGATCTTCAAGGAGACAAAAAAACAACTTGTAAATATCTGTAATCAATCTAAATCAGTCTAAACTATTTTACTTGGATGTTGGGATTTTACACCTAAGTTTGATTCTGGCATTAGCTTCCAACATGAAGAGGAAACTTTTGAAACCCTTTAAAATCACGCTGTCAGTTTGGTGAGGCTGACTTCTGATAGCCTCATTAATATCATGCATTGTAATTACTAACCTCACTTGACAGGCCATTGCATATTTTGATGTCACCATATCAGAACAAAATGCGAAACACTGAAATTTAGTTTTGATACCTCAGTATATGCAGAAAAACTCAGTCTGAAACTTTTTCCCCAAATCTGACCAAAAATTCATTTTTTTAACTCCCTTCTTGGTCAGGTGGAAAACTTTCCAACAATTGATTCAATATTTTTGTCTCTTATATTCCATTTCATTTCAGAACATAGCTGGTAATGGCTCTTCACAGCTTCTTACCTTATGTTGATTTAAGTAACTCTTATCCCTTTTTGTCTTTGTGGTCTTTTTCTCCCAGCCATTCTTACAAACATTAAAGAAGTTAATCATTGTTTCCCTTGCTGTATGTCCTGTGAGTTTTAAATTTTCCCAACCTTCTTTTCTGAGTATATATCCTGGATATTTCAGCTGTTTTTTCTGTTAAAAATTCCATTACAAACAAAGAAAATATTACTGAACTGTTATGTAATATCAGTCCTGGCAGTGAAAGCTAGACAATCTTCTTACAGATGAAGAAGAGAGTTGAAACAACAAAAATGTGGTTCTACTGAAGGATAATGAGAATACCATAGACCAAACATGTGAGTAACATTGAAGTTTTAAAGAACATGGAAACAAAAAGGAAACTTATACTTTAACATCAGAAAGAGACAGTTGAAATTTCTAGAGCACATAATGGGGAAAGAAGGTTTGGAAAATTTGATAAACACAAAATTTATTAAGATTTACAAAGAACAGGAAATTGTGGAGAGCCAGGGTCGCCCATGTCCCGAAGGGACACGGCGCATAGAAGAACATCTGTTTTCATTTAGTTTTAATTTTCCTAAAAATTGCGTCTCTGTCATTTTAAATCTTTCATTGGGAATATTTTTATTTATTTTGGTCTAAAATTATTTTGCTTTTATTTTATTGCAAAATTTATTTGACCTATTGACCTCATTCTTTTTGTTGTAACCACAATATTTCCATTAGCTGTGTATGCGTGTGTTTATTTATTTTGGGTGTGGCTATGAAAAGTATACATTTTTTAAAATTATCCCTACCTGTGTGCTGATCAATGTGTCCACATTAAATTTTGGCTTGTTTGGTTGTCCTTTATACAAATGCAAATTGGTTAACAGTGGGCTGGGGGAGTGAAAAGTTCTTGAAAAATCTGACCAAATAGCAGATTATTCTTTTGGAAGGGCTTCTTGATTAGGCTGAGAACTTATCAGTACTCACTTATTTGTTTTTAAGAAGGAGGCTTTTATTTGTAGGTTGTGTTTACCAACTTCTTTTTACTGTTTGAAACAGAAAAAAAGGAAGAAGAAAAAATTGATTACTAATATCCTGATCCAATCAATCCATTATATGAGATCCTAGTGGTTATGTAAGTAACAACACTACTGATTCCATATTTTATATCCATGGTTACTTTCCAATCCTTTGGTTTTGTTTTGTTATGTTGCTAAGAAAATAAATTAAAACAGGTCTGATTTTGTCTATGAAACTAATTGATGCAATTTCTTTTAATTCTTCCACTGTCCATATTCAAAGAAACTATCAATATTATTGGTCCTGACATGGCATCTCAGGTTCAATCTGTTTCCAGTGGCTACAACATCGCTTCCATGTGACTTTTCTATAAATATTTTCATAGTAATAGTCCTGATAAGCTTTTCCCTTTGGTATATATTCATTGGGGTTTAAAATTTTTAAAGTTGTTTTTTTATTCCCCACCCTCACAAACAACTTATACATAAGGGAACGAGTTAGGACTTCATAGGGACTTTGAGGCATTATGGTGGCTGTGGGGTTAAGGATAAGTAAAAATGTGTTGTTTTGGTAGAAGGAATACTGTGGTGTGGTGGGCTCAGTAATTGTGGTTAGCTGAGTTTAAGACAGGACAGATTGAAGACCAGCCCTCCCCACTTTTGGCCTTGTGCCACATTTTTGTATTTTCAAATTAAATATTGCTTTTCTCTTTGGTACTTCAACATCACAAAATTAAGCACAATTCTAGATTGGCAGTGAGGTTTCATAAATTTGCTGTTGAAATTGCTACCATAAGTTTCATGATAATAGTTTTTTCTCCCATACTTCCCAATTGTGGAACTTTCTTCAGGCTTCCAGCTTTCTTGTTAACTATGATCTTCAGAAATTTAAATGCAATGTCAATCATCATCATCTATTTCTCTGAACCCTGTTCTTTTATTATTCTTTTACTGTTTCTCTTTCTTTCAGTAACCCCCTTACATCCTAATGGCTTCTAGCACGTTGCTTAGGGTGAAATGATTAAAAAAAAGAGAAGAATTTATTCAAGAAGTCAGAGGCAAGTGAGGTTTCAGGTTTCATTGCCAGTTCTATAAAAACAACTCCAGCAGCTAAATAGGATGATGCTTCTTCTTGTTCTTAAATAAGTTTGTCAATTTTATTTAAAATCTTATCTTTCATCCTACTCTGCGTGTGTACATTTCTTCATTGTGTACATTTGATACATCTTTTTCTTTCTATATGCCATGGGCAATCATGGCTCTCTACAACCTCCTATCCCTTGTGGCCCTTAGCAATGTTTGTCAAGTCTTCCGCACTCCATTCTACCATCCATCTACACAAGTTTGTCAGGTAAGTGGCCCGCTTTCTTCCCCTGTCCTTTTTCTGTTTTTGTTTGTATCAAAGTCCTCTTTCCTCATGATGCATTCCAGTAATTTCAATTGTCTTTTTTTGATTCTAATTATAAGTGTGCTTTTTGTTTCCATTTTCCTTAAAACTTCCTTGTTACCCACATGCTCAGTCCATTCTCAGCATCTTTCTGTAGAACCTCATTTCAGTTGCCTCCAATTTTCTTTTCATCACTCTTCTTTGTTTCTAATAACATTTTCCTGTTTCTCAATAATTTGCTTAACTTTTGGAAGCCATCTTTTACTATTCCAATGCACATTTGGATTTTATTTTCCATCATTCGTTAAAAGTTTACTTCTGTAATTGTTTGATGTTGACATTTTCATTTCTTAGTTGGTTTCTTGGGATTTTTTCTCATACTGACAAGTCCATTGCATTTGATTTTACATGAATAACCTTGGAAAGATACAAATCCATTTCTTCACCTCTCACCTTAGGGTTAATATTGAGGCAGAATAGCTCTCTCTCTCTCTAGTCTAAGAGAAGTGCAACTATGAATCAAAAACTGTTTGATGTGGAGATTGAACCTCGACACTTTAATAACCTACAGTTATAGAGAAAACAGCAGCAACACCTAAGGTGATGAGGTTGTACCCGACAGGTGGATTGTACAGTATTAAAATATAAACAATATATACAAGGTCTGTCCGGAAAGTATCTACTCATTTGATATTATTAAAAAAATAACCTACTTGAGTCCCTTTCAAATTACTTCCCCTGGAAGCTCATACAATTATCTTAGTATTTATTCCACATTTCAAAACAATTTACAAAGTCCTCTTTTGGGATTGCCATCAGTTGTCTTGTCATATTCTCTTTAATCTCATCCCTGATGTTAATTTTGGCAAAAGATAAGAGTCACAGGGAGCTAAATCTTGACTATAGTAGGGGTTGACAAACCTGGATGAGTCAATGTTTTGTCAAAAAAAATAATCTGCATCAGATATAAAGAATCAATTCTTTTGGTTGTTGTAACTTTGGAGTATATGATTCATTTAACTCAGTCTATTCAAATCTATCTCATTTTCTTCATTATCTATCTATCTATCTATCTTATAATTATTTTTTTAAAAATATGATTCCTTCACTACATAAGAGTTCTGATGTTTCAAAAACAAGAGCCGAAAACCTCAATATAATTATTAAAATTAAATTGAATTAAAGTATCAAGCCCTGTTTCATCTTCAAGCGAAAATTTAGGAATAACCAATCTTGAAATTTACGCATCTTATTTTTTTAAAATAATTATAATTTAAGCTCTACTTCTGTATGGAGCACTGTTTTTTAAAAATAAAAACAAAAATACTAAAGAACTCTGGATTATTTACCTAACGTGTTCTTTCCTATTTTTCTACATATTTGCACACACACACATATATATATATCAGAGACAGATTGGCCTCTGACTCATCCCTAGAAGAACGGACCAGTATTCCAATAGATAATCTGATGGAGACTTTCTGTACACAAACAACACACTTTGGAATGGGATCACACATATATCGACAGGATGAGGGCTTAGCAATGGGCTCGCCATTATCACCAGCAATGGCGAATATATACATGGAATACTTTGAGAAAATGGCATTAGAATCTATATCTCTAAAGCCAACTCTATGGTTAAGATACGTAGATGACACCTTCATACTCTGGCCACACCAGGAAGATGTTCAGGTTCTACTGGACCATGTGAACTCAATAAGACCTTCGATACAGTTCACAATTGAGAAAGAGAGTATCAACACACTCCCGTTCCTGGATGTTCTAACATCTCGAACAGAGCATGGGTTCAAGACATCTGTATACCGTAAACCGACATTCACTGGACAGTACCTCAATTTCAACTCCCACCATCCATACAGCGTAAAGAAATGGATCATCCGCTGCTTACAGCACCGAGACTGTGTGTACGCTATCCCGTGCAGCTGCGGAAAGAAATATAAAGGGGAGACAGGCCGCCCCCTTAAGGTAAGGCTTCAAAAACACCAGAAAGGGGAAGTGGAAAAATCAGGCATGGCTGAACACATATGGAGAGAGAAGGGAGATCACCACCCTCTGTGGGATCAGGTTGAGATCATAGACAAGGAACACCATTGGAAAATTTGTAAACTTAAGAAATCAGCACATATGCTAGGCCACAAAAATGTCCTGAGCCGATCAAGCATAGAAATGAATACAATATAGGAACCAGTAATAAAGAGTGCCAGAGAAAAGCAATAATAACAACAAAAGTTGCAATATGAGCTCTGGTTAAAACATGAAATGATAATATGCAATATGAGCACTGGTAAAAAATGTTTGCTGAAGACATTAGGTTTATAATACCCAGAAATTAATACACAAATGTCCTAAAGGACACATGGCACAGTGGATAAAGGCATTGGTTAGATCCAGCGACAGGACCCAAAGAGTGTGAGTTCAATACTTTCAGAGAAAGAAAACTGAGAACTTTCAGAGGAAAGATAGATAAACAGGAGATAACTGATAACTGGCATCCATTAAACATCTCAACAAAAATGTCAGCGATAATTTCATCAATACAAAATACTATGAGGATTTCAACCTGTGTCAACGTGTTGCCAAAAATTTCTAGTGTCAGAAAAAGTCTGAATCAAATTTGATGTCAATAAGGAACCTTTATTCTGTACTCACTCTGAGAGATACGAAAGAAGGCTTTGCATCAGAGGGTTGATCTGAAAAGTCAGCCTTATAAGCTTTCAGTGGCTGCCCTGGAATGTAAACAAGCCGTCAACCCAGTTGAGCTAAGAATATACACATGTGGGACAACCAGATGAGAGGAAGTTATATAAATGCCCCATTGCAGAAGGAAAAGTCAGTCCCTCATATCCTTGCAAGAAGAGGATCAATGTTTAAAGAAAGTCCCCCAAATAGTGTTTATTGAATACAAGGCTCAAGAGCCATTTATAGTTGAGTATTTTACTGAATGAGATGTGTCTAAGAGTAAGAAGTAAGGTTTATGTAGATATGTAGGGGTTCGTTAACAATTGAGTCTTAATTTAAACAAGTTGAGATTATAATATTCAGAGAAGGCTCTGTACAGGAGTCTATTCCACAAAGCTGTGGTTCTTGGAGAAAAAAAAGGTGTACGAGTGGAACTTTCTTGTTGCAATTGAAATACAGAGTGAGTAAAAAGAGCTTCAACTCCTTGGGTGCAGCCTAGTGGTTCTTAGTTCTAAAAGTCTGAATTGCTGGAATGAAGGAATGGAGCTCGTCTGAACACTAGCCATGGAAATAACAAGCTTGTAATGTTACCTCTCTGATAAAGGGGCTACAGAGTGAAAAATATATCTTAATGCACGAGCCTGTGCAAATGGCCCCGGACTTTATCGAGGCTGGAAATTATGGATTGTGCAGCTCTAGTCCAGATATGGCTGCAGCAATGCTTCATTTTTGATCTGATCTGATTCTTGCAAGGATAAACCATTGCAGAAGGCATCAAGTACTTTCTAGAATATTACAGAGAGCTGACCATATTCAGGTATCGATGGGTCATATGTTTTGGTCATTGTAACATGAATGTCTTTCTTGGGTGTTTGTTGTGCTTGCTAAATTCCAGGAAATGTTGATTGGAGCCTTTTTATTCTGTCCTTAGGGCTGGTTGCTGAATGCCTCCCACATTCTCTCTTCTTTTTACTCTCTCACGCACTCCTTCATTATCTCCTTCCTCTCCCATCTATCTCCGCCTTGTCTTTTTCTCTTCCTATTTAACTCCCTGTCTCTTTTCTTTGTTCTCTTTTTTACTTTCTTAACTCCCCCTCTTTCTCCTCACTTTCTCTGAACATTTCCTTAAATGTCTCTCTTTTTTCACCTTCCTTCTCTTTCTCCTTTCCACAATTGTTTCTTGCTTCCTCTTCCTTTTAACTTACTTGCCCTCCTCTTCTCTCTATCTTTCTTTCTCCTTTTTCACTTCCCTTGCCTCTTTCCCCTTCCTTCTTTTCTCTTTCTCACTTCCCTCTATATCTTTCTATTCTCTTCTGCCACCTCTGTCCTATGACACAATGACACACACACATTTTATAAGCTCAATGTGACAACTCTTACGGGACAGAGGTAGTAAGTTTTTAAATGTACAAAGATGCATGAATATTTCTACATATTTTTGTTCTTTTGGAAAGATGTATTTCCCTTTCTTTCTAGATAATCTCATTTTTCTGTGTGTATAGGTGTAGATATATACTCACATACACAGGGCACCTCGGCGTGGTGTAATGGTTAGCAAGCTTGTCTCGCTAGAACGATTACAACTGAGTAGTGAGTTCGATCCTCACTGGGTTCCCCCTACTTTCAGCCTTGTGCCACATCTAAGCTACGCTTGGAAAATCACTATACTCACATACACACTCACAGGATTACAGTTAAAAAAAAAACACCAGTTACAAGGAATCTTAGAAGAACCGAATCAAATGTATAATAATAAGATTTTGTTTGTTCCTTTTTTTTTATGTAAATCAGTTTAAAAAGAACTGTGGAATCTAATCTCTCTCTCTCTCTCTCTTTCCCTCCCTCTCTTTATATATATATATATATATATATATATATATATATATATATATATATGCGTATGTGTATGGTTGTGTTTGATTTTAGCTGGTCCAGTTTTTCTGATTTTATTTTAGTTTCCTTTTCTCTGCTTTATTCTATTTTTGTTTGTTCAATTTTTTTTGTTTTCAATCATTTTGCCTTTTTCAAATGCGTCTTTTTTACCTGAATTTTGTCTTCCTCCCACCTGCCATTTTTCTGCTTCTTTTGTTGGCTTTATCTTTCCAGTCTTCCTTCCCCACCCCCTACACACACACACACACACACACACACACACACCTTCCGCCTCTGCACTTCACTTTTCAAAGAAACTGAAAACACGATTATGCTACTAATAAAATTGGTGAAAAGCCTGTTTGAATAGAAAAGAATGCAACTCAACCTGTCACAGATTTTATGTAATTTTATTTTCTTAAGATTTTTGTTTTTTTAACTTTCAAAACAAACTTTTGGTTTTTCTCCAATTCAATTTTTTTTTCAAGTTGTTTTTCTTTAATTTTTGGATTTTCTTTAAATCTTTGTTATTGTTTCTTCAAATTTTTTTCTATAAAATTTTATACTTTAAATTATTTCTTTTTTCAAATCATTTTATTGTTTATTTTTTGTTTTTTCATAAATCTTTTGTCTTGAAATTTAAATAATATTTTTTCAAATTTTATCAGTTCTTATTTCAAAATTTATTTGGATGTTTTTTTTTCTCTTTACAAACCTTCCTTCAAATTTTTTGTCAGATCTTTTTGGCTTCCTTGTATTTTTCAAGTGCGTTTTTTTTTTTTTTTTTTTTTTTTTTTTTTCAGATTTTGTTTTTTTCAACAATCATTTTTTATGCATAAACAAAATATTTTTCTCAAAATTTGTATTTGCATGAAAAATCATCAACCAATCTAAATTTATATTCATTCAAAAATATGTAATTATTTACACACAAAAGAAAAGAAAAATAGAATGCCATAATTTCTTGGATAAGATAATGGAATCATTTTCCATTGCTTTTTTCCTAGACAGGCTGTCACCCTAGGTTAGTGAGTCCATTCTCTTCTGCTATTTAACCCATAGCTGGAGGGAGAAGAAATAGGTTCATGCTTTTTTCAAGGGAAGTTGTGCAAAAGTGAACACAACAGACCAGATTCTACTTTCTACATCAATAACCATTACACCACCTACACACCCCTTTATTGAATTTACTTGCTACTAACCGATGTCAGATATGCAAGTAATTTTTCCCTTGATGTTAATTTATAACACAGGTTTATAAAGCATTGTAAATTTAATCAGATAGAGGACTTACACCTTACATAAAAACCATAAGTTTGATTAAAAACAACCAAGATGAAGATAGTCATCCCAGAATATGCGACATAATAAAAATTCTTCACCCCCAAACTTCAAACTGCCATTGGTATTTGAATGTTTCATTTGAGACAATGTTTTGGTAGGACTTATTTTGGCTTTAACTTTGTCTGAAAATGAGGAAAAGAAAGATTGGAATTGGTTTAACAGAGGAGGAACTAATCAGCTGAAAATGTTGAAATTAATCTTGTATTCTAAGACCGGATGTTAGGCTGACAGGAATTTGTCACCTTCATTATCGTTATTGGATAAAAAAATGATGAAATGCTGGAAGAAAAAATGAGCTAAAAATCAATAAAGAAAAAAATTGATGTGGCTGAAGAGATGAGAGAAAAAATTTTATTGATAAAACAATTCTGCCTTGTCACACATGTGCATATCTCAGACAGCCACATAAATGCCTTATGGCAATTAAAACTAAAAAAAGGAAATAAATAGAAACTTGAGACGAGTTTAATCTGAATAACTAATAAATAAAAAAAGTAAAAAAGAATGGAAAGAAGATATGACAAAGGCAACCGGAGGCTGAAGCAGTTAAAACCCTGGGTCTAAATGAGGATAAAAGATGATAGCAAATAGTTTGCTTACAGGATTATGTTATAAAGTTTACAGTGGTAAGTTCTTGGAAAGTGTTGTAACGTAAGGAAGGTTACTGAATGGAATAATCAAATAATGAACGATAATACTTAGGATAAGAACAACACTTATAAGATTTGCCATCAGCACAAGTAGTCAATTGCTAGAAGTGAGTCAAGTGAATGCCACAATGAATCTCCAACTACAGACTAACATACAGTATTTGCTTTTATTTTTTTAAGCATTTCACTCCCAGCAAGGCGGGAAGCTGCTAGCACGCAAGGGGTTACAGAGAGTTGGAGCTAGAGCAAATAGGAGTGATAGAGGAAAGGATGAAGAGAAGGATAGGGGATAGATTAGGGCATCTGGAAACGTTGATTGACATTACATTTGAATAGTTGGCGATTATAGCTATCAGGGAAACAGGAAGAGGGGATGGAGTTCCACAGGTGAGAGATGCGAGACATGAAGCTATTGGAGTAGAAAAGACGGCTACATTTAACAGTTTTGACAGTGAAAGGGTGTGAGCGAGATGCCAGCCTAGTACAACTCTTAAATTCATGAAGTTTGGGAACCAGTGAAAGCAGCTCCTCGGAGCAGTTACCATGAAAATATTTATAAAAAAGACAGAGGGAGGGAAAAAAGACAGAGGGAGGCGACTGCAGATGAGATGTTTGCTACTGTATTTATGTGAATGGGGACATACTCATTATCATCCGTAGGTATGCTACAACAGAAAGGAAGAAAGTTACATGAAGTTAATGTTTGAGAATAGTGTGTAAACTGTTAGCAGACATGGAAAAGAAATTACAAAAGCACCTACAGAAGGTAGCAGAGGAGAGCAAGAATAAGGGACTAACCATAAACTACAAAAGACAGAATGTATGGGCATCAGTAAAAGGATGAGCCCGAAATGCGATCTGCAGGTCAGGGACACTAAAATCAAGCAGGTGTGGAATTTTAAATATCTGGGAGGTGTTTTGATGGAGAATAGTAGGTGTAATGCTGGGCTCCAGAGACATACTGGGATGGCCAAAGATGCATTCCAAGAGCCGGGCAGAGTATTGCGAGACAGGGGAGGATTTCTTTGGTAACAAAGAAAAGAATACTGAGCTGCAACACGACATCTGTCCTCCTTTATGGCAGAGAATGTTGGATGGTCTCCTCAAAGATGAAGAAGAGACTCGGAGCAACGGAGGTATGGTTCTACAGAAGGATGCTGAGGATATCATGGACTGGGTGAGTGAGCAACGATGAGGATTTGGAGAGGATACAAACAAGGAGGAAGCTTATACTTAACATCAGGAAGAGACAGCTGAAATTTCTGGGATACGTAATGAGAAATGAGGGCCTGGAGAATCTAATACTCACAGGTCGAATAGAGGGAAAGAGACAAGGGAAAGCAATGCATGATATACCTGGTGGGCTTAAGCAAGTGGATGACAGAACGTGGTCTGTGGGAGGTGGCAGAGGGACGAAACTTATTGAGAGCTACAAGGGATAGGGAGAAGTGGAGGGCCATGATCCCCTATGTGCTGAAGGGACACGGCACATAAAATGAAAAAAGAAAGTGTAAACACATGGTAAAAGGGTTTCTACATGATGAAGTACAACAACAAAAATAAATGTATAGAAAGGTGGCTACTTTAAACAAATGTTCAAATAATGATATTTTAAAAGGTTCATACCAGCAATGCTATATTGCGGGGACGGGGGCAGATTTTGGAGGGTAAAAAAATATATAAACTGCGGGCTTTGAGTCTGTGCTTTATTGTACCATTTTCAGTGATTACTACGGGCTGAACAGGAAAAGTAAAAAACTGTGACTAACCTAAAAACACATAATTTTTTGGGGGGACAAACAAAGGGAAAATAAAAAAATAGAGTTTCTGTATTGTGGTAACAACAAATATTGTCTATTTATCCAAGTGCAATACAAGAAATTAAATCCTGCCAAATAAAAAATTTGTAAGAATCCTTAAAAAGTTCTTAAGAATTTTCTTTAGAAAATACACTGCAGATATTACCATTTGCAGTCACTTTGGAAGCAGCTAAGAAGAAATTTCTTTTTTCTTTTTGGTTCTTCCTAATCTGGCAGATAATCAGATAGTGATTCAAAGCAATTTGTAGATGTTGATGAAGACTGAAAACTATCATTATTCTGAAATGGCTGATGAGATTTGCCAATATTAAACATTAATATTGATAAGAGGAACCTAAGTTGAAAATAAGTAACATTTTTCATTAAACAAAAGTTTTATAAAGTAAATTCATGCCTAAAGTAAAAAGATTAAAAAGAAAAAATATCTTGTTCCCAAGGGGGTTAAATATAAACCTGCAACTTTCCAACCATCATCAGGTGATATATTTTAGTATGAAATGACTATCCTGTTTTAGCTTTATTTTTAAAATTCAAAATTTTGTGGCAAAAATTTCTTTGGATGATTTTTTTCTTCAAACATTGAAACTTTCCCTCTTATTTTTTTAGGGACAGTGACAGAAAAAGCTTGAGTACAGAACAGTGAGTATTTTTATAAATCTTTGTGGCTCTTGCCATGAATAAATTTGGATGTTTGTGCATGCAGAATAACTTGAGACACCTGGAAGATTGTTTAAACATTAAGGGATATCTAAAAAAAGATACAAGATTTTTATTTTTTCCTGTTGTGTATGATTTTGGTTCATAAAAGAAAAAACAAATTTGGATTATGTGTCCATTTTATAAAGTCATATCTAAATAAGTAGCAATTCTTTCATGAGGCTTAGTTGATGTACATTTCAAACCATTTTCATTTACCAATATTTCTTTATTACAAATAGAAAAAACAATAAAACTTTCAAAGTTAATCTTGGACTTTTCAAGTGATTTAAACATCTTGTGTTATGCTCTAAAGTTTTAGGAATCAAAAGCTTATTGTTTAAAACTACTTTATGTAAAAGTTTTAGAATTTTCTGTACATGTAATGAATGTTAGTAGCATTTGTAGATTATTTCTTGCCGTCATTAAATCTGTAACAAGTGTGTATTTTAAAGAATGAAATGTCTAAGTGAAAAACCTTTTTTGAAAGACGTATTCTCTATGAAAATGATTTGGAGCATTTACTGTTTCCATTTTGATTGAAGAATATTTGAGCTTTCCTTATATTGTATCTGGTTTCCTTTCAGAAATTTTTGAATTCATGAATGGCAAGGATGTGTTCTTTTCTGTTATACTGCTTGTATAAGC
Organism: Acanthosepion esculentum; assembly: GCA_964036315.1. NCBI lineage: Eukaryota > Metazoa > Mollusca > Cephalopoda > Sepiida > Sepiidae > Acanthosepion > Acanthosepion esculentum. The sequence continues at coordinate 145,727,421 of OZ038477.1, read as the reverse complement.
TTGTATTTCTGGTTAATAATTGTTGTAGCATACCTATGGACGATAATGGGTGTGTCCCCATTCACATAAATACAGTAGTAAATACTGTATGTTGGTCTGCAGTTGGAGATTCATTGTGGAATTCACTTGACTCACTTCTAGCAGTTGACTACTATTTCTATGTGTCGCTAGTGAATCTTATATGTGTTGTTCTTGCCCTAAATATTATTGTTCATTACCAACCTTTGTGTGATTATTCAGTAACCTTCTCTAGGTTACAACAATATACCAAGGAAACCACTGGAATACAAAATTAGTGAAGAAACTGTTTAATCACGTAGATTAATAATACAATAATAGCCAATATCATAGTTCGGAAATGTGTACAACCCACTTCGTGACTCTGTTCCTATGAGCTGAAGTCCTACTCAAAGAGAGCGGAAGAGTCTATGTTCAACAATTTAGGGTAGTGAAGGTCAGTTTGTCTTTCTACAGAACACCCCCTTTTTAAGATAAGCATTCTCTTTTAAATACTCATTTTCTTCTTTTGGGGGTTCACTTCCCCTGGATTTCTTTTTCTTTTACTAACACGGTGTGTTCAAGTATTTATTATTGGCGTTGGCAATTCAAAAGTATCGTACAGTATTTTCATCGGTAAATCTCTTTGTTGCTTTTTTATTTTCTTAGCATATATTGGTTTTAATTGCTTTAAATGACTTTTATGTTACCAATTTCGACCTTGTATCATATACATCATCCTGCCAATGCAATTTACTATTCCACCATCTTTGCAACCTTCCTTTCCTGCCTTGTAAATCCTGAAGAAAACCTAATCTCTTGCTTTGAAAATTTTATAGTTAATTTCATACTATGTCAAATTCTTATTTTTCTTCCAGGTAGTGATTTGTCAAACACTAATTTAATTTTCCTGGCAAACATTAGTTCTGTTAGTAACATCCTTAATGCAGTATTAGGTTTAGGAGTCTGTCTATAAATTCTTAAATACTGTTGGAGTATTACTTCTCCTATCTCCGCCCGGTTTGATTTCTTTAACAACCTTTTGAATTTATAAAGAAAATTCCTAAAGAAAATTTGCAGTTACAGTGGAAGTAGGGCTTCTATACTTAAAGATTTCAGGCCATTTTGAAAAACTGTCAATGAAAATTGAGGGATACACTCCATTCAAAGGTTCCACGTAATAAAGATGCAACCTAGACCCAAGTTTATCAGTGTTAGCACAGAGTTCATAATTTACACGTGGTAATTTTACCACTAGAGCACAACAACCTCTGCAGGATTTAACCAAATTTTGAATATCCTGGTTCATTTTAAGCCAATATATGCAACTTCTTATAATGGATTTCATGTTTGACATTCCAGAATATCAAACATGAAACTGCTTTAAAATTCTTTTTTTGCAAAGAAGTTAGACTTATTACTCTTTCAGCATACATCAGTACTTTATCACAGATGGAAAAGACTAACACCTGATTTATATTTTTTCACTAACACCTGATTTATATTTTCTTCTTTCCATCTCACTTTTATGTTGTTCATCATTTTCAAAATGAAAACATCCTTCTCGGATTGTATCTTAATTTTGCCTAAAGTCCTGGGTAGTTCCCTTATTGTGTTACACAAAACACTTTTTATCTTATTTAAAAAAAATTAAAGACACAATCACCATCTCTTCAAATAGTCCTTAAATTTTGGGATTGAACTGGACAAGCCATCTGAATGTCCCAATTTCTTTGAATATAAATACTCCATCTTAAAATCATAGTTTAGTAAAATCATTCCCCAATGTTGCAACCTATTGGCAGTATGAGTTGAAATCCTTTTTTTTAGAACCAAAAATAGTCAATAATTGGCAGTGATCTGTGCAGAATACATTTCCTACCATGTATCATTCTTTGAAATTTTTTTCACTGCAAAAATAATAGCTAGTGCTTCTTTTTCAATTTGACTATAATCTTTTCCAGTTGCTATTAGCATTCTGGATGCATGAGCAATTGTTTTTATTTTACCATCCCTAAATTTATGACGAGTGACTGCTCCAATGCCATAATCGCTAGCATCTGATAGAATTATTTCTAAATCAGGATTAAAATGTCTTAACGATAATTCAGATGTTAACACGTTCTTCGTCTTAAAAATATTTTCAACATTCATTGGACCAATTCCACACCACACCTTTTTTCAGTTTATTTAAAGGCCTTCTCAATTTATGCACGTTTGGCGCATAGTGATTGTAATAGCTTGTGAGCCCTAGAAATGATTGTAAAGTACCAATGTTTGTCAAGCCAGGTATATTTTTGATAGCACTTGTCGTTTGTGGATTTGGTCTACACACCCATTTGCATCTATTATTTGTTTCAAGCATTTTATATTGCTCCTGAAAAATTGGTATTTCTCATCACTAAATTTGAACCCGTACTCTTCTATCCTCTGGAATACTTGTTGTATGTGTTCCAAATGTTGCCGTCTAGTATCATTTTTTATGAGTATGTTGGCAAAATATGTAACCGCAAAATCTAGATCAGCTAGCATCCATTACTTGCTGGAAAATACTTGGTACCACTTTGACCCCGAGCGGTTGCCTATTAAATCTCTGTAGACCCTTGTGTGTGTTAATTGTTAACAATTTTTTACATTTTTCATCCACTTCAATTTGTAAGTATGCATCTGACAGGTCAATGTTATTAAAAATCTTCCCCCATTTAATTTTTAAAAAATTCCTTCTGGGGATGGTAACAGATATTTGTGAGGTAGTAGACACTCATTCCACCCGGATGGAAAAATCTGTGCATACCCAAATATTATTACTTTTCTTTTTTACATAACACTGTTGGAGCTGCCCACTCAAAATAATCTGTGGGAGAAATAATAGTTTCTAATCTGTCAAGTTCTTTGTTAATGTTTTCCACAACTGCAAAAGGCACATTATGTTTATTTTTAAAAACAGGATCTACATTTTCCTTTAAATGAAAAATTGCCTTCGCCTTCGTACATTTTCCAAGGCCTTTGGAGAATACTGTAGGAAAATTCTTTTTTAACATCTTTAAAAAAAATGTTCAGTCACCAGAGGAGCAATTCACTTTTTTTACAAAACCAATTCACAGGCACCAAAAATCAAACCGCTCCTTTCAATCTGTGCTCAATAAATTCAATGTATTATTTTTAATACGAATGCCTTAGTGTTTAAAATTTTACCAGCACATGAGGTATTACATGCAATTTTGTCTAAAAATACTTTTTTTTTTCCTGAGATGCTACATGCAACTTTTTTGGTTTTCATTAATGTAGGTGCAGAAATATTTATCCAAGATTTTTCATTAATTGTAGCAATGTCGATGAGTGTGTCCAGTTGAAATTTTATTTCAACATTATTCATCTTAGCCTTCACAAATTTTCTGTTCTGGGCCTCTGTCAGATTTTACTGGATTAAAATGTCTTACATTTTTTCTTTGCTTTGATTTGCAATAACTTTGTCTATAACCAAGTCTTCTATATTGGAAACAGCTTTTATTTTTGAATGGGCAATCCGCCTTAAAATGAAGTCCTCCGCAATCATAACACAGGTTCGGTGCAGTCATCATTTTTTCTCCCTTTGGTCGCACTGTCCACACTTGTACAATATCCCTGCAAACCTCCTTACACACGAACATATACATACAAACACAAAATCACATGTACAATACCAAACAACCATTGGCTAATAAATCACTAATACATAATCTACAGGCAATTTACAAATCGCAGTAATGCGACAATTTTGTAATCGCTTTATTTTTTAAGTAGTCAAATTTGTGCACTTTTGGGAGAAGTGGCTCACAGAAGCTTCCTTAAGTCTCCCCAGTCAGATTTTGAGTTATCATTGCAACTTTTCCTAAAATTAAAATGTCTTTTTCTTTGCTTTGTCTATGACCCAGTTTTCCACATTGGAAACACTTTTTATTTTCGAATGGACAATTTGCCTTAAATTTAGAATTCTTTGGCATTCTTCTGCCACTCTCTCTAAGGTTAATTTTGGGTCCTGCTCAAGTTTTGTCAAACTGGGAGAATAATTTTCTGCATCTTTACTAAAAGTTATCCCCTTGTACAAAAATTAAACATTTAAACATATCTGGAGTTTATTCATTTTAAAATATTTGCATTCACGAATGACAATACCAGCATAAGTAACCAAATCTTTGTCATCTTTTTTTTTTTGTGAGATTTAAGCATTTCCAATGTGTATGAAATAGGGAGCTTCTTTCACTGAAAAGTTTAGACAAAATGAACACAGTTTTATCAAATGTAATATTTCCTGGTTTTGCAAGTAAAATGTAATTGCAATATTTTTCACGCTCTGATGGACACAATTTCCTTAATAGTAAACGTACCTTTTTCTCATCTGGCCATTCCTGACAAACATTTTTGAAATTTTCTTCATACCTTCGGTAATGTGACAAAAACATAACACATTCTTCAGGGTTATATAAAAATTCGCCAAAATGGTGTTTGTGACCTTCATCAGGCTTGAATCAAACTGTAATGCTAGTTTCATTTGATTTCTGTAAAAATTAAGCAGTTTGTCTGATGATCGCAAAAGCGTGAAACCCAGGGTCACAAACTCACATCAATCCAACCAAATATGTTAGATCTATCTCTGATATTGAGCGCTTTCTAATCAGTACCGCGCATGTAATATATAAATAAAATATATAATATATTACACATATGTATATAAATATATATATTTATATTCACACACTTTTCACACACACACACACACACACACATATATGTATGTATATATATATATGTTAGCTCTATCTCTGATATTGAGCGCTTTCTAATAAGTACTGCGCATATAATATATATAATATATTATACACATATATATATATTTATATTCACACTTTTCACATAAATACATTTCAATTGAGCACTGTTGAGTGATAAGCTAATTCTATAAACAACAGCCACCTGCACTAATGCAAAACACTTCAGTAAAATGAATGGAGCACTTTGGCTGATTGGCATTTGTTTACATTTGTAAAAACAATATGCTAGATTTAGTTGTGTAACTCTACTAAGTGAAGATAGCTCTGGCTGACACCAAATTAGTTGTGTTTCAATCCTGGCTTGAGGCATTCGGAAGTCTAGTCGCACTGAGGAGCTGTGATACAGCGAAACAGTACTGTCTGTGAATGACATATAGTCTTAAAGTGTGCTATATTTATGGGATAAAGTGCTCAATATCAGAGATAGAGCATGTGTAAATATAAAAGTGAACATCATGAACGCCTCTAAGTGTTGACTTCTATGTTCACTTTATATATATATATATATATATATATATATATATATATATATATACTGAATTTCTGTTTTTGTATTTTTACTGTCCTTCCATAGCTTCTTCAAAAAATAATCATCCTTTTTGTTGAAACCAATTGCATTTCTTTTTTATTAAAAATTAATTTGAAAATATGATTAAGGAAAAAAAAAACTTGATTTAAAACTTACTACGTGTCTATATTTTACTATGAATTTAAAAACTAAAAAGTTGTTCCATACATAGATTGTTCAATTCAACAGCTGTACCAAAAATAAACTTTTGTCAGCATTGTTATTATGTTTGCCTCTATGTGTGATAGTTATGCTTGACCGGCATCATGGAAATGTCAGTCATCAGTATCAATGATCGTATGGCTTAATTGTAACACCCCACCACCACCCCCACCATTCTTTTTATTTCCCAACTTTCTTTCAAACTTATGACTTTTCTTGTTATTCATTTGGTTTATTGTTACATGTAAGTTTATATTTCGTGATCATAGTATATCAGAAATTTAGTCAGTTGCTGTATTACGTGGCTTACTTGTGCCTTTTCAATATTCTGATGGCAATTGTTCTGATCAGCTTTCCTCTTTGGTAGTAGGTTTTTCTGAATTTAAGCGCAGTACTAGATTGGCAGCAAGGTCTCATCATTTTACAGTTGAAATGTCTAGATGCAACTGTAAGTTCTATGTTGTCAGTTTCTTCTATTGCAGTTCTGGCTTCTGGCTTCTTGCTACCCTGTCAACTTTGATCTTCAAAAATTGAAATGCAAGGTTGTGATAATGTGTCTATTATTTAGTTAAGTAAGTCCAACTACAGATTACTACTTTATTTTCTCTGATGACCGCTAAATACGGCTTTTGCTGTCTTCCCTACTCCCAAGTTCCGCTCTCAGATTTATGCACATGCGGTTGAGTCCACCTCGTCACTCAGAGTACAACAAATTATTCTTCTGGATAGTATGTCAAATTCTAAATGCAAGGTTGTGATAATGTGTCTATTACTTAGTTAATTAAGTCCAGCTGCATATTATTTCTGGAGTTTCTCAGATGACCACTAAATACGACTTTTGTTGTCTTCCCTACTCCCATGTTCCGTTCTCAGATTTATACACATGCGGGTGAGTCCACCTCACCGTTCAGAATACAACAAATTATTCTCCTGGATAGTATGTCACATTCTAAATACAAGGTTGTGGTAATGTGTCTGTTACTTACATAAGGAAGTCCATCTTCGGATTACTACTGTATATTCTCCGACAACTGCTAAATACGGCTTTTGCTGTCTTCCCCACTCCCACATTCTGTTCTCACATTTATACACATGCGGGCGAGTCCACCCCATTGCTCAGGGTATAATACAAATGTCAATCACTATCTTCTGATTTCTTAATTTTCTTTTATTGTTCTCCCTCCTTAATAGTGTTTTTTTCCTCATTCTCTAACATTCAATAATTGCTTGTGTCTTAGTGGCTTTATTGCCTTGCTTGGGATGAAATGATTTAAAAAAAAAAAGAACATTACACAGGTGATCATATGTTGGTAGATATTGTCATGTATCTTAAGGTATACTTTTTTCATCAAGATATTCATGTTTCAACTAGCATTCTATCTCCCCTCCCCAATATTGAACTCTCTTCTTCCTCCATCAGCAAATATATCAGATATTAAGATAATTATATAGTCTGATTTATTAACTATTATCTTTTGTCATATGGTAATGTTGAAAAAAATACTAGATATTTTTTAACTTTCCCCTTTTCTATAAACAGATTCTTATAATGTTTATTAAAGGGATTAAATTTCTCAGTTTTGCTTAAGAAAAACCAGTTTATGACTGATATAATTTTTTATTTCCTTGGGTTTCTCTATCATTTCAAGAGATACACAAAAGTTCAGAAAAGATGTTAGAATTTGATGATCCAGAATTGCGTAAATATCTAAGAAAGTCCAACTCCATTCTTAAAAGGCTTCACTTGTTCTCTCAGTAAATATGTTTTGTTAAGAAATTGTTTAAACAAAAAATACAGTCAAAAGTAATTTGTTTGCAAGTAGAAAAGAATAAAAAAATTAAATTTTTTTTTCTTCACTTTGAAATCGATCCATTTTTATTTGCTTGAAAATTTCAGTTGGGATTTGCAAATTAGGTTTGTGTTTTATCAACTGTAAAGAATATTTATGTTACTTAAATCCATTTTATAATGATTTATCATGTGTGAAAATTCCAGGAAGAGTTTCCTAAAGTGTTTCTAAATAAATAAAATGCTTTCTCTAAAACATCCGGCCATATTGAGGAATTTGCTGCCTGTCTCTCTCTCTCTCTCAAATGTCAGTTAAGATTTAAAGAAACAAACATTCTTTCTTGGTTCATAGATGAGTTGATTGCATTTGGTTCGAGAGAAGGACTTCTTTAATTACTGGAACCTGTGCAAAGTCCGCAATTGCAAAAGATTATTATATTTTATTATGGTCAACAGCTCCGTAGAAGCAAGCAAGCCAAAGTGGCTTGCATTTGGTGCATAGGAAAATAAGGGTCTTACCTTAACGGGCGGCACGTGACATCAGCAAGTTTGCCCTGTGAAAATGGCATTACTCTCCCGTCTAGCAGTATGTGCGGTAACGAGGGTTTTTTTTGTACAGTTTGGCATGCTTCCACCAATAGCAAGCCGTGTGCTGATTGGTTGAACTGGAGGAGGCAATTTGCCTGGGTGACTGAGAATAAAAGTAAAGAACGCTGATTGGTTGGTCAACCGTGGTGTTGGCCTGATAAAAGAGGGGGGCTGGAGCAGTGAAAAGAGCAGAAGAAAAGACGGATATATGTTGTGACTGTTCAGAAAGCAAGGACGGCAAATGGAAGCAGCGGTATCTTGATTTGTACAAGTGACGTCGTAGCAATACAGACTTATTTAAACTACATTTATATATTTGAAAATTTAGGAATTCTGATTATTTCTTATATTATTATATACAAAATAACCAGAATTCTTAAATTCTCAAATTATATTTTGATGATTGAAATCTGTCAAGCGCATCAGTAAAAGTAACAGCTTTTTGCTGCTACTGTTCGGACAGGTAACATAGTTATGGGAGGGTAGTTTGTTCAAATTCTCATTCACCCATTTCATCATGATATCGATGAGACATTTTTTTTTCATTCCAATAGAATCATTAAAGGATCAAAGGGTAGTCATATAATTTGTGAGAACATGTTTTAGGACAATGTACAAAACATACACTGTATATAAGTAGGTAGGTATTAATTAGTTCCATAAAATATCTATATATATAAAACAGAGGATGTCTGTCTGATACCTTTTCACTCAAGATCCATCCATCTGATTTTGACCAAACTTGGCATATATATTGTACAATGTAAGAGATAGTTTCTTAGTATGAAAAATTACAATATTTTAAAAATCAATAATCGATAAAGTCGATCAAAAATTGATAAATTCAGCTTTTTCCTCCAATTTCATTCAAACTCAGTATGTAGGTTACTTACATCATGACAAGTTCAACAATACCTCATTTTTATTTCTACGCCACAGCGTTTAGCGAAAAAATGCAAAAGACAAAAAATCGAATTCAACACAATTTTAAACTAAAAACTCCCTCAATTTTCAAGCAGTCTAATCTAATACAAACTTCACTCAATTGTAGCCAACTATAAGTTGATTGTTTAACAGTCATTTAACTTGATAATTGAGTCCACCCATATAGTGAAAACCCGTGTAAATAGCCAAAAATGGCAATTTTTACTGGTTTCTTTCTTATTTTTCATTGATCTTTCAACCAATTTTCATCATACTTACCAATTGCTTTATCCTGGCAGCACAATGAGAAATTGAATTTCAAAAACTCCAAAATAATTGTGGTCTGAAGTGGGCCTTCATGTCCTCGGCTAAATTCAATTGAATAAATGCAGACTACTTCTGTTATATCAGTAACTGCATTAATTCAAAATGTTTTTTTTAATGAAAGTACTTTAAAGTAATTGAAGAAGATAGACTTTGTTACATCTAAACATGATGCTGTTTTTGCTCCATTCTAATTGAACGCTTTTTTCTGATCAACCAGCTGGGTATGGTTGTTATTAGATAATAAACTGGCTATTTTATCGCAAAATTCTGTCATGACTAAATCTATTTTTATATATCAAGTGTCTTAAAACATACATTTTTATGACTCCCTAATGATGAGTTACAAATTGATAGGCCTCTGCATATTTTTTTTTAATTAACTTTTTTCAAAGCAACTTTGGCCATCAGGAAATTTTTATTAATTAATTTTTTTTTCTTCCTACTTCCTAATGGTTTTAAATTATCTAAACTCTGAGATCAAGTATGGAATATTAATTTTCAGTTAATCTTTCATTTGCTTATTGATTTTTAATGAAAACAATGTGGTATGGAGATTTGGAATAACCAAGTGACAACATCACTGCCATTATTTAGTTATTATTTCTGGGGGTAAATTGTTTGAGGCATCATCGATCAAAGACTAGCTCCTGGAATATGGGATGCGAATTGAAATCTTCACAATCTACTTATCTGTTCTCACTTCACAATGTTTTAACAATTGAATTATCTTCAATTGAGAATTTTATGATAAAAATCAATAGTTAAATGATCAATGGCCTCAGAAATGACTAATAAAAATTATTTCAAGTCTTAGAATTGGATTTGCTGGAGGTTGTTCTTGATGCAAATTTTAATAAATTTTGTCAATAAACAGCTTTGGAGATGCATTTTCATTGGTAGATAGAGAGTAGTAGGTGTGGCTGTATCTATAAACTGGGTGCTGAGTGCCATGTCCTCAGTATTCAACACGGTCAAGGAACCAGTATTTGTCTATATTTCTGAGATGAGGTATTATGTACACTATTTACATTATTCGGACTATTGTCCTCATCTTTGTCACCATATTTATTACAACGTTTTGGCCCTTCAATATCTGTCTATATTTCTGAGATGAGGTATTATGTACACAACTTACATTATTCGGACAATTGTCCTCATCTTTGTTTCGGCCGTTGTACACTCCTTCTTCAGGTGGATAAAGTCATTGGTTAAATCTGGTGACAGGACTCAAAGAGTGTGAGGCAGTGGAGAACTTGGAGAGGGGAATTAACAGGAGATAACTGATAACTGACATCCATTAAAACATGGCACATGGAACTAGGACAGTCTACCCCAGTGAGCGAAATAAAGGGTTCAGTTCGATATTCCAACCACTTGAAGAAGGCCGGAGCGTACAATGACCGAAATGTTGTAATGAATATGGTGACAAAGATGAGGACAATAGTCTGAATAATTTAAATAGTGTATCAAGGAACCATGTTTTGGGGGGTCTTTTTTTTTTTTGAGTTACTATCAAAGCTCTCAATCTTTCTCTTGAAAGGTCACACTCCCCACAGAATGTTTCATTGGCATTCAGAGATTCATTTTGCTCGAGGTAGTACCCTGTTGCTGCCACAGAGGTCTCCAGAATGTTTCCAGTTCCACAAATGCCTGCAGGTAGTGTGTGTGTGTGGTTTTTGGCATAAAGATAGTCTTGAAGAATGTCAGAAATCTCTTGATCATGAAATATGAGTGCATTGATCAAGACTAGTTATTTGTAATTATTTGAATTTGGCCTTTTAATTAAATTTCCTTGAAAATTTAGTATGAATCAATAATATAAATCTTAATTTTGTGTTAATTAAAAAATGAGGTAATTGCTTCTTTTTCCTTTTTTTTTTTTGTAACATGAATTTTATTTCTTTCAGAACTTTTATGGAGCTCAGCAAGCCAAGTGAACTGTATGAGAAATGTTTGCAACTTAGTCTGGCTTTGGTAACAGATCTTCATAAAGAGGGACTTATGGTAAACGATAAGAGTTTCTCTGCAAGCATTTTAAAATCTTTTTTCATTAAGAAAATGGCTGTGAGAAATTCCGTTGAGTTGTTTCTCCTTTCACTGTTTTTTTATTTCTTTCATTTTTCTTACGTAATTATTTTTACTGATTTTTCTTATTTAATTTTAAAAAAATTATTTTTCTTTCTTTTTCTTTTTTTGGTAAAATTCAAATAACATAAAATTCTTTTTTTCTAAAAATTGTAAAAAGACATTTAATAATAACTAACATATTTCATGACATACTTGTAATTCCCAAGGTCTTAGAAAGTTAGTTTATCTGATTATAAACCATAACAATATTTATTATAGAAGACCAGAACTTGTACCTCATCTTCTTTTTCTTCTATGTGCCATGTTCGTTCAGGACATTAGTGATCATGGCTCTCCACAACTTTCTGTCTTTTGTAGCTCTGAGTAAAGCTAGTCTTTTCACTATCCCCCGACCCCTATTCTGCCAACCGTTTACACAAGCTTGTTAGGTAGGTAACTTGCTGCTTGCTCTGTCCCTCAATGAGTGTCAAATTCTTCAAACCTTCTTTCCTCATTATGTGCCCTACAAATTTCAATTGTCTCTTTCTAATACGAAGTAGAAGTATCCTTTTTGTTACCCTTTTCTTTAAAACTTTGTTGTTGCTCACATGTTTCATCCATGGTATCCTCATCATCCTTCTGCAGAACTACATTTCTGTTGCCTCAAATCTTTTATTCACTGCAAATATAGGAGGACCGATGCTGTAATATTAAATGTAAACAGAGGAAGTTTTTATATGCAAAACTGAAGTACATGTTAGGCTAATCTTTACAAAGATGCCATAAATTACCAGTCCTTGGAGGTAGTCTAACTCTATAATACTGTAATATTAAATGATAATTGCAGAAGAGTTTTGACATCAGATATGGTAACTTTTTTGTTAGTTGTGATATCATGGGTAGGATTTATTAAATAGGCCAAAACTTTGATTTAGTCTAGTGATTATAAACTGAGTGACATCTGAAAGTAGAAAAAAAACACAATAATTATAGATACATTTTAGTGCCAACTGTGTTTGAATCACTACTATGAAGGCAACGTTTTGATTTTTTATTCTAATACCCACAGTCTTTACTACTACTTCAGTAATTCTTTTTTTACACTAACAATAGTTGTTAATGGTAGTGTGGTGAAATAAAAAGAAAATGGCCACCAGCGAGTAAATTCAAGCTCTCCCAACTGGTAATCCAACCTCTAGTTGTTCCTTCTTGAGTTCTGTCTCAAAATCGCACAAACAGACTTTTCCAGCCGTCAACTGTGAACGTCACTCCAAGCCTTTTTCAACTGGGAAAAACTAGGTGCTTTTATATTTGTCCATATACCCATAATCCCTTGCGTCTTCATGCGATCCCATAATTCATTGCGTCTCTGTCCCATAATGCATTGCATATTCATTGCATAAAAAGGCAATGCAAGTCCCCCCTTATTCTTTTACGTTATCTGGCCGAGGACGGATTGCGGTAAGTGCTTTTTTTTCTCCTTCATTTCAACTGCAGTAGCCTTACATGCTAAGCAAATACGGGCTCTTTTTTGGCTCGTCCCAGGTTCTGCCTCATCATGTCTGCCACAGGTAGAGAAAAATAAAATCTGGTTTGATAATTTTTTGTCCTCTGCTTGCAGATTGTGCATTAATAACCAGGAAGAAAAGGATTGTCTATGGTCAGGAATTAATGTAGAATAATTTTATATTTATGATAATTAAAATTGATGAAATATAAATACAAGGGGTTAACATATGACAAATTTTTTTACAAAATGACTTTTTAGTAATTATTTATCCATTTCAAACATTATTTGTCAATTCACTTGAGACATTTTTAAAATGGATAAAATAAATGAATGTTATCCACAAATTTTAAATGTTTTAATATTTAATGAGAATTTTCTTCAAAGGAATCTGTCGACATTTCTATATTTTTTCTTTGCTCGATGATACATAGTTTTAGTTATTTTGAGGTCGCAACAAAATGTCAGATTGACAAAAGATTAAAAAGAATTTCAATTCCAATTTTACCAACCTTCACTGATTTTTAATTTAAAAAGCACAGAAAATCAGGGGCAATTACAAAATCGGACTTCAAACACCAACTTTGTAATAGACAGCTTTGGCAATAAAATTTTTTATGGGTTGATTTATTGGTTCAACTGAAGTCTTAACATTGTTTTCACACTAAAAGTAACACTGCGAATAAACTCGTTGGCGCCCGCAGATGAAAATGTATTTGCAAATGCCAAGCATAAGATAACTCATTGTTGGCCTCATAATAAAAGCTGCCATTTTTGAGGTTGATAGTCAATGCGTAAATCATTTCTAACCTGTGTTTGGGAAGAAAGGGAACTGTTGCAGCTGCTCTGGGAAACAAAGTGAGTTGCCTATGTTCATTTGAAACTAATTCCTTTGGCATAAGTGTACCTTCCCTTGCACCATGTCTTTTCACCAGATATCTTGACACTGGCATGTCAAAGTGGTTGATAGAGAACCCAGACAAATCAAAAATTATTCTCTGCTCTTATTACTGTCACCCAAGACACTTGAAGAGAAGATGGGCACTGCCTCTTATAGAATTTCAATATAACACTCTATTGAACCCAGGTTGGGGAATCGATCATTCAGTTATTTAATAATTTAAAACAAGATAGTTACCATAATGTGATAATGTCTTAATGTTGGGAATATGTATTTTCTATTATGGATAATCCATAATTCAGTTGTTCAATGAGACACTTACAAAGTTAAGCAGGCTTTCATCACACAGTAAGACAATCTGATTTGATTTTCACTTGAACTTTGAACTGGCAGGTAGCACCTGCTGTAATGTGTTTTTTCCTATACAAAAATAAAACAGAAGTAATGTTTTTGAGAATTCATTTGGGTAATTATTAAATTAACTAATTTTAATTTTCATCAAATCCTATATTTCTATAAAGGCTACTTTATTTTTGGAAGATTTTTAATTAGTGTTTAAATTTTTCAGTTGGTCGATATCAATCATGCCATAAGCACATTTAAATTTGACTGATAAAAATTGATTTTAAAAACAGTTTAAAACCCGCTTTTAGTATGCGAAACTATTATGAGGGGGGGTGCTGAAAAACTCTTGCCTACTGAAGGAGCTCTTCCAAAAATAATTTTAATATTTGGTCAAATTTTCAGTTTACATACCATGAACACACCAACCAAACTGACCGAGGAAATGAGTTTGGTTGGTGTGTTCATGGATGGTATGTATGCATCAACTAACGTAACATACTAAACTTTCCAAGAGGGTATCAAATGCCCATTTACCAAATAACTGTTGCCAACCACCTCACGTCCTGGGTAAGGCGATAAACTACATCCAACAGCAAGGCCTCTGATCAGGAGGCTTTGAGGAGCATAGAACCACTTCTTAATTGCTGGTGTTTCCAGGTCCACCTTGATCTGGGGTGGTAGCACCTGTTAGGGTCCCAGCTATGGGTAAATAGTTAATCCCTGAACTGGGGTCAAAACTCTATGAAAGTGTAAACATAGGTTTTAATACCAGAAATATTTTTACCAGCAACAAATTTATGAAGGAAAATTATTACTAGAAATACATTTTTGAAGAAAAAAATATATTGCCAACAATACATTTTTGAAAAAAAAAATTACCAGCTATACATTGAAAAAAAAATATTACCAAAAATCTTGTTGGCATTAAATAACCTATTGAGGTTGATAAGCCATAAAACAAACCAAACCAACCACCTGATGATTGTGTGAGAATGCATGAAACTTTTAGTTGTGGTTGGGCACCATTCACTGGGACTTATTTTTTGTGAAATATTAAGGCTCTGCCAGTTAATGTAGCGTTGAGCTCTTTTTCCCCAGTGGGCCTCTGTAACAGACTCCATTAGGAGTTGCTTATCATTCATATGTTGTATCCTAGAAAAGGTTACTGAATGAGGAATAACCAAAATGAAGGTTGGAAATGAAATGGTAATCTTTATAACATCAACAAAATACAATACTCGCCAGCAGCATGAAGTAGGTAAACCACTGCTAGTAGCGAACTACTTAGCATATTACCCCCACTTACAATAGTGGGACATACCCATCAGTGTTCATAGGTACGGTATATAACAATATATATATATATATAGTTAGATGTCCTATCATGAAGGTTAACTTTACAGATTTTGTAATATATATATATAACAATAAAAGCAGGCTGCATGCAATCTGTAAAGTTAACCTTCATGATAGGACATCTAACGTAGACCTGTTTAACAGGTGTAATATTGGAGGAATCGAGACTTTTCTCATACAGTCTCAGTTATGGTGGACTGGTCATGACTTGAGAATGTCTGATGACAGGATACCCAAGATCCTAATGTACAGCCAGTTAGATCAGGGCTGCAGGAATGTAGGACGCCCATGGCTAAGATACAAAGGCAAGCTGAAAAGCAACTTGTCAGCAGTCAATATACCACATAACACCCTTGAGTGCTTAGCCTTGGAGCAGGTAGAATGGAGATCAACGTGTTTTAGTGGACTCAGCTGTTTTTAATCTGCTTGTCTGAATCATCTTCAAGAAGTGAGAGCAAGATCTAAAAGGTCAGTCAATCTAACAGTGATCTCATCCCACAGTCCTCACTCTTGCTCCATATGTGGCCTCCTTTGTAAATCACTAGTGGGTCTTAAGTGCCACTTAAGATTATCACACAAAATTTCATAACTGAATCATTTAAGCTGTCAGATCCTCATATGTCGAAACCATTGGAAGAGTCCATTTTTATATATAACAATAAAGAGAAAAGGTACTACAATTGTGGAATGAGTACATAGGAGAATTCTTAAATAATAGCAGAAGAGAGAAGCCTACAAATTTAAAATAAAGACAGTAATTTTGATATTGAGAAGATTACTGATGTAATAAATGAAATATACAATAGTGGTGAAATACCAGAAAATCTAAATACATCAAATTTCATTGTGTTGCCAATATAAGCTTCACCAAATAATTAATTTGACAAGCCATCTAAGAAAACTAATAATTAAGATTCTACTGAATAGAGCTTGTAACAGAATTAGAGAAAGAGTAATGTGGCTTTATTCAAGATGCTGAAGCAAGAAATGCAATTTTCTTGATCAGAATGCTGTCAGAATAAGCTTTTGAAATGTAAGAATGTGTTTTATAGATAACTGAAAAGCAGTCAATAAACTACAAAACGAAAAACCTTTTGGAATGTTAGAAAAGCTTGGTCTACATGAAAAGGACATGAACTATTCAAAATCTGTATTGGGGACAAATAAGTGAGTATACCAAAATAGAAAGGGGTTGTCTTCTCATTAAACTTATTTAACCAGAACAACAAAATGATTCTAAGAGGATTTGAAGACTTACCAAGATTTATCATGTCACTTTAACACTGCTATGATGATGGTGATGATGATGATGATAGATTCAAAATGAAAGCTGAAAGAACATTGAAACAAAATAGTTGATGAAAGCAAGAAGATAGGACTAAAAACGAAATGTAAGATGGAATTTGTGATTGTGAGCAAAATGGATAGCCTAAGACAGTGATTCTCAACTGCTATGCCATGATACATTAGTGTGTCATGCAATATTGTCACATACATATATATGTATATGTGGAAATAGTAATGGTCTAGTGAAGAAATGAATAAGTATTAGACTTTTTATTCCATATTAGCTAAAAAGGCTTTTATCAGTTTCATTGCAATTTTCTACTTCTTTTTTATGTGAATTAGGCTTCTCAATCTTAAATAACATCAAAGACGCGAGAAAGACTATGCTTTACTGAAGAAGAAATGGGGGTCTGTTTATCGCACATTCAACCAAACTTTGAAGAAATCGCCAAAAATAAAACCAGAAGCTGCACAAATAGTTGAATAGAAATATTGAAATGGAGTTCATATTTGTTTAATCTATGGTTTTATTTTATAACATTTAAATGTATATACTTTAAACATTTTGCTAAGTGTGCCGTGATATTTTCGTTTGCTCCTAGGTGTGCCATTGCTTAAAAAGGTTGAGAAATGCTGGCCCAAGATGTGAATTACAATTTGGGGATGTCAAATTTGGAAATTGACCTATCTGTTTGGTAACAGGATAGAAAGACACGGAGGAAGAGTGAAAGATGCTTTTCAGAAACTGTTTATGATATTAGGAGATTGAAAAATAAAATTAAAACCAAAGAAAAGAGTGTTAGATATTTATGCTCCTACTCAAGAATGAATGTTGAATAGATTCGTTACATATGAAAAAAAGATGTGACAGATGCGGTTCCATGGACAAATGTTGAAAATATCACAGCATTTGACAAAGGAAGAAATTTTAAAGAGAATAAGAAGTACAAAAATCTGTTGTTAATAATGAGAAGAAGGCTCGGAGAATTTGGTACTCAGAGGATACACTGAAAGCAAGAAAAACAGAAAAGCAGCAAGCAACTTATTTGACATGTTGAGTCAATGAATGGAAGAACAAATGCTATGAGGTGAAAGGAGGCAAATATTGCTGAGAGGAAGAAAAGACACAAAGCTGTGGAGAGCCACAACCATCCCTGAAGAGATATGGTACATGGAAAAGAAAAGAGAAGAGAAACCAATTTTAAATAAAATGATTTAGTCAGTTTATATTTAAAGATGCTTTTTGTTGGGATATTTTGCAATTGTGTGAAAGGTTAGAAAAATTTGGTTATTTTTTATTTTTAGGGACGAACCATTTCAGTCAAATTAAAAACTGTAGATTTTGATGTGAAGACACGATCTCAAACCCTCCTGCAACCCACAGATGATAAAGAGATGATCTATCAGGTGGCCAGTGATTTGATCAAAACAGAAATCACAGCCTGCTCTCCAAAACCTTTCAGGCTGCGATTAATGGGTGAGTTCTCTTATTAAGCATTTTTAATTTATTAAAGTTTACTTTCCTCATTATCTGGGTAGTTACTAAGATTATCTTAATATGGCACAAAGTCCAAATGGGAAGATTGTGTTGCACTAATCATTTTTTGATAGTAATCCTAATTTTGTACAGTAGAAAGACAAAATGAAGGCAGGGAAATTGTGTTAAACTTAACCAAGGTGTATTAGGTGTATATAGCATTGGGTAAGTTTTTCTTTAATCTTTATTTCAGATTATGTCAGCCAAATCTTTAACAAGAGTGCCTTTGAGATTGATAGTCAAAAAAGGTGACAGATTAAAAATGCCTGTTGGAAATAACAAAGATTTTTAATAGTTCATTGCATGATCTCAGCATTTAACAAAAAAAATTACACCTGAGTGTAATTGTTATTAAGGAAGACTTGTGCATCAATGGACTAAGGAAATCAGCCTTCAACAAAGTGGCCCAGACCTGTGGCCTTGTGCCAAACTAGACTTTATAAATAGCTATAAAAGGATTTATACTTATGGAAACTTTTCTTCTCTATTGTAATCATTTCGCTTTGATCTTTTTGTTTCGAGGATGAGGAGGAAAGCATCAAAGGTTTTTGTATTTTGTATTGTAAGCAGGCATCTGTTTGTGTACATATAAATTTTTTTTTTTTTTTTTTTTTGAAATGTAAGTTTAGTCAAAGACATGCATTCCTATTTTGGTTTGGAATCTATAAAAAGAAATTTCTTCAAAATGCTTTCCACAAAAATCGTCTTTCATTGAAAAGTCTGAACAAAATTCATCCGACATTGAATTAAAAATTGTCTTAAAATAATTAGCATGAATTTTTATTGACTTTAAAAAGGAATTTGTTATTTTATCTTTAAAAAATGCAATTTTTTTTTCAGAAAAGTATCCTCAATTTTATTTTGAATCTCATTTTACCCAATTTGTTCTCCAACCATCTTCAGTTGTTTATTGCATCTGATGGTCGTACACAATTTTGGATTTCTGCTCATTAACAAAAAAAAAAAGAAATGAAAAAGAAAAAAAAATTCACACCATTTGCTGGATGCCAAATAATTAATGTTGGGATACAAACAACAAAAATTAGGATACTAATCTGATTAAATTCTGAAAAAATCTTGTGGATTCTTTACACTTATTTGATACCAAAGCTAAAGTAGGCATCTGTGTCAGGTAAGAGATAAAGACCTTGAGTGGGTTATATATACAGTAAAACAATTTTATGATAGCTTTAAAAATAGACATATTAAAAAGTTTATATTAACAAAGAATAGCTACAACTATATTAAAATAACAGGAAGTGGTTGCATTGTTTGGTTTCATCATGAAGTTTTACTTTTTCAAAGCTTTACTTTTTATTTTGAGATTTCTCATTGTTTTAATATATTTCTCTATATATTAATATATACTTTTTTAATGTGTCTGTTTTTAAAACTATAGAATTCTGTCCTCCTCATAAATTGTTTAAAATTATTTCTTAATACTGTTGTTGACCTTTGGTGACCTTGATAATTAAATGTTTATTTTGAAATCTTTATTGTTAATTAAAAAAAATAAAAACTTTGTTACAGGCACTGTTTATGTGTAAACATTCATTTTCCTTTCATGACTATGAATAAGGTTTCTTAGTATGTTTTAGTATGAAGAGTGTTTTTATTTACAGTAACTTTGTAAAGATGTAAACATCAATTAGTAGCATAAAAGAAAAAGAAAATAAATTTCATTTGTTTTTGGTAAGTTTCCAAGAAAATTCCTATGAAAAGTAGAAATTATATTTTTCGAGAAAAATTGTACAATGAAATTGATTTTTCAAAGCACACAAATATTTTTCCTGTTCAGAAATTAATAAAATGAAATTATAGTCTTACAAGAAATGGTAACATAATTTTTACTATAAAAAATATTTCAATATAACTAAATGAGGTTGAATTCTCCCCCCACTCCCAATGATGAATGAAAAACATCTTTTATCTTCCTCTGGGTTCAGTAAGCATGTATACTGTTGAAACATACCTACAGACGATATAGGTATGTCCCCAATCACATAAATACAGTAGTAAATACTGTATGTTGGTCTGCAGTTGGAGATTCATTGTGGAATTCACTTGATTCACTTCTAGCAGTTGACTACTTCTGCTATGTGCCACTGGCAAATCTTATATGTGTTGTTCTTGTCCTAAGTTTTATCGTTCATTACCAACCTTCATTTGATTATTCTATTCAGTAGCCTTCCCTAGGTTACAACACATACCAAATTTGAGAAACAAATTCACTTCTCAATTAGAAACAGAGATCATTATAAAAGGTTTGAATAAATCTTTATTACCAGTTGCGGCTTAGAGAATTAAATTATTTACATATCTGAGTTTCACAATTGGATTCAAAATGAGTAAAAATTCTTTCTTTACAATATTGACAGTGTTTAAACATAAACTATATTCTTTTTTATATCTCTCTCTCTCTCTCTTTTGTTTTTCTTTGTGATATTTCTTAATATAAGTGAAATGATCTCATGACTGAAATAGTTACATTCTGTATTTGATGTCCTTCAAAACACATGAGCATGGTTAGATATGGCTCTATTTCAGATAGAGGATAGATAAAGTTTTCAGTGTCTATTTGGATGCTAACAGAATTTCATCCATATTCCCTATTTGGCAATTGTTCCTTCTATAGTTTTCATCAACTGGTTAACAATGGGATTTCTGGCCTTTTTAGCAATGATAGACCAGTTGGTACTGAAGAACATCTCCAGTACTTTTTGTTACAGTACCAATAATAAGAAGAAGAAGAAGAAAAAGAGAAAATATTTCTATGGAATGGGGCTAGGTAGAAGTTACTATCTGAGGAAAATTATAGCCTGCATAGTGATTTTGCTTTTGTTTGGGTAGACTCCTGACTGAAAAGACTGGAGTAACACAATATTTCTACTCTGCTTCCAACTCAGTTGGCTTTATAATCAGTAGTGAATCAACTATGAGACTAATGAAGCTTAAACTTCAGGAACCCTAATCCAAGAAGGGGGACTCTAAAACAACTTTTTTTAATGAGTGAATTTTTCAACAAAATTGATGATTTTTTATTTTTTTTTTTATTTATACAAAAGACCATTTTCGCAATAGAATCTGAAGCCAATTGATTGAAGTAGCTAATGTTGGTCTTAGAATATGTTCTAATATGCATTTCGTATGGTCTCAAAATTCTATCATTCGTTAAATTTTTATTGGGGGCTTGCAGCACCTGAATCTCCAGCTGTAAGGGTTCATTGATCTCGCCAGAATCTATTTATAGCCTACATTTTGGCAGTTGGGGCCTTGAATCCATTGTTGCTGGTTGCGAAGTGGCCTCCATATTTGTTCAAATTTTAGGGCCCTAAAAACTTAGGCCAGACAGTATTCTCCTTAAAACAAAATCATTTGAATAGATACAAAAATATAGCTTTTTCTTTCCCATTTTCCAGGTGTAAGAATATCAAATCTGTTACCGAAAATCCAATGCCAAAAGCAGGATACCATTGACTGCTTTATCAAGAGAAATGTTTCTGTATCCACCACTATTTCTTCGCAGCCCGAGAGACATCAGACCGTTTCAACAGAGCTTGCTGGCAGCAGTCAGTCTGAGAGCAAACGATTTGCTAAAAGCCCAGCTGGCCATTACTGCCCAATCTGTAACCGTAAATGTCCCACAAATCTTCGCCTTTTCAATGCCCATATTGACAAATGCCTGTTGTCAGGGGAAAACTCTCGGTCATCAAGGAAACGCTTAAGCCCCTCTATTGACAAAGATGTTTTTACTGAAAGAAACATCCAGAGTTCCACACCATTAAAAACAGGCAAACAGCAACGTAGGCGACCATTGAAGAAAACAATATTAGATGCGGTGATTTTACCAGAAAGTTCCGTGGAAAGAAACGCCAAGAAAGAACAAGAAAAGAATTTGACTGCTGTTGACATTGTTGGTACAAGTTCTGCTGAAGATGGTCGTGCACAAGAATTTGGCATTTCTTCTGCCATATTTGCTCAAAGTACAGAATATAGACTCCCAATTCCTGAAGCCAAGGAAATTGGGGAATTTGCTTGTACTGAGCTTAGGCAGAAAACGTCTTTAGGGATTGGTGTTGATTCTGCTGAAAAATCTGCACCAATTCCATGCGACATGTCAGATTCTTGTGTTATCACAGATCACCAAAGCATCAGTTCCAATCTTTATCAACCTATATCTGTGATAAATTCTTCATTGTCTTTAAATAGTCCTGAAAATCCTTCTGTTAGTGTTGAAAGTTTGTCTCATATTGATCTAAAAAACAAAAACAGCATAAAAAATTCCCAACAAATTGAGGAATCAGGCAAAGTTTCAAAATCTGAAACCGATTCTTCATTGCCTTTAAAAAATTTAAAGAACATCTCAGACACTGGTCTTTCCGAGCAGTCAGCTGATAGTAGAATTAATGAAAATAGCTCTAGAGAAAAATCTCCAATTCTACAACCTCTCAGAGTTCCAGAATCGCCAAGGAAACTCAGTCCACAGGACAAAATTTTGTCTGTTCCAGCACCAAGTTTAAAAGAGCAAAACAAAAAAAACTGGCTGCAAATATTGCAAAAGTGTGCCAAAAACTCAACAGAGTACAGTGAAGATTCTGTAACTTTTCTGGAGAAAGAATCAACAACTGAAATGGGGAAAATCAAAAGAAAATCAGCTTCCATCTCTCCCTCCAAGAAAAAATATTCTTCTAATTCTCTGTCTGCAGATAAAGAAAAGTCTAAAATTGCAAGGAATTTATTGCAGTATTTCCATCCCACTGTCACTAAACAATGTGGCCAGACATTTGAAAAGGATTCAGATCCCATTCAACAGACAGGTATGATTGGAATCAAAACAGAACCACTCTCTCCTGAAAGCCCCCAAAAGACTTTTCACATTCCAAGGATTCTTACTCCTCCATTTTGTCCTACAAAAGAAGAAAATCCCCCTCCTCTGCCGACTGACTCGAGTCATAGTAATTGTGATGAATCTGAGAATTCTTCAAATAAAATCCATTTTTTTCAATGTGATGTGATTTCCAAGGATGAATTAAAATGTTACCCACCAGCAATTGTCACATCTAGTGAGACAAATCAAACACAACTGAATCATTGTGATCGTAGTTCAACACAGATAAATGTTTTTGATGAAATTGTAGAAGTCGGTTATCAGAAAACCAAACTGAAGCAAAAAGAGAAAGTCAATCTTTCATCTGATTTTGAAGATTCCCAAATGATGGCCAAGGGTGAACATTCACAATTGACCACTTTGTCCTCCCCCCCTCCATTGTCACATGATGAACTGACAGTCGACTCAAACAATGAAAAGTTGCAACTACATTCTGTAACAGATGATAACAATGACAAATTTACAGCCACTTCAGTTCATGTTTCTCCGTGTTCTGTGGAGGCTGAGGAGGAGGAGTCATCATCATCCCAGGAAAACTTTTCTCAGCCTTTTCAGGCACCAAATTGTGAAACGGCTGAAAAAGAATCAATTTGTCCGTCAGAAAAAGAATCAGATGCTTCTCTACAAAACAGTTTACAAGCCGTAAATTCCTTTGACTGCATTCCGAATCAAGAAGATACAAGTATCTTTGAGGACATTTTTACCTGTCCTGTTTGCTCGAAAGAAGTGACAGCTTCTGATATGACTGTGTTTAATGAACACGTTGACCTCTGCCTTAACCAAAACGTCATTCATAAGATTCTCATTGAGCAAGGAGCAGAGATCCGAAAAACAGAAGCCACGAAAAGGTGAGTTAAGATTTTTCTTTTTAAATTCTTCATTTTCACTCTCTTGGAAATTTTGCCATCCGAAACATTTTACCAAATCCACAGAAACAGCATTTATTTCTCTTCAATCATTCACCGTTACTAGTGTGACATGCTTAGTGCTAAGCCTTCACGGAAATTATTCTGTCTGTTCTACTCTCTGTCAATGCAAATATGTCTTTGACAATCACAAAGCCATTAACCATTATCTTCCACACACATTCACATAAACTGTGCCTCTTACTCTGTAATCCTCTACCTTGAGTGGCTCTCGGGCCCTGTACGGGTTAAACAACATTGTATTAAAAAAAAAAAAAATAGAAATTTGTCTCTGAAAATGCCCAAAAATATTTCCCATACCTTTGAAGTATTTCTGGCGAAAAATTGATTTTTTTAGATAATTTATGAAATTTAATACTGAAATTCCATAAAAAGTCTACCGAGAGCTGTAGCTTGCCAAATTGCAAAATGGTTGCTTCCTCATTTTATGAGACACAACAAAATCTAACGAAAACTGGGAGATTTTATTTAAAGGAAATCATGCCAAATTTATTCTTAATATTTTTTCTATTTCCTGTTTTTATTAAATGAATTTGAATATTTGTTGTTAAAAATACATTTTATATCCAGAGTCTGTGATTGTCAAATATAATTTGTCTTTTACATGTAAAAAATAGAAAATAGATTTGGATGAAAATATTTTATATTTTTAAAATGTGTGAGTATGTGTATTAATAAATCTGTAGTCTGACAAATGATTATGAGCTGAATTTGGATCAGAACTTTTCACTGTATAATGTTTAATCTATATGACTAATATTCACTACTGAGTTAATCTCCTACCATATATATGTTTTTTAATTAAATAGTATTTTTTATCAAACTACATCTACTGGCCTGAAAAACACGGTTTAATTAAAAAACAGGCTTCTACTCGATTATGGGTATCCATCAAAAATAATATTTTTTAAAAATAAATTAAAAATAGAAAAAAAAAAATATATATATATAATCTTGTCTCTACTCTGAGTTATTTTGGTTTGACTTATCAACCCTTTGTGTTTAATTTGAAGCTGAAACATATTTTAGAATGTGTAAGTAATAATTTTTTTGCAAGTGAATATTTTGTTAACTTTTGAGACCAATGGTTTTCCAGATAAAAGTCTCTGCTTTGAGTCTAGTGCATTTCCATCCACTCTTCAGGAGACTTGATTGTAAAAAAAACTTTGAAATCTTTCACATTCAAGTTTCCTGAAGAGTGAATGTAATCCTACAAAACTCATGAACAAGATTAATAAATATTTAATTTTATGCATTATTATCAATATTCACTCTTGATATCAAGTACTATGATGATAAAAACTTTGTTTTAAAGATTTTACCTACTAGAAATACACTGGATAACAATATTTGTTATTTCATATATATATATATATATATATATATATATATATATATACACATACACTAGACTCTGCCAGTGATTCAATGTATGAGTGTCAAGCAACTCAGTTCCTAGAAACTGACAACCAGACGACTCACCCAAATTATTTGATTATAGTGGTGAAGGCTTTGTGCAGAACTTCTATGATCACAGTGGGGGATATCTACTAGCAAAAGTGATGGAAAGAAAAAGAATTTAAATGAAATTGGCTAGATTAAAAAAAAAATTTTAATTCCCTAACATAAGAATTTGAATCTAAAGGACGAAACACATCACAAGAACGCTTTCTGCATTTTGTCATACATTTTTCCCCAATATTGGTCTTGATATATAAAAATATATATTGTTATCTCGATATGTGTGTGTAAACACACACACCCACACATATATATATATATATATATTTACATATATATATATATGAGTGTACACATGTGTTTGTGTGTGTGTATATATATATATAGAGAGATGTATGTATATGTACACACACACACATACATATATATATATATATATAGAGAGAGAGAGAGAGAGAGATGTAATAAGAATGAACAGTTAGATTAATGATCCAAAGTTCTTTACTAATTATGTTTTTATTTAAAAAAAAACAGTGCTCAATACAGAAGTAGAGCTTAAAATTATAATTATTTAAAAAAAAAAATGTGATTCTGTTGCAACACAGAAATTACTATGTTTCAAAACTGACTCAAGTCATAAAGTTCAATTTCAATATTAAACTTAAAATTTGGGGCACAGTTTCATTCTCAAGCGATGTTTAGAGTAACTGACTGAAGAAATGCTTTACTCATTTATAGGCTGGAAATGGAGGTGTAATCTGCGGTTTTTCTTTCTCGTTATCAAGGGCTCTCTAGTCTGATGAAATTATGAATGTTTATTATATGTCAACTTTTTGGAGTTGTGTAATTGTTGGGGGATTTTTCGTCTGCCTACAATGACCTTTTTCCCCCCAGGCTCTGTTGTTTTATTAATTTTTCTTAAAACTTGCTGATTGATGTTCTAGTTAGTCTTTTTTTGACATTTATTTATTTGTTTTTTTTCATTGATGGTTTCTTAAAGGGCTGTTTAGAAATGATTGGGTTGTACTTTTAATCCTATAGTTTTATATGTCTGAAATTAATTGAATTTGCTAATAGATTTTATATTGTATTTTTTTATATATTTTAGGATTTAAAATCTATTGTAAATTTTTTAAGGTGAAAATTTGGTGTCTGCAAAAAGCTGTTATTTCACTTCTTTGAATTAATAAATTTTTGTTTTTTAGAAACTTGATTATGTGTAGTTTTTCATTTAGGCATAAAGGGCATGGGTCATCCCAGGTTCTACAAGTTCTTGTTCTATTTATTATTTTCCATTTTACTGTTGGTGTTTTATTTGTTTCTTTTAAATGGCAAAAATATTTAGATAGGGATGTTTGGTTTTGGTTTCTAATATCATTGAAGGAAATTTGGTGTTGTCTCCACCTCATTTTAAATTTATTTTTTGTGGATCCTATATATATCTTTTCAATATTTGGATTATCAATGGATGAAATTGTGCATTGCTATACTCCAGATTCTATGCAGCATTTTTTATTCAATTGGCAATTTTCAGGGTTTCTACAATTATATAATTTTTCATTATTATTGTCTAATTTCATTTTAGGGTCTTTATTTATTTGATTTTACATGCATATTTTTTCAAGATTTTATTATTATGTTTTTTATAATCCTTTCTAAATTTTCAGTACAGCTGTAACTTGATTTTAGGGTGTTTTTGTTAAAAATCTTGCTAAGTTTACTATTATTAAGAAAATGTTTTTCAATTAATGCTAGGAATTTGTGTCCTAGCTTATTACTAACCATTTGGTTGGATGGGAGTGTGTACCAAATAATTTTTCTTTTTTGTTTTTCTGGTTTGTACTATTATTTTTTATATAATTGATGTTAGGGTGTTTGTAGCCACCACGTTTTAGAGCTTGGTTCTAAAAATTACTATGTTTATAGAATATTTCTTCATTAGTGGAATTCATACTCATTCTTTTCTCAATTGATGAAGGTATGTGCTTAATTATAGATGATTTGACCTGGGGTGTACATACAAAGGATTAGTATTAGGTTTTCTGTAATATAGGTATATGTTATTCGTTAAGTCTAATATTATGTCGAGGAAGTTTACCCTTTTTAATTTTGTGTTAACCGTAATTTTAAAATTTAGGTTTCTGAATACTCTATGAATTATTTTTCTAATTTTATCTATTTCAAAGTTAGTAGACATCTTGACTCCCATACGGTCGTCATCTCTGTATAGCCTGATGTCTTTAACATCAATTTCATGGTGTACAGTTAGGTTATATAATATAAATAGACCGACAAGGTCAGAAAACTCTGCAGAGTTTAATTATTCAATTGTGATGTCTAAATGGTCTTTGGAATTTTTTATTCATTGGTCACCATTATGAATGAGGACAGATTTTTTTGCGCTGAGAATTATGTTTTTCTCTTATGTTCATACTGTGCTCCAAATTTTAAACTTTATGACTGAAGTCAGTTTCAAAACATAATTATATATATATATATATATATATATATATATATAATTTTAAGTAGTATATGCTAGATTTTGAGATGTCTAAGCATCAATGTCCTAGTAGAACAAGTGGACTCAAGCTAATATGATGATTTTTCCACCTCAGCCACTGTAATGATCACAGTTGCATCACCTTATTTTTATTATGTTAAACAGTTTTCTATTTGCTCACTCCTCTATGATTCTCTGGTCATTCAGATTGGCCATAACTTATTTGATTAAAAGAGAGTGCAAACCGTTCAAATGAAATTATTTTGCCACTAAAATATCGCAATCATGAAAACTATCAAAGAAGAAATGCCCTCCTTTGCTGAGTTAGTCGTTCCCAGGATGGTCTTTATAAGTCACTTGTACTCTTTAATCATGAATGTTTACAATATTTACATTCGGACTATTGTCTTTTGTCAAAGACAAGGACAATCGTCCAAATGTAAATAGGGTAAATAATGATAACTCCTTATCCCCAAAATTCAGACAGAAACTAAATATTCATCTGTTGTCATCATTAAAGCATCCACTTTTTTCTTGGTTTCTTTCACAGGAGAGCTGACTTGTCGAGTTCTTTGCTGAAAACCAACAAAAAGAAGAAATACAAAATAGGAACAAAGAGTAGCAAGGATCAAAAAACGCTGACACTGGATTCTTTTTTTAGCTGAGCTCATTTGTAATTGGAGAAAGACATTTTTCATGTTCAATTTTCTCCTCCTTTGAATATGAATCCAAAGAGATTTTACAGACGTTCAACTATTTTTTTGCAGTTGGGTCAACAGGGGCTAAGATCTCACATGAAATGATTTTTTTGTTGGTTTTTTTTTAAGCACAGCAAAGTGTACGCTGACTTAAATTTGCAACCGTGATTCAATTTCAACAAATCAAATGCAAGAATTTTGTGCCAGTGAATTTAAGAAAAGCCTGTAACTTTAAACTCTTAAGATCCAACTCTATTAAATTGTACGAAGCAACCTTGCAATGGAATAAGAGTTAGCAAAGCAATGTAGATTTAAATTTGCTAGAAGAGGTGATGAGAATTGTCTGTAGGGTGCATTTGGCTTCTGTCAACAAAATCTAGAGTTTAAAATTACCACTGCAATGTGTCTCTTGTCACTGTCTTGTGTTCAATAAAAAGAAATAAAACGCTTTTAGCAGACATTAACTAAATTTACATCAACTCACTTCAATTAAAACTTTCAGTTTTAGCTTAAAATAAATTTAATTAGCTTTGGATAAATTTAATCAAAATTAATTCAACATTTTCATTTTGACAACTACTGATTTGTATGATCTTAAGTCTGGTATAAGGGTTTAACAGTGGAACACCTAATGAAAATATTAAAAAATTGTCTGAGATGAGTCTACTAACAATTGCTCTATGGTAAGGTATCTGTGATATCTACTAAGTTTATCTTAGTCTGGTATAAGGCCACAAGAGTTGGATGTTTAGTAAAGATCAAACTCAATTCAGTTATAATGGCCTGAGATTTGCTTGCTAATTCTTGCTCTAGGACAAGGTTACTCCATGCTATGTAAATTTACAACGAAAAACAGTGAAGCAATAAAGATTGATGCATTCAAACTGGTATCCTCATCTTTGTTGTTTTGGGCATGTTCTCCAGTTGAATGTCACACTCAGCCATCCACTTGTTTTTTTGTTGGTGGCGGGGGCTGGTGAAAAGAAAAAAATTGTGGGTGACACATTGAAGTGTGAGCAAATTTATTTTTCTTAAGGATTTGTACATCACTCCTGGGGGTTTATTTCACACAAATTCACTGTTTCTCTGATAACATATTTCATAATATGGCCATAAGTTAGGGACAATAACTGATGAGTGAGGACAATTATTAAATAAATGTGTGTGTATACACATACATACACACACACACACGGTTTCTGATTTTAAAAACATTTGATTTTTTTATAACAATGAAAATTAGTTTCTAAACTTATTTAAAAAAAAGAAAAACTGACCTCCCCAACACACACAGACTTTCAAATTAAAATTTGTTATACAAGTGAAATCTTGTTATCGTTTCACTTGTTTTTTGTTGTTGTTAGCTTAAATAAAGTTTTCTTTTTTTTTTAAATAAATAAAAAGTCTTTTGGTCTAATTAATTTATTTTAAATAATTATTTTCTTTACAGAATGGAAGTCAATGTTTGGTGTTTATATTTAATATACAGATTATATAAAAGTCGTGGATGCTGAAATGTACTCAGCTTTACTCACTCCTCTACAACAGTATACTGATGTTAGGAAGTGAGTCAAGCCAAGAACTTTTCAGCACCCCTTCATACTTAGTATTTATTGACAAATAAAATACACATTATATATATATATATATATATATATATATATATATATATATATATAGACATTTTTATGTTTAACATTCTTTTTATAGATACAAATATTTAAGTAAATGCTCTGTTTATAATAAACAGTATTAAACAACATTTACTGGCCTGAATGTCTGAGAAATTTTCATAGAAAATATTCGTCCTCCGACAGGATTTGAACCTGTATCCTATATTCTATGAAAATTTCTTGGACATTCAGGCCGTTAATGTTATTTAATACTGTTTATTATAAACAGAGTATTTACTTAAATACTTGTAACTATAAAAAGAATGTTAAACATAAAAATGTCTTTAAATAATTGTTGGATTTTGTCCATTTTATAATATATATATATATATATATATATATATATATATATATATATATATATATATAACAACATGTCTAAATGCATATGATTTTTTTTAATCAAACACATTTTTATTACTTCATTTTTAGTGGATACCCTTATTTGAGTAGATGTTTCATTTATTTTTTTTTTTAAACAGTATATATTTCCTCTAACATCCTGCACACTCAAGAAAAATATGGATATTGGCTAAAAATAATGTTTGAAGTAATAAAATAAGTTGGATAAAGAAAAATAAAATCCATTAATTCTTAAGAAATTGTTTTGTTTACATTTTGGATATGAAACTAAGCAAATGTGAACTCTCCAGAAAATTGCAAATAGAACCTCGCCTGACTGTGAAGCTCTTTGTAGCTGAGCTGTTAAAGCACACCAGATCAGATGGCAGTTTCTCCAGCAAAGGGGGATACAGTTTCAAATGAGAAAGAGGTTGGTGGGGGATGATGTCAACTTGCAACATCTTTGCCAACGAGACTTCAGTTGCTGTCCTCCACCCCGATCTCAACTACATGACTGCCCCAAGTCTACTTCCTTTCTTCTTCAACTATTTCAACGGCCAGAATTGGCCTCTGATATTAAGGCATCCCAGTGTGGTTGGCTTTAGTTTAATTGTCTCAATTGCTCTCTTCCAAGTTTCTCTAACTTTTGTTTGTTCCAAAGTCCGCTTTTCTATATCTCATCTGCCCATTGGTTGAATAACATTTTATGACAATTCATACTGATTTTGTCATCAACTAGATTCATTCAGCCAATTGACCTTACCTGATCAAATTACAATTTTTCCAGTATTTGCTTTTCCATCTGCCTGTTTCCCTATTTTCTCAAGAATTATCTGCCCATCTTGTGGACAGGGTGTGTGTGTGTGTGGGGGTCTTGATTTAAAATCAACAACAGTGATCCATCATTTTGTCCCTAAAGAAATGTTTGTTCAGCTTTTAACTGTCGAGTTCCACTAGGATATCCTTTTAGAGTCATTTTTTTTCTTCAACTCCCTTCTTATAAGTTCTTGAAGTAATTCTTCTTTCTTTCAGCTCAGTTTTTCTTTCTCTTTCAGAATTTCTCGTCTTGAATGACATCTGCACTCTTGGCTTTTTGTCAACATCTTGCACGGAGGGGAAATCTCACTTTCACTCGACTGTTTTTTTTTTTTTTAAACTCAAAATGGCAAATCCTATTTTAAGTAGAAAAAACAGCCCAAAGTACTTCTAACATGCTTGTGGCTTAAGAACATATCATGTTGAAACACTAGTTCTCAGATGATCACTGTATTTAAGCAACATTGAGCCTGGTCAGTATGTAGATGGGTGACTGCTTGGGAATACCTGATGCTGTAAGCTTAGACGTGAGGATAATAGCTCAGAATTGGAAATTGGGAAGCAGAGGTTCAATTCTAGTTGGCTTCGCTATATTCACTCATGCACAAAATCCCCTTCAGAAACATATGAATCCACTTCATCCCCCCAGCTATGGGTTAATTAGTAGGAATTGTATCAGTAAATCATTATTATCTCCTAAAGATTCATAAAATCTAAAAAATATTTTCTGGCTTTAAATAACCTGCAAAAGGTTGATAAGCTGTAAAAAAAAAGAAATCAATCAGTTAATGCTAGTAAAATCCCATTTTCACATTAACTTATTACATTCCTATTCTCAACTGGATACTAAATATAGATTTACACTATTTACATTCAGAGTATTGGCCACATTTGTATTGTTACGTTTCGGCAGTTGTGCCCTCTGGCTTTCATCAGTTGTATATCAATGCTGGGTAACATGATAGCCAGAAGAAGCACTAATCAGCAGGCAGATTAGTTTTAAGGCTCCAAGTTCACAGAGAATTGTCTTACGAGACAATAGTGTAGTGGATTACATCATTGGTTTGTGAATTTGGTGTCAGTAATTGTGAGTTCAATCCCTGGGCCAGGCAGTGTTTACTTAGACTCAGTAGAAACAGGGCAAGCAATAACTGAACAGTATTAAAAATAAGAACAAGACAAGATATCCCTAGACATGTGTAGCGGATTTGAGAACAGTCTAGCCCTGTAGATTAAATAAGGGGTTCAGTTCAGAATTTCCTGTAGGTTACCCAGATCGACATACACCTGGTAAAGGTGGGGGGAGGTGGGGTCACAAAAGACCAGAACCCAGACCTCAAGTACCACTCCAGCAAGTACCTAACCCCTTCTACAAGAGCTAGATTGGGCTGAAAGTGGAGCACTACTGTCATATTTGGGCAGGAGCTGCCTAGTTTTCAGTTTTGATAGTCCAAGAGCGTCTCTGCTTCCTTGTGGGTGATAAATTATTTTCCACCCTATAACCCTTCTCTCACAGATGTGGTAAGCTTCTCACTGTTTTTATGGAAAGTGCTCAGATGAACTATATTCCTTAGTTCGACCACTTCTAACCTTCATGGCTAGGCCCACCATGCTACAGATATTGTAGTGAACCACCGTCATTCTCTCCATATTCCATTGGTCAGAAGTAAGTTTCCCTCAAGCAGCTTCTTCCGACAAATCACTACACTGTGGAACCAACTCCCAAGAAAGTGCTTCCCTGATTGCTACAATCTTATTGTTCACGTCTAGGATTAACTGTTATCTTCCCCACCTATCTGCATAAACTTTGCCTCTTACTGTAACACTCTACCTTGAGTGGCTTCTGGACTTTGTACAGGATGAACCTCACTGTAAAAAAAAAAAAAAAAAAAAAAAAAAATGTCCAAATGTAAATAGCTCCTCATCCCAGGAATTCAGATAGAAATGATCAATTCACTTACCTTTAAAATCCACACCTGTAATAAATTTACCAACTGAAATTAATGCTTCTTATCTATTAATTGATTCAAAGTACTGTTCTTATATAACGCTGCTACCCCGCATGTCGATTCTGGATCAATCCCACGTTGTTCGATAATGTCGCGGGTCAACAGTCATTGGTCACTGTCCATTTCGGTTCGCACCTTGCTCTGCCCACATTGTGTTTCTTGACCACAGAACTGGTAGGGATCAATTAATGGCAGCAATCATAGTGCTGATTTGGGCCACCCACAGTGAGCTGTGCTATGATGTGAAAAATATAGAAATGTCTTTTCAGATGTAGTAAATACGAAAAAGTTCTTCAGGTTAATTTTCATTTTGGTTTTATGTAGTTCTTTGTATAAAAAAAAAAATAACTCCTCCCACTAAAATCTCTTTAGTGACACTGCCTATTTGTGCGAATTCTTGAAACAGGGCTTAAAGTTGGGAATTCTTTCAGCAGCTGGTCACCTGGTAGCTCCTTCATCTTCTGCTGTCTTGTCTGCATCTTTCACCGTCTCTAGCTGCAACTGCAACTGCCTGGGTTGCTTAAGTGTTCTGCTTATATTGACTTTTACTCAAGACCGGAGTCGGGGCTGATGATGATTTGGGGTTTCTCCAGTCTTTTGTATTGATTTGAATAAGAGTTCTTTGTTGCCTGGTCTGTAAAATTAATTATCTCTCCAAATTTGGGAGATCCCTTCCTTGTATGGGTAGTGGTTGCAGGTATTGGCCTGGCCTTATACTCATTCCTTCTTTTATTTATGCCTCGCACCATTACTTCCAAATGGGCATAGACATTTTTTTCTGTCTCTCTTAGTATCTCACCTAAGGCTGTCACCTCAGCTATACTCTTTTCCCCCATTTTAGTGGAATTTCAAACTGAACCCTTTATACAAAGCCTGAAGCTAGAGAAAATCTCAGATCCATTAATTCTCCCATGATGTCACTCGTCTCTTCCACTGAGCCAAGTTCTATGACTTTTTCTCACTACCTAACACAGGGACTGGAAATATAATTGCCAGGTAACATTGATTAAGGCATGTGTCCCATAGGATACTAAAACTCATGTCACTTGACTCGTCAACAGAACAATACACTTATTTTTTTGTGTATTCCATCCTTTCAGGATATAGGCAATCATGGCTCTCCACAATTTCCTGTCTTTTGTTGCATTAAGTAACTTTTGAATCTTTATAAATCTTTCTTTGTCTTTGTTTTATTGACTGTTCACTCAAACTTGTTAAGTAGTTTATTTGCTATTTCCCGGCTTCTATCTGTCTTGTGAGTATTAAATTCTCCAGGACTTCTTTCCTTATGCGTCCCAGAAATTTCAACTGTAAGTATTAGCGCCTATAGAGTTTGCATTTTCCTGAAAATTGCCTTATCTTTTGACCATCATATTGTCAGCATCCATCAGAGGAATAACATCTTCATCACTTCAAGTCACTTCATCATCTATGAAAAGATTCTCAATCATTTAACTGCCATATACACCCTGTCTGAAGTTATTAAGCAAATCATATAAACTTCAATAATTCAAATTTGGTTTGAAAAAAATTGTCAAATTTTAAACAATTTAGATGTCAAAACAAAGCCTGAGTTAAAATTTTAGGTAGTGTCAATTTTATATTGAAGTTATTGAAGTGATTGGATGCATTCGAAAAAAACAACTGCCGTCTGAAGTTATTAGGCAAAACCAAATAATCACATTTTACTTCAATAAAAAGCTAATAAAATCACCAAAAATTGATCAACACCTATTATAGAACAAATAAACACATGATAAGTCTTTGAATCCATTACATTTTAATATAGTGACCCTTCTTCTCAATGACAGTAATATATAATTTATTGATTTTGTTATTTCTTTTTACTTCAGCAGGTTTAATTTCCGACATGTTAGTTTTAATTGCTTCCCTTAAGTCTGCTTTGCTGTTATATTGTTTGCCACCTTCATATAATTTCATCTTTACAACTGACCATAGATTTTCGATTGGATTCAGATTAGAACTTGATGGTGTCCATTCCATTATCTTCTCTCTTGTAAATCTTTTATGCTCAAAGAATTCACAGGTCAGCCAAGATACATGAGAAGGAGCATTGCTGTGCATAAATACACACTTCTCTTTGAAACTGCGAGACTGAGACTTGTACCATGTCAAGGAAGTCTTGTTCATAAAATCATAGCACTGTTCAGTTTAACTCCTTCATTGACTTCAAATGGTCCAATAATGGTCAACAATTCCAGCCCTTATCATAACACTATCGCCCCTTTGTTGACTTCTCTTAGCCACAGGCATGTCCGAATTGGATAAAATCCTTTCTTTGGCCTATCGATCAGGTCCATCAAATGTCACTTGAGATTCATCTGTGAAAATTACTTTAGAAAAGTCAATTTTCATGTATTTCTTGACCCAATTTTGACGTTTTAAAATATTTCCTAGAGGAGGATGCCTAGATTTTTTTTTCAGATCCCAATTCACAAAGTCTTTCTACACTTTTTGTCCTTCTTGACTCCCTAAATTCCAAAGTTTTCAAAGATTTGAGCCCTTATATTTTCAACAGCCTTCTTTATCATTCGATGATGCAAGGCTCTTTTGATATCTCCAATGTGGATATTCCCTCACTCAATAACTTTGTTATTTTCTGTTTCTCAGCAGTTGTTAGATCCTTCCCTTTACTCATGTTTCAACATATATTATGGATAAAAAGAAAAAATAGTTTTTATTAAATTTCATAGATCTTAAGCTAATATTAGTTTAATTTGCATACTAACTTCAGTCAGTTCATTTTCGTGAATTCCAAATATCTCAATATCTAACCATTAAAAATGGCAGAAAATTAAATTAAATATTTTACTAAGTTTGGAAATGGATGAATTAAATTTGACAAATACTGGTTCAGAACTTTTTGAGTTATTGAAGTTTGATTTGTATAATAACTTCAGACAGGCTGCAGAAGATTCATATTTTTTTTTAATCAATTCACTCAAAAGCAAGGCAATAATGCCACTAAGACGCAAGGGGTTACTGGAAGGGAAAGAGAATGAGAAGACTTTAGACGGAATGGGAAACCCAATCTTAAACCTCTGCTCTTATCCAAAAGACTGAGTAGTGTGAACTGGATAACAAATTCATCTACTATAATAGTAAAACACTTATTTCTAACAAAATTTTCCTATCTTAATACTTTGCCTTGTTTCTAGTTTTCCTTTCAAAACTATCATCATCACCATGTTATCTATGTATCTTACGTTAAGATTATGTATGCCAATAATTCTAGCAGCTTTAATCATTCTTTTGGGATCACCTCACATTAGAGGTTAAATAAATCTGGTAAAAAAAATAAAAAAAATCTTACTCCTGCATGCAGGCTATTTGTTCCCAGTGATGGTTAACAGCTATCTTTTGTATATGGACCAGTTCTTTTCAATCTGCCCCAAAATACCTCTGATGTAAGCTAGACAGACCAATGGTCGTTTTCCAGATAGTGTCTTTGCTGCATCTATTACTGTTCATGGGAGCTGAGGTTATCTATGCTTGCAGGGGAGTTGTTACCTTACAAGATTTAGGAATTTTGCTTGACATTGCAGGCAACAGATGATACATTTCTTCTAGCTTAAGCACAGACGGTGAAAAATCAACGTTCAGGTATTGTCTGGTAAATGTTGGCTTCATCCAAAAAAAGCCAGTTTTTTGTCTTTCTCTTCCATTATGAACTGTATTGAAAGTCTTATCAAGTTCCCATGGCCCCACAATAAATACTTGCACATCTTCGTGATGAAGCCAGTATATGAAGGTAGATTGAAATGCAACCCCCCCCTCTTCACTCCTGAGGGCAAGAGAAAAAAAAATATAAAGATGCTATTTTCAGAACAAGCAACCAACTCTTGTATAAACAACAAGGGTTTATTTGCTGAGGTTTACAGGTATCCAGTTTAGCCATCTCCTAATACTGCAGTGCTTTGGTTGATCTCACAATGGCCAGCATTATTCACATCACAAAAACAAGTGTAGTAGCCAGTTCAATAACTCAATCAGGGAATTTTGGTCTTGGGCCTGTAAAATAATTTGGTCTCCACTCTATTGGTTTTCTATAAACAAAATCTTAAATTGGGGAAAATTTTCATCAGTTGTTTAATTCTTTAACAGAATCTTGCAATGGCGTGGGGGAGAGGAAGGTGTGGTGATGTCCCTTACAACTCAATGACATCTTTACTCTTGGACTCATAGTGGGTCCCTACATTTATGGGAAAATGTTTTTCAGGTGTTGGTTTACAAATCCATTTGTATATGTGCATATGGTGGCAGGGTCAGTGGTAATGGTTTCTTGGCATCAGCCGTCCATCACATACCAAAGTGATTGTGTAAAGTAAAAGAAAATCAGCAATCAATTCTTTAACTGAATTTTGGTCAAGATTCTATCTGGAAGAGCCATCTGGTTTTTTCTTTTATTTTTTTTAAATGTCAAGTGGGGGGGGGGTAGTGTTCCTTGCTTCAACCAATCCTAAAAGTTTAAAATGGTTATGAATTCAAACAGGTAATTCCAGGTGTTAATTCAATTTATTGTAATGAAATGCTTTTCATTTTTCTAACTCAAGAGATTTTAACCATCGAGATGATTTTTTTTTTTCTTCTTGTAAACATCAACTTTCAAATCTTACAACTCTCTAGGGTTTTTCTTTTAATTCAAAATAGCAAATCGTCTAAGTAGGAG
The DNA here is from genome assembly GCA_964036315.1 of Acanthosepion esculentum. NCBI lineage: Eukaryota > Metazoa > Mollusca > Cephalopoda > Sepiida > Sepiidae > Acanthosepion > Acanthosepion esculentum. The sequence goes on along the minus strand of OZ038477.1, from coordinate 145,689,252 downwards.
AGAAAGAAAAAAGAAACCTTTCTTGCATGGTAGTAAAATAAAAATTATCTAACTTAGCTATTCACATTCCAACTAACCACCAGGTATAGATTCACTTATATAAGTAACTGGTGTGGATTTTACATCTATCAAAATACAATTTGAAGTAGCATTTTTACACAGAATATCTGCATCAGTTTATCAAAATACTGGTCAATTCTCAATGTGAAGAAGGCAATTTCAGTCCCTATATCTAAATATTTATGATCAAATTCCCAACTCACAATCTGGTTTGTCTCCACAAAGTGGAAAAAGTTCCTTACAAAGTGTAACAATGCTTCCCCCAACACACAATTGGTTTAGAATATCTTCAAAGTTGGTTGGGAATGATTTTATTGGGACCTGATGTGCAGTAATTTCTTTTTTGTTACTACGTACGCAATAAAATCTATGGAGTAAATTTTCAAAACACGTTAGTAGTCATCATTAGAATGGGCAGAAAGCTTCAAGCAACTTGTGGGCAAGTTGCAATAGGGTGGAGAGGGACCAGAGTGGTGGAAGATAGTTGTAACTGGTGCATTTGTCTGTCATGACAAAAGTTGTACCAAAGTGTATCACTTGACTCCCCAGGTTGTGCAAAGATCAACCCAAGGACCCCTCCGACCAAATCTCCATTAATGGAGACTAGTAGTTCTCATTTCATGCCCCCTCCCCCACGGCATTAATTTTAATTTTTGTTCTCTTGTAAATGTACACTGGGTCCTTTTTCCCAACTTTTGCTCACATCAACATAAATGAGAATTGAAACACAATGAGGGCCTGGCTAACTTAGATGTTAGGGTCAAAAGAAAAATCCCCCCTCCCCATTAAAATACAAATAGAAAGGTATGAATCCATCTCTTCTCCCCATCAGCTATGGGTTAAATATCAGGAAAAGCATGGCTGGCAATCAACTTCGGCGGAGGACAACTCTAAATTCAAAACTCAAATACCTGAAGGTACAGATACTGTGTTTGTAAAAAACAAACCCCAAACATGAAAAACTTCAGCAGCAATGGATAATAGCCGGATTACCCAGAATGTTGTTGATATCAACGGGTATTTGGGCCCAAGAAAGAAAAAACAAATCCAAATTCACTTGAACACAAACTTTAATAACAAGTTTTCATTTTGGGGGAGGGGGGAAAAAAAGAAAAAAAAAAGGGGGGGTTTCAGCTGAAGCTGGATTTATCAGACAAATTCAAATTGTGAAACTTCCAAGATAAAAAAAAAAAAAAATTTTTTTTTTTTTTTTTCCAATACAGACAAGATGTTTGCTTTGGACGATGAAAAAAAGTTTTACTGAGCTTTTTCGTTTAAAGTGATTCTGCAATTTAAGCAGAAAGTATTCCAATTCGTTGTTACCAATGAGAGGATAACAGGGAAAAAAAAATTTTTTTTTTTTTCATTGTTAATTTTCATTATAATTTTTTTTTTTTCTTTCCGTCTTTTAAAAAGGTTTTTTTTTTTTCTCCTTCTCTTCCAAATTGTAATTCTTTTCTACTGGTCACAGCAATTTTTTTTTTTTTCCTTTTTACCTGACTTCATATTTTGAAAACATTTTTTTTTCTTTAAAAATAAAATAAATTAAAAATAAAACAGTTAATAAATCCAGATTTTGTGGAAAAAAAAAAAAAAAATGTAATTTTGATTAAGTCATATTACAAAGCACTGAATTTGAACAGAACCAATTTCGGCATTTCACAATCAAAACCATCTCTATTATGCTAGATATATATATATTTGCTTCTTGCTCATCAGATTTTACAAGTATGTTTGATCACATGACCAAATGATATGTGTTTTTCGATTCAGTAGCTGAAAATAACACCGCGAATATTTTAATGAAAATAAAAACTTAAAACATTCAAAATACAGAGTTAGGCGGAAAAGAAAAAAATATTTTTTTTTTTTTATTTTAAAATCGCAAAATTTTTTTTTTTTTTTTAAGTTAAAATCGGACGGATACATTTTTTTTTTTTCTATCAATGAAATTTATCTGAAAACCGTTTTAATGTCAGTAAAATACATTAAGAAAAAAGAGTGACAACAATGACCAAGAAAAATGTTTTTAAGTGATAAAAATAGAAAAACTTCAAAAGATGAAAGAAAAAAAGGATTGGGGCAAAGAAACAGTGAATTTGAAAAATTTCCTAAAATGACATGAAAGAAGGAAAAAAGAAAAAGGGATTTTCTTTCCTTCTGTTCCAATTTCAGCTGAGATTAGAATTTCGTAGAGATTAGGAGAGAAAAGAAACGAATTCATCAAGATGTGGCCACACAAACAACAGACCAACATTTTTTTTTTTTTTGTTTCGTTAAAAAAAAAAAAAAAAAAAAAAAAAGTTTAACAAGAAAGCAAAGGTTTTGAAAAGTGAAATTTGTCCCTCCCCCAACCCATTTCCAGTTAACATTATCTACTTTGGGGGGTGGAGGTTACAGAACTGATCACATGACCCCCCCCCCTCCTTTTAGTTTTTTTCTTCATAATAGCCCTTTTATTTTTTGAAAAATCTGCGACATCCCCAGAATTCTATATTCTTTTTATTTTTTGTTTGCTCTTTCATCATTTACTGTAAGCTTGAGAGAGAGAAAAAAAAGGAAGTTAATATTGAAAAATAGATATTGACTGACTTCCATAACTTGATGGTTTCAATATATATATATATATATATATATATATATATATATATATAATGTATATGTAAAGCTGCTTATGTACACACGTATATGTGCATGATATGCACAAGTTTTGGTGTCTTTTCTAAAGTTCTGAAAGAAATTCAATACCCCTGATGCAGCAATAACAACACTACATTGTCTTCCTCTTTCTTCTGGAATTAGATCAAATTAATAGACAAAGCTAGAATCATAAAGTCCCTCCCCAACTGACAATCGTATTATAAAATACATGTATAAATAAAAACATAAATTTGAATGAGAGATCAAACAAGGAAATTTAGCAGTCCATGGTTTTTTGGTTTTTTTAAATATATATCAAATAAATGAAAAATAATTTAATGCCACCATGAACTGCAACATGATGGTCAAATTATTGTGTTGACCAATGGTATTTGAGGTTTTGAGTAGATGAACAGAAGGAAATAAATAAATGGAAACCTGCCCCTAACGATCATTGGAGGCAATGGACACCTGAGAAAGAATAGGTGAGGCCAAATTACTGTTAGAAAAGAAGACCATTATGAAGAAAATAACCAATGAAGAAAGGTTCTCTTTTCTGCATCAACAGACAATGAAGTCAGCAAAATTATGAAAAAATAACTTTTCCTTAATACTTTCCGATCACTGACTTTTTTGGGTACATAAAAAAAAAAAAAAAAAGGAATCATATTAGATGAAGATTTAAAGTTCAACTTGAAAATGTTAGACTATTGCAACATTTTTTAAACAAATTTTCAGTTTTTAAATAAAAAACAAAAAATCTTTGTTGTAGAAATTTTTCATATTGTGAAAACTGCTAAAAATGAGAAATAGAAAAATTTTTTTTTTTTTTTTTTTTTTTTTGCTTTCTGGTCTCAGATGAAAATTGCTATTTTAAAAGCCTTATTTGATAGAGATTTTCTCTCAGAATATACAGCAAAGGTTTTTGAAAAGAAATTACAAATTGTTATTTATGTGATATCTGCTTAAATGTTTGATATTTGCAAAATTATTAAACCTGTTAATGTCATCTTAATAAATAAATAAATAGAATTATTTAGAAGCAGAGAAAAAAATGTTTACGATGTATACTATTTTTGAGAATATTTTTTAAAATATAAAATTGAATTTGGAATAAATATATCTCCAAAAAGATCTTGGGCTCATGTCAGTGTGAACTGCAAAATGCCAATATAATCAATAAAGAAAAATAAATGTGGCTATTTTGTGAAGAAGAAAGCAAAATTTCAAATCTTAATGTCCCCAAACAATGAAAAATAAAATAGTGTAGGTAAAATAAAAAAAAAAAGTGACCCTTTTTCTAACAAAACAATTTGTAAAAGTTCATTTTTTGCCCAAGTGGATAACAAGTAACACCATTCTCTTTGCAATATCCATCAAGGAAGAATTTGAGAAGGATTTCAAGTAATAAAAGAATTCCTTTAATGTTAACGGAAGACTTTCAAATATACACCAGAGGACATGCCAAATGGTGCCATAGTTCAAACATTACTCTATTGCAAACAAACCTTTTTTTCTCTCTAACTTTTGGAAATATTATAAAAGTTCCAGTAATTAGCAAAAATTAAATTTAAAATATTTCACAATTACAACAGATTTTAGGGAAATTTCTGCATCTGCAGATGTCATGGATTTGACTTGATGAGAAATGAGAATATGGTTTCTTCTCAAAGAAATGTTTAACTTTCATCAATTCATGGTAATAATTTGTTATTTAGTTTCTTAGATTTTGAAATATCATGAATAAGAATTGTTGCAATAGGACAATATTTGAGAAGCAGGAGTAGGTGTTTTTATCCAGGAGATGGAGTAGAAAGTTTGAGAAAAGCAAATCTGGTCACAATTCTTCACCTGGTCAGCTAATCACTTTAAATAATGCATAGATATTTCCCAAGATTTAACCAGAAAAATATTTCAAGTAATTCTCAGGTTAAATATTTAAAAAAAAAAAAAAAAAAAAAACACTCTAAGTTCAGAAAGATTTGTTTTCAGGTGATGTTTCATTATCCAAATACCATATTTCAACAGGGGTCAAATTAATTTTCAATTCCTATTCCCATTTCCTCAATTTCCTGGGCCAGACAATTCTTGACAGTTGAAATCTGATAGTAAAAAAAGATTACCAGTTGAGACATTGACATTAACAAGGATACTAGTCTGAATTATTCAGTCAAGAAACAGTTAATTTGTTATTGGATAACACCGCACAATGGAGCAATGATTAGAAAACTCATTTAACCGTAACAAATGATTTAAATGTAATCAATTTAAATACGACTGAAGATCCCAGCTTATGGCCTTGTGTGTCAAACAAAACAAAGTGGTGATTGAATTTGACAAGCATCATCATATTCTATCCCAAAGATGAAGATGTTAGTCTGATAAACTTATTGATTTTCTAATGTGACATCTAAGAAGAAAACCAACGTTGCAAATCAATTAGACTGTCAAAGATTCGGAAACCATAAAGTTTGGAAGAAAATATTCTTCAATTTACATTTCTGGCACCAGGAATTGAAGCGTGTGATTGTAAATTTTTCGTTCTGGTAATCATAACTGCACATGGTCTTGTTTGGAGTATTTACAACAAACTAAAAAAAAAGAAAATGGATTCATTTATCCAGGTGAAAAATCAGGCCACACTTTTCCTTTGAAAAAAACCAAAAAGATTTAAAATACTCAAAATGAAAAAACAAAAAAAAAACAAAGTATATTTAATATAAAAAAGAACAAAAAAAAATACTTAGTCACGTTTAGAAATTGGACAGAAAGAAAAACTGAACCAAAGTTGAGATGTTAAAAAAGAAAAACCCCAAAAAACAAAAAAAATCTTGTGATGATTTGAATATTGCTGATTTTACAAGTAAACAGATGAAAAGATATAAAAAATGAAAATAGAAGCCACTGACTTGCTTATCAGGCATAGGCTTCAAATCGAAGCCGCCACATAAGAAAGAACTCTTTCAACAGAAGAACCCTATCCCCTGCCTGCATATAACTGTGTAGAAGCTGCCATTTTTTAAGGCTTTGGGGGTCTTAAGAGTACACAAAGTTTCGTTCCACTGCATCCAGTAACTGTGGCAAGAAGTTAAGAAAGTGAAAAGGCGGGGGGGGGGGGTTTATATATAATAATAGGTAAAAATTCTACACAAAGGTTTAAAAAAAAAAAAGAAAAAAAAAGAAAGCCAGGTGATGACTAAAAACAGTAAGATCTTCCGTCATTTCCAGATAAAGTCAATCAGGTTCGTCAATTTGCAAAAGGTTTTGTCAAACAATTTAAGCCTGAAGCAACAAGACTGAATAAGTGCTGCAGGCGTACCAATTCCAGCTTTCATGGAAAAAAAAAAAAAAAATTGGAAAGATTTTTTCTCCCTAAGATTTCTATTTATGGTTTGCCAAACATTGGCAGCACAAATACGAAAAAATATTGCAGAGAGAATGAGAGAGAGAGAGAATGGGAGAAAGAGAATGAGAGAGAGAGAATGGGAGAAGGAGGAAGAGGAGAAAGAGAAAGAGAGAAAGAGAGAGGAGGAGGAGGAGAGAGAGGAGGAGAGAGAGGAGGAGGAGGAGGAGGAGAAAGAGGAGGAGAGAGAGGAGGAGGAGGAGGAGGAGAAAGAGAGAGGGAGAGGAGGAGGAGGAGAAAGAGAGAGAGAGAGAGGAGGAGGAGGAGAAGAGAGAGAGAGAGGAGGAGAGAGAGAGGAGGAGGAGGAGAGAGAGAGGAGGAGGAGAGAGAGAGGAGGAGGAGGAGAAAGAGAGAGAGAGGAGGAGGAAGAGGAGGAGAAAGAGAGGAGGAGGAAGAGAGAGAGAGGAGGAGGAGGAGAAAGAGGAGGAGGAGAAAGAGGAGGAGGAGGAGGAGAAAGAGAGAGAGAGGAGGAGGAGGAGGAGAAAGAGAGGGAGAGGAGGAGGAGGAGGAGAAAGAGAGGGAGAGGAGGAGGAGGAGAGAGGAGGAGGAGGAGGAGGAGGAGAGAGAGAGAGAGGAGGAGGAGAAGAAAGAGAGAGAGGAGGAGAAGAAGAAAGAGAGAGAGGAGGAGAAGAAGAAAGAGAGAGAGGAGGAGAAGAAGAAAGAGAGAGAGGAGGAGAAGAAGAAAGAGAGAGAGGAGGAGAAGAAGAAAGAGAGAGAGGAGGAGAAGAAGAAAGAGAGAGAGGAGGAGAAGAAGAAAGAGAGAGAGGAGGAGAAGAAGAAGAAAGAGAGAATAAGTTAAAACATTCCTAAGTGCAATAATTTCTCTTAGAGAAAAACTGAAATTCCAATTGGATTTCAGGAGGTGAGGAAAGATGAATGTTGTCAAGCACCAAAGAGCACAACATTCGGATGGGCAATTTTTTTTTAGGGGGGGGGGGGACACATACACATGGTGTTTGAGGAAACATTATCTGTGAGAGAGAAGCTGGGTATGAAGGTAAAAGGTATGAAAGAGGATGAAGAGGGAAAGTGAATGTACATTTCGTATTGCTTATTGACAGCGATTTGACAAGAATGGTGAGCAAAGTTCAGTAAATGGCAGATTCCACAATACACAATATCAAGAATTAGAAAGAAAACATTTTAAAAAATATCCTTGTCTAATTTTAGCATAACTTCATTTGTAAAATAAAAAATTCTTCTCCCATATTTTTAACGTTGAAAAATTCGTTTTCATTTGCTGACTCAAAAATAATATTAATTCTACATAAAATAGCCCTGTTCTGTCAAAAACACATGCATTAATTCCTGACCACTGACAATCCCTTTCTTCTGGACTTTCAAAATTGAGTGGTGACATTTGTTTAAATAAAGTTAAAAAAAAAAAAAAAAAAGAGACAAATTGCTGACCTTCCACTATTACATCCATTTTTTTTCTGAGAGGTGGTGGAGTAAAGATAAAGTCAGTGGGCAGTGAGATAAATGCAGTATCATGGTTAAATAGTTTCATTACAAATCAAAAATTTATGTCCTACTATAAAAGCATGAAGAGTACATGTTTTAAATAAAATCCTACTCGCAAAAAGCAAACAGCTAGTGAAAAAATAATTGCGCAACCGAATTCAATCAGAAGAAAAACTAACTTGGACGTGTGTAACACACAAACGATATGGCAGTGAATAACTTGGGAACATATAGGGAAAACCACTCTTCAAAAATTCTATTTCCACAGCATTTAATAAAGTTTCAGATTTTAAATATGGGGGCATAGGGTGTAACAATGCTTTGCACTCTCCACAAAATTAAATACAAATTCTGGTTTCCAAAAAAAAAAAAAAAAAAAAAATTTTCTTCAACAGGTTCTCTCTTACTTTTAGGCATTTTACGTTTACTTATCGTACAAGTAATGAAAGTTACCAACTCAGCAACTTTTTGTGCTTTAGTTGAACAAGAGAAATTTCTGTTCAAGAACACAACCCCCCCATTTCTTTGTGCACCTGTGCGCCCTTTAACAAGGCTTTAAGGAGTAAAATACAATTGCTTAGTTAAATTATTTAAGCACTGAATGAAGAATTATACTTAAGTGAAATACGTTAGAGATTTTACGTGTGTTTAGTGGTGGACAAGCAAGAGGCATCAACATTCTAGGAATTGTTGCACGTAACATGTTGGGTTGGTTGAATGAACGTAAACCAGTTTAAGGAGACAATTCACTCCAAATATACATTTTAAATATCTATAATGAAAAATATTTATATGCACAATGAAAAGAGAAAAAAAAGAAAAGAAAAATTGTTTGTATTATAGAAAAAAAAAAAAACAGCATAATTTGTAAATATTCTGATTGGCTGTTCTGACTTTTCATAGAATATATGCTATATATTTATAGATAAAATCCAAAGAATCTGCAATGTTATTGGTCCTGACCTGGCATCTTGGCTTCATTCACTTTCTCACTGCTGTAACTTGGCTTTCCTGTTCATTTTATATAAATACTTTAATGCTAATTGTTCTATACGGTACCTAGATTTTATGAAGTGCAATATTACATTGGCACCAAGGTCTCATTTTACACTTGAAACGGCCACAGCAGCTTCTATGCTAACAGTTTCTTCTCTCTCACTTGTGAAATTCTCTTCTTGTATCCCAGTCAAGTTTGATTTTCAAAAATTTAAATGCAATGTCAATCATTATCTAGTGTTTTCTTGATTCCAATTCTTTTTTTCTTCTCACATTCTATAACACCTTATATCTTAGTGGATTTATTCCCTTTTTTGGGGTGAAATGATAAAAAAGAAGAATAAGAGAGATATTCTATAACAAGATTTGATTTTCAAATCATTCTATGATGGAATTTCTTATTTTACTTCTTTATCAAAGATGTAAACAAGAAAAAAAAAAAAACTTACAATATTTCAGTTATTTTCTTTCTGCAGGACTAATTGAGGATTTTTATTTATACAATTAATTTTATTCTACTTTTTAAAAATATATCAAACAAAATCTAATAGAAAAGAATTAAAAGACAATTGGATCTATCCTAATTATGTGATCTCATGTTAACACGAGGTATGTTTGCTTTACTGACGACTCTCGTTATGACAAGTAATGGAGATCAGGTCTCATGACCAATAAATATAGAAAATTCAGATTGTGTTTTCTATTCAAGAATAGATTTTATTACGAAGAGCATGGAACTCTTGAACTGATATTTTAGAACCATTAACTTTTCACATCTGAAAAAAATTCAGACTGACTGCTGTAGGGAAAGGGGTTTTAATCTTGCAAGTAACTAATAGTAAGTCTAGGTGCTTTATAACTCTGGACCCATGTCAGACTTAGCTAAATCAAATAAATTTCTACATTCAATCATTTAGAATTTTATTTATTTAAAGAAGGGAACATTTTATTTAAAATATACTTTTCATATCTTTTCTATTAATGCAAATATTTCAAGGTTGGAAATGGCAATGGAAATACCAAATGAGATATTTTTATTTTCTTGGAGCCTCTTAAAGAAATGCTTAGTTATTCTTGCAGACTCATTTACAGATGTAGTAACAATATATTCAGAGCTTCAATAAATGTGACCAAATAAATATTCAGTGTATTGTCCAGCAATAGTCAGAAAGTTTGTCTTGAAGACTGACCATTAATGGAATGAACACGGTCCTCACTGGGCTTATAGCTAAATCATGCTGAAAGCACTAGTTCATGTATGTTTATCAAAGTAGTACTTGGATGGATGACCACTTTGGAACACCAGCCTGTCGCCATCCATTAGACAGGTCTAAGCTTAATAATAAGTGTTGGTAAAATATAAAAATGGAAGTGGGAAACAAAAAAGAAAAAAAAAAATTTGATCTTTTTGTACACAAATAGATTTGATCCAAAAAAGAAAAAAATGGGATGAATTATTGTGACCTTTGACTTTTACAAAAAGAATTTAAAAAAAAAAAAAAAAAAATCTACAAAGCAATGTGATTATAAATCTTTTAAGATGAGTGTATAGTCAGGATAAAATGAATCCTTTTCGCATCATTTCAGATATCTTTCCTCATTTCACATCGATATTAAAAGCATTATTTTATACTTTTGCAGTTACAAAGTTTATTTTTCTTTGTGAGGTTACAACTTCTAATAGATATTAATTCCTTCACAGAATATGCTGAGGCGGTTTTAATATTGTTTTTTAGAACATTAGACATTTACTTGTTCATAAAATAACTTTTAAACCAAAAACTATTTGGTTACTATTTAGAGTAAGAACTTCTTTCACTTGGTTGTACCAATACCACAAGATCAATGGCAACAACTCAGGTAAAAAAATTTTTTTTTTTTTTTAAATATGAAGTGAAAAATATTCTTCCTTTGCTAGCAAAGGTTTTAGTTTCTATGAATAAAGATTGTTACATACAAAAAAGGTCTTCATTCAGAGTCTTGTCTTGAGAAATGAAATTTGGCAAATTTGAGATGTTTACCCTGTGAAGAGATTTTTTTGTCTTTTATTCTGTAACGCAATATCAATTTGTTTGCTGCACAAACTCATTTAAATAAGGGAATAAAGAAAAAGAAAAAAATCTGACTGAGTAAGGGGATAAAAAAGAAAGAAAAAGAAAACTTAAAAATACATTTTCATGAGTTCCAGATTATAAAATTATTACATCATTTATTAAAAACTAATTATTACATTAAGAAAAAAAAAAAAAAAGAAAACGATCTGGTGTAAACAATTCAAAAACCCATTTTAAGCTGGGCATAAAAATAGGCTTTATAATAAAGCTGCATACATTAATGCAAGAGTATTTTATCAAACAAATAAACCCGAAAAAAAAAAAATCTCTGCAAATCATGGGGTGGGGTGGGGTGGGGATATGTGATTCAAAATAATGAAACCTTACTTCTAAGATGTTTTTTTTTTTTGGAAGATTTAAAATTTTTGCTTAATATTTTTTAGTGCTGTTTAACAAATTACAGAAAGAAATACAAACATAGCCTGGTCCTTGATTACATACACAAGGTATGTACGTGTCTGCGTGTAGCTGTTTGGGCAGATAGTTATATCAACTCTTCTCTATTAAGCAGGTAAGTCATGAGATTGTGTCATGATATCAGACAATAACACAGGGAAAAGTGGATACATGCCTGTCCCAAGAACATTGTTTTATGTTTACTTCAAACTAGTCTTCACCACTTCCATTGTCTATGCTGATAAGCATTATTCAAAACCACCTCATCACAATGTGTGACTAAACAGACAATCGTTGGCATACACTATTTTAGAGCAATAATTATTATGCTCCTCACTAGGTGACCCACTGAATAATGTGCCTCTGAGTCAATCTTGGTCAACATTTACATCATGATTGTTCCTCCTAGCTGATACCAAGTAACCCAGTAAAACCTTAAGCATACTTAAGAATGGAAATGGGCACTACCAAACAAGCCCAGATTGCCTGGAGAGATGGCAGGAAGGGTAATTATTTACCATGGTATGCCAATGTGTGTAAAATTACATACATATATATATATATATGTGTATGTATGTATGTATGTATGTATGTATGTATGTGAGTGAGTGAGTAAGATTTAAATTGTGTATTTTTTTAAAAGCAACAGTTTGCCATGTCAAAATCTCTCACAGTCTTCCTGAAGATTATTTAAAGATTAGGTAGAGAGAGAGAGAAATAGAAACTTAAAAACAGATGTACAAAATATTTAAATATTCACCAGAAAAAAAAAAAATATATATATATATATATATATATATAAAAACGAAAAAGAAAAAAAAAGACATCTTTATAAAAATCTGTGAAGAACAAAAAAATTACATTTACAATTGATGTTACAAGTACGGATACCAAACTTCTTTTTAAGTCAATGTCAAATGGTCTTCATGAAATTTTTTTTTTCTCTTTCAACAGAAGCAACTTGACAGATTTTTGCTTCACTAAGAAAAAGATAACCAGACTTTCAATTGGATTTGGGACTCCCCTCCATTTTTGCACATTTAGAAAGATCAAATTGTCAAAAAATAATTATACATATTAACACTGGGTGTGCTTTGTGCTTGATATAGTTGCATATGACCTGAAACAACTGGTTAGTGTTCAAACCCAAGTAAAAAGATAGGTATTTGCATGCGGATTTTCAAGTCAAGAAGGATCTTTTCACTTACAAGTTTTGGTGCATAACAATCTTTCTACACCTCATTTGGCCTTGAAACAAACTCTTAGCCCACACAAGAAGGAACAAAAAACAAGGAGAGAGAATCCTCCGTTTAGCATCTAACCCTCATCTTAGCTGAATAGATGGTGGGGGGGGGGTCAGATGTTAAACGGAGAACAGTCAATGGAAGCCTACTGGCAAACAGACACACTCATCAAAATTGCTCACATTATTATTATTGATAGTATCAAAAAAGGAGCTAAAAAAAAAAAAAAAATGTTTAAAAGCCAGAATTAAAAAAAAAAAACAACAACAAAAAAAAAAAAACAAACAAATGAAAAAGTCATACTATGAATTCCTTTCATTTCATTTAAACTTAATCAGATTTGGGGCGGGGGGGGGGGGGGGGGTAAGGAGTCAAGTTAACCATAACTTCTTTTTCTCCTCCTCTTTTGATACAAATGACAACACATACAGTAAAAGTATTGACTGCTCTTCTCTACCCCAGATGAGGATTTAACAAATGGACCCAAACTTATCTTAAGACTATAAAACTTTGACATGATATGAAAAAGGAGTTTGAGCAAATTTTTTTTTGCTTCTGCTCTCATTTAATACTGATTCCCGTTTAGTATTTTTAACTTTATATATATATATATATATATATATATATATATATATATATATGAAACCGACATGATCATTTAACTGAAGGGTGTTATTGAATATGAAGTCATGACACCTTTCTAGTGCTCTGTCAAACGTTTACCAATTAATGAAAAGTTCTTCCAAATACATGGTGCGTGATATATATATATATACATATATATATGTGTGTATGTATGTATGTATGTATATATATGTATGTGTATGTATGTATGTATATATATGTATGTGTATGTATGTATGTATGTATATATATGTATGTGTATGTATGTATGTATGTATGTATACCAATTTTGCCAACAGTTTTGTTTTTTCTGATCTTTCAAGATTTAAAATAACCACCAGTATGTTAAACAAAAAGGCTTTAGTTTACAAAATATTAAAAAGTAATAATCAACGAAAATCAATTCGTATTGCCTTTTTCTTTTGTTTGGCAAATGTATTTTTTGCCTAACCCTTGGTTGTCATCCAGTCAAGGAGAAAGACAATTCTAAATATGAAACTGAAGATAATGGGAAAACAATTCATTATCTTTCAAGAACAACCATGGCAAGGTGCAGTTGACACATTAAAGAAAAAGGAAGCTGTGGAGAGTTATGATCGACTGACTGGCCGAGATTTTTTTCAAAATTTCCTGTTCTGGAGTTTGTACAAACTTGCCAATTTCAAAGAAATTTTTTTTCTTTAAGTAGCTCCTTAAAAAAAAAAAAAAAAAAAAAAAAAAAAAAAAAAACATATTTCTAACCTTCTATAGTTTTTCTAATTTCTTGAATGATATTTAAACTTTTGATTCATCCAGAAATTCTTTAAAATTAATGAAACTGTTCTGCATAATTTTACCTGAATTGAATACAGACTGAAATTAATCCTAGTAAAATCTCCCCACACCCATCTCTCAAAACTTTACCAAGCTACAAATACTGCTGCGGGTATTAATAGTAAGGTTAATAAATGCAACTGAGATTTTGGAACTTAAAATTGCCATCGTGTAGGAATTTGTTTTTAACAAAATCAGAAAGGCATTTTTTTTTTTTAAGTACCAAGCAACCTGCAGAATTCAGTGCAATTTTTTTTTTTAAATCAATGTCAAATATCACAAAATTGATTCCAAATAAAGCAACAACTTCCAACAATTCTTGATCCCATGGAAGTGAAGTAAGAAACCTCTTTGTGATTCTGACAACCTATTTTTCTCTGATTTTCTGTACCATCTTTATTGTAATATTTAGTAATAATAACAATTACTATTTCCCAAATTTTCTTACATTTTCACTATTGTTTTATTTACTTATTTTACTCGTGTTCACATTACTGCTTTTTATTATGACACCATTGGCTAATAAATCCCTTTTTAGAGCAAACATCTTAAAAAATCTGAAAAGGTTTCTGGCAAAACTTGCACTCCCATTCCATACCTGAAGAGTTTATCAAGTCAGGATAAAAAGATGGAATGAAGCTAGTAAGATGAATAAAGAAGAAGAATTCATTTGAATAAGAAGAAAAGCTGTCTTTCCTCTCTTAATCAATTATTCATTACTTGCATGTAGAGATTTTTATCTCGCAAATACATTCAGCTTTTAACTTGTCATCTAAAAGTTCAATTTTATTCATGCTTTTCTGGTGAATGAAAAACTCTGGTCATACATTTGACATGACAACTTAATTGATTTGTTTGCTTTTTTTTTTTTTAAATTTAGTTCCAATTTACAAAATGGACGGCTAACCAGAACCTGGTTCACAATGGGAATGCGAAGAGACAGATTAATTAGAATTTTTAGAATTTAAAAAAAAATTATTATTTTTTTTTATTGTGTTTAATAACATTTGGCAATCCAGCTTAATCAGTGTTGTAGACACTTTGTTCATAAAGGACAACTAAAAATTATGAACAAAAAAAAAAAAGAAAAAAAAAGAAAGACATTTTTTTTATTTCAAGTGAAAGGAAATAAAGAGGAAAGAAATTTTTCCCATCATTCACGAATCAATAAATTTTAATTTCTTGGGGGAAAACTAGAAAAAAGAAAAAAAAAAAAAAAAAGAAAGAAAAGAAAAAGTATAACAAAAAAACATGAATAAAAGTTCAAATATTATTAAAAATATTAAACTACATAAAAAGCAAACGTTTTCTTGTAATTCTGAAAGTATTTAAAAAAAAAAAAAATCCTAAAAATTGAAGTTGCAACAAATTGGGTATCAGTCTAAAATTCTGTCCAGCCAAGAGCAGCTAATTCCAGTAGACAACCAAATATATCAAACAGACTGAAATCAGATTATTTAAAAAAAAAAAAATAAAAAAAAAAATAAAAATAAAAGAGTCCCTGTCTCAAAGTCTTTGCAAACAATCAAGAGTCACTTAAGTGTAAAGTAAAAAAAAAAAAAACTCATCTAAAAATATCTTTTACAGTCAAAAGAAAAGATAACTCTTAGAAATGCAAGTTGGGGAGAAGGGAAGTTTTAGTCAATTTGTTCTATTAAACATTTTTCTTGTTTAAATAATTAACATATGAGTCTATAGTGAATAACAAAAATCAAAATGTTTATATTTATTTATATATCACATTTTGATTTAATCATATAAAAAAACAAGAAAAAACAAAAAAAAACATTGTGATGTATAAATTTATAGATTGCATTTCTCTAGTTACTTTTCTTTAAAAAAACATTCTCAAAGTAAATAACATTAGAGTAAGTGTTACATATGAGGAAAGAAAAGTTTTGACTTTTAGGAGCAATGGGTTAATAACAGGCTAATTCTACAAATTCCATTCAGATCAATTTGCTCAACTTACTTTCATGCTTAAAACAGTTTCATTAATCAATTTTTTTTTATTAGTTTTTCTTTCATTTTACTCTTGATTTTTAAAATCACAATTCAAAGATGGTACAGCCTCCTCCAACTGTTAATGGGATATCTGACCTCAAGCATTGTGAGAAGAAAAGAAAAACATCTAAAATTAATAATTCAATGATTATAGGAAATAAATTGACATTTGTGATGTAGATTTTACACACACACTCACACAAAATTGTATATATGTAATTGGAAAGGGTTTTGTGCGTAAAGATAACACTATGTCCGGATAGAACAAATGCAGTAGAGCAAAGTTTCAATCATGCAAGATTATCCAAAATTTAATTTTATTCCAAAGAACCAGGTGGGGGTGAATACAAGAAAAAGTTGAAGAGAGAGAGAAATATATAAATTAACTTAATTAGCATAGCTTTTTGCTTAATGATTAGATGAAAAACTAACAGTAAATAAACATTGAATTTTGTATTAATTATTAACTGTGAGTTTTGAATACATTCTTTTAAAGATTGTAATAAACCAATCAACAATTCTCCAACCATTAACAATATTCTATAAAGCTTTAATTACTTGCCTGTATAAACTGTTAAAACTAAAATTGTTTTTCATACTTTTTACATGAAAGCATGAATAGGTTTTTCTCATTATGAGTGAAAGGAAAAAAAAGTAAATGAAAATCTTATAAAAGGAAGTGAATGGAAATAATACTGATCATTAGCCAAAGTGCTATCACCAAGGTATCATCACCAGGGTAAAAGGTTTTGAAAAAAATCTAAGCGGTTTTTCAAACTCTCTTTTGCTAGATTCACATTTCTAGAAGCCATTCAAAAGTGAAATTCATACAAAATTTGTGAGAATTTCTGAGATGAGATGTTACGATAAGATATAGATTCTTCAAAATTGGTTTGTCTTCATGTATGTCAAATGTTTTTGACTATCATACCCTTTCTTTGATCCCTAATCATATATTGTTTTAATTCTTTTTACTATATCCAACAAATTCCAGTTAATTTTTAGAATGTTTATCTGCTTATCCACCGAGTCAGTGGATATTTCTGCACTACCTGAGCCAGGGATTGAACTAAGAACTTAAAAGAAAATAGATGAACTTTACCAGCACTCACAAAGCTATCCTTTCCTTTTTAGAGACTCATATAGGGTTTCTTTGAATGTTTCAATTGAACTTTATTCGGAAAGCTGAAGAATATATCAGTTGAAAAATGTTGGGATGAAAGCCAGCAGAAAGAATCCTGAGAAAATATTTCAACTCATCAAACCAATTTAATGAACGATTGGGAACGTCGTAAAAATGATTTGGAGAAAAAGAAAAAAAAATTGCAAATATGATGGTGAAAATGAAAATTAACCAAAATTGTACAAGTGTTGCAACATGAATAAACAAAGCTCCAATGGTATGAGATGCGAGTTCAAATCCAATCCAAAGATTATTTCTTTGTTCTGAAATTTTAGATTTGAATTGGAGGTAATGAAAACAAAACACACAAAATACCTCAAAAGTGGAAAGAAAACATCCAATATATTGAGGAGAAGGGAAGATACATATATTTTTTTTTTTTAAATTATTATTATCCTTTCTTGCATTATCCCTATTTTCACTTCTTTTTTTTCTTGCCCTCCTCTCTCTGATGAAATTAATGTCTCCCTACAACAACTGCAAATTAACAAAAGCAAAAAAGATCTTACCAAATTATTCAAAGAAAAAAAAAGCTGCTTTGAACTGTGACCAAACCAGTGTAAAAGGTTTTAGTATGTAAAGACCAAAATTAGAAAATGACAAAAAAGAAAAAAAATGTTTAAAAATAGATTGATAGAAAAAATAATCCCAAATCGAATCCAAAATATTTATCATCAGTTCTTAATATCTCATAAGTAAATTCTAGATAAGCCATAAAATATTTTTTTTAATGTACCTTTTATGGCAAGACTTGTTTTTAGCAGATTCTCCCAATATTTTTTAATTATATATGATCAACTATAACCTTTTGTCCAATATTTTTACAGCTGAAAATATTGACAAAACTAGACAAATGTCCAGGTTACATCGTATTAACAATTGGTGAGAATAGTTTAAAAAAAAAAAAATAAATAAAAGATAAATAACATGAAATAAGCTTGTTGAATTTTTTTTTTCTGTTTAAAATGTGTGCTTTTGATATTTTTTAATGATAACCATATCAACTCGTGCTGCTAAAAACTTTACATAAAGATGTATTCATAAAATGAGACCCTAAAAGAATTAGTTCAAATCTCTCTGCAATACGTTTGAAAGACAATCATACAATCCAAGTGAAAGATATCTATAAAAAAAAAAAAATCATGTAGGTTTTGTTTTTTTTTTATATGAAAGACACTAAATATTAAATGGGAATGTTTATATATAAATAAAGATAAAAAAAAAAAAAAAAAAAAAAAAAAAAAAAAATCAAAATCACTCACCAATTTCTTGTATATCTGTATAAATATTGTGAAGGGAGGGAGGGAGGGAAATGCTCTGCATTGCAAGTCCCCACCTCTGTTCATTCCAAACAGGATTAGATCCATTTTTATATATTTATCATTGTATTCTTTTCTTTTTTTGGCTCAAGATACACTTATATTTGTATACAACAATATGTTTAGGAAAGAAGAAATATGTTTGTGGGCAATGATTTTAGCTAAGATAAATGCATGCTTAGTTTGTTTGTTTTTTTTTAAAAAGACAAGCTGTTCACTTTAAAAGGGTTAATGAATGGATACTGTTGAATGTAAATCCTGGTGAGTGTAAAATTCCAAAATTATTACATTCTAACAAAGTAACAGTATTATCATGGAAAAGAGAAAACAATTTTGCTGTGAATTGATTTGTTACGATCAAGACTTACTAAGTACTTATTAGCCAGCAATTCACACACCAAAATAAAAAAAAATAAAAAAAATTTTGATTATTCCAAGAATTGTTCAGACTAATATCTGCATCTTTGCCATTTTTCTTTCTTTGACTTTCTGGAACAAAACTAGCCTAACACTGAGAAGCAGCAGTGTTGATTGAAGAGAGTAATAATTGTCCTGGAAATTTGTCCATCAATTGGAATGGTTCAATTCTGGAAAAAAAAAATCCACAGGAACTTGTAAGGAGGATACATCTGAGTAAATGGAAAATTCAGAGAGTAGACATCATTTTTCTCCAAGTTCTTTAGACAAATATCCTCATCTTATGTTTATTATTGCTGCCACCTTAAATTTCATTCATTGGATAGGAATTTTGTTTTATAGGTTTAAATCTAGGCATTCTTGTAAGCATTTGTAATTAACAAGCCTGAGAGAAATTCCAGTATACGTTCTGTGTAGATAAGGACACAAGCTTTCACAAAAATGTACAAGATATCATTTTTGTCTCATATGCAAGGTCTTTGTAATTACTTCTGTGATTTACTCAATGATTTCTATATGACACTACTAGATTTGCATATGCAGCCTTTTGACCGGTTGCTGCTGAAAGGCAGTCTTTTTCACCTGATGAATTCCCAGCAAGATTCCTTATCCAAAGAAAATAATATACTCCCCTTTCTTTCTATATATGTTCGGCAATGCCCAACTTCATGACATCAATTTCTGATTATAGCTTTTTTATGTTCAAATAATATGTTTAAGTGTCAGCTAATTTCTCTTTATACCAAATGGATAATTAAATATTTGAAGGCCAAGGGGCATATTGGCCAAAATCTAGTCATGAAGGAGACGGGGAAAAAACAAAAACAAAAAAACAAATACCAGTCTGAAAATGGCTTAAAGTTTTCAGATACTAGTCATTGATTATTTAAAATGAGTGGGGGGTCATTTTTCAAACAAAATAACCTGCCTTTTCTGTCTTTCAATATTTTCATGTCCAGAGTAAAATTACTGAAGAGAAAGATTTTTTTTTTTTTTTTTTTAATAGAAATTTTTGCTTTTTAAATTGGGAAGAAAAGATAATTGAACGACATTTCAGGATGTTTTTAGTTTTTACAAAAAGGAAATCTGAAGCCCATTAGATTTTTTTTGTTTAAAATACAAATTAGAAACAAACAAAAATCATCTAATGTTCACTTAAATGAGTTTTAGAAAAATGTGTTGTGCAAACACAGATAACAACTTTTGTTTTTAGGTTTGTTTGTTAAAAAAGAAAAAAAAATATTTTTAATGCATCAACAAAATTGGGGGCCAGGGTTGACTACAGCACCTTCTTAGAAAAATTGAACCCTTGCTCCCTAAAAGCTTTATTATGAGTAGAAAGGAGTCATATTTGAATAATATTTTTCTTCTCGAGGAAAAGTATTAATTGCCAAGAGATTTCTCAACAATGAACATTAACAAGTTAATGAGAAGAGCCAAAGATTTAATAATAGAAAAAGATTGGCAAAGATAAAGACCAAAAATAAAAAAATGGTTTTTGTTGGAGTGAAAAAGATGAGAATAAAAATTACATTTATTATAAGAGAGAGTGTATGTTATGCAACAGGCATTTCAAAATCTTGAATAAAACACAAATTTAAAAGCACAATGTGAAAAAGAGAGAAAAAATACAATTGAGCAGTAGTATAAAAACTGGAGACTGCATAGAAAGGATCATGTCTCGATTGGCAGTCAATTTTAAGATAATAATGATGATGGAGAAATTTAGATCAGTCACAAAAACTTTGAAAGGATAGTGGAAGGAAACAAATGAAATTATTTCAATCATTCATTCATAGCAGTTTTACTAATTGCAGTAAACCCTGAATTTAATGCATTTAAAAAAATTATACAAATCAAATTCATATCAAATTTAAAAAAAAAAAAAATTTATTCATGAATTAATTTCTTACAAGAGTACTGTCAGTTTAATAAATTTCAAAAAGAAAATGAACTAAAATCACATACTAAATATAAAGTATACTATAAAAAAAGAAAAAAGTTGAATTCTTTGGTACAATTATTTTTATAAAATTAAAATAATTAATGTAACAACCTACTGAAAAGAGAAAATCTAAAAACTCTGACAAAATCAAAAATAAAATATTCATTGACTAAAAGTATAAATGAAACAAAATCATTCACCCCTTTATCATATTCTTAAAATATCACAATCATATTTATTGCATGAAAAGAAAAATGATTTAGTTGGGTAAAAAGAAAAATCAAAATCTTCAGTCAAAAGACAAATATTTTGCACTTTTACTTGATGCAAAAATGAAACAAAATTTCATCACTAATAGAATTCATTGTAACGTCCTCTCTCTACGTGTGGTGCCCAACTTGAAATCAATGTCACAAGATATTAGAATCACGTTGGGTAATCATCAAAGATCCTAAAAAATGGACTAAAAATAGATTTTGTTCTTAATTGGTGCTTCATGTTTCTTCTTCTACAGGTTTGAATTAAATTTATGAAAAGCACGAGAGAAAAATCAAATCAGTCAAATGAAAGTAAAACAATCGATGGCAACTGTTTGAATTTATTCATTTTAGAGTAACAACTTCAAGTATGGAATTTAAAATTCTAGAATTTGCAGATTACAAAAAAAACCCAAAAAAAAACCAAATAAGTGGGAAGTGTGCCTCTGGAGGATGAAGAAAAATATTAAAGTCCTAAGACAATAATAATAGCAAATCTATAAATGTTTTTACTTGTGTACTTGCTTGTGTACTTGCTTTCTTACAATCTAGAGATCCACCATAGGCTCATCTGAAAGTTAAACTGACAAGCTCTCTTTCATATAGGGACAACATCAAGGATTAAAAATGAAAAAGTTTTCATGGTAATTATTTTAAATAATGAACACTCCAGCAGTGAATAACACTCCAGCAGTGAATAACACACACACACACACGGTGCTGGCTCATGAAGCCAAAAGGGACCTCCCCTGTTGCCATTTGGAAAAAGATTTTTAGCTAAAATATATGGAAAAGTGGAAATAATAACAAGACACACAGCACTCAACACACAGAAGAAAAGAATTTAGATAAAAAAAAAAAAAAAAAGCTCAAGTTGCAATCAAAAAATGGCCATAAAAAAAAAAAAATAAAAAAATCATTTCCAAAATTGGAATCAACCATAAGTAACAAGGTTTTTGTAACTGAAGAATTTGGAAAAGGTTTCAACTTGGTTTGGATGAGCAAGATAAAACTCGATCCATATATATATATATATATATATATATATATAGGAAAGGTCTTATATAAAGTTTAATAAATGCAATCCAATTTTTTTTTAAATTCATATTGAAATAGCTTATGTTTCCAGTATGATTTAGCTAAAGGCTTTTTTTTTCTTTCCCTTTACTCCATGAAGAAAAATTTCATCATTTTATAAATTTTTAAGATCTTTTTATTTTTCAATAAATTTTCTTTTCCAACAAATGGAAAAAGAAAAAGAAAACACAGCAAAAATGAAAGAAGTAGTGAAAGGAGAAAAATTGGCAAAAAATTACAAAAAGAAAAAAAGTACGAGATAGTTAAATATTTTGTTGTAGTTATTTTGTGGTAAATTAAAGAATGGGGAAACTTGTGGCTGACATTTGAAAAATGCAAATACACATTGGAAAAAAAAATAATCATGAAATGAAAACAAGTTTAAAAAAATTAAAATTCAAAATACTTCTTGGTTTTTTTTTTTTTTTTTTTTTTCTTGTGAAATATTACAAGATTATTTTTTCAACCTCCCCACCCCCACCAGTAAAATATTTCCTGAGTTTTTCTAGTTTGTCGGCTTTGGTTACTTTAATTCTTTTTGTTCGTTCATTCCTTCATGATGGAAGGTCATTAATACAATAAGTAAAAAGTGAATAAAAATTACTGAGTGCAACCCTGAGGTGACACAAAAGCCCCACCTTTCGTTGACTTCTGCCTTCAAGTTTTAAGCAGGCATTACACCTCCCTCTCTCTCTCTCACACACACTCACATTCCAATTAATTTTCATTTCCCAGCACATCATCTGCACTTATCTTAAATATGGCGTAAAGACAAATAAATATCAACCTTGGATGAGTTTTCAAACTCAGCACTGAGGATCCATATCAGATCCAATGTGTTACCACAAATGATCACCAATGATTAAAGTGTGGTAGTTGGGGGATGTATCATGAATCGCCTTCCTCTGACCAAAATATTCATGTTGTTTTTATTACAATAGATGTGTCTTCTCCAATTTGTGTCAGATGCCATTTTAGAGTGAAGTCTATTTTTAATACAAATCTAGTGTTCTAGTTAGAGACTGAAACCATACCAGTGCCAAAAGATTCAGAAAGAAAACTTGGAAATTAAAGACAAAAGTGACAAAAACAAGGCAGATCATGGTATTTTCAAGGGTCTGTTGGACCATTAAAAAAATTCTCTAAAAATCTTTTGATGATTCTATCCAATGATGCAAATACTTCCATCTAATTGAAAGTCAAGTGAAAACAACTTGTTGTTAAATATTAAGTACTTACATTGGAATTTTAGCCTGAAACTGTTTCAATAAGGACCAAGAGTGCAATTTTTTTTTTTTTTTTTTATAGATCTTGACTTCAAAGCTTTTTTCATGAATGTATCTAAATGCTATATATAGCTTAAAAAAAAAAAAATTATATATATATAAAATTTTCTCCGGTCACTGGCGTGCTTGCCTAAAAATAAATACGTCTAAATTCACCTTCATCCCTGCCGTGTGCCAATGGCTTAGGGGTAAACTCTCCGACTGATACCAAATCGGTCGGGTTTCGAACCTGGCTTGAGGCAATCGGATATCTAGCCACACTGATGAGTTGTGAAACGTTAAAACAGTCTATCTGTAGATGACTGTGTGTGTGTGTGTGTATGTATGTGCAAATATATAGAAAAATAGGAAAGAACTTGTTAGGTAAATATTCCGAAGTTCTTTAGTATTTTTATTTTTAAAAAAACAGTGCTCGATACAAAATAGAGCCTAAATTATAATTATTTTTAAAAAAGAAGGAATCATATTTTAAAAAAATAACTATATATATATATATATAATCTCGTTTTTCTATATATTTGCACACACATTTTATATATATATATATATATATATATATATATATATATATATATAACACAGACACGTATCCCACCATTAGCATCCCTATTTAACTGAACTTTATTTCCCTCCTATTATAATAGGAATTACAGGTTTTGAGATTCTAGCAATTTTGATGCATTTTTTTTTTTTTTTAAACTGGGCCTCAAAGTCACAGGAGCTGTGCACAGAATTTGAGAAGTGGAATGAAATGAAACAATACTTGACTGCCCTGCCCCCCAAAATGATTTAATTATTTTAAGATTGGTCATTTGTCCCTTGAATTAAAGGCCCAAAAGGGGATGACCATCAGTTGTCAATTAGGATATCTTTAAAGTTCAGTTAGAGGAGAACCTGACTAACAACACTTGAACGCTTCCAGCAGAGAGAGAATCATGAAAGATAATTACTTAAAAAAAAAAGTTTCATCCAATTGCTGATAATTTAAGAATCATTATGTAACTACCCCCCCCCCATTGTTCAGATGCTCAAATCTCTCCTTTGTAAAGTTACTTTTGGTAACACAGTGTTCTCGACGATACATTCTTCAGCCTAAAAAGAAAAAGATTTCTTTGATTTTCAGGCCACTTTTTTTCTTTTTTAAAGTCCACTACTCAACTGTGCCGACTCGGATTGAGGAATTGGAGTGCCAAGTTTAAATTTCACTCAGATCCCATTACGTTCACTTATGTGCTAATATCCTTGGGAAAGGTACGAACCCTCTATGTGTAAATAGCAGGACAGACTGGGTTCTAAAGCCTTGGCTGGCAATCGGTCTAGAAGGTAACTTCGAATTCAAAAACCTGCCTGGAAATGGGTTGGGCTCCATCAGGCTATCTCGCCCCCCCCCAAACACCACTCCTACTGCGGCTGCAGTACATGCGGTGCCATTACGACCCTGACGAGTCACAGTGAAGCACTGAAGTAGATGTTATCAATCCTCACCTGCAACTGTGGAAGGTGAAATGAAATAAAACAGATGAAGTATATCTACATAAACGACAGCTTCAAACATTTTGTATTGGTTATACACTTAAAAAGTAAGTTAGAGTTTGTTTTTTTTTGTTACACATTAGTTAAATTTCCTTAACCAAACCAAATAGAATTCAAAATGTATATAAAAAGAATTCAATGAAAAACCGAGTTAAGTATTCAAGAAATTATTGACAACTCACCCAGTTTGGAAAGTTTCTGATATACGTCATGGCTAAAGAATCCTTTCATAATTAAAAACTCAAAGAAAAAAATGTCCATTTATGTATAACTAGCATTCTTTACAAGAACGTGAGAATGTTGAAGGTTCTAAATACAATCTCTAATTAGATCATCAGATTTGTGATGAATATGAGGAAAAAAAAAAGAGAAAAAAAGGTCGGTAGCTGTATGAAAGATGAGAATTTAGATCTCTCGCAAGAAAGGTTTGCTTGCAGAGAAGACACAGAAATGGTAAGAGTAAATGAGCTCTTATGGCACCGAGAAGAACGGACTTCTCTTCAGAGACAAGTTCACTTTATTATTCCACAGATTCTTTAGACAAAATTCGCATCCTTGCTGCTCTTATCACTGTAATTTGGCTGAAGTAGTCTTCAACCTTCCTTGAGCATATAATTCTTCTAAAAGAATTTTTTCTTTCTCTCACAGATGGTTCTATTCATGGGTGTCAAATATTGGCTACAAGATTGGCCTGAGAAACAAAATATTTTTTCTTTTTTTTAGTTGATGGGAAATCCTTAAGGTTTTAGATTTACTGAGCAGAGACAGCCAAAGAGGATAAAGAACATCTCAGCTGAATTTACAGACAAAAACAGACAGGATGAAAATACTAGTACGAGTCAATTGTGGAATAAGCACTTACCTCATTAACCAGTATAATCACTAATCTTTATATGAAAGTTAGGTGTAATGACTGTGGCTTACAGAAGATTTAAATGGTGCAGGGGGGGGGGGGAAGAAAAGTTCTATACTTGACTTATAAATGCTTACACTTCAGATTCCAGATCTCTTTGCAAATTCATCTGTAACACACACACACACACACACACTTGTATACATGCAAGAGGACATCAAAGATAATCGATGAACACATCAGTCAAAATGTTATCATTAGGACAATCAGGATAAAACGAGATGGGGTGTGAGTTACATTCTTCAAGGTGAGGAAAAAAAAACAAAACAAAAAAAAAACTATTTTGTATTAGACACAATCGGTTCCATGCCAGTTGATGTAATCTCTCTCTCTCATATTCAAGCACTACTTGACCACATGTTGTTGGTGAAGAGAGCCCCACAAATGGTGCACTCAAACGGTGAATCTGAGTAGTCCTTCTGGGAGGCAACTGTAATTGGTTTATAATCAAATGGCTTTTCGTGAACATGCATTTTCTTGTGAGCATCAAGGTTGCTTTTCTCAGAGAAAACAACCCCACAAATATCACAAGTGTACGATGACAACAGGGAGGAAGAAAGCACAGACACGGAGGTATCATCATTGTGAGTCCTCTCGTGGTTAGTTAAAGCAGTGATTGTCGGGAAGCCCTCGTTACAAATACAGCATTTGTAGGGACGTTCTTCGATGTGGATTCGGTTTGTCCCCAGAGTGCTGCTGCTGCTATTGTTGTTGTTGATGATGGTGGTATTATTATTATTATTATTATTATTATTGTTGTTGGCCTTCTTTTTTGGAAGTTGATGCTGCAACTGCTGCTGCTGCTGCTGTTGGTGGTGAAGATGATGTTGTGGCTGTTGTTGCTGCTGCTGCTGCTGCTGTTGCTGTTGTTGAGCTTGCTGCTGGGAAGAAACAGAGGAGAAGTGGGGGACTGAAAGGTCACCATTCATGTCCTTGTTGGCACCTACAATCCTTTCAGTGAGACCAGCATTGGTTGCCGTAAGTACACTTCCAGACTTTGCGGCTTGGGGGATCAGGTGAGTGAGTTTGTGCTTCTCAAGGGTATCACAGTTCGAGAACGTCTTATTGCAAGTGAAACACCTGAACGGGTTCTTTTCCAGGTGCATTTCAACGTGGGCATCAAGTTCCTCCCTTGAGGTACAGTCCTTTCCACAATTTATGCACTTAAACAACTGTCTCTTTGCAGCCGAAGCAATGCCCAAGGTGGAAGACGCGGTGGAAGTCATGACCATGCTGGTAGCATTAGGCATGTTTGCGTTTGCAGTTGCCAGATGCTTCTTGCGATGAGACTTCATCGTCTGTCGATAGGAAAACACGTCGTCACACAAATCGCATTTGAAGGGTTTCTCCCCGGTATGGGTTCGCCTGTGTGTGATGAGTGTGGACCGGTGTGAGAAACACATGTCACACACATCACATTTAAAAGGTTTCTCACCAGTGTGCACCCGCTTGTGTGCCTTGAGGGCCCCCTGGTGGTTAAATGCTTTGGGGCACGTATCACACTTGAAAGGCTTCTCATCTGTATGTACCCGTTTGTGTGCCTTCAGCGCACGGCGTAAAGCAAATGCCTTCTCACAGGTGTCGCATTTATATGGCTTGTCAACAATGCCGTTCGTATTGCTGTTAATGTGATTGGGGTGGGTGGGAATGGTCATGGACATGGGGATGGATTTGCAGTTAGAGTTGGGGTTGTTTTTGTTGGCAGCAGCGGCAGCAGCCGCTGCAGCGGCATCAGCAGCAGCAGATGCAAGAGCTGCTGCTGCAGCTGCACTAGCCACAGACGTTGTAGTCAGCACATTGCCTGGGATCTTCAGAGGGATTTTTTCCGGCTGACTGGGTTTGCTGTTTGTGATTGAGCAAGATGCCATAATGGTTGGTCTGGGTGCTTCCCATGTCGTCTCTGGTTGATCATCTTGGTTAGCACTCATACTTTCATCTGTGGTTGACATGTCCTCTAATGCTGAATTTGGTACCATTCCAACATTTGAGATTTCCGTTTCTGCAGACATAGTTCATAAATCTCCTTACCAAGTCATAAAAGAAAAAAAATAATGTACTGGGTTTGCTGTAAATGTTTTGTTTTTTGTTTTTAATTTTAATCCAATTTGTTAAAAAATTTTCAATTTAAATCACTTTTTTTTTTTTCCCCCCTAAATATTAGCTTTCTGATCTCACAGTTAAAAAGTCAAGAAATTCCTTTACTGAAAGAAAAAACAGGTTAGTACAGATGGCAGCAAGATTGCTATTTTCTGTTTCATTTTAGAGAAACAGAAAAAAATTTAACCAAATTGTTATGCAACTTTGGTGAGGATGTTTTGCTTTTTCTGTTGCTGGATTCAAGGAGGATTTTTTTAAGGCTCTTGAAATAATCTGGCAAGATTCCTAGAAAAAAAAGAAAAAAAATTGTTTAGTGTTGTTCAATATAAGTATAAATATTAAGAAGTCGGTTGACTAAATTGGTCAACAGATTTTTCAATACCTTGATTTATTTTTAAAAAACTCAAAAATAACCAATTCAAATTTTTTTATATTTAAAATTATAAAGAAAGATATAGCCATTCAAAATAGGTAATTATATTCTAGAAAAGATAAGTTTTTTCCGTGAACTACTGTATTATCTTTTTCTCCTAGAATACTTTGAAAATAGCCAAAGAGTCAAAATGTAAAAAGATGATGGCCCATTTGAGAGCTAGATGCTTTAAAACAGGCCGCCATCTTTTTACATTTACTAAAACAGTATATTAGATAGATATTCAAGTTTTATCTTTTCCAATCATTTATAATATATTAAGTTATATGTAGGCAGTAAGAATTACTGTTGCAGGAGTATCAAAATAAACATTTCAAATGTAAATGATTTTTGTTTTGTCCCCAAAATGCCTATTTTTAGGCCTTCAAATTGACCAGGTGAGCAGTTAAATTTTTTTCCCCATATATTTCTACCATGTAAAGGATTTGTTTTTTTTTCTTTTTAACCTACATTCCAAGTGGTTTGGAACTTATACATTCTCAAAAATGGAAAAAAATGCCTTTTTAAGAACGTTTGCTAAATTTTCAGCTACTCAAAGAAATTAAACTAAACTAAAAAATTCTCAGTGTGTAAAAGATTTAAATATAGAATTTAAAAGCTTTTCTGTTGATGACAATATCAAACCACAAGAGTAAAAACTCAAAATTTTTATTTATTCTTTGGAAAAAATGAAAATATAGGAAAATAAAACAAAATAAAAGAACCAAAACAAACAATGAATCAAGTTCGAAAAACCAGAAAGAAAGGAATAAAGGTTTTTCTTACTCAGATATATTTTTATCTACTAATGTCATTAGTATTACATATTTCATTATCCAAATCTTACTACTTTAAAAATTTCATATCTCATATAGAAAGCCTTTGAAATCAAAAACTGGCATGACATTTGATATTCTGATTTCAAGCTGAGCCCTAACGATGCTAAAGCCCTGAAGAATAGAAAAGATTCCTTATTTTGAATATCATGCTCCTAGTGAACAAAGATTTGGATTTTAGAAATTTAAAAGTGGAAACATTTAGAAAATCAAGATAATTTTGTTCCCACGCCATCACCAATTGGAAGATGGTGATAGAAAATGAGAAAACAAACAAACAAAAAATCCACAAAAAAATCTAAAAACATTTATGCATAATTATAGTGAAAAAGTATCAATAAATGGGTTTCATTTGAAATGAAGCAAGTACAAAAAACAACAAAAAAAAACAACAACTCAATTTTGTCTATGAAGCAGAGGTCAGCACAATGTATGGATAAGCATGAGATCTGAAAACATCACTATTAGCCTTGCAAGATTATGGTGAGTGTTTGGTGAAACAAGAATTGTTTGATCTATGATAGCTTTTTCAAAATGAGCTTAAAATAAAATGCATTCAAAATTAAGTAGTATCCACCTTAGCGAATAATCAAATACATGAACATACAGGGTACATAGAGTATGTGAAGATGTGCCACTTTTGAATTATTACTTTCAAACTAATTTTAATCTCTTATCTTTACAAGTGAAAAAGTACTTTGACTAGTACCAAAAGGTAAACAGGACAAATGACTGTTGGCTCTATGCAGCCGTTCTCCTACTATCCCAACCATTAGTCACACTAAATTTCTAGCAACTGTCGTGGTGCTTGCGAGTAGTAAAGAACATATCAGGTCACCCCTCCCACTACTTTTTACAAGGCCTTCAAAGTTAATTGTGGTGCAGGAAACACAGATGTTAAGCCCCCGATGGACAGAGTATATGCAATGGAAGAGGAGGCTGTAGGAGTTTCAGAAAGACTGTGCCTCCCCAATATTCAAGTGACCTAAGAATGAATAGTTGACAGTTTTCATAATCATGTAACACCCAACAGGTGTCAGGTCTTAATCTGATAGACTATCATGTGTGGAGCATTGAGAGAGAGAGAGAGAGAGGGGGGGGGGTTTCATCAACATCCTCATAATACCACAGGATTCTCTTAAGCTCAGCATCAAGACAATGTCTGAGCATTTGATTCAGACATGCCAGTGCATCAGATCCCGTACCAAAGTTATTGAAGCTGAAGATGGATATACTGAATAAGTCTGTTATGAAGCCACCAAAGTTTATATGCACAAATTTCAAAGACAATAAAGTTGATTTTTATTGAGATAGGCTTATCCCCCCCCCCCACCACCACCACAGGCATAAATTTCTCCTCCAACACCCTACACTTCCTGTAAGGACAACAATTGGAGCAAATGTGCACATGTGCTACAATCTTACAAGTTTTTAGTGGAGTTTGAAAATTGACCACCAACCACCATAGACACGAAGCAGACTTTTTCTTGGTTATTTCCAATATTTTTTAGTAAGACTCACTTGGGGTCATCAAAAGTTCCACAAAGTAGACACTTCTGGCAGCTTTTCAATCTTGTATTCTTTGACAGTGAAACAACAAATATTCCTCTTCTTTCATCTGAATAATTCTAATCTATTCCAATGTATATCTAAATCTTTTCCGATTTATATGCAAATCACTATGTGCAAAATTCATATTAAATTATCCCGAACCAGTAGCACCCATGTATATAAGAATATGCCTCCACACTCAAACACAGATGAAAATGACAGATACACTAAGAACAGCTACCTAAACATACACATGTAGGCATGGAGTTTAAATGAAGTGTTACATGTGGCAGAGAGGTTGCTTCTCAAAACAACTGTTTTAAGCATATGTAAAGCTTCAGAAAATTCTTCATAGAAGTAGGTATTCCAAGCCATTCTAATTTACAGTAGAAAAATGTGTCAAAATAGTGAAATATCCTTCCATTTTAACTGCTGATATCTTGTTTATTTTTTAGGATAGTTTGATAAAAATTAGTATATAAACAAAATGTCATCTTTTCACTTTTTAAAAGATACAATTCTTTTTCATGTGTGATGATTAGTTTTTATTGCATATCAATTTAAATTACGTCACTATTCCAATGATGGATGGAGCATTTTCAAAGTTGACAACTTTAAATTTGTTGCACTCACAGTTGTGTTAGCGTACACATCAAAATAGACGCATCATAAAGAAAGAAAAAAAAAGAAAAGAATGCTTGTGAATTTGGTGGGCTAACCATAAGGCTTGTTGCTGTCTTTCATAAGAAATTTCTAAGTTGAAAATTTTAATACTATAGAAATTCAAGTTAAAAAAAAAAAAAATCTTGTCTTTAATAATCATTTGATTTTGAATCTCTGCACCCACACACAACTTGAGATGCACATGAAGTAAAAAGGTTAATGTTCCATTCATTTTGTGCAAAACCATTTGGTCAGATACATCAAAATTTGAATTATTCAGTGAATGATGTCACCAGCTGAACTCCATTTTAAATCAGGCTTGTTTCATCAATGCATATTAGAAAGTTTAAATCTTTTCCTTATATTTTCTTTAATGATGCATTTTAAAACATTATAAAGAACATATTCTTTGTCTTTTTACCACACATCATGTTCAAATCACTTCTGCCACAGCTGTGTTGCTTTTATGCATTTTCTAAAGAAAAAAATAATAATATCATATGAAATAAACAAACTGAATATATTCTTAATTCTGTAAATTTCACTCACATTTGTAAAAATTAAAATTAATTTTTTTTTTTTTAAGTGTTTAGTTTTCCTTTTAATGTTCACTCATTTCATTTACATTTGTAGCTAACAATATTTTCTCTAATTTTCAGGATACGAGGATTAAAATGAAAATTGATTTGCATTTTCTTTTCGAAAATGAAACTGGATACATTTTATGAAAGAAAGAAAAAAAGAAGAAAAAAATGAACTGGATAAGCTTCGGTGCATGGGTCCTTAAAAAACTGGAATATAGCTAATAGGTAATTTTCGAAATGTAATTAGTTTAGTTTTTTTTTTTTAAAATAATTATTTGCTTACTAATTCTGGAGATGAGGTCATATTTTGGAGGTTAAAATAAACTTTAAAAAAAAGAAAAGAAAGAAAGAAACTGGATACAGTTTATATTTCTTAAACTTTTGCAAATATGCATTGTCCCCCCCCCCCCGAAGCCATTATCATAACAGCATTATGGAAGATAAGAAGCATGACTATTTTTTTTTTTTTTTTTAAGCAGGTAAGTACTCATTTTTTCTTTTTATATATTAGTGCTTTCTTTCTAAACCAGAACTTTCTACCGGAGTAATTAATAAAATTTACATTTCATTTTCTGTTCAGTAGATGGTGAACTCTATATGAGAAGTAGTTTTCTTCTAAGTGGGAGAAGCCGGTCAAAAGAAAATTGATAAGTTCAATGCATACAGATAAAGTTAAAAATTGTGATGAAGACATTTCAATGAGAAGTTTTTATGAAACCTCATCTCCAGCTCTAAAGGAACAAAGAAAGGATGCAAAGGCACTCAGTGAATTTGATTATTCAAACAACTCTAGCATTTATTATGAAGAAGAACCAATTCAAATAAACTTAAGTTACAAGTGCCAAGACCAATGTCTTGCAGAATACTATTAGTCCAACTTTTACATTGACCAAGTCATTGATATTACATCTCTGTCAAGTGCTGTAATCAAAATTTTAGTTCCAACCAAAAGCAGAAATTATTATTTTTTATGCTCTTTATTGGCTGTTTATTGCACAAGTGGTATCGACATTTTCCTTCAGATTGGACCTTGACGTAATACCACACTGTCAAGTGATGCTTGGAGATTGAGAGTTCCAGGAATATTGGCCATAACAGAAGCTTATACATAAATTCAAACTGCAAATTACCATTAGAAGAGGATACTCTGGGTTTTTTTTATGGTACGTTCAGCATGGCATACCTTTGACCCGTTTTTCTCAGACTGACAAATTGCAATTCTGGCCTCTTTTTTTTTATATGGTGTAAATAGGAACTTTATTATATTCACATACAACTGAAAACTTAGCTTCATCTCTGTTGGGCTATGAATCAAAGCAAGAAGTTGTAAGACACTAACTGTTGAAATGAAATTTGTGTGAACAGTCAAAAATGCCGTTCTGTGTCAAGTTTCAACTATTTCATTTTTGAGAATGCAATTTTCCTCAATTTTCAAGCTGGTTTGTTCTAATAATTATTGACTTTATTAGTATTATATTTCTTTTATTTCAAGACTATACGATATTAGTTTTATAATGATTTTTTAAATCATCTGAAACTGGCATCTTCCATTATACACTGTTGAATTTGGTTTCTGGCACAATAGCACACAAGATGCAAAATTGACAAACTCTGAATCATCCTAACTTCATTACTAATTGAGCTACCAAGATAAATTTGGTACCATTTTTTTTTTTTTTGTCAAGTTCTGTGCCTCTATTAAGGTTGATAGATATCTTGAAACTAAAATTTTAGTTTGGGATACCTAATACGAGATGATGCGGAAAGCAATGTCACGTTAGTGCTGACAAAAATTAAATTTGTTAAGAACATATTCATTCTTCATTAACAATAAGAAAGTTGCTTATCATAATATTCATTTGGACTAAGTGGATTTTTATGATATATCAACTCTCGCTGGATTATTTGATGTTGAAATCAATCTACAAGCATTTACTTGGTTCAGGGATAAATAAATATTGGTAATTCCTATTTGAGTATAAGCATTTACTCGGTAGGTGGCCTCTTTGGAGGTAAAGGTCTTTTGAACAGGTGGAGAGATTATCCCCGTTATTCCTGTGTAGGTTTCTGCTTCTTTCTAAAGTCTACTTCCACACTATACTTCTAACATCTGATTGAAATTTTATTCACCAATTAAATCTTGACTTCTCAAATATAGAAGTAGCCATTATCTTTTCTGCATAGACCCAAGAACTTTACACAGTAACTCTCTACCTTGAGTGGCCCTTGTATTAGGTGAACATTAGTTTAAAAAAAAAAAAAAAAAAAATTCTAGGCCGCACTGATAGTGCAGCATAATGTTGGGAATATGCTTTTGTCATTTTTTAGTCATCCATACTTCAACTGTCCTATAATATGGATATGAATTTAATAATGAATGGATATGAATTTAATAAATAAATACCCACTAAAAATGTATTTTTATTATTACCATAAGTTAAAAAAGACCCCCCCCCAATTAAGTAAATCATTAAAATAATATAAACCTAATTGTATATATTTCTATAAATGGTACTTTATTTCTGGAAGATTTTTTAAATTAGTTGAAATTTTTATGTTGGCAGATATCAATCATGGTCTAATTGAATTTAATTATGAATGACAAAAATTGACAAAATCCTGTTTTAAGTGCACAGATATATATATATATATATATATATATATATATATATATATATATATATATATATATGGTTTAAAAAATGACAATTGGAAAAAAATTCTTACTTGCTGATGCATTTCATTTTTCGAATTTATCAAGGCAAGCAATGAAAGCAAAATGTTTTGTAGCCATAGTTACATCAAATCCAAAATTAAAAAAAAAACAACAGATGCTCCTGCATAAGCCTCTTTCTGGATATTGTTAACATCCTTTATACTAAGGGTTTTTTTCTGTAGTCCATGTCAACAATATAGTTAATTTCCCAGAAACAATTCTGCAAATAAAGATAAATTGTTGCTTGCCTTGATAAAGTCAGAAGACAAAATGCATCGGCAAGAACTAAGAATTTTTATAATTGTCATTTTAAATGTCATTTTTTTCAGAATTATTTGAGAAATTTAACATTATATATATATATAAAAGAATAAAAAAAATTCTCTGTTTGTGTGTGTGTGTGTGTGTGTGTGTGTGTGTGTGTGTGTGTGTGTGTGTGTGTGAGAGAGAGTGAGTGATCAGATGTTGTTCATGCACTTCTACAGTTTTCATCCAATTTTGATGGAATTTTTTTCGTTTGATAGATAATTCTCAGTGCCAATTTTGAGTTCAAATTGTTGGTGACAATGGCTCTCCACTACTTCCTGTCCATTATAACTCTCAGCAACATTTTACTATTTACTATCTGTTCTTGGATATATATCTTTCATAAAAATTTTAATAAAAATAGTTTAAATTACAATAATATTATTTATTATTATACAGTTTCCTTTTCAAGGCCCCCCCCCTCAAAATGCTAAACCCCCCTTTGGGGATGTGCCTCAGTTGCACCCAATTGTTGTTACTAATATTGATTTTCGGGTGGGCCGATTTTAAACTTGAACTGCTCCAGCTGAAAGGCAAAAATTCCCAGTAATGAAAGGCTGTTTATACTGCTAGTATACATAACAAAAACTCACTCTTATCTTTATTGTTTAAAGGATCTGGGATTATGTGGCTGTATTTCCTTGGTGCACTGGTCAGTATGCTGGTGTCAAAGATAATCACAAATGAGTAACGATGTCAATCCTTTCGAAATGCCTGTATAGTTATGAGCTTATGGCATGACATTCTTGACTAAAGGCCAAGTCACAGGGCAACTCCTGCCTATCTGAAATCTTGTCTTTCAACTAGGAGCAAAGAGTTTTAGTTTCTGTTTGGTTCTGCAGTAGTTCCCCACTCTAGTTGCAATAAGAAGTTTTTGCTTTTTACATTTGGAATAATTTATTTAATTGAAGTAAATATGAGATTTTATTTCATTTCCATTGGACTTCCCATTTTATTTTATGTTTGCATTGCAAAAAAAACCCCCCAAAAAAAAAAAACATTCTTGTGCAAAATTCACTAAAAAGAAAAAAAAAGGAACTTTGGTCTTGTTATTTGGAAGTTAATTTAATATTCTTAATTTTTATTCATAAAAGCAAATAAACTTTTTTACCGTGCTTCTTATACAGAAATGTAACATTTTAATTTTACTTGATTTAAAGAAATCATTTATTACCCTATTTTTTCTAGTCTTTCTTATTACAAATATTATAAAGTCTCTCACAAGTAAGTTAATTTTATTTTAAAAAACTTTTCTTCTGGAAACTTTCTTTTTACATGGCAAAATTTATTTAATATTTGTTTCTATGTTATTCATAACAACAAATATCTCGATGACAAAATTTAATTTTTTTTATGAGTAATTTGTTTTTCTTTCTAAAAGGTATTAAAAAATAATTTTGAATTTTCGCTTCGTTTACCATTAACAAAAAACAAAATAGGAACACAGAACAACATCATTTATTAAGAACGTTAATGTCATAATTAAATTCAATTTAATCCAATATTTTTAGATATTGCAAACGAGGTGTACGAAATGTTAACAGGAGGCCTGCTGCAAAATCATTCATTTTTAAGAGTAAATCCTTTTCTACTTTTAAAATCATAAAAATGTCTATTTGGTTTCAGGACATATTTTTGTTCCAGAATTCAGAATTCCGATTTGGTTTTTGTTTCATTAAAACATGGATAATTAAGTCAAAGATGAAAATGCATAAAACATTTTGTAAACCATTGTTAATGGGGTGGGAAGTAATGGATCCAAATTCTGTATTAATTGTAATAAGATCTTAGTTAAGAAAAAATATCCCAAGATAAAGAGGATTAACTTTTCAAGCCAAATTAATTCAGCTCTTCATCTCTCCATATTTCTTTAGCAACGAACTACCACAAACCCATACCAAAAGTAATAATCTTTGCTCACAGTGGAACGATGAGATATGAAAGACCTCCAGTTCAGGATGTGAGTTACACTATGACTTGGCCTTTACTAAAAGAATGCCATCCCTTGTGGTTAAAACTAAGCTAAGAAAACTAAACCAAACCTTCACTTGAGGTCTTGGTGAGCAGTCAGTAGAATTTGTTAGGTTCTATTAAAATTTTTAGAATAAAGTAAGACAACCTTAAAACTTATCTTAAATAAGTGAAGCAAAATAAAATTAAAAAAAAACAAACTTCAGCTTTGACTGAAGAAAGTACATCATTGTTCAGAACAACAATGCAAATGTCGTGTCTGTAGAAATCCCAGATCACATCACACTTGGGTTGGGGGATATTTTACTGCATTCTCTTAAGTCAACTGGATAAATGTTTTAAGATTTTTTATTTATTCAAGTCAGTGGAACACTTTCGAGACCTGAAGACAAAAAGGAACTCATTGATATTAGAATAGTTTTTATCCAGATAGGATTCTTTAAATTCTTTAAACAATAAAAAGAATTTCAGAGTTATATTCAGCTAATAATGATAATTCTTATTTTCACAAATTTAACTTTTGCTTTTATCCATTTCCAAAATTTCAACATTTTCAAACATTTTAATGAATGCCTGACTAAGTCTGACACAAGGTCTTTTTTCTACAATATAAAAACAAAATTAAACTTACACTGAATGGGTTGCCAATATATTCATCATCATATTACAAGTGTTAATAATACCAGTCACGCACCTAGAATAATCTACACTTGTAAATGGTATGAATGTCCTTATTAATTTCTGACTAATATTTACTTTCATCTCAATTTCGTATAATTTTTTTTTAACAACTTTACTGAGACCACCAATCTCTGGCAACAGACAATCTAGATAACAGAGGAGTGGACATTTTAAAGGATAACCTCTCAGCAAGATCCAAACTACCATTCCTGGTTGACGAACTGAAAGATCAAGAGTAAGACACCTTCAAGTATAGAACTGAAAGAGGCAAAGAATTGAAATAGAGATAACAATTGGAGTCCCATTTGTCAAACCATGTTACAAATGCTTGCTATTACAGATCACTTAGAAATCTTGGTCGTTGTAAATTTTCTATCATTCCTGGTGAAGCAATTTTATTTTAAATGAGAGAATAATTAATACAGGAACAATTTCAGTTTCAATATTATTTTGTGTTAAAAGTGAATCTGAAAAAGTTTAAAGGGTGATACCTTAAAAGCCAGAAATATGAGGACATCATTAATAAAACTTTTTGTCAGGAACTAATTATTCAAACTTTCCCCTTTTTATTTTTGCTGAGAAAGGCTTGGCCTATTGGCATTTTTGGCCTTCAGGAAAAAGAGAAGAAAAAAAAAAAAAAAAAAAAAGAGGGGGGGGTGACTTCTCTAGGGATTGGAAGGTCAGATTCGTAGAAGCATTTCCCTATTCGTCACTTCCAACCAAAGATGTGTTTAATTGGAGGGGGGGGAGTAAGAGAGAACCTAAATGACATTCCAGAAGAGTAAAGGTCAACAGACAAGCAAGTTTTATTGGTTCCCCTTTAGAACTTTTAAGTTCTTTAACTTTTTTTACACTCTATTCAAACTTTATTGATGCTTCTACTTCTAAACTAATTACTACTAATATCCAATATTTTTTAGTCTTCTTTTTGTAGCTTTTCCAAACGTGTTAGACCATTTAAAAAAATTTTTTAAATATAAAAAGCAGAAAATATTTTTTTAATAACTTGTTTAATTTTTTACTTTTATTTTAAATGAATTTTATATTAGCAATTTTTATCTGTTTTGTTACATTTCATTACAATATTCTTTTTGTAAACCTCCAAAGCTATTTGCTGCAAATTCAAGTCTCTGATGTGACTACTTTATTTTATTTTATTTTTTTATTGAATGACTAGATTAAGAGATTAACTTAAAAATAGTGAGAAGAGAAACCAACCAAAACATGAACAATAAAAATACTTCTAAGAATCTAAAAAGCATTACTAAATAGTCATATTCGCTCTCTCTCTGCACACTTCGTTTCACCATTGTTTCATCGTGTTTTGAAATAAAGGTTCTATTGGTGAATACAATAAATTAGGTACTGCCAAAGATTCACTAAAAAATGGTGAAAAAAAAAAAAAAAAAAAAAAAATACCCCAAACTTAATAAATACAAAGTTTTATCATCAAAATCTTTGTTATAATTAAAAAGAAAGACCAAAGGATTTTTTGATTATTAAATTTTTATTTTTTTAAATTTTTTAAAAAAATTATTTTTATAACATTCAAAATTTTGTTTTTCTTGCAGGGGAGGGGGACCAAAGATTAGAAACTTTAGCATTGATTTTTGCTGTGCAAAACACATTGATTTGGAAGTTCTTGCAAAAATCAGATAATATTCAGATTTTAAATGAAACTTTCAGGACTTATTCAGAAATGAACACAATTATTTTTAGAAACACTTCTTTTTTAAAAAAATCTTGGTAAAAATATTTTTATTTTTACATCTGTTATCCTCCTACCATTTATTTAATTTTATGGAATCAAGAAATTCATCTTTGTAGCACTTAATATTTATATTAGTTATAAGCACAAGTCATTGGAGAATTTAAATCAGATTTTTTTTGTCAAAGAATAACACCAATTAAGAAAATTTGCACCGAATTGTAAAATAAAAAAAAAAAAGGAATAAAACTAAGAAATTATTTAATGAGAAAAGCTTTTAATTGCTTTTATGAATAAGACATATTATGCATACTATTGTCTTAAGAAAAATTTTTTTAATTATAAAGTATTAAATCTATTACAATTCTGTATTAATTTTAGCAGTTAGGTGATATTGTTATTAAGTAAAAAAAACATATTTACTATTCATAAATGGAAAAGCTTACTACAATTAAATGACACAGTATTTTGTGCATGTATAAACGTGTTGAGTTTTTAAGTATGGATGTCCAAATGTAACCTTATCAGAAAATAAGAGTGATAATTATAGTAAATTTAAAATTTATTGCTAATTTTCTAACATTCCCTCAACAAGCATCTTCCTAATTAAGTCTATAAAGCCATTCAATAAAATATATTACTTAGGGGTCCCATTAGATTATTATTAGATTACAGAGAGGTCCTATAAGTATCCTTTTAACACACACACACAAAAAGAAAGAAAAAAAAAACAGTCCAGTAACACTGAGACTAACATTTAATTTAAAATTCTGAACTCCTAATTAACAGTTATGTTATAACATTTATTAAATCTTAAGTTAGATTTTAGTATCACAGGTATTTATACAGTTATTAAGTGCATCTTAATCTTTAATTATGTCAAAGTTTCATTGTTGCACTTATGGACATCTATACACACAAAAAACAGATAATGTAGACAGTTATTCAACATAGCAAACTTATTCCGCTGGCTACTTTATAAATGTTTATTTACATCTTTCAACGCCTTCATACTTTTGCAACACACCCTGATGGGATGGTGCCAAAACCTTGGGATGAAAAAAATCATCAGAAACAACTTCTGTTTTCCACTGGGCTACCCCAAGCTAAAGAATATGATCAACACCTCTATCCGCACCCCCCACCCATCCAACTGTTTATAGTTTCTGAATAATAAGCTTGAAATCTTTCTCCATTTAAACCTCATTTCTTAGCAGATGTACAAGCATACACCGAGGTTTCTAGAAGCAAAAATTATATTTTAAGTCTCAATCAGAAAAAGGAAGAGACATTACTAAAACTAAGTAAAATTCTGTCTATATTTATGAGATTAGGTATTATGTACATTATTTGGACTATTGTCCTCATCTTTGTTGCCATATTTATTACGTTTCGGCTGTTGTACGCTCCGGCCTTCTTCAGGTGGTTGGAATGTTGAACTGAACCCTTTATTTAAATCTCCTGAGCCGACCAAGCATAGAAATGAATACAATATGGGAACCAGTAATAAGGAGTCCCAGAGAAAAGCAATAATAACAACAAAGTTGCAATTTGAGCTCTGGTAAAAACATGTAAAAACAGCAAAAATTGCAATATGAGCACTGGTAAAAATGCTTGCTGAAGACATTAGGTTTATAACACCCAGAAATTCATACACAGACGTCGTCAAGGACACATGGCACAGTGGATAAAGGCATTGGTTAGATCCAGTGACAGGACCCAAAGGGTGTGAGTTCAATACCTGATTAAGGCAGTGGAGAACTTTCAGAGGGAAAAATTAACAGGAGATAACTGACATCCATTAAAACATGGCACGTGGAACTAGAACAATCTACCCCAGTGAGCAAAATAAAGAGTTCAACCACCTGAAGAAGGCCGGAGCGAACAACGGCCGAAATGTAATAAATATGGCAACAAAGATGAGGACAATAGTAAATAATGTAAGTAAAATTCATAATTGACATTTGTCAGAAATATAATTTTGAAAGGAAAAAATGCAATTAAAAAAAAAAAACAAATAAATATTCATGTTCACGGTATATTGAGGCACGTGGAATTTTGAGATCGGATTTGAATTAGGATCCTCATCATTGTTGTTTTGATTACTTAAGGCTTAATGCAGTCTTCAGCATTCCCAGTTTCTCGTGGGCAAATACACTTAGATTTGTCTTAATCTCACTGTTTCAGTAAGACGTTCAAAGACAAAACACTCGTTATTGTACATATTTCTCAGGCAAGTACCTTCATCTTCGTTGCTTTGATCATGCTAGACTTCCTAACGGCAGCTCTCATATTCTGCCAATAATTCAACCTAATATCCTTATCTTTACTATTTTTGCCATCATTTTTAAGGCTTAAAAACAAAAGAAAAAAAAAAGGAAAGAAAAGGTGAATTCTGCATCAGTAGCCCTCAAGAATCTTAGTTGGATTTCATTTTTTTTCTTTTTTTGTTGTTCAGCTCCGACTACCATCTCAACTAAACTGAGTGTCCAAAAATTCTTCAGCGACAACAGGAAGGTTTACAAAGAGAGACATTGAATAAAATAAGGGATTTCATTCATAGGTTATCAGATGTGACAAACAACTGAGGA
Source organism: Acanthosepion esculentum (assembly GCA_964036315.1). Taxonomy (NCBI): domain Eukaryota; kingdom Metazoa; phylum Mollusca; class Cephalopoda; order Sepiida; family Sepiidae; genus Acanthosepion; species Acanthosepion esculentum. The sequence goes on along the minus strand of OZ038477.1, from coordinate 145,647,448 downwards.
AGGTTAGAGAGTTAACTGGCCAAAATATACTGATTAAAGCAGCAAAGATGAGGATATGAATGCAATGAGTCTTACCTGCTTGACGAGAAGCACTTATAAAAGTGGAGAGATAAATCATCTTGTATAAAGATCATTAAAAAAAAAAGTTAGGAAGTAGGAGAAAAGAAAAAAAGGAACATTTTTGTTCAGACCATTATCTTCAGACTCCAAGAAAGTACAAGAACTATGAATAGGAAATGATCAGCATTATTTTAGAAAAGCATTTTTAAAGCAATGACAAATTAGAATAGATGATCATTTTGATGTGTTCAACTAAAAGGAAAAAAATAGTTGAGCCTCTTATGTCCAATTCATTTGTAGTTGGAAAGACGTGTTGTCTTTTGAGATTCAAATGAAAAGAAAAAGGTCACATGAACTGATGAGTCATTCTACAATTAATTCATAACGTTTTAATTATCTTGAACCATGATATAACAAAATGCGATTAAATATAAAATAAAAATAGGCTCAGAGTAAAATAAATAATGATGAAAACCTTTTGTGCATGAGAAGCATAAAGAAAGAAAAACGAAATATATATATATATATATATATATATAAACAAAAAAAAACTTCAAAACCCTTGAAACATCAAAAATTTCTCCTCAAATATCTGGTCATTAAAAAAAGAGAGGACACAATAGACTTGTTTTCTCCTTGGCTTTTTACTGAATATTTTCCACAAAAATAGAAATGAATAGAATATCTTTATGCAACGACCACTCATACACTCTAAAAATATAAATTGCTTTTATTTTTTAAAAATTCTAACAGAAAAATAAAAATAGATTTTTATTGATTTTTGAAGCTACCTTCTTAATTCAAACATTTTCCAGTCAAATTAAAAAAAAAATCCCTATAGACATTTTCTTTTTACTGCTACTCTACAAAACAAATACATCTTGCAATTTATTCAATTTTTCCTTTTTTTCTTCAAATTGAAGGGAAAAAACAAAACAAAAAAAAAACATTCTAATAAAAATGAGAAATAGTTTTTGAGAAAGGATTTTTAAAACTTTTTTTTTTTTAAATTCATTCAAATTTTTTAAAAAGTTGAATATTTTGGAGGTTGTCTGGGAGGGGGGATCAAATTTATACAGATTTAAAGAAAGGTCAAAAGGTATTCATGACTGACAAGTCAAACTACACCTTTTATTTTTCTTTCTTTACCCTACAGAGAGAGAGAGAGAGAAAGAGAGAGATGAATTATATAGCACTTTACTTTTTCTACAGTTTCGCCGACGAGAATAAGGACATTTTTTTAAACTCACCCAAGGCAGTTCCCAAATCTATTTTAATAAATCGAAGAAAAAATGAGTTAACAAAAAAGAAATTGATATTATCAAAAACAAGAGCTAAACAATATTTTTTAAAATCAGAACAAGTGAACCAAGTTTTTCTATTTTCTTTCTTTATTGAAAAAACTATTATTAAAACTGAAACACCATTGTCAAGTCTAAAAAACCGTGAAAAAAAGGAATGACGATTGTGACAAAAAAACGATGAAAATTTTTTTTAAAGATTATTAAAGGCTTACGTTTAATGAATGTCAATATTGTATATAAACTTTTTATCTATTCTAAAGACTTGGTTTTAAGATTCTGAAGGAAGAAAGTCTTCTTGTCTTACTCTTAAGTAACCGTTAAAACACTAAAAAGTGTAGGCGTTTCCGCAATATGTTATTACTGAAAAATTGGACCTAAGACCCCCCCCCCACATCCTTGCTCCCCAACAGCACCCAATGTGTGGAGGGGAGGTACAAATAAGAGGGGGGGGATGCAGATATCCTGTTAGTGGGGGGGGGTACCTGTTTTCAGGGACGGAAATATGAATCAATTCTCAGAAGTGGAGTAAAGAGAAGAAATATTTTTTTTTACGCCTAAGAAAAATAAAAACAAAAAAATAACATCACCCCCCCCTCCACACATAATTTTTTTTTTTTCTTAAAGTGATGAATGACTTTTTCCCGTCTTAGTCTTAACGTTTTGCAGATGTTTGGTATCAGAACACAAACAAAATAAAGAAAAAAAAAATTAAATTAAATGATTAGCTTTTTTTAGCCTTTGTTTATTTTACCGGGTTTCATACTGTAAAGAAGTATAAAAATATATTTTATTTTAATTGACAGCTAGAAAAAGAAAGATAAATTAGAAAATAGATTTTTATTTTAAATATGTTGTTTTTCAAAAGCTCAAAATAATACCCCCACCATATTCACTTACACACACGAGTACGACAGATAGACAGACAGATAGATAGACAGATTTGGACAGTGACAGACATAAAAATTATCTCCTGTCATCTCTACTTATTTTTGTCATTTCTACTTAATTAAATTCGGTCACGTTAATTTTAGAAGTATTGTTTTTTTAAAGCTCATTTGCAATATGAGGCAAGTTTAAATAATAGGAGGAAAAAACATTTCAGTTGAACTTATTAAAAAAAAAAAAGAAGTTATTTTCTATATTATTTTTAATAAAAAAACTCAAATGTGAATTACGTTGAAATTCCAACATCAAATGTTACATTTCTTTAGTTTTTTCTTCGTAAATAAAATAAAGATTAAATATCGATAACAATGGTTGTTCAACGTTTGTCGTTTATCGATAATAAATAAATATTATAAAACTTTTATTCTGTCGAGAAGTTAAGACGGATAATAATCAAGAAAAAAAATATTTATTTGAAAAGATGAGTAAAAATTGTAGCATCGATTGATTTTTAACTTTAATTTACAAATCATCTTTTTTTGTAAAGATTTTATTCGATTTGGACTTAAAAGGAAAGAAAAACTAAATTAAAAAAAAGGAAAATGATAACATTAAATCAATTAAACAATTTATTTTAGGTTAATTAACCTAAAAATCAAATTTAATTTGAAATATCGAATTTAAAAAATCTTCACGAAAATTAATTAAGATAGCTGAGGAATAAGAAATTTTCATTTTAAATCTGAAAAACAATTGAAACAAGAACGAGGAGTGATTTGGATAGAAAGACGAAATTACTTTTTGAAGCGGATAAAAATAAATAGAAAATCTAATAAATCTGTCCTTTAAAAATCAGTGATATTTTTCTAAAAAGCAAAGAAAGAGAAGAGAAATATTCCATCTAAAACAGGCACCTTTCTCTCCTTATCTTCTTAAAGGGTCATCATTGTTTTGTTTTGTTTTTTTAAAAAAAGAGACATTTCAAGCACTGAAAACCTACAAAACAATTACACATGAAAAGGAAAGAATTTTCTTTTAAAAAAGGATGGTTTTAAAATCAAATTTAAAAAGAGAAAATGTACATTGTACATTATTCAAATGACAATGTTGAACAAACAATAATTTGTCGTTTGGGGTCGATTCTGTTTTTTTTAATTTAATTTTCTAGTCTTGTGTTTAAGAAAACAAATGAGTAGTCGAGATTGAAAAATTAAATTTTTAAAAATTGCTTACCCGAAAAAAGTTGACTTATTTCTTGACGTAAATACTATTTTGAAATAATTATTATTACGACGAGGTAAAATTAAAATAAAGAAAAAATATTATGACGAAATTTTATTGGATATAAAAATCCTTTCATCTTTCTTTTCTTCCGTCATTCATTCATTCATTCATTCTTCCTTGGCTGCGATTTTCTTTTCTTTTTTACTTTAATTATTCAAATGAGGAAAGAAAAAGAAAAAGAAAAAAAAAGTTTGTTTGTTGGTGGGTTGAAAATAGACAAAAAAAGGTTATCAATTTTTATCATCTTTTCTTCGAATCGAAGATGAGGGAATTTGAGATTAAAAAATATATATAATTGTCGATAATTAAATAAAGAAAGAAATTCAAACGAGAAAGATAAAGAGACGAGAAAATTCAATTTACAATTGTTTTTTTCTTTCTTTCTATTGTTGATTGAGGAAGGGCGACCGTTGAGAAGATTAATCAAACAAAATGTAAAAAAGAGAAAAGAGATTTAAATTACAAATCAATAGAAAAATTATTGATTTATCGAAACACAAACAGTCCTTGAGAAGATCTTTTATTATTTTAAGTCAAAAGGATTTTAAAAGCAAATACTTCATCTTCAAGACAAATTGAAATGCTAGATTTCAACAATTGTAATAAACGTAATGAAATATATTTATTTTCACTTGAATTTTTTTAATATTCTATTCAAATTCAATTGATTCTAAAATTTTACAATGATCTGTTGAATCGATTTCAAAATTTCGTGATAAAAAATATTACCGTTTGACTTAACGTAATTTTAAAATTATTTCACAATATTTTGACAACGAAATAAACAAGGTCCTAAATTTTCATATAAAGAATAAAAAATGATTTTCTTTAAAAACGTAAGGAAAATAAATAAAATTTAACACCCTTTTTAAATAACCCATGGGTTTATTTTTTCCCCACTTCAAATAAAACAAAGGAATCATAATATTAAAAAAAAAGTAAAGTAAAAACCAAAATGATAGACGTTTATTATTTTTCGTGTTTAAAAACCAGAAATCTGATTTTTGTAATTTAATAATACAAAAACAAAATAAAATCAATCTATTGAATTCAGAATTTCCTATAAAATAACTTTGAAACTATGGTTAAAAAAAAAAACAAACAACAACTGAAGTATATATATAAACTGATGAAGAATAAACTAAAAACAAAACAAAAAAAAAAAACAAACTTATCTTTTCTTAAAAAAAAAAAAAATCTTGGCACCACTCTGAAAACAATAGTTTGTTTTGGCCAACTTCTCCAAGTATGGATGATAAGTTAGACAATAAAAATTACTAAGCTTCAAAATTACCTCTCACAAGAAATGTTGCCAGCGCTATAAAAAAAAAAAGAAAGAAAAAAAAAAAAAGACGAGATTATCTACTTCTGCCAAGCACGTCTGTGCACCACCCTCATCCCCAGCCTTCTGAGGGTCAGGGTGTAGCGTAGTAGCTGAACAGAACGCTCTGTGAAATATTTAAACACACAAATTGTATGGATGATGATAGGCATTACGTTTTATGTAGATAACTTTCTAAACTGTCCCTAGTGTTTATAAGAATAGAAATTTTTTTTTTTTTTAGTTACTAATTTTAATACATGCGAACTATTGTCTCACCTTCTTTGTTGTTATCATAACGTTTCGGCCGTTGTAACCTTCACCCTTCATCAGATATTTGTCGATCTGTGTAAGAAGACTATTGAGTTTTGACTTTAGTTGTGAAATTATTTAGATTTTTCTTGTTCCACTATCCATGTGCATATTTAGACTCGATGGAAACAGGGTGGGCAATAACTGAGCAGTACTAAATAAAGACGAGATATCCCTATGAACAATGGAACAAGACCACTCTCTACGCCTGTAGACTAAAATTAAGTGCTCAGTTCAAAATTCCATCAAAGTTATCAGGGGGTTTTACAAGTATCTGATGAAGGGCAGAAATAAGAAATGACAACAGAGTAAAAATAATGAAAACTCCTCATCCCAGAAATTCACATGGAAAAAGAAATTTTATTATTATTTTAAAATCATTTTAAATTTTTATTAATTTTTTTCAAAATCCTAAAATTAAGAGTAACCTCCCTTAAATTGCACTGGCATATCCATTGATGTAAATGTTTAACTCAGAATGGTTGACAAAGAAATGGCTACATTTTTTAATTGTCACACATCCGGGTTAACCAAAATTAACTATGAATACAATTGTAAGTTTCCAGAGGGGCATAAAGATAAAAAAAAACAATCAAGAGGTAGGAAAATATACAAATATCTTGCTTTTTCTGTCTATATTTCTGAGATGAGGTATTGTATTTATTTACACTATTTACATTTTTGCTATATTCCAGACATTTTGGTCTTCTTCAGGTGATTTGGATTTTGGAATGAACGCTTTATTTCATCCACCAGGGTAGATTGTTCTAGTTCCATGCCTCTTCCAGATGTATTCACTGAACAATACAACTTTAACTCCCATCACCCATACAGTGTAAAGAAAGGGATCGTCCACTGCTTACAACATCAAGCAAAAGTCATAAGTGGCGACCCAGAGACACATGAACATCATCAGTATAAGCAGTAACAACTACTCTGAATACATGGCAACAGCTCCAACAAACTAGAATAGAAAGGTACAAAAGGATAACAATGCTTAGAAAACAGCTTCACTTTGCCTATCCTATGTGAAGGGATCATTGGAAAAAATACAAAACATCTGTGGTCCATATAACATAAGGATGACCTTCAAAAATAGTTCAAAACTTCAGAGAGACCTCTTCCGAGTAAGACCCCCTATAGAGGAGAACATGACAAACGACTGTGTGTGTGTGTGTGCCATCCCCCCATGCAACTGTGGTAAGAAATATAAAGGAGAAACAGGCTGCCCTCTTATGGTAAGACTACAAGAACATTGTAAAGCAGAAAAGCAGTAACACAAAGGGAATTAGAAAAATCAGGTGTAGCTGACCATATATGGAGGGAAAAGGGAGATCACTGTTCACCCCACCCCCCCACGAGATGAGGCTGAAATAATAATAATAATAATAATAGAGAACATCACTGGAAAATACAAAAACTCAAGGAATCAGCACATATGCTAGGGCACAAAATTCTCCTAAGCTAGCCAAAGCATAGAAATGAATACAATATGGGAAACGGTGATATCAAGTGCTAGAGAAAAGCAATAATAACAACAAAAATTGCAATACGAGCTCTGGTAAAAAAAAAAAAAAAAGATAATAACTGAGACATTAAGTTTATAAGTCCCCCAAAAATTCGTACACTGATGTCCAAAGATGCACAGCCCAGTGAAAGAAAAGTGTTGGTTGGATCCAGTGACTTGACCTAAAGAGTTGAGAGTTCAATACATGGCTACATGAAGAGTTGAGTTAAAGAGAGATAACTGAGGCATAGCACGTGGAACTAGAACAATTTACTCCAGTGGATGAAGTAAAGGGTTCAGTTTGAAATTCCAATCGCCTGAAGAAGGCCAGAGCATACGACAGTTGAAACATTGTGAATATAGCAACAAAGATGAGTCCAAACAATATAAATAATGTACCTTTGTTTTTTGATTTACTGAGTTAAACTAAAGATGATAAAAAAAAATTTAAATTGTATTCTTAAAATAAGAAACATTTATGAAAATTTTAAAAACAATAGGAAAAAGATAATTTCCATATTTTCCATATCTCCCCACCTCAAAAAATATTGATCTAACTAAATAAAAACCTCAACTAGAGTAAAGTTCCAAGAGGAGGAAGGGTGTGATTAGGCAATTTGTTTTTTTCTTCAACCAAATTACTCAAGATACTCCACTATAATAACAAATACAATTTACTCAGTGAAGACTTATAAGTTTGTTCTCTTATCATTTGTATTCACACTTTAAAAAAAATTTCTAGCAGGATTTTTATTTTATAAACTTACTTCTTTCAAAACATGTCACCTTAATATTTTGATATCAAATTAAAGAAAGCTTACATAGCTCTCGTTTGAAATAATAAGGGCCATCCAGTCATTGTTATTTATTTGGATTTCAGTAAAGCATTTGACTCTTTCCTCCATATTGGGAAAGAAAATACAAGTCTATAGAATATCTGGTAAAATTGGACATAACCATGGTTCGGGGGAAAACCCCAAAAAAGTAGTTATTGGGGGTTAAGGAAGTACCCCAGCAATCTACTCTTGGACAGATTCTTTTTGCAATCTATATGAAGGATATTGACAGCAACACTTATCATCAGCAAATTTGGATATGATGATGACAAAGTCCATTTGGCATGTTGCATACACGAAGCCTTGCATGCTCTGCATTGATGAACTTGCAACTTTTATTCAACAAAGAAAAATGCAAGTGGGTAAAATAAGGATTGTTTCATTTGGGGATATGATGCTGAAATCAAGTGAGATGAAAAAACAAATCAAAACAAAAAAAACTCAGAGTTCATATACATCAGTCATTAAAGCCATCGTAACACATTGCTGGACCAGCAAAGGAAGCAAATCAGATTCTTGGTGTAATAAAAAGATCATACTCTGAGAAGTCAGTTGGAAATATCATGTTGCCGTACAAGTCAGACCCAAGTTTGCATATGCTCCCCAGACTTGGTTGGTTGAAGATGTTGAGAAAATTGAAGCAATAGAAAGAAGAGCTATCAAAATGAATGGCGGATTTTACAAGTATAGCTATCACAAGAATAGTTGAATCTCTGCAACATTCTTTCACTGGAAGGTAGAAGAGATCATTGTGATCTGATTGAAACTTTCAAGACCTGCTTTTTGATGATGTAGATTATGAAAATATTTTACAAAGTGAGGAGACAGCAAAATAATAGTCAACCCCCCCACCAAATCTTAATAAACAGAATATGAGTTATTAATTTTCGAAAAGGGACTTGTAATTTGTTGGAATAAATTAATTAACGGAGCAGTGAGAACAAGGGTAGTTAAAGGATTCAAAGAGCTTTTGGAAAAGATAAAATACAAGAATATACAGAGACCACAAGGCCCCTCTTGTCCCTGTCATTTTTTATGGTATATTTAAATCTTTGTTTGGCATAGGGCTACAATAACAGAACACCAAGTGAGGATTGAACTCAATACACTTACAAGTTTTTAATACTATCTGACAATCACTAGCAAAGCCTGGCTAATTTTATTAAATGTAATAGTTTAATCAGTAATGGACCAAAGCAAAAAATATCACTGGCTAAAAAAAAAACGGAAATATTTTTCAAACTCTGTAAATATAGAATATAACGATTGCTGGAAAATTCAGATCTTGGTTTGTGCCCAACTATTGTGCTCTAGACAAGTATGCAAGAACAAAATCTGATCCCATAGATTAAATAAAGGGTTCAATTTGAAATTACCCTAAAAAGGTTACCTGGATCGATATACAACTGATGAATGCCGAAGAGCATAACAGCTGAAACGTTGCAATAATGATGAGAATAGTCAGTGTGTAAATAACATTAGTATCCTCATCTTGATTGTTACCGATAAATTAATTATTATCCAGACATCTATTGTTTTTATTTAGTCATTCCAGCAATAAGCCATTAACGATTCCAAAGTTTAAACCAGTATTTCAATCCCTGTTCTTAAAGAAAAACTAACATCAGAAATACATAATGTCCAATTTTCCTTAATGCTGTTGAGAAAGATATGAAGCTACATATCTTCCCTATTCCATCACTGTCATACTGCAATGAGTGACAAAAAAGAGTTGGTAAGTAAGAATTTGGACAATCTACTTTACTATTACTATATTACTGTCAAAGAAATAGCAACTTAAAATGTTTTACTTCCATAACCAACCTTGACAAGATCCAACGAATTCAGAAAAAGTAAATGAAAACAACTTAAAAAAAAATCTATTTCACTTCCACAAATCATAATGAGGATATCGATTTTGAAATTTCCAAACAGAAAAAGGAATGATTTTCTTTTTCTTTGAAATAAAATCAGTTGTTTTAACGCCGTCTTTTTCTTTCTGTCTTTGGACTGACATCAGAAACAGACGTTACAGCAATGTACAGAAAAGAGGAAAAAAATATTTATTTGGAGAAAGGAGCCAATCATTTCAATATAGCATGATTGGGATTTATTTTTGTACAATCTTTCATCCACAAAAGAGGGGGCAGAGAGAGAAAGCTGTCAAAATTTGACAATAAATCAAGCTTCATTATTATTTATAGATTTTTTAACTCTTTATTTTAATTTACACAAAATTTTTAGCCTCCCTACAAGGTTTGTTGATCAATCTCTTTTCGTTATGAAGGTGGGGTATAATGGGTCGTATTTTGATTCAAAAATCCTATTCTAGAAAGTGACATGAAAAGAAAGAAATCACAAGTGTTGTTTTAAGATTCATTTTCAAATAATGATTAGGAGTACAGAACTTTAGAAGCTACTATAATATACGACAGTTTTCTTAGAAAACTGCTTCTTTCATGAGCGGATTTGACGTTTCGGTGAATAAAGTTAAAAAAAAAAAAATAAAGTTCTGTACTCCAAATCATTATTTGAAAATTAATCTTCTTAAAACAACAATTTCTTCCAGTTAACTTTTTTTTTAAATATATACGTCGGTTTCTCATTTCAATCAAATGCCAGAAAGAAAAATACAGCGTTAAAAAAAAAAAAAAAAAAAGATTTTATTTCAAAGAAAAAAAAAAAGAACAGATTCCTTTTTTTTCTGTTTTGAAATTTAAAAATTGATATCCTCATTACATTCATTATGATTTGTGGAAAGGAAATGGATTTTTTTTTAATATGAGTAATAAGTTGTTTTCATATTTTATTTTTTGAAGAAAACTTTTCTTCCTCAAAAAATAAAATAATTTAATAATCATTTCATAGTCTTCTAAAAAAAAAAAGCCGTGTTCCTTGTCAGTAATTTTTAGAAAAAGTGATTTCATTTATTTTTAGCTTTCATTTTTTTTAGGAAAAAACAAAAATAAAAACATTTTGCCCAGTTTACTAATGTCAGTGATCATTAAAAAAATACGAATTCTTTTTTTTTTTATTTAGAATTCAAATATAAACTGAAATTTTAAAATCCAACCCATTATTATTTAGTCTACTCTAAAAATGAAAGACAAAAAAGTATTTGACGGCGATTAGATTAAAAAGAAAGAAAAAAGACTTCTTAGAAAAACAAGTCTCAAACTCAACATAAGTAAGAAAATATAAAAATTTATTTAATTAAATATCGCTTACTAATTAGTTTATTCCATTTGTTTTCAACAGCGTAAAAAAGTTTGATTACATTGCCAAGAAAAGTAATTGAATTTAATTATTTTAGTTTACACCTCAAAATAAAACATTTCCAAATATATTTTGGTAAGTTTCTGAATTTTTTTTTTTTTTTTTTTTTAAATACGGTGCCCTAAGAAGGCCGGAGCAGAAGTGCGGCCGAAGCACCATGAGTAGTAACTAGTAAAGAAATAAACAAAAACGAAGGAATTTGTCCAAAATAACTAAAAAAAATAAAACAAATTTGCTAAAGAATATTTAGGCAGTTTTTTTAATTAGAAAATTAATCAACTAACGAACCCTTTTTTTAAACATTATGACTAAATGTCCATGGCAAAAATGGCGGTTTATTGAAGATCACGAAGTCTTTTTACTACTCCTACTGAATAAATATTGTCATTAATAAGGTCATATTTTTATTTTCACGTATCTTACACCAGGTGTGTTTTTTATCGAATACGGATTCGATTATTAAATAACAAAAGATACAATTTTTTATTTAATTTGCTGCGGTAATTTTAAATTTTGTTTCGTAAAAACATCGGTAAAAAAAAAAGTGAAAAGAAGAGTCATCAGTCAAATGCTGATTTCATAATTTAAAAATAGACGATTTAATTATAGTATTAAGAAGAGGAAAATACCTAAAAATGTCAACCGACAGTTCGAGGTGAAAAATGTCGAGCTTCAGGATCGAACCCACTTTTCTTAAAGAGTAGTGTCAACAAATCTCATCAATGCTAGTTTTGAACTGACATTCTCTAAAAAAAAAATGAAATTGGGTGACAAAAAATACCAGAGAACTTAGAAGAAAAGTGAATGATGATAATTAAAAAACAAAAAGAAATTGGATTACCACAATATGACAGTTTCCAAACATTAGAATTGGATCAGTGTCTCTAATTCCAGCTTAAACAATTTTCGGTTTTCATCAGAAAATTTACTAACAGAAATAAATAACAAAATACTTTTTTTTTTTTTAAAGAAATTATGTTTCTTTATATCCTTTCAATATAAAACATGTTTGTAAATTGTTTTTAAAAAGTTTAAGCTGTTAGTATTATTTTTATTTTATTCCTTAAAAAAACTTGGAAGACCCCCGACCACCACCACCAAAACAACAAAAAAAAACCCACACACACACACACACATTAAGTCATTTAATTTTTTTTTTTTTATTATTATTTCCTCTTCTTGGCCAAGTAAAAATCTTATCTTCCAAGTGAAGTTAATTTACGTGAAAAGCAAGTCAGGAGATTAAAAAAAAAGCAGGCGAAAAATATATTTTTTTATTTGACTAGGTGTGAAAAAGTCATTTAAAAAGTTTATTTTGTATATTAAATAAAAGATAAAAACGTTGAGAATATAGAAACTAAAAATAAAATAAGAGGAAAAACATGAGAGACCTTTTTGTGACCGCACCCAAATTAAAATCTCTTTTATAATAATAATAAAAAAAAAAAAAATATATATATATATTTTTTTTTTAGACCAGCCATCATTGGAAGACTGAAGAGTAAGAAGACCTTAGACAAGTTTTTTTTTTGGACAACAAAAAACAAAAATCAATACAACAATTTTCAACTTATCGATATCCACCTGAGTTTATAATTTTTACCGAAGTTTCTCTAAAACACGAGGAGGGATTATTTTATTCAGATAAAAATTACTTTTAGTTTTCAAAATCAAAAATTTTGTCATGACAGCCATTTTTAACCTGACTTCCTAATTTTGAAGGACTTAAAAAATAAAAAAAATAAAATAAAAATTTAAGAAATATTTTTCAAGGTCGTAAAATATATATTTTTTTTCTTCTTTCTTCACAGAACAATAGAGAACACCATGGCCACACCTTTTCCCCTAGCCAAAAATTGAAATAAGAATGGTAAGAAGAGGGAGCTGTAATTAAAAAAAAGAAAAAAGTCATTTGAATTATTTGTGTTAATTTCCTATTTACTCCTACGAAAAATAATTACCAAGTTCTTTTAAAACATCTCTTCCCACACCGCATATAAAATAACATGGGTAAAAAAAAAATAGATAAAAATAAAATATTTCACTACACTGAGCATTACAAAGAAAAAAAAAATCAAAACAAAAAAAAAAATACTATATTTTTTTTTTTTATCAATGATTCACCCTGAAAAATTTGTACAAAAAAAAAAAAAAAAAAAAGAAAAACCAGAGTTATAAAGACTAGGAAATCTTGGATTATCAGGGGCCTGCTTTCGATTTGGTCGTCTACTTATTTAGTCAATTGTTCTTTATTGGCAACTCTGGCCACCCGTAGTCGAAAAAAAGAAAGAAAAAAATGATCGATCAAATTTCTTCCGGCGCGATATCCTGTTGTAACCTTTTTTTTAAAATTTAGAAGCGTTATCAATAATCTCATTAAATTTATAAAATAAAGCCCGGAAAACCCGTCTGAAATCATTAAAGAGATTTTAAAGGAAACAGAACAAAGTCTAGATGATTTGAGCGATATTACTTTTTCAAACACTTAAAAAAAATAAATAAATAATGAAAAAGGAAGATTTCGACTTAAAACCTTCTTTCTCTGTGCGAAGATTTGTCAAAAAAACCAACAAATTACCAAACAGTGGAGAAAGTACGACTTCTATACCAATGAGTAAAAGCTAAAAGATCTAATACAATGAAAATTATGGAAAAATCTAATTTTTTACTAACTTCTAATAAAAACTTTTCGAATTGTTTCTTACCTCGCCTTTCTGTATCCAATGCTGTTTGTTAGGGCGCAGCCATGTTTACTATTGTTCGGTGTGTTCCGGAAAATGACGAGAACGTATTCGTTAATTTCCGTAAATACCCGGAATGTTACTGATTTAATTTTTTTAAATATCGGTTTATCGATTAATTTTTATTAGTTTTTTTAAATCTTTTATAAGGAGAAAAACGTATTTTCTAAAGGTTTTAATCATATTAAATCAGGCAATTTTAGCTTATAAATAAGCAGACGAAATAATTTTTACCGTAGTTTTTTTTCACACCAATTCAAGATAAGTGAGTATGTGATAAGTTATGGACAAGATTCCTTTCTCGCTTCTCAATGATAGTCTTACTCATTTATAAATAAAAGGCAACTGCTTATTGACGAATACCTACAAAAAGTATCTGTTCACAGACTAAATTTGTCGGACTTGGTGGCTAAAATAGTTGCATATCTCGCTCTAAAGTAAAAAAATCGAATACTGATTTTCAAAGCAGTCAGGCCTTTTGGCGTAACACAATCTTTAACTCTTTTAGAGGTCATTGCATTTTTGTGTACGTTGTAACAAATTCGATTCTTACTTAATGTTGGCCTTATGCCAGACAAGCTGAAATTTCTTATTTTGTTTGTAAATATTTTCATAGCTTTGATAAGTTTTTCAAGGTAAGAAGTGGCCGAGACAATGATTTTGCTTTGCAACTGTTGGGCAAATTAAATACAAAATAACCAACGGTCCAACACGTATTTTTTAAAATTATTTGCAAAAAGGAAAGTCCTGAAAATGTTGCACACACACACACACACACACACACACATATACGCGCATACACACGCACATACGCGCGCACACACAGGCACATACGCGCGCGCACACACATATGGGAGGTGCTGAAAAGTTCTGGTTCGATTAAGAATCACCCCTATCTCACCCCCACAAAAATATCGGTCATTCGGTCACATTTAGGATGTGGGTCAAGCCGAGAATTTTTCAGCACCCTCACGTTTTAGGAGGTCGGGAACGCTGTGACACTAAAAACACATTCTTGCTCCTCCGCACATTTTCCTTAAGAGGAAAGATGAAACCGTATATTTATTCTAAAAATACTCCCTGAATGAAAAGGAAATAAATAAATAAGGTGTGTAAGGTAAAAATTAGACAATTAAAATCGCGTGACACAAGCTACGGGGTGACAATAAAACGTTACACCTTTGGAGATGGCCGAGTGGTAAAAACGTCGGATTATATACGAACACAGGTTTCGCTGTTCAAACTCTGACAATACGGAATTAATGAAAAACGTTTTGGTTTTACCTTGTGACTCTTTATGATGAAGTAACTTAACAACACACAATACAAGAATATTCCTTGTTTTGCGTGTTTATATGCCACATATATATGTGTGTATTTTTATTTAATTCTAAAGCGTTATTATTTCATACATCATAAAATAAGAAAACAAAAATGTCTCTTCTTTGTTAATGATTCGCCTTGAGATCGTATTAAAAAATAATTGAATTCTCCGGGATCAAATTAGATGAAAAATAATTAATTAATTAATTAATTTCAAAAATAAAACCAGCATTTGTATAATTATATTAATAAATTCTCTCATCTTCAAAGAAAGAAAAATCAAGGAAGAGAAGTTTTTTTAAAAATTAAATAAAGTAAAAAAAAAATAGCGAATAAAATTTATAAAAATTCAGCTTTAAAAAATAAAAATCTATTTTTTTATTGAAAAAAAAAGCGCATCAGTGAAAAAAGACTAAAAATAAAATAGTTAACAACTTTGGCGATACCTGTGTACGTGAAGACGTTGAAAGTGTGTAGTAAGCGTGTATTTGTGTACACACGCACATACACATCAGCGTAATCCAGTTAAATTAATACTGATTTTCATGAAATGAAAGACACATCGATAATTGGTGAGAAATACAATTTATTCTTCGTAACCTGTTCATGCCGAACAAAACTACGTACAACGTAGACAGGTCTCTGTATTACACACAATCCTATCTTAGTCTGCCACAAGGCTACAAGTATAGAGTCCTCAGTGAGTACCAGGTCTACAAATCAATGAACGATTCATTAGCCCAGTCATAGCGAAGTACACATGACCTGGTTAATGCTGATGAGACGAATTTGTCGACCTTCATGGTCGACAAATTCGTCTTATTTGAAAGATTGACGCTACACAATCTTCCAAGTTTTATATCTCCTTATTTAGCTCAGTACTGAAAACAGAGCTTAAGCCTTGTGTGTAGTTCAGTGATGGTAATATGGCAGATTTTACAAGCATGTGAATATATGGTTGATTATTGTAATGAATAGTGTTTATTATCGTTATAGCGTTTGTGAGGCTGTATGTACACTGTACAGAGACATTGTTTTGCTAATCTTTCACGATTTATCTGCCTCGAAAATCAGCACTCATGACCTCGGCTTTTGCCTGAAATCGAACCGTGAAAACACCGATCAAAGACTCTCAGTCTAAATTATCGCATTTTCTGTTTTTTTTTTTCTCTCTGGGAATAGTTAGATTAGGATCACAGATAAAATATTTGGAAAGTGTCCGCTATAACAGTGCCATTTTCTCCCATCTTTGTTTCCTGAAGCTTTTAATATCATGAACCGTTTCTTTCGTTGATCTTTATTCAATGAAAAATTAAACATAAGCAAGACAATAAAGCCACTAAGACGCAATGTCAGTAACCCTTACTGAGTGTGAGAGAATATGAGAAAATAAGACATTATTAAGGAGAGAGAACAATAAAAGAACAGGAATTAAGAAGACAAAAGATAACGATTGACATTGCCTTTCAAATTTTGAAAACCAAAATTACCTGTAAAGCAAGAAACCGGAAGAGAGTTCCACAAGTCACGTGGACGTACTATGTGACAAAACACTTTTTTTAACCAATGAAAACACATTTAACTTTCGAATTTTCGGGGCCTAGCTAAGCCCATAAGATCGTATAAAATACAAAATACGACGCTACAAATTCAATAGAAGAAAGATCTTTCGACGCAGCACATTCCCTTTGACTCCGCCGACTGTAACTTGTACAATTCTCTTATCACTCACGATTAAAATAGTTGTTAACCTCTACTCCCTATAAATCCTTTTCACCTATGAAAACGTTCACACACAGATACATACACACCAACTTTTTTTTAATTATCTAGAACTATAGTCAGAAAAGGACTTGCTTTTGGATGGAACTTAAAACGCACAGAACATTCATTTTATCCGTATCTTCGTTTACCAAGAATTTTCTTTTTAATTTCAAAAGTATACCAAAACTAACTTTTCTTTTTTGGATATAAAATTCGTTTCACTGTTTTTGAAATGCATGGATTCCCTTTTCTATAATATTCGAATAACTTCTTTTCTGGATGTATTTTCAAACATGATTGGCCGAAGACTCAGAATTGACTGGATATTAATTACTTTTGCTAAAAGTAATATTAACGATGAAGAATCAATGAAAATGATATTCATTTTATATTTTGTTGAAACTTCGAAAATGCACAAAAATAAATAGAAATACATTTTCAAATTCCCCCTACAACTACAGTTTCGTCAAGTCTAAAAATAAACACGTTAAAGCAGATTTGGTGTCTTTTGATGCGGACGTAATAGTAAGCACACGACGTGACTTTTCTCAACCAATGAAAATTAATTAAATTAAATTCGGTTCATATAAGAACAGATCAAAGCAACACAGACGATTCATTTTATCCGTATCCCCTTTTACGAAGAAAGCACACACAGCAACATACACAAGTGGACTCACAAACAAGAGGACTTACAGCAAGTACACACAAGAGTACCCACAACAAGCACACACGATGCAGTCACTTACTTACATCACGCCGAAGAAAGCCTTCTCATTCCAACACTCATGCCATGCAGAGAGATCGACCAGAATGGGTCTGGTTAGTACCAAGATGAATGACCGCTTCGGAACATCAGGTGTTGTAATAAGCTTGGGTGTGCGGATGGTGTAATGGATAATTGCTTGGAATTGTTAATTGAAGAGCCGAGTTCAATATATCCTTTAAGAATTTGTCGGAGTTAGCTCCTCCTCAGTTTCCTTAATCCTTCAACAGGGGTCTCTCTCCCCTGGCTATAAATACTGGCTGACTCTTCGCCTCTCTCTCTCTTTCGACTCAGGCCTTGGGCCGCTACCTCACACGGAGACGAGGTAAAATCGTTCTTTTTCCACTTACACCAATACGTGACCTCTCACAGATACAGCGTTTCCCATATTCTGGGAACGCGCTAAGAACAATACACGTACGTACGAACACTTACAACACACACACATAATTTCTCCATACAAACCCTATGTAACTTTCCATGCCTTTGTGTATTAATATATATTTGTTTACCCATATATATCGGTCTTGTTTGTTTTCTTTGGACATAATTAAATCCCAACATTCTCATGTAGTTGAACCGGCTAGCAGGAAATTTTAACCTTTTCTGATATCTCTTCACATCTTCACCCCCACGGTCGCTACAAATTTTATACGGTCAGTGCAAAATAAATTTTATACGGTCAGTGCAAAATAAGTTTTATATGGTCAGTGCAAAATAACAGTTCAATTGGAATTTTAGAATGAAGCAGAAATGTATTTTAAGAAAAGCAATATAAAAGCATTATGAAATATTTTTTTAGTAGAGCAAATGTCTTTGATGCCCCTTGAATGTATCTTCACACATGGGTATAGATTCTTTCAAGAGTAGCAATTTTACATATTCTTTGGAATAAAACATTAAAAGACACCAAAGGAAATTGGTACAGAAATTCAGGAGAAATAAACACAAATAAAGTATTTCATTTCTGATTTCTGAGAAATTGTCAATATTTTTGTATTATTTCGAAATATTGTTATTTATTGGCTGATGTAGGATATGTGCTGAGTTTATAATAACATTTATACCAACGAAGATGACAACTGTAGTTTAAAATAGACTTTGTTGCAGACTGGTGAATGTATTTTTTGTTATCAGAAGGATTTATGATGTCGGTGTTCTTAAATATTCGTCCACAACAAATTAAGATATAAAAGGAATATTGAAAACAAATCATGCAAGAAAATTCAGAGTGAAGACAAACATAATTAAAAGTGTAACAATAACATTGATTTATATACAATTGACATATACAATTGGGTTGAATATTTTTGGATGAATGAGGATGGTTGAATTAGATTGTGTAGAGTATTTTTGTGAAGTTTCAGCGTGTGTGAAGCTGTTATTAAGATTTGTTTGTAAAATTAAACTAATTATTTGGTTATTTACAAAAATGTCCTTTGTGCGAGTTCAATCAATAGTGTGTGTGCGTAAGTTTGTTTGAGTTATTGTCCAAAATTGGTAGGAGTTGTGTCCCTTTAGTTGTTTGGATGTTTGATTGATTGTTTACTAATACTTATTAGGCAGTGAGTAAATATCACTTTTTAAGTATTGTAAGTAACTGCTAGAAATTGTTCCTGAGAGAGCGTGGTTGTTGTTTGCTGAGTCAGAGAAGTTTGCGCGGTAAAAGTGTAGTTGGTCAAGGTTTTGACTTGCGTGGATTAGTTTGGCATTTCTCTAGGGGTGAAAGTTTGACTGCTTGAGTCGATTCAGATTCTTCTATTTATAGAGTTTTGGTCAAGAAATTAGGCCCTAGAGCGCTGGGCGCGAAAAGACATTTTCGCTTGAACTTGTTACAGTTCTAAGGGTCTGAGCCAATGAGAAGTCTCGTTTGCTGAAACTAGAGTGTTGATTGGTTGATAGGTGATTTTTGGTGTAAAGTGGATTATACCGGAGTGGTGAGAGGTTAGTATGGATTATTCCATCAACTTCGTATTTCATTTCTGAGATGAATAATTGTCAATATTCTTGTATTATTTCGAAATATTATTCTCATCTTCGCTGATATTGATGTTATTATAGACACAACGTTTCGGCCAAGTACCATCTGGTCATCATCAGGTATCCCTTTATTGGCTGATATAGGATATGTGCTGAATCTATAATAACATTTATATCAACGAAGATGAGAACTGTAGTTCAAAATAGATTTTGTATTTCATTTCTGAGATGAGTAATTGTCAATATTCTTGTATTATTTCGAAATATTGTTCTCATCTTCGCTTATATAGATGTTATTATAGACACATATCACAGGGACAAAATATCGCAATAATCAAGGGATATCCCATATCAGTGACGAGAGTGTACTTGGTCGAAACGTTGTGACTATAATGACTTTTATATCAACCAAGACGAGAGCAATAGTTGGAAATAATACAATAAATACAATTTTTTAAAAAATTATATATAATTTTAAAAAATAATAATCGATTCTTAAAATGTGGAAAAAAGAACCTCTCGTGCATCAGTAAATACGGGACACATCCTTCAGCATGAAAATAAGGGACAATCCCACATTTTGAAGACAAAATACTCGCCACAACAACCGAGTAAAAAGAATTGGAAAAACTCGCCAAAATTGCTGACCAAATACAAATAGGATATCAAGACTGAGGTGTGAATTCGTTACACATTTGCATTCCAATAAAACCAAACAGTTTCGGCAATTTTCAGGCGGTACTCGCAAGTTTATCTAATAGAGTATGATAGAATCGTCCATATTTTCTACTCACCCCCGTGATAAAATACACTCTTCCATCAAAATCAGTTTTAACCAATCAACACCTCACATTGCAAATCTCGACTTTTCATTGGTCGAGACGACACCAAAATGTGTAACAATTGTCGAAGACCTATTTTCGCGCCAAGTCCCTTAAGCCTACTTTGGATTCCCAAAACAAATAAAAAGGACCATTTCGACCCAATTCACCAGTCAGTCACTTAGCTTCAGAGAGATGCCACACGAATCCACGCGTCTCACTATTTTGACTTAAGAAACTTTTCGCGCGTCAACTGCTGACTCAAACACCAACATTATTCTCTCAAAATTCACTTACAACTTTCTAAAAAAAAGTGTTCTTACACACTACTAAGATAGAAATTGTATTTAACAAAATATAAACAAAGAAGAATCCAAGGTAAACAACTCTAGAAAATTAAGACATTTATACTCTACTTTAATCACGCACACACATTTCTGTATAAGTAAATATTTTCCATTTTACTCTATTTAACCAGTTCTTTAATACATGAACAATTTTGAACTGTAAATCGATAAGACACCCAATTTATACATGGTCAATCCTTGCATTATCAAACCACAAGTTTTCTAATTGTATATTAATTGTACATAAATGTCTGTTGTTTTTATTGAAACCTTAATTACCGTTGTTTCTTATTCAATAGCCTTGTGATTGATTCGTTTTGAATGCCTATATTCTATATTGTTGTGGATTAATATGGTGAACATGCCCGTAAACTAACCATCTCAATATTAAAACCTTCTGATAACAAATTCAAACTCATAGCAATCCCAATAAGTACAGTCTCTTCAAAGTATTCAACAACAAAATCTAAACATTGTTTACAACCTTTTCTTCTTACCAACACTAACACACAGGATAGCTACAATTTCATTCAATAGTGACGACGACTGTAGCGAGACGTATGTCGGAGTTAGCTCTTCCTCAGTTCCTTAATCCTTCAACAGGGGTCTCTCTCCCCTGGCTATAAATACTGGCTGACCCTTCGCCTCGATCTCTCTTTTCCACTTAGGCCTTGGGCCGCCACCTCGCGCGGAGGTGAGGTAAAACTCTCTTTTCAACTGACACCAATATGTGAGCTCTTATAGATACAGCGTTTACCAAATTCTGGGAACACGCTAAGAACAATACACGTACGTACGAATACTCACCACAACACACATACATAATTTCTCCACACATACAATATGTAACTGACAATGTCTTTGTTTAACTTGTTATTAATATATATTTGTTTGCACATGTATATCGGTCTTGTTTGTTTTCCTTATATTCTTTGGACTTAATTAAAGTCCAACATTCTCATGTAGCTGGACGGGCAGGAAATTTTAACCTTCTGATATCTCTTCACGTCTTCACCCCACGGTCCGCTACACGTACGCATAAAAGCCACCTATTTTACATTTGTTATAAAAATGATGGATATCATTTTTTTAGTGGACAATATTGACGAAATAAGCGTTTTACCATCAGATTCCAGAAAAGAATTAGTACATGGACTCTTTAAACAAGAGGTGTTGGAGTTAGCTCCTCCTTAATTCCCTAATTGTTCACTAGGGGTCACTCTCCCTACATTATAAATACTGGGCGAATTCTTGCCTCGTTCTCTTTTTCATTTCTTCATTTCAGCGAACACATCTACAAAGTAATCTCTCGCAGAAGATAGTGTCTTCCCATTCGTTGGAGACGCCATGAACATTATACACACATGCACGTACGTATGAACATTCACCAAAATACAAACTCTTTACGTTCACACACAAACACAAATTTTGATATCTTTGTCACTTGTAAATTTGTTGTTTAATACATATATTTGTTGACATATATATATATCGGTCTTGTTTGTTTTCTTTACATCTTCGGTTGGACTCAACTTGAATTCGCCATGTTCTTGTAGTTGGACCTTCTTTTAGCAGGAAATAAACAGCACGTGTTCCTAATTCAACAACACGTAAACCCACACGGTCCTCTACATAGGCTACTAGTAGTACTAGAATTTAATTTTGGCGTATGGCGGTACTTCCCAGTATAGCTGGCCACTTGTATTCGAGGATACCCGTCTACTAGGGTGGCTGGTCAATCCCTACTGCAGAAGCTTAATCAAGCGCATTTGTGCATATTCAACACGCACAGAGCCTACCTGTGGTTTATACTGCAACTATTATGAGCAGACCTTATTTACAGTTTCAAAGAGCGTGTTATCTAGCGTGATCAACAATTTGAACAAGGCCAGCACGCTCAAACCCTCGGCCACGATGACTTGTGACTTCATGCTAGCACAGGTATCGACGGGGCATCGTCTACCCAGTTTAATTCACAAGGCTTGGGTCAAGCCGTGGTATGGTTTTCTGGCACTTTGCAAAGGTGCCGCACGCTGAGATCGACCCCTTCAGTCCGATAACATCAGGAAGCCTTCTTTTTGACAAACTGACCATAGTGAGATTCGAACCCTGGTCTCATGGTCAGAATGCGAATATTCTAACCACTCGGCCACTTCCTAGTATATTCTACACAAAGAACGTAACGACATCAATATTAAGTACGGATATTTTTTTAATAATGATATCTTATTAATCGGCATAGCTATTCCATATTTCGTCTGTAGACAAGATGGAGTAAGATGGAGTCCTTACTGCAGATCAACAGGTATTAGCACATCCATACGGAGGGGAGGGGCAAAAACTACTTCAAAAGTACGTAGAAATTGTTAGACGATTCCAACTCCCAAACCATGGCATTCAGCAAAACATGATATAAAACAACCGGACAATCAATACATTCAACTCCAAGACAACTGTGTGCTGAAAAATACAACAAAACAAAAGCCGAATTCGATCACAAACTACAATTGGGTACAATCCGCCCATGAAAAAGTTCTTATCAGGAGCATTGTGCCCGCGTGGAAACTGTCAAAGATTTAATGCGTTTACTGTCACTGACAGATACCCTGTCCCTCATATCTATCATTTTGCTGTTGGTTTACAAAGATCTCATCAAAACTTACTACCAAATTCCTTTCGCGCAGATAGACATGCATAAATCATATTAATTATCACAATTACTCTCTTTAAGTTCACCGGGATGTGCAAAAATATTTCGTCACCATCATACTTTATTGTACCCTGGGAGACGAGGTAGAATGAAAGCAATCATCGTGTGCTTTTTATCTCAATTGATAAAAAATGGCCCCAATTTTGTCTTCATTGTCACATGCAAAAAAAATACAAGCATCTCAAGTCACCACCAAGAAACTTCAGCAAACCAGATGCATGATTCAGAATTTATGAAGAATAAAAAAAATGTCCAGATTGATGTTGTATAGAACATTCCCGACAACCAGTTAGAAGTGTTTGAGGGTTTGACAGAAATATCCAGATTCTCTTCTTGTTTCCAACATATATGAAGCTTTTGTATTAACATCACACTATCAAGCAGACGAAATATTCAGAACCTTCGATTCAAATTCGTCGATACAGGAACGCATGGAAACACATTACCAATGTAGCCGGATGTTTCGTAAGCAAGCAAGAAAAAAAAAAGAATAGATGAAGCAGAATTTCCAAACTGTAATTCAGTCAAGCGGAACAACAGTAATTGCATACAATGGAACACCAATAAATACTATGGTAATATTGATAATCCAAGCAACTACAACTCAGTCTGGTGCGACAATGACTTCCATATTGTTGATGTAGAGGGGCCAGCAGTTCTCGGGATACCATCATTGTATCTCCTTTCGTTAGTTAGCACAATCGTTAGCACGACCGCTACTTCATGTCAATACCTTATAAACAATGGGCTATTCCGCGTTTTGATAAACAAAACGCATATCAGAGACGCTACTTTAAGTGATAAAAAGAATAAAAGAAAAAAGAAAAAAGGAGGGAAGACAGAAATGTTTAACGGTTGTTTCAAGGAAATTGGAAAAGTTGTCAATTTCAAAACTTTTCATTTGTACTCCCTTACTTCTTAAAATAACGACCAGCCTTCATATTCATGATTATTATTGCAATACTTTGTTAAAGTTGTTAAGCTCAAATATTTAACGATGCGTTAGGGGAATATCTACGGATATTTTATTGTCGTAAAACTCGACATGATTTTACTCAATCATTAACTTAATTAAGATTCTTCAGAAAATGAAAATAGGAAATCGTTAAATTTTCACGGTCTTTCTAGTTAGAAAGACTAAGATTAGTAACCTTAGATTGCACTGAAAGAAAACATGCAGCACAACAAAATATATGATAAAGCAAGGGCAGCAGTCAATAGAATAGAGAATCAGCACACTTCGATAAAATTGGTCCAATGCCAGTGTGGGATTACACCACCTTGTTTGTCAGGGAACATCTCCTACCGACCGCTAGCTGGCGTTGTTGTCGTGAAGAAAATGGCGACTTACCGCGTCAAAACAAGCGACACCGTATCGCGAGTGTTATCTGTCGACGAAAAAAGAGGGCTCACGTAAATTCTCTTAAAGAGGGTGCTAAACAAGGAAGAATATTTCCAGTTTACATTTCACAATTCTCGGCATTATTATTGGTGGTGTAATGGATAGCGGCTCGGATTGAGGAATCGGAGAGCCGAGTTCAAATTCCAGTCAAACCCATTACATTCACTTAGGTGCTAATACCCTTGGGAAAGGTATGAATCCTCTTCTTCTCCCCCCCCCCCAGCAGGACATACCGGGTTCTATAGCATGGGATGGCAAATGGTCTCCCGCAGAAAATGACAACCTACGGCGGAAAAAATCTGCCTCGTCAGTCATGTATCGAAATATACCTGATCGGCTAAGCGTGTATCACACATGACACATAAATAAACTGATATAGTAACACATTTATTACACTGGCGAAACAGAATAGCTGAAAGAAAAGACTGGCAAACATACATTATTTTCAAAGAGATTTTATACACCGCTATGTCATACAAGAAAGCATATACAAATACAGGGTGCGATGGGTAAATCGTCGCCATTTTATATTTTTAATTTCGCGCATGCGCGTTGTTTGTATTTTTATTTAGTCGACTGCACAGTATAGTAGGGTTAGTTGGATACTGTCTGTGTGAAATAGAGCACAATGACACAATTGACTTCGCCAGAAATTTGGAAATGGCATGCTGAACTGTTTGGCATTCGCGCCGGAAACTCCATTACGAACATTTCAGAGTGTTTGGGTGTCAATCTAAGGATAGTGCAGAGAATTCGGAAAGAGTTATAGGAGTCTAATGGTGATTACGAAGGTACGGCAGCTCGGAAAACTCACTCTGAGTGTTCTGATAAGAAAATAACTCTCGAATTTGTTGGCGAAGGCCTAAGATTCAACACAGAAGCCTATATCAAGTTCCTTGAGGAGGTAGTGCTGCCCTGGATCAAGAGGGTTGTTGCTGGAAGACCCTATGTCTGGCAACAGAACTCTGTATCATGCCCCGGAAGCAGAAGAACCCAGTCATGACTCAGACAATTTCTGCGACGACATAACCCCCTTACATTTGGCCACGTAACTCCTCAGACTTGCAACTCCATTGATTATTATGTGTGGAACGCAGTTGAGCGGGAGACTAACAAATCTCTTTGTAACACCAAAGATGAACTGAAGGAAAGGATTATGGTAACATTGGCCAGCTTAAACAAGGAAACCACACAGTAGCGGAAGTGAATGGTCTTCAATTTAACGAAATTTAATATCAAATCTGAAAATATCTTCTTCTTTAGCATGGTGTCAATAGTGTCAATCCAGGCCCTGAAAAGATCAGCTGTGGAAGAACATGCTATATCTGATAGGCAAGAGACTTACGAGAATTCTCGGTCCTTCCTGCTGACGTGTCGGTATTCATTTCAAACCTGGCCGTATTGCGAGATTTATTAGAGAAAGATGAAACTTTTCTATGGGAAGAAAACCACAATGAATGCTTTGAAAATTTGTAAACAGAGGTTAGTCAGAACTGAATCCTTACGCATTTTGACACATGCCAAGTTTACTAACAAATTCAAGTCTGAAAAGACATGAGTTGCAGCTCCAATAGCGATCATCTGCCTTTGTGTAAGATAGATTCACGAGGGTCACGTGACTGCCGGCGAATGACCTCAGTTCGTGGGGTGACGAACTACAGTTGCTATGTAGACCACAGACATGTCTGCCCACAGCAATTAGGAGAACAAATTGAAAACCACACACTAACGCCAAGGATCATAGCGGAGACCACCGGCTTGGGCGTTTTCCCCTCGGGAAATACTACATTATTAATCTTGCTCTTTCACACTGCTTGATGTATACGTTTTATAGTTTCTCTGCGTGCGATAAATAGTGGCATATATATATATATATATATATATATATATATATATATATATATATATATATATATATATATATATATATTAAATAAAAACAAAAACAGACCACTATTTTAAGACATTTTTATGTTTATACATTCTTTTTATAGATACAAATATTTAAGTAAATGTTTTGTTTTATAATAAACAGCATTAAACAACATTTACCGGCCTGAATGTCCGAGAAATTTTCATAGAACATTTTCGTCCTCCGACAGGATTCGAACCTGTACCCTATACGGAACCGTCATATAGCCAGACGTGCCTTAACCGTTTCGGCCACAGAGGAGCGTTCGGTTAGCAAGGTCGATTTTACTGTCTTTAAACTTTAATCTTCCATGATTCTCTCACGTACATTCATATCTGCTCATGACGTATCAAATGTAAACAAATGACGTCACACATTATGAAATGGACAAAGTCCGACAATTATTTAAAGACATTTTTATGCTTATACATTCTAGATACAAATATTTAAGTAAATGCTCTGTTTATAATAAACAGTATTAAATAACATTTACCGGCCTGAATGTCCGAGAAATTTTCATAGACAGTAAAATCGACCTTGCTAACCGAACGCTCCTCTGAAACGGATAAGGCACGTTAGGCTATATGACGGTTCCGTATAGGATACAGGTTCGATTCCTCTCAGAGGACGAAAATTTTTTATGAAAATTTCTGGGACATTCAGGCTGGTAAATGATACCTGTTTATTATAAAACAGAGCATTTACTTAAATATTTGTATGTATAAAAAGAATGTATAAACATAAAAATGTCATAAAATAATTGTCGGACTTTGTCCATTTCATAATATATATATGTTGTATCAAAATACTTTTACAAAATTTGGGGGCGGGTCCTTGACATCAAAACAAAGAAAAATATTCAGATAAACATATATCCACAAATCCTTCGTTCTTGAGTTATTAAGTTTAAAATAAGTTTATCGAAGATGGCGCTGTGTTGCCGTAAAGACTAGGTTACATTTGTCATTCGTGTACATTTGTGTCTTGTCTGTCGTCAACGTTTAACGTGTGTATTAGTGAGTTCACAGAAAAGTGTTCAGTTTAACAATGGCAGGATATTCATATCGAGAGCAGGCAGGTATGATTTTTACATACGGCCGCGCGAATGGTAATGGGACTGGTACCAAGCGTCATATCGTTTGGTATGACGCTTGCGTTGTATCGTAAATGTCCGGGTTCGATGCTCGGTAGTGGATGTGCTCTGCTGATGAGTTCCAAATAGCACGAAATTGCCGTCCAGTGCTTTCTACATTCTGTTGAGGATTTTTCTAGACTCGATGAATTACTATAAATGATTATTCAAATCTCCCAAAATTTCTATCAATTGTATATCCTTACTTGGTCCAGATTCTAATGTTCTGGAGTGAGCGGCTTGGGGAAAGAAAACGTGACTCCTGGGAGTACAATCCGTTGGGTTATGTATACTTGGATGAGTATCACCACCGGAATTTAGTGAGTAGCTGGGCTATATTGAGTCTAGTTAGTTTCTTCCTCATTGATGCCCGTTGGTTCAGTGGTATGACGCTTGCGTTGTATCGTAACGGTCCGGATTCGATCCTCGGTAGTGGATGCGCACTAATGATGAGTTCCATATATATATATATATATATATATATATATAGGTACATCCATGAGATCGCTAAAAAAAAAGAGCGTAGCATGATGAATAAGACGCCAAACTTGACGAAAACAAAATTTTATCGTCTAAATGCTTATGTTATTATTAAGAGGAAAGACCAAAGTTTTTTTTAATTATTTTAAAAAATGTTTACTTCTTTTTAGAAAATTCTAAATTTTGATTAAAAAAACCTTGTTTCTCTTTGTATCACCGGAACTAGTAAAATAACATATAAAATTTTTAGCAAGGTTTTTTTGTATGACACACATTAATTTGAAAAATCTTGCAAAAATAAAAATAATTGTCGGATGTTAATGAAACTCTAAGGAACTATTTACAGATGATCGAAATTATTATAAATATGTTGTTTTTTTATTATTAAAGTCATAGCAGAAATATTTATTTATATATTTATTACCCCCCACCCATAACTAATTTTATGAAAATGCTAGAAATTCGTTCGCGTGGGGTTTAGTGATTACAATAGTTAAAAGCACAAGGCTTTGAGGAATGCAAGTCATTTTTTTAGTTGTTAATTGGATCCCCCTACCTGAAAATCAGCTCTGAATTGTAACATACAAAACTCAATAAAACAAATATATTATTTAATTTCAAATGTTTCATTTGCTTTTAGTTGTTTTTATGAATATGGACAATATTTTCTGAAAGCAAAAAATATTTTAGATGAAAAATGAATTTTTAATACAATTATTTGTTATTTCTTTAATTATAATAGATTTTTACATTTAAGTTGTTAAAATATTATAAAACAAGTTAAAAGCCGCATCAGCTTTCGCAAGTGTCCTTATGAGATAGATCTTTTTTAGCGCGTTGTAAATTGTATCATTTTGACTAATTAGAAGATCCACAGTAATTAAGAAATGTAATTTTGTGTTTATAATCGGACTGTAATTATAAAGTACGGAAGACCAACCAGAATACAATTAAGTTGCGTTATTTGAGTTGAGCATTGTTCTCCGCTGTTAAGGTCTTTACTTTTGCGAAACACGTGTGGAGAAGTTAATTTGATTTTTCAATTTCAACTGAGAAGGGTACCTACAAGTATCGGTATCATCTTATGAAATTTATATGATCTTATTTTTATATTAATCTCAGTTATGACATTTTTCCATAAATGAAATATCAAAATTAATAATAAAATGAATGGAAATACAAATAACACAGTAAAATGTAGTAAATGTACATAAAATTATAGTATTTTATGTACACTTCTGATAAAATTTCATTAGAAAGGTACCAATAAATTAATTAGATACCTTTCTTATGAAATATGAAATTTAATCTCCCTCTTAACAGTATTATTTTAATTTCTTTATAATATATTTTCCATAAAGCATCGTAAACGTAAAGGTGAAAACTAAGTACAAAAAAAATAAATTAGAGCGCTGAAAGTTTTCCTTAAAAATAACGAGGTAAATAATTTGTCCACTTAAATCTAAATAACTTCACTTTTCGCCTTCCGTAGAACAAATTATGATCACGTAATCCGTTAATACGTCATTCAACACCTGTCAAGTGACGCGAAAGGTTATGACCTGCTTTGTTTTATTTTCAAATTACATCTCGGCGCAGAAGCTAATTCAACCTTGGTTCAAAATATTTTAAATAAACATTATAATTTCTGATTTTCTTAAAATAAGTTTTGAAAAAATGATAATTGATTTTTAAAAGAATTTCAAAGTGAGATTTTCATCTTTTTTATAAAATGGAAAGAAACGCAAGCCGTGATCGATTATCTGTCAATTTTGCTGACTCAAAAATTAAAAAAAAAACAAGATTTTTAACGAAAATTTCGGACGTGTTCGGGAACGATTAAAAATGTAAAAAAATACCCCCAAAATACTTTGATCTTTCCTCTTAATAATAACATGAACATTTAGACGACAAAATTTTGTTTTCGTCAAGTTTGGCGTCTTTTTCATCATACTATGCTCTTTTTTAGCGATCTCATGGAGGTACCTAATAAAATACAAGTATAAAGTTTGTCACTTAGCTGATTGATGTTACCTTCAGCATCGCTGGTTTCGCAGACAGACCCCCCAGGAATCATTCCGTCCAGGGGGTATCAGCGACTGATTTTATACTTCTCGATTTTTTTATATCTGAACTTTTCGTTGCAACAAGGTTGATTTTTTTTCATAGTGTATATCTGTGTGGGTTCATGCGGCTGCGCCCGTCTGTGTGTATGTACGTATGTGTAGAATGTTGTGTTTTTCTTTGTCCTTTTCGTCATTTTTTCAAATTACACTCACTTTTTATTGTTTTGTTTTGTTTTTTAGTTGTTTTTTTTTTACTTTTTCTCTCTTTTTATCTCTTCTTTCAGTTGTAGCGATTTTGACATCCGGTTTTCCAGACATTCGTTGTCCTTGTTAATTCTTGAGCGTTCTTGTGTTTTCCTGTGTTAGGAAAATTGTATTTTTCATATAAATATTTTTTAATGCTTAAATGATAAGGTAAATAATTATATATGTCTTCACTAGGTCCTTATTTCGCTTTCTTATCTGATTTGGTAGCATTTTAAATATTAGGGTATTAATTGCAGGAGGTTATGTTTATAATTAAATTTTTATTTACTGTTGTTTGAATTTGTATGCATATATATATATATATATATATATATATATATATATATATATATATATATATATATATAGATAGATATAGATAGATATAGATATAGATATATAGATATATATATATATATATATTTGTATATTTTTCCACCGCTTGCAACGCATTTTTTTAATATTTTTTATTCTTCCCCTAAAGGGCTGTTTCGTACATAAACGCGTCGCACTGAACTACATTTGTTTTTTTTTTGACGACTTCATAAAGGGTTTTTCTATCTTATGATTGGGTTAAGCTTTTAAACCTTTTATTAGACTATGAAATTTAATTTAATTTTCTTTTTATGCTAATTATTTAATGCGAAAATTGGTAATGTCGGCAAAAACCCGTTAACTCATATCTATGTTTAAATCAATTTTCATTATTTAGAAACTTAATAATGTGTGGTTTTTCATGTGGGCATAAATAAAATAAAACAAAATTCTCTAGACACTTCACGACATATCATGGTGCCAAAAGCTATCTTTCGCTGTGACTGACCAGACGATGTGCGTACATGAATGCCATCATTCGCTTTGAAATGGATACCCCGACCCTGCCACGGCTCGACCTCTTTCCGAAGGTGACTGATATGTGGATAAGAATTAACTGTTAGACCACCTAACCAAAATGGCCGCCCCAGCCGTTTCCATAGTAATTAATTTTGCGAATGAACATGCTTATAAAGATGCGTAAATTTCAAGATTGGTTATTCCTAAATTTTCGCTTGAGGATAAAACAGGCCTTGATACTTTAATTTAATCTAATTTTAATAATTATATTGAGGGTTTCGGCTCTCGTTTTTGAAACATGGGAACTCTTATGTAGAGAAGGAATCATATTTTTTTTAAATAATTATAATTTAAGCTCTACTTATGCATTGAGAACTGTTTTTTAAAAATAAAAAATAAAATACTAAAGAACTCCGGATTATTTACCTAACGTGTTCTTTCCTATTTTTCTACATACCTGCACACACACACACACACACACACACACACACACACACACACACACACACACACACACACACACACACACACACACATAGACTTTCTTGTAAGTCATACTGCTATAAAAAGTCTGATGCAGTTTGAAGTAAATCAAGATAGCTGTGAAGTAATGTGTGAAATTTATGATATCTCTCCCAAACCATTCACGTCAAATCCTTTCAGATACCTATCTTTCATAGCCTGTATTCATTACCTCTCCCTGGTAATGTATATATGAAAATCATCGAGTCGACATAACTTTCATTTAATATCACCCAAACCATAAAACAATGTTCTACAGAATGCTCAGTTTGTCAACAGTTAAAAATTAATAAGCATAAAAGCCTTATTCAAGATTTTGAATTACCATCAACCCGTTGCCAGTTTATTTGTGAGCGTTGATCAAATTTTAGGGAAAATGGAAACAAAAAGGACACATACTTCGAATCAGAAAGACGTAGTTGAAATTTCTAGGGCATATAATGAGGAAAGAATGCTTGGAAAATTTGATACTCACAAGAGATATTGCAAGCAAGAGGGGCAGAGAAAAACCGCATGTAACCTACCTAACGAGATTGTTTAAATGGTTGGCGAACAGAAGTGACAAAA
The DNA here is from genome assembly GCA_964036315.1 of Acanthosepion esculentum. NCBI lineage: Eukaryota > Metazoa > Mollusca > Cephalopoda > Sepiida > Sepiidae > Acanthosepion > Acanthosepion esculentum. The sequence continues at coordinate 145,615,050 of OZ038477.1, read as the reverse complement.
TTTAAAGAAGAGTTAAAAAGGATAGGAAAATGTGGAGATCTATGATCACCCACGTCCTTAAGTGAACTTATGTTTCAAAGTATGGCTTAAAGTTGATCAGGTTAGGAAACTTTTAGAAGAATCTTAAACTATTAAAAACAAAAAGGGGAAAAACTTATTGCATATTTTTGGGAAGCTGAAGGAAAGGGAAAGAAAAACAGATGTGTTTTTTCTACTACAATAAATTGTTTTGATAAATGTGATTTTTTTTAATCAATGGCTACTCGAGCCAGTTGAAATCTGAACTACTTGCGTTGACCGCCAAAATTTGTCGGGTAAATCGGAACCATTTTTTGGCTATAAAAATCCCCGCAATACGACATTCGGAGACGCGATGCTGTGTAGTAGGAGGCGCGATTGCCAAAGGAGTAGGGAGACGTAATGCCTTCTAAAAACATCTGAAAACCTGACCGAGCAGCCGTGAAAACCCACTCCTTAACGAAGTCTTGACAACCAAACTGTCGTTCACACGACAGAATTAAGTCTCATTTTCACACCGACTATTGTAACAAAATAGTCGTTTCCACGACAGAGAAGAAGTACTTTTCGAAAAACAACGCTCTAGGCTGAACTCTCAACGCACAAACGGATTCTGTCACGAACTTCGACAACACACATCAACTCACAGGAATTATTAAAAAAATTCACATTTTAAATGATTTTATTCCCTTCATTCTTTCCCTCCAAACTACCGAGAGCCGAAATTTACTTACAGTGGAAAAAATTTTTTTTAACAATACAGGGCCCTGAAAATTCATTGAATCTTTTTTGACTGAAATGAATGCTGGGGCATACAGTTTACTGATACCTATATCAGCAGATAGGTTAAAGATAGGCACAATCGAGACATCCAATTACGACAGGACTGCTAGTAATGCGTATAAGAAGGTCTGAGACAATGTTAGTTTAGGCAACGCTAAGGAAATCACAAAACACTGCGAACAGAATTAATGTAAGTTTACCAGAAGTAAATGAAGTAATTCTAAAAAAAATGCAGAAGAATTACGAGGGTGGAGCTGAAAATCTTATAGGCTGACTATGAAGGAGTGATGCTAGAACTGTGAAATCTTGCGTGTATTAATTTCAACTCTTCTTATTAATAACTGCATTGTTTCTTTCCAGGTACGAGGGTGGGCCCAAAAGTTCACAGGCTGACTATGAAGGTTGATGCTAGAACTGCGAAATCTTGCATGTATTAATTTCAACTCTTCTTATTAATAACTGCATTGTTTCTTTCTAGGTAAACTAACATATGATTGTTCAAAGAAGATTGTCCATCCTGTTGGTTAAAAATTAATCAACAACAGATTTGACGTAATTATCACAGCGATCTTGGTGTCCAGCCAAGAATTTTTTTTATGTTGGGAAACAAATCGTCAAATCAGGAGAATAGGTTGGGTGTGATCAACCAGTTCAAAGCCAGAGTCATGCGCAGTAGCCATTGAAACCAGGTTTCAATGACTGAAGTTTTCAGCCCACCCTCGTAGTGGGAGAAGATATATCTTTGATTTTTAAACTTTCCTTTTCGTTCGTTCTACTTTGTCGGCGGAGACTGTTATGAAATGTCAGTAAGTAAAATTAAATAAATAAATGTAAGTCAACAGAGAGATATAAAAATAAAATAGTTTATCTAAAAGATAGAATAAGGAAATGCAGAATTAATAAAAATAAACCCAGTGTTTCCACTGATTATAAAAGTAAGACAAACACTTAGTGAATCTTTTATCTATCTTTCCTATCACTGATTCCTTACACGTCCTATAAATATATATCTACATTATATAGAAAACCAGCAGTTGCATTTCAAAGACCCAACACCCTACACTTCCATATATTAGTAAGAAGAAAGTGTAAAGTTCGTCCACTCGCACACCTCCCTTTGGAAATAGGCGTGGGATGCGTTTCATCCACGAGAAAACAGCAACTGCGGTGAATACGACCCCCCCCCCCCAAAAAAAAAACCCAACTCTCTTTTCTTCACTGTTATCAAATTCGCGAGCCTGTGCGAAAATTTATTTTGACCAATAGGAAAAGGGATTGGCTCCGGGCTGAAGAAAAGACCAAGGTAAAGTTTAACGAGCCTGGTGGAGTAATGGTTAGCGGCTCGGATTGAGGAATCGGCGAGCCGAGTTCGAATTCCAGTCAAATCCATTACATTCACTTACGTGCTAATACCTTTGGGAAATGTATGAATCCTCTTCTTTTTTCCCCTTCCTATGGGTAAATATCAGGACAGATCGGGTTCTAATAGCCTTATAGCCTTGGATGGCAACTGGTCTACTGCAGAAAGAAATGGCACACTACTACGGGGAAAAAGATTTGTCTCGTCAGTCATGTATCGAAAGATACATGATCGCCTAAGCGTGTATCACGCATAGCACATAACTGATTGACGTGAAAATTTATTTTGACCAATGGAAAATGGAGCGGCTAACAAACTGAGAAAAAAGTAACGAGCCGATGTCAAATCGCTTTTCGATATAAATAGGCAGAGAAAGTTGAATCAAGTCAGAGTGGCAGAGCGAGCGAACGAGCGAGCGAGCGCGCGCGCGCGCGCGCGAGAGAGAGAGAGAGAGAGAGGGAGAGAAGGCAGAAAGAAGAGTTCCACGTGTCTGAATAATGTCAGTGTCAAATTACATGCTGATACATTATCAGCCTCTAATGAGAGCAGAGCTGTAGCGGACTGTGGGGGTGAAGATGGGAAGAGATATCAGAAGGTTAAAATTTCCTGCTGGCCAATCCAGCTACATGAGAATGTCGGACTTTAATTAAGTCCAAAGAAGACAAAGAAAACAAACAAGACCGATATACATGGGTAAACAAATATATATTAATAACAAAACAAGTTAAACAAAGACATGGACTGTTACATAGAGTTTGTATGGAGAAATTATGTGTGTGTGTTGTGAGTGTTCGTACGTACGTGTATTGTTCTTAGCGCGTTCCCAGAATTTGGGAAACGCTGTAGAGTGAGAGGTCACATATTGGTGTAAGTGGAAAAAGAAAGATTTTACCTCGTCTCCGTGCTAGGTAGCGGCCCGAGGCCTAAGTCGGAAGAGAGAGAGAGAGAGAGAGAGAGAGAGAGAGAGAGAGAGAGAGAGAGAGAGAGAGAGAGAGAAGGGTCCGCCAGTATTTATAGCCAGGAGAGAGAGACCCCTGTTGAAGGATTAAAGAACTGAGGAGGAGCTAACTGCGACAGAGCAATTTCAAAGAACTTTATTCAACGCCAAAGCTAAGTACCTGGAAATATATCTTGTCATTTATGTTGAATATAACCGTATAACTTTTATGTGAAAAACGAACTCTTTCAATTTGTTTTAAACATTTTGGAATATTACTTTGTGTCCGATGATTTAATCTGAACATTTTCTCTTCTTGACAATTCATCGAAACTACGAACTTTAAATATTTGATTGCTTTTCCTGAAACCCCAAATGTGTAACCATGTAAATAAATTCCTAATCTGGCTTCGTTAAATATAACACGGATTTCCTCGTCATTATCCTTCATATACTTCACAAGTCCAATTTGAGCATTGACTCAAAACAAAGCAAATGTTTCTTCTTCTTCCATATCAGACATCTAACAGTGAGATTTATGCCCCCAAATAAAAATTAACATTTGTTGAAAGTAATTTTTGTTGTTTAATTAAGGAAACGTTGATGGCACAAAACAACTGGAAGGTAAACACCCTTCTTCGTCCCCACACAAGGCCCTTCATAGTATAATGATGGCACCTTTATAAAAGAAACTAAATCCGTAGAAACTTATTTGCCAGGCCACGGTGCCTCTTATGAATTGGAATAATTGATATAAAGGAAAACCGACCAGTAAATTAACTAGAACCACCACAGTCCAACAGAGAGACTATATTAAGTCTCTTCTGTATTAAGTCTCTTCTGTATTAAATCTCTTTTATATGAAGATACTTCTATATTAAAACTTCCGTCCTATTTTCATATGTTTTCGAATCCGAAATCTTACTATAATTTTTATGATTAAATAAGCAGCATGTAAGAGAGATGCGTGTTCTACACCCCTGTGCAAATTATTTGAAACAAAACGAATAATTCTGTTATTATTTACTTTTTCCCCCTATTTTTCCAATGAAACATGGCCCAGAGCACATGTACTACTTCGTATGTGCATTCCACGAAGTCGTTCCTTGCAGATTGACCACAGACTCTCGATTGGATTTAAATCAAGAGAGTTTCTGGACTAATCTATAGTACTTTCATTTGCTCACTGGTAAGGATTGCCAGTGTGTTTGTGCAGCGTTACAATTTTCGTACACTTCCTTGGAGTAACGCCCATTGCAGACAATAGTCGTAGGACAACTAAGTGACAGTCGAGACAATAGTGTCTGGGCGTGATGAAAATCTGATGCAATCACGGATGACGCAATATTTTTCAAGGCCAAACAAATTTCATCATACACTCCGAAAATAGATTCATATTACTGCCCACCACTACAAATGACCTAAGCTGAGGAAAAAATAGAAATCGATTACACCCTGTCAGTCCCGTGGGTCTAAATCTGACCGTATGGTGAAAGAAAGGGAACTAAAACTTGTTGTTTCCATTAATTTGCACAAGGGTGTAACTTGATTTATTTGACTGATTCTGCGAGACAAACCAAGAGAAATAAAACCCCTACTAATGCGTACTTAGTCTTCTTAATAACATAAGATACACAGATGACTACTTGTCTCAAAATTCAATAATTTTAGTAACTTTAAGTGTTATTACAAACATTTCAAAAACGCAACTAACTAGTTTCGTTTCTTTAAAAAATGTAAAAATAAAAATGTTATTCCTTTGCTTACTACTATGTCCATACATTCCTGAAAAACAAACACCAGTCTCAATGTCCCAAGGTGCAGATGTCCGCCGGTTTCCTCCTTGTGGAGTGAGTGAACACGGTTAAATGTAAAATAACTAATAGAACTGTCTGACATAACAAAATTGACTTACTTCTGGCATTCCTGGTCTAAACTACTTCCGGCTACCACAACATTTATCTTCCGGTATATTTTTCCTTCATTACTTCCGGTCCTTACTTCAACCCTACTCATCTAGTTGATCGGCGTTAATGGACCTGTTTACAACAGACCTGAATTTGCGGGTACTCACTGGTCCCTAGTTCCAGCATCTCTATCTCAACCTAACTCACCTGGTTCATCGGCGTTAATGGACTTGCTTACAAGTCCAGAATTTCCGGCTACGCATAGGTCCCTGGATCCGGCTCTCCTGTCAACCTAATTGCTGTATGCATATCGTCCAGACTTCAAATAACCTACTCCGTAGACTTCAGTTAAAATACTACGGAAGGTTCGCCATTGGATTTAACCAGGAACTACTCAACGCCAGCACCGAGTATTTAAATGGAACTTTTTTCTCTTTGGCTATGTCGTCCAGACTTCAAATAACCTACTCCGTAGACTTCAGTTTAAAATGCTACGGAAGGTTCACCATTGAACTTGACCAACAACTACGCAACGCCAGCACCGGACATTTAAATAGAACTTTTTTTCTCTTTGGCTATATCGTCCAGACTTCAAATAACCTACTCCGTAGACTTCAGTTCATAATGCTACGGAAGGTCCAGCATTGGACTTGACCAACAACTAAGCAACGCCAGCACTGGGCATTTAAATGGAACTTTCTTCTCTTTGGCTATGTCATCCAGACTTCAATTAACTTACTCCGTAGACTTCAGTTTATTATGCTACGGAAGGTTCAGCATTGGTCTTGACCAACAACTACGCAACGCCAGCACCGGACATTTAAATAGAACTTTTTTCTCTTTGGCTATATCGTACAGACTTCAAATAACCTACTCCATACACTTCGGTTAAAATACTACGGAAGGTTCGCCATTGGACTTAACCAGCAACTTTTCAATACTCTCGGCGGGCATGTGAACTGAACTTTGGAACTGTGGACTTACATATGAACTTAACTTACATGGACTCTACTTTTAACATTTAGTTACAGTTAGATCTTCTAGCCGGTCAGTATCCCTTTATTTACTTACTTCTTCCTCCATTACTTGATTCATTGTTGTCCATGTTCTTTTAATCCAAACACATACTTTTGTATACGATGTAAATAAATTTTGTATTAATTTTAAAGTTTGTCGTTTGTTGTCCTCTTGTTGACCTGCCAGATTCGCATCTTTATTTTTCAAATGTTAGTGGGCCTCCTGTATCTATCCTTATTTGGGGCGCACAGGTCATGTTATATCGCGAGACCTCCAGGGGATCCACTCCAATTTCAAGACAAGACAGACAGGGACTGAGTCAGATGAAACCGAGAACTGGCCTATTTAATTGGCTAGAAAAAAATCCCAGCATGCATTTGTATGCTTCTGCTTATAAACTGGAATGAACAATTCGCATCCCATATTCAACACTCATTCAGACCTAACCGGCATCAAAGTGCCACTCCAGGTCAGCCCCTTTCACTCGACACAGTCGCGCAAGATTTACCCACCTTTTGTCGAATTCTGATGAGGGGGGAGTCGTCGCCTTTCCGTCCTAATCTTGACTTTAAGCTGATGCTTAAAGTACAGGATCAGTTGCGAAGAAGTGAATCGTCGAAACACGATTCATAACAATTATATATATATATATATATATATATATATATATATATATATATATATATATGTTGCAGAGTTATAGGTCTTAATCCAAAGAATTATTATCAGAAGGATTTGTAGTTAATAATAATTGATCAATCTGGGCGAAGAAAAACTCTACAAACTTTAGAATTTGCTTTCCGCCTGGCACAAGGTCAATAACAACACTTGATAAAAATGTCCGCCGGTTTCCCCCTTGTGGAGTGAGTGGACACGGTTAAATGTAAAATAACTAATAGAACTGTCTGACATAACAAAATTGACTAAGTTTGTAATAAACAATAACAAGAATAAGAAAAGAAAAGACAACAAAAAAATATAAAGCAAGCAAACTCTTTCATATGTGAAATAGGAAATATTAGAATTTATATACAGAAATGTATAATTAGTTCGTGCTGAAATAAAATATTCAAAGAAAGTATCTTTTGAAAAGCCTTTTTTTTGTGTGTGTTTTTCCTTTTTTGTTGGGAAATTTGACCCGGCTTTCCCACATCAAAGGGTTGATGTTAAAAAATTGCGACAAAACGCGAATAAAAAGAGTAAGATTAGAGCGGACAAACTCTCTCTTTTAGGCGCGGACGAAAAAAGAAAAAACTGCTTGGTGTGTAACAATAAAAGAAGAAAGTGTTTATTTACATATACAGAAAAAAAAAGGGTAACGGGATAAAGACAATTAGGAGTGAAAGAAAGGGAGAATAAAATGTTCTTTAAGGGAAGAGAAAATGTTCATAACAGAAAAAAAGGCTTGCTCAAAATATTCCTCTGAGCGTCTAAAGAGTTATTTAAGCGAGTAGAATTTTGTTAATGGTTAGAAACGTAGGTCGACGATAGAAGTTTTGTAGGTGAAAGGTGGCAGCTTTCAACAGGTTTTTAGTGGTGGGCTGACGGTCTGTATTTACAGCCCAGCAGGTAGCTCTTCTTTGGTTGAAAGTCGTTCCGAAATTAACTGGCGCTCTCTATCGCCGACCTCACAGACGGCGGGCCGAATTCTCACTGCCAAATAGGCGAAGATTCTCCAAATTTATGGAGATTTGGGAGGCTCAGAAGAATCGGGGACTTTTCCCTCCAAAATCGTTATACAAATTTCCTGGACCCTCCATTGGTCAGAAAACACATTCTTATCTTGTTGGAATGAACAAGCTGTATGATTTCCCCCAGACTTTATGGCACCATGGAAGGAATACTGGTGAAATTCCTTTTTATATTTTCCAGATCTCTCTTTAGTCAGAAAATATATTCTTATCTCTGATAAGAATCAAGGCTTTGGAAGCCGGTTTTGAAAGTAAGAAAAGAGGTTGGAGTGAGGATTGGAAAAATAGGCTAGAATGTTAACCCGCAAAACATTGTTCGTGGTTCCCAAATTAAATTCCAATACTTTTTGTTGATTGCTGACAGAAAAATGTTCATTATTTTGTTATTAAAAGATACCGTTCAAAATGTTTTTACGATTGAATTATTTCAGGAACTGTCTTCTGGTTTGAAATGTTTCGGTCACATAAGTTTGGATGTTTTTTATTTGCTCTTTTTCTTCTAAGTCAGTTTTGAATTCAAATACTGTTCTTATACAACAAATCGGTAAATAGTTTGCAATATTTTTTTTAATTAAACAAAGTTATCTGCTTTTAACTGCGATTGTTCGCAGAGAAAGAATAGAATTAAAAATGAATAAATTCAAGAAAGATTGAATTCAACAATTGTTGAAGTTTTGTATGTGAACTTGTATTATAAATTTGTTATAGTAACGGAATATATTTTCCTTGTTAAACGTGTCAGTATTTTGGTTTGTTATCTGAATTTGAATGAGTGTTTGAGAAAAGGGTTATTTTTTTTACATTACTTGTTATGTAGATTTTTTCTACAATAGTTGATGCGGCTTCTTTCTGTAGTGGATGTTGAATTTTCTGATTCAGTATTCAAGAAAGGTTTATTCAACTCCACTGTCTTTGGCTACAATTCTCACAAACAGTTTTTGTTTCACTGTTGGAGGCTTCTGGTCTAATTGGTGCAAATTTCTGATCTCACTGATGCAAGCTTCTGATCTCAAGATTTATTGCGTAAAATACACAATTATGGCACAAGGCCGAAAAGGGGGGAATGAGGCTGAGGCTGGTCGTCACTTACTATCCTATACCTCGCTAATCCTATTCACGACCCATTAATTCATTACAATTGACACATTCACAACAAAAACTCATCCATCGCCAATCAATCCTCCATATACTATAACTAGCAGCATGGCCCGGCGTTGCCCGTGCTTGATTCAAAAATCGTACGACTCATACAGCAATCGCTATCACTTGACTTAAAAATATTTTTGCCCTTCCTTGCCTTTAAAGGAGTGCCCTTTGACGTGCTGATGTTGCTACATGCCTTACTTCTTGCCTATCTCACACTGCTAATTTTTTCTAAGCTCTATACTAGACATTAAATCTGTTACGAAAAAAGAACTAAACAGAATGAACACAAAACGATCAGCTTTAAAAAAGGACTCGTAGCTGGAAAAACCGAATGAAAAAAGAATGTTACACATACTTTTTCACATCCAACGCAGTTCTGCGGAATCAGAATCAACGTTGAGTTTAAGCAAGCGAATGAGCCAATTGGAGTAAAGTGCCACGTAGATTTAAATTTTTCCCATTTGTGACGAATGCAGCTATCGATTATTTTTTTGCATGCTGGCATGCTAGTTAACATTCGTGTAAGTCAGCTGTTGGCTCTCACACTGGCCAATAGAATCTTCCTGCCTATTCGTGGCAGCCAGCTATAGGCTCTCACTCGGGCCAGTAGAAAATGGCCGCAAACTACATGAAAACTACCGTATAAGCATGAAAAAATCGATTATTTGCACTATCGATGGGAGTTGGGAAATGCAAAGTCGGTCTTGGCCTTCCACTAACTTGGAGCATGTGCATGTAAATTCTGGTGCAAATCCGTCGAAAATTGCTGCCGTGCATTCGTTACACACACACACACACACACACACACACACACACACACACACACACACACACACACACACACATCCTGCCTTTTATAGAGATACCGCATACTCTCAGGGGGACCTACAAAACGCATCCCATGACATAAATATTTCATTTCATGATTATAAAATACTATACATAAAAATTTGTACATGATATAAAATGAGAGGGGAGGGGACGAACCTAAAAAATAAAAATAAAAAATAAAAATAAAATATCAAAACAAATTAAATTAAAGATAACTGATGTTAGTTGGACCCGTCCAGCCCTCAAAAAAGAGAGACCGCTGTATTCTGCCCTACGACAGAATCAAGAGGCTCTCTCGCTAAGAGAGAGGGAAAGAAGAAAATATATACGGACATGGGGAATAAATAAAGCTGACCCAGTCGAGATGAAAGGAGGTCAAAAACAAACTGGTGAGGTTGGGAATCTCAACTTGGATCATAATCAAAGATATAGCCGGGAGCAGGCTGGGAACAACACTTACTCACATTAACTAGTTACACATAGCTTGTCTAGCCTGACCGGGAGAGGGCTCCTTAGGAAACCACCCCGATGTGAAATAGGTAGATCTAAAAGAGAAAATCAATGCTAGCCCCGTTCACATGAACCAAGCTCGCCTCAGTCACCCACCTTTCGCTGAATACTGTCGAAAACAAGCGTTTCCTATCAGTTCTAATCTTCATCTTGAGCTGATGCTCAAAGAATCGGATAAGATCCTGATGAGAAAGACGGTTGTTTCGCAAGACTCCCTCCTGTCGCGTCGTCCAAATCACCATTCGAGCCATGGCCAGTAGCAATAGAAACACTATTCGTTTCACCCCAGAATACGGGAGCGACACATTGTCACACGCGTATTCACGATTAATAAGCACGAGCTTTTCGGGAGCGAGACGAGTCGTCAACTCGCCGACATGGTGCCATAGTGGGGCGGATCCGAGGATAATGGTAGAAGGCATGCGAAGCCGTTTCTTCTGTGCCAAGGTCGCATCGTTCACAGTCTGGCAAATCTGCCAAACCCCATCTGAAAGCCATGTCATTGAGAGATAGCCGATTCCGAACCAGTCACCAGGTAAACGAAAACTCTGGGTTGCTGAGGTAATCCGCCGCTGGTGCCCAAGACAGAAGGAGCGAAACTCCTCCTCCGATAAGCCGAGGCGCTCACGTAGTGGATCTTCTGATCTCACTAACTCAAGATTCGCGCACTTTTGTTTAAATACAACTTGGGTCACATGATTGACCAAATAAGGCTAGACCCTTTTCCAAGAAAAGTGATCTAAGTAATGCGTAGGCGTCGTACTGTTTGACAAATCATTGATTGGATGAAACTATTTTGTATACTTTTTAAGAGCGTAAAACTTTTGCTACATGAAATTTATATTGATATCATTCAAAAACAGTAATATTTATTGAAATATATTCACATTTAAAAAATAATTAAACTTACAACTGTAAATATAACTCATAAAAAACCACATGTTGACAGATTGCCACAAGATAAAGAAAATTCTTAGCATGAATACGTTCCTTTTGATAACACAGAGGCCCACACAGACTTATAAATTTATTCACATTGCTTTTTTATTTTATTCACCTGAACTGTGTGACTTTAAAAAGAGACTTAATTACAGAAAAGACTTTCGTATATTTGCACTTGTTGTTTTCATAACATTGTAAATGCTTATGGCCTTTTATCCTTTTGCTAATTAATTGAAATTTCCTTGCATCATTTTAGTGCCATGTTTACATATTTTCTATATTGAACTTGTCTTTGTATATATCTCTCTCGCATTCATTTGACAATTTGCAGGATTTCAACAAAATTTGTTTTGTTGATAAATCTATGTAATCAATTTTACATTGCCTCGTTGTGTGCAGAAAGGGAAGTTGGAGACTTGGCCTAGACGTCAACCACCCGTCCATACCGCAGGTTGCACTGGGTTACATGTTACCATAAGCAGGCCTAAGCCTGACCTGAGTTTTAAAAAATAATTCAGAAATTAAATTCTATACACTTGTAAAAAATATTATTATTACATTTTTAGAATCTTCTAAATCTCTATTTATAAAAGATGTGTGTGTGTGTGTGTGTGTGTGTGTGTGTGTGTGTGTGTGTGTGTGTGTGTGTGTGTGTGTGTGAGTAACGAATGCACGGCCGCAATTTCCGACGGATTTGCACCGAAATTTACATGCACATGCTCCAAGATAGCGGGAAGCCCAAGACCGACTTTGCATTATCCAACTCCCATCGATAGTGCAAATAATCGATTTTTTCATGCTTCTACGGCAGTTTTCATGTAGTTTGCGGCCATTTTCTACTGGCCAGAGTGAGAGCCTATAACTGGCTGCCACGAATAGGCAGGAAGATTCTATTGGCCAGCGTGAGAGCTAACAGCTGACTGACACGAATGTTAACTAGTATGTTAGCATGCAAAATAATCGATAGCTGCATTCGTCACAAGTGGGAAAAATTTAAATCTGCATGGCACTTTACTCCAATTGGCTCATTCGCTTGCTTAAACTCAACGTTGATTCTGATTCCGTAGAACTGGGTTGGGTGTGAAAATATATTTGTTGTTAACATTCTTTTTTCATTCGGTTTTTCCAGTAACGAGTCCTTTTTTAAAGCTGATCGTTTTGTGTTCATTTTGTTTAGTTCTTTTTTCATAACAGATTTAATGTTTAGTATAGAGCTTAGAAAAAATCCGCAGTGTGAGATAGGCAAGAAGTAAGGCATGTAGCAACATCAGCACGTCAAAGGGCACTCCTTTAAAGGCAAGGAAGGGCAAAAATATTTTTAAGTCAAGTGATAGCGATTGCTGTATGAGTCGTACGATTTTTGAATCAAGCACGGGCAACGCCGGGCCATGCTGCTAGTCAAACAATAAATGGTGTTTAATATTTTTGTTGTCATTTGTCGGTTTAATTCTTTCTAATTTTCGAAACCGCTACTAGGGGACGCTTTTCGGTACTATAAATACTCCGTGATATTTATTCGCAGTCTCGTCTGACTTTTACGTCAACATGTAAGTTTCTCGCGGAAGAACGCGTTCGCTTTTTGGGACACGCATGAACAATACACACAGACACGTACGTACGCACCTTTCACTTCATTTTTTCTAGGACTTTCTCCTACACCAAACTACACATATGCAAACAATTCATTAGCTTAAATGTTTTCTTCATTCATGTTCATTAACACACAACCATATTTTATTGTATATGTAACCCTTTTTATTGTTAATACATTATCATTTGTTTGTACACATATATATTGGTCCTTGTTGTTTCCTTATAATTTTTTTATGTGGACTCATATTCCGAGTCTGCCATGTTGGTTGTGGGTATTTCAGGAAGCACACGTGTTTATTTCTCAACGCGTACACCGGCCCATGACATCACATCACATGTTTCATATCTTATATTTTATTAAAGGTATAAAAACAACTTTTACAAACAATAACAATTACAAAGGATATATATGGTTATAGTGGTGCCAAAGGAAGAAATAACGTTCATTTGACACTTGTTTGATTTTCACTTTACATATATATATATATATATATATATATATATATATATATATATATATATATATATATATATATATATATGTATGTGTGTGTGTGTGTGTGTGTGTGTGTGCGCGCGCGTGTGTGCGCGTGCGTGCACATGTGTTTATTTGATTAAAGAAAGTCAGAATCAAATTAGACTTTGAAAAAGAAGAGAAAAAAAGAAAGGTCATTTTGTCAAGAATTTTATTTCTTTGAAAGTTCAGAAAGCCACATGACACATTTTTATGTGTCCCGCCTACTTGTACAGGAAGGAAGTTTACAGAACTTTGATTTACACACACACACACACACACACACACACACACACACACACACACACACACACACACACACTTATGTAAACTTTAATGAATTTCATATTTATGTTGTTTGGGTTAACTTTCCATTCTCCTCCCCTGTTATTTATGCACCACGCTTGGCTAGTCATACAACCCTTAATGGCCAATCAGTGAAGCCCAGTTTGTATAGAGAACAGTTTTTGGTACATGCTGTGAAGAGGAGATGCTTTCCTGACATGTGGGAAAAACACAGCTCTTGCAAAATGAGCTGCTGCACTTATGAGTAAAGACAACTTTTGCAATACTCGCTAGCTTTGCTTTTCAAATTGGAGAGAAGGAATATAATTCATTTTTACACCTTGTTAGCACGTTCTTTTTCGTAGAAAATAAAAACCTCATTTATGTTTTTCTGCCTTCTTCGCTGTATTTATTCTTATCTTAAATATTTGGGTAAATATCTGCACCAGCGGCAAATAATATTGAGGCTAGCCACATATATTTGGTAAACCCAACACACATATTTGTTCATCCATAATAATAAAATAGAATTATGATAGGAACATAAAAAAAAATTATGTACACACACACTTCGCCCAAAGGCAAATATTTAAATAAGTTTAAAAAGAATAACTTCATGGGCTATGAGTCGAAATGATTGTATCTCTTCGTTACTCCATCCACATGACCAACAGTTGACATTATGTCTTCGTGACCTAGACCTTTTCTTCATTGCGTTGCCACACACTCTTCAATTTAAGTTCATTTACTTTCACGATAACCCTAAGGACTTTTTAGTTGTTTCAGTGTTACGAACCTATCCGGAATACACTTTGTAAATATTTTTATATTTTTTATGTTTCGTAGCACATCTCAGTTTATTTTTCTTGAGATTTTTTATTATTTTGCAGGACCAGTTATTGTTTACATTACATTTCCATATAACCCGGCGACTTCTCGCCGAAATCAGGAAGGCGGAGAAGGAGAAGAAACACAGGCCCCTGGCCATTGTGGCCAGGGTGCATGGATGGCTTATGTATTAAGTTACATTCCCATTTATTTGTATCTGTCGACTGGACGCTAGTTGGGCTTTACTATCCATTCTTACTTCTGGCACTGTTGCCCTTTATTATTTCCTGTTACCCCAAACTCATATCTCATTGCTACTTCCGGCTACCACGGACGCTTACTTCCAGCGACCACAGAAACTGACTTCCGGCATTCCTGCCTTTTATTACTTTCGGCCCTTACTTCAATCTAACTCACCTGGTTGATCTGGCTACTCATTGGTCCCTACTTCTTATGGCATCACTATCTTGACCTAACTCACTTGGTTGATCGGTGTTAATGAACCTGCTCACAACAGTCCTGAACTTCCGGGTACACCGTGGTCCCTACTTCTGGCATCACTGTCTCGACCTAAATCGCTTGATCGGCGTCAGTGGACCCGCTTACAACAGCTCTGAACTTCCAGCTACACTATGTTCCGGCTTCCCTGTCAATCTAATTCACCTAGTTTAGGAAATTGCTGTATGCATATTATCCAGACTTAAACAAACTACTCTGTACATTTTGGTTAAGATACTACGGAAGGTTCAACATTGGTTCTGACCAGCAATTACGCAACGCCAACAAGGGACATTGCATTTGACCAGCAACTACTCAACAACAGCACCGGACATTTAAATGTAACTTTTTTCTCATTGGCTATGTCGTCCAGACTTCAAATAACCTACTCCGTAGACTTCAGTTTAAAATGCTACGGAAGGTTCACCATTGAACTTGACCAACAACTACGCAACGCCAGCACCGGACATGTGAATTTACCTTTCGAACTGTGGACTAAATGCTAATTTAACCTGCAATGAATCTGATCTATATTCAAAATAAATTTTATATTAAATTTTAAGTTTGTCATTCTGTTGTCCATTTTTGTTCCACCTGTCAAGATTTCACGTCTTTAACTTATAAACGTTAGCGGACCTCCTGTGACTATCTTCATTTAGGCGCACAGGCCATTTTATATCGTGTTTCCTCCAGGGAGGGGGTCCACTACAATATTGATTCTTGTACAAAAATGCATCCGACAGTACAAATTTACCTCAGAAGTTTACCTTATATTTGAACAATGACCTGTACTAAATTCCCTACAGATAGACGACACAGAACGTTGACATTTGAACTAATTGCAAGCAGATCAAATATATTTCCAAATTTTGTGTTGTTTGCTACATTTCAGCAATTTATTTTAATAGATTAGGCTTTCTATAAGTTGAGTTCAAATTTTAGTCACTTTGTACTAATTCACTTGGGGTGATGGTATGGCGTCTTCAACTCCTGGTTATTGGTCAGATAGCCTTGTTCTCTTGCTTTGGTGACAGCCAGTCTAGGAGAAGGACAACAACACTGAATTCAAAACAGCAGAGAAAGCAACATAAAATAATCCAATCTTTCCCAAGCGGTCATGGTAATTTACAGATATGAAAGAAATGTATTCCGTGGAGAGCCATGATTGCTTACATCTTGAAAAAGCGTGACATTTTTAAAGGCAAAAGATGCTGACAAATTTATAATGAAGAATAAAGATATTGAATTGAAATTTAATGATAGTTTTAAATAGTAACTGTTTATACTCTCCTACCTTTCAGATGACTATTATGGAGATGGTTAATGCTAATCCTCCCAAGGATTGAACTCTTCATCCTTGACTCACAAATATTGTTGAATCACCCTGTCCCAGCTGCTAATTACCCTTTTTCATAAAGATTTCTAATAATTTGTTCCGAGGATAAAAAGTTAATTTGCCATTTGCTTTGGCCAGCGACTGGTGTGTTGCTTTGTCCGTTTGACTTGAAACAGATTTTCTTATGTTTTTACTTCATCGATTCTGTTAAGCTTTGAATCTATTTCAGTTATATTAATTGTCGGGATTTTTCTTTTCAGTTTTTTTTTCTTCCTCTCGGTGTTTTTTTTATTTTTTTTAATTTATTTCTGGTCTAACTTTTAGTTGCACCAGATTAATGTTTTTTTTTTGTCCATTCTTCTCCTCCATTTTCTGTCTAAACGTATACTTTTATTTTCTATTTATTTCAGCGTTTCTATCCTTTTATAATCTATCTATTCTTCTCCCTTTTGGATTAAGGCGAGACCGTTATTTATTTATTTTCACAAAATATATTTTACATTGCTTTCTGTTTCTATTGTGACACTATTTAGCTACGGTGGTTGATTGATTAATTAATTAATCACAGAAATTAGTAACGGGAATTACTTAAAGCAATAGATAGACCGAAAGACATACTGAGCGACATTATTTGTTTCTTTTTACAAACAAAGAATGGGTAAAAGATTTTTTTAAATTTGTTTTTATTTGCGATGCTGGAAAACGGAAAGTCGTAGGAAGACGGATCTCAGTTCTGTCAACATTAATTAATATCCTGATAAGAACAACGGTCTTGACCACACGCATAGCTGACACTCGAAACTTCGAAAGTCGGCCAACTGCTTGTGGAAAAAGAGGGTCAACGGAATTCGGTTAACAAGAAAGACGGAATTAAGCGAAACAAAAACATTGATATGGACGGCAAGCTGTACACAGCAAGGATTTCTGTCGCCAGAAATGGTCACCTGGACAGTTGAAACGAGAGAAACAAAGGGATTTTGCTCGTCAAATGAAAACCACCACCTAGTTAAAGGTTGATTGCAATAGTTAAAGAGTCTGCAATAAATGCGCCGGACAATTACCAGATGTCTAAAGTAAGATAAAAGAATTTAACGATCCAACTCTGTGAGGTCTAAAAGTATTTTGACCGATAACGAAATAGAATTTCTTTTAATTATGGCAATGTGGAATTCATAAGGATTTTGAATGATAACGGAAAGAATTCCGAAAAGATAATTCCTTTTCTTTCTTTTCTTTTCCCTCGGAGTGTCAATGTAAGCTAATACCAGCCTAGCCACACTCACACTAGGGTAGCATGAAGTGATAGGCAGAGGTGAGAAATATGGTAAAGAAGGAGAAAACTGTTGACGCCCACGAGGAGGTTGGTGTGGGGTACCAATATGAGGAAGGATAAGTCTAGGGGGATAATTCTCCTCCGACCTCTCCTCACAGAAGGTGAAGATATGAGAAGGAAGGAAATTGTTGTTGACGCCCCTCGAAGGGTTTGGGATGAGGTACCGGTATGAAGAGGAAGAGTTTTAGGAGGGTAATTCTCCTCCAACCTCTCCTCACGGAAGGGGGAAACCCCTCTAAACAAAGTGCGATAGATTTCCAAAAATGGAAAGTGATAAATTTTCCTGTCCGAAAACAAAGAAAATCTTTATTGGGGATTTGAAATTATCGAAGAACCCAGACCACGTCAGGCCCAACACCGGGTTTTGGTTGACGTCCATATAAACGGACGTCCCCGGGCGTTCGGTCAGCAGTTCAAGAGAGTTTGAGTTCCACTTCCAGTGAGTTCGAGTTAGTGAGTTGGCAGTTAAGAGTTCAGAGTTTAAGAATAACGCCTCGCAGCAGGTGACCGCACGAATTCCACGCCTTTCGACTTAGACTTCTAGCCAAGAACAATTCAGTGAAGTCCGACTTAGATTTTTCCACCAAGGCCAGTTTTAACAAACATCGATTGAAGATACCAAAAGCCGTTTACTGAAACACAACTTAAGATACTAAAACTCGCTAAGAATGCAGAAGTGTCACAATCCATAGACGTGGGCTGGGAGAGAGAGACGCACTCCTGTATCCAACAAACAAATAAAAAGTAAATTGTTATTCCTTAACAACATTTGAACTCCTTGAATTGTTCCTTTATTTTTCTTCTATATTCATTTGTGCAGCATCACCTTTGACCCGGATTCGGCTCGCACTACGGACCGACGCCTGATTGATCTCGTCAACCTAAGATCAAATCACAACGTGAGTAGGTTGGACCGAGATCAAAGTAGTTGCTTCGGTAACCAGACGTTGGAGGCGATCTGGGGGACGATAAGGCTGATGCCGTATCTAACCAGACATCAATCGCGACCAAGACAAGGGTTAGAATCTCACATCCGATGCTGTGGTAACCAGCAGGGTTAGAGTGTCACATCTGTCGTCGCGATCGGGACTTCAACGAGTGTCCCAGGGTTAGACTGACTCACATACGGTGTCGTGATTGCAGAATCACACCACCCACTCGGGGTCAGTGTCTTATGGCTAATGGATGTCAGTTATCTCCTGTTAATTCCCCTCTCCAAGTTCTCCACCGCCTTAACCAGGTTAACCAAACTCACACTGTTTGGGATCTAACTATATCCACTGTGCCAAAGAGTGTGAATTCAATACCTGGTTAAGGCGGTGGAGAACTTTGAGAGGAGAATTAACAAGAGACATCCATTAGACATGGCACGTGGAACTACAACAGTCTACCCCAGTGAGCGAAATAAAGGATTCAGTTTGACATTCCAACCACCTGAAGAAGGCCGGAGTGTACAAAAAATCTTAAAATAGCTGGGTAAAATTTGGACTAATGTTAATTCAAAAAGCAGCACTCCTTGAGACAGCCAGAATTCTCGAGAAAGGCTTTGTTGATGTAGACTGGTTTGGTTTGGTTTGGTTCGTTTTACGGCCTGTCAACCTCAATGGGTTATTTAATGCTGATAAAATTTTTATTGCTGGTAATATTTTTTTTCAAAACATGTACAGATGGTAATATTTTTTTTTCATGATTATATTGCTGGTAATAACTTTTTACAAATTATTTTTGGTATTAAAAATTATTAACTATTTGCCCATAGCTGGGACTCTAACAGGTGCTACCACTCTGGGTCAGGGTGGACCGGGGAACACCAGCAATTAAGAGGTGATTCCATGCTTCTCGAAGCCTCCTGATCAGAGACCTTTCTGTTGGATGCAGTTTATCATCATATCCAGGACTCGATGTAGAGTGGGGAAAGAAGTTACATGAATCATGATCATTTGTTATGTCCCTCCTGATTGTTAAATTATGACATAAGAGCCATGCGTGTATAAGAAGATCAAAATAAGGAAAGTGGAAAAAAAAAACACGTATACTATTGGACCTATAAGAATTGGAGCTGTGAATACTATAAAAAATGATACAGACAAGAACATTAACAATATCCCAATATTGCATGAAAATATTATCACTGTAAAGAAACTATAAACACTGTGCATGTTAAGTATCAAGTAGTATAAGAATTTGGGCAAACACAATGTATATATTTACTACCTTGCCGTATCCCCCACCCCAGGTATTGGTTAATGACAGGTATAACAGTGGTTTTACAGTGCCACATTTTTTCAGCTTCAATTTCAAGACTCTTATATTCATTTTGTTATATTCTTTAACAGATATATTTTGATCTGATGACACTGCTATATCTTTGTGAAGGCAATTTTTCGTTTCTAGTTTTTAATCACAGTGTCTGCTTGATTAACTTTTATATTATTATTACTATTAATATTATTATAATTAATAATATTTATTTTATATTATTGTTATGATAATAATAATAATAATAATAATATAAATATACTTATGTATATTTATTATTATTATTATTGTCGTTGTTACTAAGTAAGAGAGCAATATTTTCTTTTTTTTACAATGATGTTAAATCTGTACAAGGCCCAAGAGCCACTCAATGAAGAGTGTTACAGAGTAAATGGCACAGTTTATCAGGATATGTAGGGGTGTGAAGTTGACCAAGTTAAGATTGTCATGAACTTGGGTGTTGGTTTCGCTAATACAACAAAGTGACACTGGGGCACAAATCTCAATATATTCATTATGACACCTAATCTGATAAGAAGAATATCTCAGGCGCATGCATCACAGACAAATGTTTGTGCTATAATGACACGCGTTTTGACAAAAGCAACGCACATTATTATTAGAAGAGAAACAAGGGAGACAATTAAATTCTCTCGTGACAAAATGTCGTAATGGTACATGGGAAATAACTCTGTAAGAACTTCGATGTTTTTAAATGTAAACATTTTTTTTTTTTTTAACGATCATTACTTTCGTTCGAGTCTTGTCCTTAGTTTTATGATTCCTCGAAAACTTTATGAATTGTTTGAATTCAGATGACATTTTCTCCTGAATTTATTTACTGATATGATGATTGGATAAAAAGAAGTTTCCAAGTTGTCATAGAAATTAAATATCATTTCGCTGCAAACAGAAACTGCGGAATCACTACTACTTCAATTAAAAAAATATTTGCAAGAATAACAATGAAAAATATGTGACAGAAAAAATATTTTAATTACATTGTTTTTATTTTATCTTATTTTTTGTGTGTAGCTGTTTTATAATCGAAAAGTATGCTTAGAAATAAAAATTCAATTAAACAAAAAAATTACTACAAAAATAGTCTTCAACAAATATTTGGCAACATTTACATATGAAAATATTACTTACTAGTTACTACTTACATAATTTATAAGGACAATAGCTCCATGGATTGATTAAAAAAACATTGGTGTTCTTAAATTTGGTGTTTAGTTTATATACTAAATTTAATAACTGACTACACTACAGTGTAATCCGGATATAAGAGAGTGGTCAGGACCGGAGAAGAAGTCTCTTTTATCTGGGTTTCTCTTATATCCGGGTTTGGTCTATTATATATATACATTAACACAGGCTCTAATTTGGGACCAGAGAAAACCTCTCTTATATCCGGGTCTCTTATATCCGGGTTACACTATTGAGTTCAATCGCATGGGCTGGATTGTACAATGTACAATCTCGGTGCAAATAGAACAAGCAATAACTGAGTAGTACTAAAAAGACAAGATATACTTAGACATAGAATGATGAGAATAATTTACCCGTAGATTAAATAAAGGGTTAAGTGAAGTGTGAATTTCTCTGTGAAAGTTCCCCATATTGACAGGTACTTGATTTTTTGAACCAGGCTGGAGGAAATGACTGAAACGTTGTGATAATGTCAGTAAAGATGAGGATACTAGTTCAAGTGTAAATAACGCCCAATAAAAATATTATTCATTGATTTACATCATTGTTCACTCTTAAATGATTATTCTATGTAAATATAAGCCCGTTCAAAGATATTTATTGCAAATGACTGCAGACATTTTGATACAAACAAAAGCAGAACGGTGTTTGCCGGTGTTTTGTCCCTTACTTAATTCCCTTCCATCAAGAGGAATAATTGTGTTATGACTGTTCAAAATATGACTCGTTTTATTATTGTTTTTATAGCGAAGAAAACAGCGACTTACCTCATCAAACCAAGCGGCAGCCCGTCGCGTGTATTCTACGACGGAAAATGTGGCGAAAAAGAAAATTACTTACCAAACAAAAGGGCACGTATTCCGCATGACTGGAACTTCGTGATTTATTCTCTGTGACGTGGAAATAATCTGCGACAAATATTTCCTTTGCAATCCCAGTTTACTTACAGTATTGTTGCTGTTTAGTGTTTATCATAACAATCTACTACTCGAATGAACACTGCAAAATCAGAAATAAAAACGCTAAGTAACTGGCGAGATGTCAAGTTTTATTTCACATTATTGAAGAAATAATTATATTAAAATCAACAAATACAAAACATTTTCTGTAATGTGTGAAACAATAAGATAGGAGAAGTAGTTTCCCTTTAACTGTTAGCTGAAAGATTAAATGTAAATAAACAAGTTTTCTGAAAGAATGTTCAAAGTTCTGTATTAGATAGAATGATGTTTTTAGAAGAACATGTAATAAATCAGTTGTGGATTAGATATAACTAACAGAGCTGTTGCAACTTGGCTTGTTACATAGAACTGATGGTGAATGATATTTAAGTTCTGTGTGTGTGCGTGCAGTGAGTAGAATGAATAGTCTGTGTAGTTCTACTGAGTTCTGCTTCTACTGTCTATTTTTGGAATGGTAGGCTCCCAGGACAATGGCGGGAGAAATTTCGAGAGCACACAAAAAATATCTGATTGGATGAAAAATTACCCAATCGGTGATTTTGTAACAAAAGCATGTTTGTGAATTAACAGTAAGAAAAATTCAGTGTGGTGAATGCGATCAGTAAATTGTCCTGTGATAGTTAGTATTTATTATTTGACCAATCACAGTTGAGAAAAATGTAGGCGTGTCAAACATAGTAGTAATCGCTACATTCTCATCTTTATCGCCATATTTATTACAACGTTTCAGCCGTTGTACGCTCCGGCCTTCTTCTTCCGGTTGGAATGTCGAACTGAATCCTTTATTTAGCTCACTGGGGTAGACACGTGGAACTAGAACAGTCTACCCCAGTGAGCGAAATAAAGGGTTCAGTTCGACATTCCAACCACCTGAAAAAGGCCGGAACGTACAACGTTGTAATAAATATGGTGACAAAGATGAGGACAATAACCCGAATAATGTAAATAGTGTACATAATACCTCATCTCAGAAATATAGACAGGTACTGAATTAAATCCTATAAATATTTTTCAACCAATAAATTCCCATCAAAAGATTTATTGTGCAAACAATCATTACAAGTGCAAACACTGCCAAAATACTTGCGCATGTAGTTATAGACCTACTGTGTTTTATTTTTGGATCATTTAGAAAATAACAATAATTACTCCCTTCACAACTCCTGCAAATTTAAGAAAAAGATTTTCGCAAGCCAGTGTGAAATTATTTTCTAACCTTGTATTCAAAAAGTTAACATCTCCATGTAAAATTAGATTTCAAATCTCCCATCTTGATACAAAAATAGAAGCCTACTGCTTCTCAGGGTTCAAAAACAATTTCGAAGGCCAGTTTGATTTACACGTGCATACACCCACACACCCGCAATAGAAGCCTTATCCATTACTGACAGAAACATTAGGCTGACCGTCATAAAGTAAGTCTATTCACACATATTACATCGCACTACAAACACTTAATTATTTAACAAAACAAACTTCATTGTGTTGGGATCATGGACAGATCAATATTTCGAATGTGAATTATTGCAATTGAGTCTGTAAAGTTAGAAGTTATTTTGTACGCCAGTGTGTGTGTGTGTGAGTGTGAAGCACACACACACACACACACACCAACGAGACATGTGTGCGACTGCTGACTGGTTGTGTGCGATTTCAAAACAGTGAACAAAGAGAAGGGGATCTAGAACTTACTTTCGTCGCAGCTTTATATATAGAAAGATCATCGCTGACTGACGCATTGTCATGGTAACGTGTGTCATAGCTGAGCCTTGTTTACTGACCGTTCCTTTTTCACAGATCTGTTGCTGAGTGCTGCTGACAGGCTGTTTTATCCTTATTTGACAGCCCAGCACTAGCTCACGAATCCTATCTGAGGTTTGTGTAGGAATGTACAAGTAACCCGAGCCCTGACCTATTTCCAGGTCATTTGGAGTTCAGTTGCGCGGACACCGTAGAGAGCACAACACATGACTTGTCCTATCCAATCAGGTTTCAGAAACCACTTATTTAATTTTAGAGCCGTGTTTGTACAGTATCTACTGAATTTAGTGAGATTTATTTGAAGGCGTCTCTTATTTTGTGCTTCACTTATTGGCTGTAAAATATCAGAGTTTATATCCTATAACTGTCGTGGCCGCCATTATCCGCTTCCTAGTGAAACGACCTTGACCTTCATAACCCCTGATCTCACTGATTTAAGTAATGCAGCATGCAAAAAACTGGACAACTGGCCAATATAGTTAAGTCCAAACCGTACCTAGTAAGCATCGGATTAGGCAGCGCCTTTTTCAAACATCGAACAACAACAAGGGATTAATTTAATATCTACGGTTTTCTACTCCCTCTAGCCAGGGAGTACTTGAACAAATCGTTTCACATATCATTAGTCCCTTTTTTCGTCCAAATGCAGGCTGCTCGGCCCGGGGGCTGGGATCAGAGTGTAGTACGCTACCTTTGTGAGCCTCCGGTGCCTTTCGTCGAGAGAATACTCTTCGGCGTGATCCCGTTTCCGTGGTCGATCCGCCCTGGAAGACGTATCGCCTCTCTGACCCAGGTTCAAGTGCTACACTTCGGCACGATCCCGTCACCGCGGTTAATCTGCCCTGGAAGTCATATCATTACTCCGATTCGGCCCTGTTTAGGGACTCCTCCTTAGTCTACTGTTGCACTTCGGCGCGATCCCGTCACCGCGGTTGATCCGCCCTGGAAGTCGTAACACCTTCCTGACTCGGCCTTGTTTAGGGACTATCGCTTTCGTCAAGTGATACACATCGGCACGAATCCCGTCTCCGTGGTTGGAAGTCGTATCACTACTCCGACTCGGCCCTGTTTAGGGACCCGCCTTAGTCTACTGTTACACTTCGGCGCGATCCCGTCACCGCGGTTGATCCACCTGGGAAGTCGTAACACGTTCTGACTCGGCCCTGTTTAGGGATTTCGTCCTAACCGATTCAACGAATCTACGTGCGATTTCGACCAACCAGCTTTTGTCAACTATCCGATCCGGCAGTCGACCTGCTATCGCCGCCGACCAAACCCTACACTCGTCTCAACCGAATCAACTTCCGCTGAAGGAAACCGGTCATATTGGACCCGACACTGAATCCAATACATTTCTCCAGAGTACACTCTTGTACACTTTGAACTATAAATTCGATGTTTATTGTTTATTATACCTCTGCCTTTGTCCTCTCATTGTCTTGGCTGTTTCTCACCTTTTTCTTCGCTTCCGGGAGCGGCATCCTTATCGGCCCCGCAACATAACTGCAAGGAAAATTGAACATTTTGTTCTTATTGTATTGTAGAGCCTTAATAAACATATTATCAGCGGCCGCCCTGATGGTATCGAAACACAAACCCTTAGGTAACTTTTTTCTTCTTTTGTCATCGACAAAGCAAACACACCTATAGAGGCGAGTCACACTCAAATTCATTAACATTTTTTGTTGTATATGCAATTTATTTCTAGGAAAAGAATCTCTTATTTTAAACTTTCCTGTTATTTAAAAAAAAAATGTTATCTTGCATTGCAAATCAATTGTTCTCTGTTGTTTTGTGCATTTCCCCTTTTCAACACCATTATTTCATGTATTCCCGTAAGAAACCTTATATGCATTAATTACAGAAGCAGCCAACGCACCAAGTAAAGTATATTTTTGAAAAATATATAAATATTATTTTAACTTTTCGTTCAGAGATTAACCATTTTGGTAAATTTGCAGATTAAGCGTCGGAAACCAATTGTAATGAAAATTTCCAATTTCAAAACGATTAATTAAATACAATTCATTTTTAAAAATTAATGATGTGCTTAAATTAAAACCAACAAATTTTCTTTCTATAGATTTTCAAACAATTTAATAAATTACATTGAAAATAATGCAGGGGTACAGAGGGTGCTTATCAGCCTTTGGCGGAGATAAGTCAAGTAGCTCGCGTGACTGTCACCTAATGACGTCACTTCATACAGGAAGTGTGACTGTCACCTAATGACGTCACTTCATACAGGAAGCGTGACTGCAGTCAAATTCATTTCGTTTACAGCAACCAAATGGTAAGGTTGCTTTCTTTAGCTTAGGCCAGCCTATGGCCCTGGCAGAGGCTAAATCTGCCTCTTCAGTATCTTACAAGTGCCGTTTCTCTTTGGGAATATATTATTCCCAGATATAGAATATTTCCAGCTGACAGTCCTCAATTTGGGAAACCCCAAGAGTCACTGTTTCCCATTCGTGGAATATGTCCTTGCCTAGACATAAATGAATCTTGCCCGTTTGAACCTGGTGTCCTAGAAATCTTATCTCAGTACAGGAGTATCTCCATATTATATGTATGACCCTTCCGTTTTGCTTCTCCTTATACTCCGTGTAGATATATGTGATATATTATTCTCTGTGTGGGACACGTGTATACGTGTATTTACAGGGTGTGGTGGATAAATTGTCTTCTAAATTACACAAAAATGAAAATAACACTGACATCTTATTTTAACAAATATATTTAGCAAATTTACGGAAAAATATCTTGAGATACTAAAGAGTAAATGTATTCAATAAATCACCACTGACTTCAACCGGAGCCTACAGACGACTTCGGAATCTCCTGCTACTCTTTTGGACGTATCTTGTTAAAGATGGTGAATGCTGACATAATCTTTGCCTTCAGTTCATCTTTGGTGTTACAAGGAGTTTCGTTTGTTTATCGATTCAACTGCACCCCACACATAATAATCAAGGGGGTTGCAGTCTGGGGAGTTAGGTGGCCAGATGTAAGGGGTGATGTGATTGCAGAAATTGTCTGACAGACATGACTAGGTTCTCCTGCTTATGTGGCCTGGTGCAGTGTCCTATTACCAGAGATAAGGTCTTCCAACAGTCACCCTCTTGACCCAGTGCAGCACTACCTCTTCAGGGGCACTTTATGTAGAAAGAGTCAGTTGAAATTTCTACAACACAGGATGTGGAAAGAGGGCTCGGAGAATTTGGCATGCACAGGACATATTGAAGGCAAGAGAGACAGAGGAAAGAAGCGAGTAACCTATATTATGAGCTTTGGTAGAGGAATGGCAGAACAGGGATTGTGGGGATAGCGAAATGACAAACCTTACTTAGAGCTACAAAGGGAATAGGAACCTGTAGTGAACTATGATCACCCACGTCCAGAAAGGACAAGGCACACAGAAGAAGATACAAAGAAAGTGAAGGAAAGTGACTGCATTAAAATTGCAATAAAATAAATGATGAGAGACTAAGAATCTTGTTAAGAATCTTGTTTTAATCAAGGGTTAAATTATACAAAGACAAATAAAAAAGATCAATTGGAAATTGATGTAATTATAAAAGGAGTGAGAAGAAAAAATATCTGCAAAAACTTACTGTACTATACAATGACAAAGTAGAACAAATGTTAAAATTTGATCTAATATTTTAAAAGTGAGCTTGAAAAGAGAGACCATCTTGTTTATATCCACTCTCCAGCGCTCATATTAGGCATTAGCATATCAAAGTAATATGCTAATAAGAGGCTTGGAAAGAGTGATTATCTTTGTTGTCTCCACTCTCCAATGCCCAGATTTGACATTAGTACATCCATGATTTACTAACAATATATAAAATGTAAGTAGGTACTGGAATATCTGAAAGAAATGAATATGAAATATAACAGTTGAAAGAAACGAATGCCAAATATATTGAGAAACTATAACCCATATGAGTACAACAAACAGTGTGAACAGGTAAATTGTGAGGGTCTAAGAGAAAAAACAGCTAGGCTGGGTGATGTCGTTTATATTCCTTGTTGGGACTATATGGGTTTTCATTATTCCTCCTCACCACCATGATTTATCAGATGTATTTTTGTACTAAAAAGGGAGATAATCACTCACTCTTTGTATGCAATGTATTAGAAAAAGACAAAAAACATTGCCATAATATGGAAAAACTGTTAAAATTTCAGGCCAATGAAGAAAAATATTCACTTAAAGAACAGGAAATCTACGAAAATGTTGAAATAAAACAGGATAATGAAAAAGAAATCAGTCAAAAATTAATGATAATAATAAGTTAAAAACTAATTTAAAAATTGCAAAAATGAAAAATGACATGAAGTAAAAATTGGCCTTATATACAAAATGAGAGAAGAAAAAAGTTAATTTAAAAATTGATGCAAGGGGAGAGAATAAAAGACTTTCTTAAAAATTTGTTGAAATATACAATGACAATGAAGAAAAAAGCTTACTAAATATATTGCTGCAATATGCAAGAAAAATGAGTGAAAAACTCATTAAAATATTTCTGTCATATAGAAAGGATAACATTGGAGAAAAAAAAGTAAAAGAAAGAAAGCAAAGAAAATTTCTGTTAAAATATTAAGATAGACAAGGACGAAGAAGAAAAAACTTAAGCAAATATTTCTATGATATCCAAGAACAAGGATGAGGACATTAGTTTCTATGAATTAGAAAACTAGACTTTCTTGTCAAGTTGTTTAATCTTATGATTATATTGCAATCTTCAATAATCTGTCTGGGAATCAACCACACAGATTATCTGTTTCTTTGAGAATGTCTGATATTCTCTGCTAGAAGACATGTTATTGCAAGATAGAGATGGAAGAACAAGAATCAATAATTTGTACATGATATAATATTTTTCCATGGCTTTTATTTTGCAGATTGAGAAAATCTTTCAGTCTCTTTCTGATCTAATCAAAATCATTATCACAATAATAGAAATGATTACAGTCAGAACAAGATTATTATTGATATAAAAAGACAAAGAAGACATAAGTAACCAATGGAAAGAGAAAATAACTATATTAGTTACCAACACTCTCCAGTACTCATATTAAGCATCAGATTAACTATGATATACTAACACCTTAAACCTACAAAAGCAGGGACGAAAATAAGTATGTTAGTTACCTCCACTCTCCAGTACTCATATTAGGCATTAGTTTATCTATGATATACACACTCTTCAACACAACAAAAACAGACACTAAAATAAATATTTTAGTTACCTCCAATCTCCAGTACTCATATTAGGCATTAGTTTACTTATGATATACTAACACTTTAGCACAACAAAATCAGACACTAAAGTAAGTATTTTAGTTACTTCCAGTCTCCAGTACTCATATTAGGCATTAGTTTACCTATGATATACTAACTCTTTAACGTAACAAAAGCAGGCACTAAAGTAAGTATTTTAGTTACTTCCAGTCTCCAGTACTCATATGAGGCATTAGTTTACCTATGATATACTAACACTTTAACGCAACAAAAGTAGGCACTAAAATAAGTATTTTAGTTACCTCCACTCTCCAGTACTCATATTAGGCATTAGTTTACTTATGATATACTAACACTTTAGCACAACAAATTCAGACACTAAAGTAAGTATTTCAGTTACTTCCACTCTCGAGTACTCATATTACGCATTAGTTTAACTATGATATACTAAGTCCTTAACACAACAAAAGCAAGCACTAAAATAAGTATTTTAGTTTCCTCCACTTTCCAATACTCATATTAGGCATTAGTTTACCTATGATATACTAACACTTTAACGCAACAAATGCAGTCACTAAAATAAGTATTTTAGTTACCTCCACTATCCAATACTCATATTAGGCATTAGTTTACCTACGATATACTAACTCCTTTAAACATCAAAAGCAGGCACTAAAATAAGTATATTAGTTATCTCCACTCTCCAGTACTCATATTAGGCATTAGTTTACCGATGATATACTAACTCCTTTAAACATCAAAAACAGGCACTAAAATAAGTATATTAGTTACCTCCACTCTCCAGTACTCATATTAGGCATTAGTTTACCTATGATATACTAACTCCTTAAACAACAAAAGAAGGCACTAAAATAATATATTAGTTATCTCCACTCTCCAGTACTCATATTAGTTATTAGTTTACCTATGATATACTAACTCCTTAACACAAGAAAATCAGGCCCTGAAATAAGTATATTAGTTACCTCCACTCTCCAGTACTCATATTAGGCATTAGTTTACCGATGATATACTAACTCCTTAAAACAACAAAAGCAGTCACAAAATAACTGAAGGAAATGATCCCAAATATGTGTAGTGCATGGAAGGGATTTTATATGTAGATATGTGATTTTTGAAAGGATTTCTGTATCTCACTTTATTTGTTATTTACGATAACAGTTATTTTTAGCTGGTACACATTTTTGAGTTACTATCCTTTTTTTTTCTTGAACAATGAAACAACCAACCTAAATTGAGGAGATCAACTAAAGAATAATTATTCTTCCAACAGGGATTGAACACCTATCCTTTTTTGAAACTTGGAAAACAACTTTTTGGCCCAGAAAGTATGCCTCTTTCTGTTCAGCCGTGGAGATCAGTCTAACAGGGCAAGGTTGGAATTACCTATTTCAGAAAACACATTTTCTTGTTATGATTTATGAAAAGGTGTTTTCTTAAATAAAGGCCAAGAGATGATGAAAACTTCCTCTTCTTCTTTGTCTTCTTCTTCTTCGTCTTCTTTTTCCTTTTCTTCTTTTTCTTCTTCTTTGTTTTCTTCTTTTTTTATCTTCATCTTCTTCATCTTTTTCTTTGTCTTCTTCCTCATCTTCTTCTATATCTTCTTTTCTGTCTTCTTTTATTCTTCACTGGCTGAATCAATATACCCATTCCAGGTCTATTCCTTTCTGCCTTAAATGTCCACTCTTATATAGCAAACATGTGCATTTAAACCGACTCATAAACTTATTCTTTAGTGGGTGGGCCTTTACTTTTTATCCCTATTGGTTAGCAAATTGAGAGTTACCATCCAATCAAACCACACGTTTTCAATTCAAATTTTGCTGCTTTTGAAAACATCATAAAATAAAGTATAATTACATTTTATTCAGTTATATGTTCACCGTTATTTACACTATGACTTATTGCCACTTAGGCAGCCAGCTCTTTGAGACATTTGGAGTAAAATTCCATGGGCTTTGATGTGGGGAAGATTTTAATGAACACTTGAATTTGGTTTTCATTAGAGAAAGTTTTCCCTATCAAAATGTTGTGCAACAATCTAAAATGGTAATAATGGGTTGTTGTAATTTTTCGTGAATATATTGGGTAGGGTAGAATTGTCCTACTTTTCTCCCGTGTTATTCTGCTTATATGCAGACTTGCATTTCATGAAGGATAACAATGTTTTTCCTATTAATGAGCACAGGACACTTTTTGACAAAAAATTTATGGACATGTTGCAGCTGCTGGATGTAGAAATGTGCGTGTAGTGTTTCATTTGTTTAAAGATCTCTAAATGAATAATACCCTGATGTTCTCACCATATGCACAACATTAACTTTCATCCATTGAGTTTAGTTTTTGGGGTCAGTTGTAGAGATTTATTTTTGTCAATCTACTGCCTTTTGCTTTGAACATTGTTGTATGTAACTCACTTTTCATCACCTTTTTGCTTTGAATATTGTTGTATGTAATGCACTTTTCATCACCTTCTTATGACATATTTAAGGAATGATTAGTTAAGCGATACACTTGTTATTACAATTGGTTCTGCAAAACAGAAATTACTTATAACTCAATAGAAAATGAAAGCATTTAAAAGCAACATAATGTAGGTTTGGTTGTTTTGTTTTATGGCATATCAACATCAATGGGTTATTTAATGCCAACAAAATTTTTATTGCTGGTAATATTTTATTTTTCAAAAATGTATTGCTGGTAATAATTTTTTACAAAGTATTTCTGGTATTAAAACCTATTTTTACACTTTTATAGTGTTTTGACCCCAGTTTTGGGGTTAACTATTTACCCATAGTTGAGACCCTTACAGGTGCTACCACCCTGAGTCAGGGTGGACGTGGGAACACCAGCAATTAAGAGGTGGTTCTATGCTCCTCAAAACCTCCTGATCAGAGGCCTTGCTGTTGGACGTAGTTTATCGTCTTACCCAGGAACATAATGTAGAGGTACCTATGTTCAATAAAGTGAAAACAATATAAAGGTTCTTCCATAACTGAAATAAAATATTTGTGCTTTATGTATATACTTGGAAAATGAGGATATGTGCTGATAGACTTAATATTAAGCTGTTATCAAAGTTTCAATTTTACTTTAATATCCAAATTAATATTGAATTATCCATATAACCTCATAGGTCATTTTATAGTATTTTCATTAGCAATAGGACTACTTGAGGTAGCCTTCTCCGTTATTTGCAAGATGAGACAGGTTAGAATGTGTTATATGATACCAGCAGCATTGTGTAGTCACTGACTTAACCTACTGTTATGCAAATTTATGAGCTTGGTATGAAAACATTTGCAGTTTTTGTTATTTTAAACTTAAAATTGTCTTAATGCCTTAACTATAGAGGGCGACAGGGGGTGGAATTGACCTGATCAGGAAAATTCACAGCCAGCCACTTCTGTTTCATATGGAGGAGAGCAATACTCTGCTAGCACATACCCAGCCTTCCCTGGGCCACCCCCATAATCCAGGGTTTAACCACCATGTGGTGACATTGACCTTGAGGCTCTGCAAGAAGAAATGGGATAGAGTGATATGGCCTCATTGCATATGACCCCCCAAAACAGCACTGGCAACATGAACTTAGTGTGTATCACCATAATTACCGGGGGGGGGGGGTCATGCAGAAATCTGTTGTTCTATGTGCTGAGTTTTTCTTATATATAGGGTGACCCCAAAAAACGGGAATTTTTGAAGTGCGTATTGCCAGACATGAGCAAGTGGCAACACTGCGAGACAGTGACCTTGAGTAAGTAAACATTTCGCCATTTTAGTAACGAGAGTGAGATTCACAGTATCCCAGCTGAGTTGTTGCAGCAGTCAATGAGGAATCTCAAAAGCAGATTTCAAGAATGCATTCGTACAGGAGGACGCCATCCACAGGACATAATTTAAAAAAAATGAAAATTCCATCATTGTTTCTTAAATGACATGTTTTAAGGTTTCAATTACTATGAATTAAATATTTTTCTTCCATCACTCTTGGTTTTATTGGATTGTTAAAAAGTTCCCGTTTTTTTGGGTCACCCTATATTATAAATGATTTAATGGGACATTTTGTTGGTGAAAAAGAAGAGAAGATAGAATAAAAAAAACAATTTGTTGTCATTTATATTGGGCTGGTGCATAATTATCCGGCGTTTTTTTAAGTTATTTGTTAATAGACGTTTTGTTTACTTTTTTAATAAAAATATTATTTCATTTTCAGGTTATAAAAAAGTGCATTGATGATCATACACTCTGGAATAATCGTTTAAAAATGTTATTGTTGAATTGTTATGTTTCTTTTATCATAATAAATATTGTTTAAAAAACGCCTGATAATTATGCACCAATCCAATATTATAGCCGTAACAGTCTGTGTGTCATGAAAGCTTGTATGTGATTTGCCACCTTAAGTCCTACTTAACACAAGTACTCAAATGTAGGATATAGGATTACGTGAATAAGTTCAAACAAGTCTCATTTGTATTGTGCTAAAGTGTTTATGAAAAACAACTGTGTTTAAACTTTTCATCAGAACTGTATTGAACCGAATCCTTTATGTTAGTTGATAGGATTCCACAGCCAGATCAGCAGATATAAATTGGTTACAAAATAAACTGGTTTCTGTGTTAAGTTTCAGACTGGCTAAAATGATGCTACATTTAAGATACGTTTTTTTATTTTGGTAAAATTAGGGAAACAATTTTAGGCAGTGGGGTAAAGGAAGAGCGTCTGTTGTAAATAGCAGAGATTCCTGTTGCATAACAGAGAGAAAAGTAATGATGATTTCTTGGAGATTTAGTTTTGTCAATGAAAATGAAAATTATTAGATGCACATCTATTTGAACTAGTGTCCTCACCTTGGTTGTGTTAGTCAAACAAAATTTAGTGAGAAAAGCAAATGTGGCATCACAAGGTCTTGGAAGAAGTAAATGATCTGAAGTGTCCCAGAGTCTGAGATCAACCTAATCTCATGGATTGAATAAAGGAGTAGGGATACAAAAGGCTAGTATCTCCCATTGATTGAGATTAAATTATGTGGGGGTACATGATGGTTGCTTAGTGACATTACTTCATAGAGTGAAAAAGAAGAGGATTCATACCTTTTCCTAGGGTATTAGTACATAAGTGAATACAATGGAATCGACCAGAAATAGTTGGAATTACTTGCATGACCACCATTTTGTTTTCAAAATATATGAATTGTGGCTGTTTATACTGGTCACTGACAAGCTTACCCGCAAAAAGAAAAAAGGGCTTGGTATCTAGAGTTAGCTTCTTTTATAGTGTGTACACACAGTTCATAACTCCTAATGTTTCTTGATTGGTTAATTTTGATGTTATCCACTTTCGGGACCTTTTTTTTTTACAATAATCTTCACCTTATATAAGTCTCAAGATCCACTTGAGGTAGAGGGTTACATAGTAAGACACAATTTATGGGATTATATAGGGAAGATAATGGTTAACCCTAGACTTGAACAGTTTAAGAAGAGGTAGTAATTGAATTGGGGAAGCATATATTTGAGAGTTGGTTCTACAAAGCAACAGTTTTTGTGGGAAGAAGCAATTCAAGTAGAACTTACATCTCACCAATGGAATATGAAGGAAATGGGAAGGGCTCTCATCAATGTGCGTGGCATGGCGGGTCCAAGCCATGAGGGTTAGAACTGGTGGAAGTGAGAAATGTATTTTGTCTGAGCTCTTCCCATGGAAATAGTGATAGTGTAGCATGTGGCTGGCAATTTTTCATCTGTGGGGAAAGGGGTTGTAGAGTGGAAAATAATTCATCACCCACAAGGATGCAGAGATGCTTTTGGATTCTTTTGAGACTGGAAGGTGAAGACTGATCAGTTCCTGCCTATATATGGTAGCAGTAATCCATTTTTGGATTGATGTGGCTCTTGTAAAGTTTGAGGATAGCAGGAGGAGGCAGGTATTTATTGGAGCAGTACAAAGTACTGGTCATTTAACCAGCATCTTTAGTGATGGACCATATATATGAGTTCCACTTGACGTCTGGTTTGAGCTTACATCCCAATATGCTCTCAAGGTGAAAATTCAGGGTTCACTTGATGATGTAACGTCACTATTTGGGTTTTTCTTATACTTCTGCATGATAATGGTTATGTCCCAATTCCTATAAATTCAGTGGTATATACTGTATGTTGTCTTCCATTTGGGATTCATTTGCGATTCATCTTGATTCACTTCTAGCTCACCACTAGCAGTTGATTACTTACTACACGCTGCTGGCGAATCTTGTACATTGTTCCTGTTATAAATCATTCATTTCCAACTTTCATTTTGGTTATTCTTATTCAGTAACCTTTTCTTAGGTTACGACAGTTTTCAATGCATTGAATTTGACAAGCTGAGCTATTGAGCTGTTAGAGCTTGATCTGAAGTGAGATCAGTTGATAGTTTTTGCTCAGATACTTTTTTGCAATATCATAACAGAGTTATTTAAAGGTTGTGAGTTGGCGAAAGAAGGGGAAGGGAAAATGTATTTTTGTGTGACCATCTTTGCATTTCGCATTTTTTTGTATCTAACTTTTTATCCCTTTTTCCATGTTCATCATGACATCGTTTTTATCTTACAGATAAGAATAATTCCTTATCTATCATTGTTTCAAATAATCACTACAAGTGTTTAATATTTGATTAAAAAAATAAAATGTATTTGGTTTGGTTTGGTTTATTTTATTTAATGACTTATCAACCTCAATGGGTTATTTAATGCCGACAAGATTTTTATTGCTGGTAATATTTTTTCAAAAATATCTTGTTGACAATGCTGGTAATATTTTTTTCAAAAATATCTTGTTGATAATATTTTTTTCAAAATTTGGTATTATATTTCAAAAATGTATTACTGGTAATATTTTTTTCAAAATGTATTGCTGGTAATATTTTTTTCAAAAATGTATTGCTGGTAATATCTTTTTCAAAAATATATTCTTGGTAATAATTTTTTCAAAAATGTATTGCTGGTAATATTTTTTTCAAAAATATATTTTTGGTAATATTTTTTTCAAAAATGTATTGCTGGTAATATTTTTTTCAAAAATGTATTGCTGGTAAATTGCTGGTAACATTTTTTCCTTCAAAAATGTATTGCTGGGATTAAAACCTATTTTTACATTTTCATAGTGTATTGACTCCAGTTTGGGGGTTAACTATTTTCTCAGAGTTGAGAACCTAACAGGTGCTGGGAACATCACGCTCCTCAAAATCACTTGTTCAGAGGTCTTGCAGTTGGATGTAGTTTATCGTCATACCCAGGATGTGGATATAGTTTTACCCAGGACGCCGGATGTAGTTTTCCATCTTACTCAGAACGATAAAATGTATTTGTTTTTTTAATATTTTGATGTTTAGTGAGATGAATGCATAATCATTTTAATATGTAAGCAAAACATAATTTAAAATGTACACATAACCTTATTAGCATTTTAGTGTGTCTATTCACCCCAACTTAGAATTAAGGTGAGACTGAATTTAAGAAAACTAATTCATAACAAACTGCTTTTTTCTTTTGCGCATGGAACTTCTTATCTTGTGACCATTTTTTTTTACAGTTTTTCATACGGAAAGCACTGCAATGATAAGAGGTCAACCATTTTAAGGAGAAGTTTTGTTAAATGACATGCAATGAGACGACAACTGATCTTTAATTCTTAGAGGTGTCTGTTCGCAAAACAAATTATTTGCCTAATTATCTTCATTGTTCAACATTCAACATTCAACCACTACTAGAGGGGACAGTTTCTGGACTATAAATACTCGACGCTATCTTTTCTCGTCCTTTTCATGTCAACATGTAAGTCTCTCATATAAAAACACGTTCCCTTTTAGGAAACACATGAATAATACACATACAAACACACACGCGCGCACGCACACACACACACGCACACGCACACGCGCGCGCGCACACACACACACGCGCACACACACGCGCGAGCGCGCGCACACACACACACATACACACACACATACACACACATACACACACACACATGCACATACACACACACGCGCACACACATACACACACATACACACACGCACACACACATACACACATACACACACATACACACACACACATACACACACACGCACACACACGCGCGCACGCACACACACGCACACACACATACCAAACTACACATACAGAAAACAATTCATTGGCTTAAATGTTTTCTTCATCTGTGTCCATTGTTAAGTAACATGCAGCCATATTTTATTGCATATGTAAAACCCTTTTTATTGTTAATACATTATCATTTCTTTGTACACATATATATTGGTCCTTGTTGTTTCCTTACATTTTTTTTACGTGGACTCATATTCCGAGTCTGCCATGTTCGTTGTCGCCATTTTAGAAGACACATGTGTTTATCTCTCAGTGCGTGCACCCGCCCACAACAATTCTCTTTGAAACTTTGAGAAGACATTTCTCTTTTTACAGTTTTTCGTTTTTTACCTTTAATACATAATTTGCATGAAAGTAAATAAATTTTTCAGCTTATACAATGAGTAGCAGGCATTTTGTTTTATCATTTTCTTCTTCTTCTTCTTCTTCTTCTTCTTCTTCTTCTTCTTCTTCTTCTTCTTCTTCTTCTTCTTCACATATTGGTTGCTTCCCTCATGCAACCCAAAATAACCACAAAATTAAATACTTAATTTTTACTCACTATTTACATTATGCGGACTATTGTCCTCATCTTTGTTGCCATATTTTTTACGTTTCTGCCCTTGTACACTCCGGCCTTCTTCAGGTGGTTGGAATGTTGAACTGAACCCTTTATTTCGCTCACTGGGGTAGACCGTTCCATTGTGGGCAAAACTTATATTTCTTGCTGAATTAAAACACTTCCTAATATTTTCTTTTCTACGTTATCACTGAAGTTAAGCAATGTTAAGACTTGGTCAGTACCTAGATGGGTGACTGCTTAGGAATATCAGATGCTTTAAGCTTAAATGTGTGGGTGGTCTAATGGATAATGGCTTGGAATTGGAGATCAGACAGACAAGTTCCAATTCCCATTAGATTTGTTATATTCACTTATGTGCAAATACTTTTGGGAAAGGTATGGATCCACCTCTTCTCCCCTAGCTATGGGTTAATTAGTAAGACTTGTATCACTAAACCATTATCTAAAAAAATTCTTACAATCTAAAAATATTTTTTGGCTTTAAATAACCTCTGAAGGGTTGATAAGCCATAAAAAAATGAATTTCCATAAATTTTTATATTTCGTACAAATCTTTTGTATTTTACAAAAAATTATTTATATTTGTTGTATTCTGTTGGTGCTCTTACTTTTTTTAAAAAACAACTGGAAGAAAAAGCTTAAATATCAGATGGCCCAGGAAAACTGAAACACTGGAGGGTAGCAGTGGTGGACCCAGCTGGTGGAAAAATACAATTCTGCTTTTCTATGTATGGAACAAAAACAACAGACTAAAGTTCCTCGTGGACACAGGAGCAGCGATTAGCGTGACACACCCTACAGACATGCTCTCAAACCGGCCCTGTTTAAGCTCCAAGCAGCTAACGGCGCACATATAGAGACTTATGGTGCAAAAACATCCATAATTGGAGCAGATTTCTTGGCACATTTTAATCTGTCAGTACACACAAATTTGAGAACCCTGTTGGACAATACAACAAGCATCTGTATCG
Source organism: Acanthosepion esculentum (assembly GCA_964036315.1). Lineage (NCBI taxonomy): Eukaryota > Metazoa > Mollusca > Cephalopoda > Sepiida > Sepiidae > Acanthosepion > Acanthosepion esculentum. The sequence goes on along the minus strand of OZ038477.1, from coordinate 145,576,370 downwards.
TTGTTACCTGCACATATATGACAGGAATCAGTGTCACAATATGCCATAATCACGAATTCATGGACATATTGGATCAGTACATAGAAATTATGCAGCCATTTAAGAATACTGATTCAGAAAAGCATCAAATCCAGCACCGCATCAGAACAACAGGACAGCCTGCAAGTTCTCAACCATGACAATTGCTACAGCACAAGTATGATCATGCAAAGAAAGAGTTCCAGAAAATGTTGAACAAAGGCACCATCCATCCATCAGGCAGTCCATGACTCACCGCTACAATTGTTCCTGAAACCTGAAAGAGTATGTTTTGATACCCTTTCGAGTATGTGTTGATTATATGAAACTCAATTCCTCAACCATCCCTGACCGCTAACCAGTCCCTCATATCCATGACTTTGCATTAGGACTACAGGGTACCTGCATATTCTCCAAGATCGACTTAACCAAATCATCAAATCACTGTGGCTACGGACGACATTCCCAAAACAGCGGTTACCACACCATTGAACTATACAAATTCGTAAAAATGTCATTCGGCTCAAGGAACCCGGCTCAGACATTTCAATGCCTAATCGACGAAATGTTACGCGGTCTTCCCTTCACATACACGTTGTTAGTTAGCGATGACATCAATGCACATAAACAGCATCTTTATTAAGTGCTTCAAAGATTATCACATTTTGGTCTTCAGATAAATTTAGACAAATGTGTCTTTGGCTTGCCAAGCATCAACTTCCTTGGACACAACATTGACACCGATAGAATTTTTTCCCTACCAGAGAAACTTAAATCCATCTAGGATTTTTCTACACCAAATTTAATCAGACAACTCTGACGTTTTATCGGAATGATAAATTTCTACCGAAGATTTGTGCTGAATTGTTCAGAAATATTTCACCCCTTAACAAATCTTCTTCAGTAAAAGAACAAAAAAATCACTTTGGAGGGTGGTGATACAATGCATACATTAAACACTGCAAAAGCCACACTTTGTAACTTCATAAAATTGTCATTTATCGGCAACGATCCAGACAAAAATATTACTGATGACAGACGCATCTGATGCAGAGATAGGCACAGTCATCGAGCAAGAACTAAAATGACAACGTAAACCAATCGCCTTCTCAACTAAACTCTCATCAGCTCAAGCTAGATACAGTACTTTCTCCAGAGCACTACTGGCTATCCACTTAGCCATCTGCTTGAGGGAAGAGATTTCCCTATCTTCACTGACTAAAAACCGTTGACGTCGTCTATGAATACTAACTAAAAGACAAATACACATCTCGAGAAATTAAACATTTAGACTACATCTCGCAATTCTCCACAAACACACATCACACAAAAGATAAACACTGTAGCAGATACAGTCTCAAGAGTGGACATTAATACGCTTGCTGACGGCATACTGAATCACGATTTAATAGCCGACAAACAAAAATCAGACTCAAGATGTACGTACGAGCACTTCACATTACAAGAAGTATGCACAATCACTTCACTGCAATTCCAACAATTTCCAGTCCCCTTCGGAAATGAGAGACTCTACTGTAATGTCACACTAAACGCCCCCAGTCCTTATAGTCCGTCCACACTCAGGAAAATGATCTTCGAACATTTACATGGTTTGTTGCACTCCAGCAAACGAGCTACAGTCAAGCACATCAAGGAGCGCTTTGTTTGGCCCAACATGATCACCGACATCCGTGAGTGGGTTAACACATGCCTGTAATGTCAAGTGTAAAGTACATCGCAACACAAAATCCGCTCTTGGCACCTTTACCAACCTCGACGCCGGCTTCACATACATACACATCGATACTGTTGGTCCTCTACCAATGTGTCAAGGTTACCAGTACCTACTGACTATCATCGATCAATTTTTCCGATGGCCAACCGCCTTCCCAATCAAAGATATTACAGCCAACACTGTCTCCAAAGCGATTCTAAAAGACTGGATTGCAACTTTTGGAACACCACAAGTAATTACGACTGACCGTGGGACACAATTTGAATCATTCCTATTTCGGGAATTCAACAATTTATTTGGCTCTAAGCACATCAAAACGACGGCTTATCACTCTTGTGCAAGCGGTCTGGTTGAAAGATTTCACAGATCTAAAAGCTTCGTTGGTTACGAAATCTGACAACTGGATTGAAACCTACCAATAATCCTACTCTCTATCAGGAATACATTTAAGGAAGATTTAGGCTGCACACCATCCGAACTCGTTTTTTGTGCACCCCTAAAGTTACAAGGACAATATGTCTGTGGCATATTAGATACGATTTCACCCCCATTGACCCCATTTATACAAGAACTACGCAACAAAATAGCACGTTTGAAATACAAAGCAACACGACACACCATAAAAGATGTTTACATAAAAAACATTCAAGACTGCGAGTATATTTTTATATGGAACGGGGGGTGGTGTGTGGTAAAGCTGTGGATAAATACTCATCTCGTTTCCGCGGGCCTGACAATCTAAGTCAAGAATTGTGCCCGATCCCGCGTAAGCGGGGGCAGGGTAAATTTTGACTAGTGGCTAGAGTGTACACGCTCGGGTTTCCCACGTTAAATAAATGACCTTGTGCCACATCCCGCCTTAGTGGGTTAGCCGTGGTTAAATACCCAAGGGTTTCGTAGCCCAGACATTATGATCAAAGTGTAGTATCAGTTCTGCGGACATGACTAGCTAAGATAAGCTATGTTCCCGATCCCCCGTAAGCAGGGACTGGGTAAATTTTGATCAGTGGTCCAAGTGTACGTGTTCGGATTCCCGACGTTAAATAACTGACTTTGTGTCACCTCTCGCCTCAGTGGGTTAGCTGTGGGTAAATAACCAGGTGTTCTGTAGCCCAGAGACTATGATCAAAGTATAGTATCTGTTCCACAGACATGACGAGCGAACACAAGCTTTGTACCCAATCACGCGTAGGCGAAGTTTGGGTAAATTTTGACTAGTGGCTCGAGTGTACGCGCTCCGGTTTCCTACGTTAAATAACTGACCTTGTGTTACATCCTGCTTCAGATGCCATGGGTAAATACCCATGTCTTCTATGGTTCATGCCATGAGAGGATTATCATCTCTCAGTTGTGACTCTGTCTTCGGGTATAGTGCGTTTCAGTTGTGGCTTCTGCCTGCATGCAGATCTGAGGAAAATAATACTTTGAGGTGCCCGGCCCTGGGGAACAGCTGTCCGAGGTTGCACCTTATTGCACTAGAGACGGGGATTGGTGCTCGCCACCGAGGCCAGCATAACCGACGGTTGCATTCACTGGTGACTTTTTGTACCTGGCCCGAGTGTACGCGCTCGGGTTCCCCACATAAACCCCGACCTTGTGTCACATCTCGTCTCAGTGGGAAGACAGCAGGCCATCACCTACAATTCCAGCTAGCCAGTCATTATCATCTCCAGCCGTCTCCAGTAGGCCTCCAGCGCTTGGCCCTGCCGCTCCAGCCATCTCCAGTGGGACACCAGCTCTTTCCGCTCCAGCTAACTTCAACAGGCTTCCAACTTCACTCGCCAGCAGCAACGATATGCAATAAACATCCTTTTCGGGACAACGCTCTCTAGCAACCACAAAACTGTCCTTTTCAGGACAACACTCTTCAGCAACTACCAGAACTGTCCTTCTCAGGACAACGCTATTTTTCACCCTCTATATAAGCTTGCAGAATTATCTTTTGCCTGGTTCACACTAACATTCATTTTGTTTATGTATTTTTCTTTAACAAAAATAAACTTGGCAATATTTATTTTTACTCAAATCTTTGTCTTGTTTACCTGTCTATATTTCTGAGATGAGGTATTATGTACACTATTTACATTATTCAGACTATTGTCTTCATCTTTGTCGCCATATTTATTACAACGTTTCGGCCTTTCAGTATCTGTCTATATTTCTGAGATGAGGTATTATGTACACTATTTACATTATTCAGACTATTGTCCTCATCTTTGTCGCCATATTTATTACAACGATTCGGCCTTTCAGTATCTGTCTATATTTCTGAGATGAGGTATTATGTACACTATTTACATTATTCGGACTATTGTCCTCATCTTTGTCGCCATATTTATTACAACGTTTCGGCCCTTCAGTATCTGTCTATATTTCTGAGATGAGGTATTATGTACACTATTTACATTATTCAGACTATTGTCCTCATCTTTGTCGCCATATTTATTACAACGATTCGGCCGTTCAGTATCTGTCTATATTTCTGAGATGAGGTATTATGTACACTATTTACATTATTCAGACTATTGTCCTCATCTTTGTCGCCATATTTATTACAACGATTCGGCCGTTCAGTATCTGTCTATATTTCTGAGATGATGCATTATGTACACTATTTACATTATTCGGACTATTGTCCTCATCTTTTTCGCCATATTTATTACAACGATTCGGCCTTTCAGTATCTGTCTATATTTCTGAGATGAGGTATTATGTAAACTATTTACATTATTCGGACTATTGTCCTCATCTTTGTCGCCATATTTATTACAACGTTTCGGCCTTTCAGTATCTGTCTATATTTCTGAGATGATGTATTATGTACACTATTTACATTATTCGGACTATTGTCCTCATCTTTGTCGCCATATTTATCACAACGTTTCGGTCTTTCAGTATCTGTCTATATTTCTGAGATGATGTATTATGTATACTATTTACATTATTCGGACTATTGTCCTCATCTTTGTCGCCATATTTATCACAACGTTTCGGTCTTTCAGTATCTGTCTATATTTCTGAGATGAGGTATTATGTACACTATTTACATTATTCGGACTATTGTCCTCATCTTTGTCGCCATATTTATTACAACGTTTCGGCCTTTCGGTATCTGTCTATATTTCTGAGATGAGGTATTATGTACACTATTTACATTATTCGGACTATTGTCCTCATCTTTGTCGCCATATTTATCACAACGTTTCGGCCTTACAGTATGTGTCTCTATTTCTGAGATGAGGTATTATGTACACTATTTACATTATTCGGACTATTGTCCTCATCTTTGTCGCCATATTTATTGAAACGTTTCGGCCTTTCAGTATCTGTCTATATTTCTGAGATGATGTATTATGTACACTATTTACATTATTCGGACTATTGTCCTCATCTTTGTCGCCATATTTATTACAACATTTCGGCCTTTCAGTATCTGTCTATATTTCTGAGATGAGGTATTATGTACACTATTTACATTATTCGGACTATTGTCCTCATCTTTGTCGCCATATTTATCACAACGTTTCGGCCTTTCAGTATCTGTCTATATTTCTGAGATGAGGTATTATGTACACTATTTACATTATTCGGACTATTGTCCTCATCTTTGTCGCCATATTTATTACAACGTTTCGGCCTTTCAGTATCTGTCTATATTTCTGAGATGATGTATTATGTACACTATTTACATTATTCGGACTATTGTCCTCATCTTTGTCGCCATATTTATCACAACGTTTCGGTCTTTCAGTACCTGTCTATATTTCTGAGATGATGTATTATGTATACTATTTACATTATTCGGACTATTGTCCTCATCTTTGTCGCCATATTTATCACAACGTTTCGGTCTTTCAGTATCTGTCTATATTTCTGAGATGAGGTATTATGTACACTATTTACATTATTCGGACTATTGTCCTCATCTTTGTCGCCATATTTATCACAACATTTCGGCCTTTCAGTATCTGTCTATATTTCTGAGATGAGGTATTATGTACACTATTTACATTATTCGGACTATTGTCCTCATCTTTGTCGCCATATTTATTACAACATTTCGGCCTTTCAGTATCTGTCTATATTTCTGAGATGAGGTATTATGTACACTATTTACATTATTCGGACTATTGTCCTCATCTTTGTCGCCATATTTATTACAACGTTTCGGCCTTTCAGTATCTGTCTATATTTCTGAGATGATGTATTATGTACACTATTTACATTATTCGGACTATTGTTCTCATCTTTGACGCCATATTTATTACAACGTTTCGGCCTTTCAGTATCTGTCTATATTTCTGAGATGATGTATTATGTACACTATTTACATTATTCGGACTATTGTCCTCATCTTTGTCGCCATATTTATTACAACATTTCGGCCCGTTAGTATCTGTCTATATTTCTGAGATGATGTATTATGTACACTATTTACATTATTCGGACTATTGTCCTCATCTTTGTCGCCATATTTATTACAACGTTTCGGCCTTTCAGTATCTGTCTATATTTCTGAGATGATGTATTATGTATACTATTTACATTATTCGGACTATTGTCCTCATCTTTGTCGCCATATTTATCACAACGTTTCGGTCTTTCAGTATCTGTCTCTATTTCTGAGATGATGTATTATGTACACTATTTACATTATTCGGACTATTGTCCTCATCTTTGCCGCCATATTTATTACCACATTTCGGCCTTTCAGTATCTGTCTATATTTCTGAGATTATGTATTATGTACACTATTTACATTATTCGGACTATTGTCCTCATCTTTGTCGCCATATTTTTTACAACGTTTCGGTCGTTATACACTCCAGGCATCTCTAGGTGGTTGGAATGTCGAACTGAACCCTTTATTTTGCTCATTGGGGTAGACTGTTCTAGTTCCACGTGCCATATCTAATGGATGTCACTTATCAGTTATCTCCTGTTAATTCCCCTCTCCAAGTTCTCCACCGCCTTTACCAGGTATTGGACTCACACTCAAGGACACATGGCACAGTGGATAAAGGCGTTAGTTAGATCCAGTGACAGGACCCAAAGAGTGGAAGTTCAATACTTTGTCTTGTTTGTTGTTGTCTTCTCTCATTTTGATATCCGTGTGAGGGACAATATACCATTCGCAACATAGTATTCGAGAAATGTTTAGCAAATCTAAAGCAAGGAAAACATTTGACATACTTGTGAAAAATTACTGGCAATGTAACCGCACCCCCCCCCCCAAAAAAAACCAAACAAACAAAAAAAAGTGTGTCTAAAGGAAGGTTATTCCCTTGATATTCTAACACTTTCGTCCCAGCCCCACAACCTCCAACTTCTTACTCTCTGGATTGTGGTGTCTACTCGGTCTTAACCGAACTTAAGGGAGTGACCGTAGGTCCCCTGAGCATCCGTAGATCATTCGACCGGCCCACTGGTTTAATCCTGCTTCCTGCCCACGTTGTGTTTGGTTTGATCCAGAAAGCAGAAGTGATGTTCATCCATTCACGGTCGACTGAAGATGTAGACATGGCTGGAGAGTTTGTGCTAAGAAATTTAAAATGCACCAATATATATATATATATATATATATATATATATATATATGCAGAAAGCCGGACAAACAACTGTTCAATGTTTGAATTGTTAATGTCTTTTATATAGCAGAAAAGAATAGTATAGAAAAGAAACGGGTTACAGAAAAGAAAATAGTTGACGTAAAAACTCATATACTGGATCACAGATCTAAAAGCTATCTGAGAGAGAGAGAGAGAGAGAGAGAGAGAGAGAGAGAGAGAGAGAGAGAGAGAGAGAGAAAGAGAGAGAGAGAGAGAGCTTGTTGTAAAATCGTCTCAGAACGATATACGACTCTTGCGATGGAGAGATAAAGATTTCTGTGCGCCGCTTAAAGTTTGTAGTTGCGTTCCTCCTCGGCGGTAGTAACAGTAGTAGTAATCTTCAGAAGCATCGGTACTTATATCAACAGTACATGGTAGCGGGGGTTTTGTTCCAATTCCTGACGTCACTTCCAGTCTCCGATATCTTTCCACCCAGCTCAACTGCACTCGACGACAGACGAGCCCAAAAACAACCTTTTGATTATTGTAGCTTGTCCGACGTTTCCGTTTCCAGTGGTAGTAATAATAGTAGCAGTAGCAGTCTTAGATTGTTAGAAGGAGTAAATCGCTTCTTCGTACTTATATCAACACAATATGTTAGCGGGCGTTTGGTTCCAATCTCTGACGTCACTTCCAGTCTCCGACCTTTCTCTACCCAAATCGACTGCACTCGACGGCAGACGAGCTAACCACTTTGTCAACAGATTTCTGTGCGCGTTTATATAGATAAACCTGGCTGATCATAAATCGACCCTTGGCCCGCATCCGATTATCACGAGTGCTGCCTTCAACCCAAAATCATGTGAATTTCAAAGTTCCTCATAGCCTTAGTAAGCTCTGTTTCAAATTTTAACCGATAAAAATTATCTCGATAATCTTCCATTGTCTTCCTGATGACACAATTCCAAATGAGCTAGATCAGATTCCCATCAGTAAACAAAATTGTTCTGATCTAATTTCGCTGTTCAAATCTACTCCAATTTCAATAATAAAAAAAAATATATATATATAGGTGTGTGTGTTTGTGTGTGGTTCCCAAACTCTCTCTGTTACAATATTTTGCTATCACTGTATTCACCTTTAACTCTCTTATCAATGTTTATTTACAAGATTATAAAACTATGGGAACTAAGTACAATTATTATTTACCTTTTATAAAGATTTATTATTTACTGTTTTACAAATAAATTCGAAAAGAAATCTTTTTATTTGAAAAGAAATCTTTGTTTTATGTAAAAGTTATCAAACTACTCTCAAACTATTTTAATGAATTTATGTGTCATCAGCGAATGAAAGAAATGCTCAGGGAAATAAATTTTTTAAAAATTTATAATTATTTCCGCGTCGTTTTGTGTTTATTTACATTTCCTTGTTAACAGATATTTTCATAAATTTATGAATAAAAAAGTTTATTTTCATATTTATTTCTTTGTAAAATTCTAAATAATAAATATTTCATTATATTTGGTCCACGTGTTTTATAATCTTAAAATTTTATAATCTTTTTCATTAAAATTCTCAGAATAGCTTTTTAAACATTGCCGAGGGAGTCAAAAGTGTATACAGTAATAGCGGTGTCAAAGGAGTAACCGTACTTTTGACAGATGTTTTTTTTGTGTGTGCAAGGTTAAACATTGCCACATTAACATACTATTGAAAATTAAATTTTTATCAAATTAAAATTTGAAAAAAAAAAAAAAAAATCAATTTTATCCTCTTAAAACATATTTTGTAAGTTGAGCAACTTCAACAAAATAAAATTTATTTTTATTAAATATTATGAATGCAACTAAGAAACCAGTTTAAAACAGAACTTAAATTTAAACTTAGCTTATAATTTTATAATTTACATAAAAGATGAAATTTACACAACTTTTATCAAATTATTGATTTGCAAAGTTTCATCTTTATTACATCTATGGCAATTTAGTTATTTTAATTTTAGTAACTTTCAACTCTCACAATTAGAAATTAAAATTATTATAAAAGATACGCATCAAAAGGAGAGCGAGCGAGGGTGAAGAAAGAGAGAGAGAATGTGTGTATGTGTATGTATGTGTATGTGTGTGTGTGTGTGTGTGTGTGTGTGTGTGTGAGAGAGAGAGAGAGAGAGAGAGAGAGAGAGATTTATGTCCTGCCCTTCAAGACGTCCAGCCAAACAAATCAACTCCCGGGGGTTTTAGGTATTCACCAAAAAGATAAGTGACTTTTATTTCCTGTTCAGTGACACATTTTATTCTTTCCTCCTTCACAAAAAATTGCTTTATCATAAAAAAACAAAAACAAAACACAATCACTCTCTCTCTCTCTCTCTCTCTCACACACACACGCACGCACGCACGCACGCACGCACGCACGCATATATATATATATATATATATATATATATATATATATATATATATATATATATATATATATATATATATATTTCAAGTACACACGTACTTTGCTATCAAGAACAAAAGTTAAAACAGATGCAAAACACTATAAAATAATTTTGTTATATTTCACAAAACCCTGTTCTTTATTCTTCATTTTTCACTTTTTAATAAATTAGTGGATGTTTAAAAAAAGTCACATTTTAAAACCATCCTAAAATATCTGACGCAGTTCTGTTCATCAGTTCTGGGTTTAGCAGGCTGAAGCCTAGGGTTTCAATATCTAGAAGGCCTACAGCCAAGGTGTATAATATTTTATAACACTATCACAGGTCTTTCTTGCACATGCAGCCATAATGCAAAGTAGGCGCTAAATAACCCCTCAGTAATCTTCCTCAAATTTTTTAATTTAACACTCATCCATTTTCCTCTATTTTTTAGAATGGCGGGGGTGGAGGGGCCTCAAAAGTAATAGAGCCTAGGGCCTCAAAAGTAGAAGAGCCTAGGGCCTCAAAAGCAAAATAACCTAGGGCCTCAAAAGTAGAATAGCCTAGGGACTCAAAAGAAAAATAGCCTAAGATCTCAAATGTAGAATAGCTTAGGGCCTCAAAGTAGAATAGCCTAGGGCCTCAAAAGTAGAATAACCTAGGGCCTCAAAAGTAGAAGAGTCTAGGGCCTCCAAAGTAGAATAGCCTAGGGCCTCAAAAGTAGAATAACCTAGGGCCTCAAAAATAGAAGAGCCTAGGGTCTCAAAAGCAAAATAACCTAGGGGCTCAAAAGTATAATAGCCTAGGGCCTGAAAAGTAGAATAACCTAGGGCCTCAAAAGTAGAAGAGTCTAGGGCCTCCAAAGTAGAATAGCCTAGGGCCTCAAAAGTAGAATAACCTAGGGCCTCAAAAGTAGAAGAGTCTAGGGCCTCCAAAGTAGAATAGCCTAGGGCCTCAAAAGTAGAATAACCTAGGGCCTCAAAAGTAGATGAGTCTAGGGCCTCCAAAGTAGAATAGCCTAGGGCCTCAAAAGTAGAATAACCTAGGGCCTCAAAAATAGAAGAGCCTAGGGTCTCAAAAGCAAAATAACTTAGGGCCTCAAAAGTAGAATAGCCTAGGGACTCAAAAGAAAAATAGCCTAAGATCTCAAATGTAGAATAGCTTAGGGCCTCAAAGTATAATAGCCTAGGGCCTCAAAAGTAGAATAGCCTAGGGTCTCAAAAGGAAAATAGCCTAGGGCATCAAAAGTAGAATAGCTTAGGGTCTCAAAATAGAATAGCATAGAGCCTCAAAAGCAAAATAGCCCAAGGCCTCAAAGTAGAAAAGTCTAGGTCCCCAAGAATAGAATAGCCTAGGGTCTCAAAAGTAGAATAACCTAGGGCCTCAAATGCAAAACAGCCTAGGGCCTCAAAAGTAGAATAGCCTAGTATTTCAAAGTAGAAGAGCCTTGGGCTTCAAATGTAGAAGAGCTTAGGGCGCTTCTCTTCATCTAAATCCTGCTTTGCTGTTCATATTCTATGGTAAACATAAATCATATATTTTCATATTAACCCTTACACCCTTGTCAACAATTTCTTTGAAAAGAACTTTTCTTGTAATTCTCCACCTAACTTTGATGTCATTTTCTATTTGTAGTATTTACATAAGGATATTTATTCACATCTTTGCTGTTATTATCACAATGTTTTGGCCATTGTGCGCCTTCTGGCCATCACATCAGATTTACTTCCCGAGTCAAATAAACCTTCAGTGAATTTCGAACTGAACCTTTTACTTAATATACAGGAATAGATTGTTCTCGTTTTGTACCACTTCATCACTCAGTTATTGCTCACCATGTTTCCACTGCCGAGCCCGGAAATTGAACTCACAATTAATATATCACCAAATTCATGAATTAGGCTATTTCAATCTAAAGAAAATTTCAATCGATTCATATTAAACTGTATCAATTCTTTCTATTGCTATAGCAAAATACAATTCCAGATAATTTTGTATTTCTTATAAGGTGTCTTCGTCTGCTAAAACTTCTTGATTTATTTAACAGTAGACCACCAATAAACCCCCTTGGGTTCCATTTAAAAGCAGTTCAGGATACAAAATGATGATGTTGTAATGACTGCGAAATTATTATCTCCCTTCAAATTCGAACGACTAAGGAAAAAAAAAGGAAAGAAACTTGCGAGCCTATGTAAATTTTTTTAACTTTCACAGAAATTAACCAATGAGCTGAGGAATAAGAAATAAACAAATTCAGAAAACTATGTGAAATTGTTTTTGGACCAATGAAAACCTTGCCTTCACAGAAATTAGCCGGTCACCTGAGAAGAAGAAGGAAATAAATTCGAGAGACTATTCCAATTCCTCTTGATATAAAATGAGGAGAAAAATGAAGTCATGTTCATTGTAATCCCTACACCCCCAAGCAACTATAAGGTAATAATATTATCGTTTTTATTATTAATTACACATATTTTAATTTGTATTTCACCATCTTCCCAACCTTCCTTTCCTGCCTTGTAAGATATTCTAATAATTATTATTGCTGACGTTATACAATATCGCGCAATAATCAAACGCAATAATATTTAGATATTTGATAAACACAATAATAAATAATATTACGCAAATATCAAACGCAGTAATAAATTAATAGATGTAAATGTTTTCAGAATTTGTGAAATAATTGGGTATTATGTATTGGTTAAGCTGTATCACGTGAACACACATACATATGAGATTAGATATTTAGTATTATAGATGTTCTTCAGATTTATAATGTGTTTTTATCTTTGATGTCTCACTAATTCACTCGTTAGTCATGCCCACTAAACTATGTAGGTAAGTGTTATAAAGTTTGTACAACGCTCGTAGTTCTGGTTAATAATACTGCAAGGAAAGACTGGATCAAAAGTTTGAGTGAAGAACAGGATTAATCACATGAAAGACAGAGATTAATAATACAGTAACAAAGAATACCGTAGTTCAGTGCAGTTCAAAAGCTACGCTTGAAGCTCACTTTGCGACTTTTTTCCTATGAGATGACGTTCGTCACATAGTGAATGGAAGAGTCTATGTTTAACAATTTAGTACAGAGAAGGTCGGTCATCATTCTACATAAGAAGCTCTATTTTTAACATACGCATTCTCTTTTGAATACATATTTTCTCGTTCTGGGGTTTACTTTCAATACTACCCTTGGGTTTATTTTTCTTTTACCAACACGGTGTGATCGAGTAGTTATAATTGGATTTAGCAGGTCAAAAGTATCGTACACACTTCCACATATTTTTGTTGGTGTTGTGGTGTTCTCCCTCTAAATTGTCTATGTTGGACTCTTCCGCCTACTATAAAATTAGTAGGAGAGAAGGCCTTGGGGGAACAGTCAAACAGATTGTTCATCTGTCGAACTTTCTGCCTTGAGCGGATAGGAATCCGGACAAGGCTTTTCCGAAGGGTAAAGTTTCGTCCGGGGAGGTAGACAGGCCCTGAACCCGTTTATACGGGTGCTAAGGGAATATTTTTGGCCGCTCCTACGGGCTCGGAGAACCCACGGTAAACTCGGCCTTGTGCCACATACATCCCACGTTTGGTGGGGGGCTGTTAAATATAACAGTCGACTAGATTGTTCAACTGTCGAACTCTCTGCCTCGAGCAGAGAGGAACCCGGACGAGGGTTTGCCGAAGGGCAAAGTTTCGTCCGGGGAGGTAAACAGGCCCTGAACCCGTTTAGGCGGGTTCTAAGGGAATATTTTTGGCCGAGCCTACGGGCTCGAAAAACCCACGGTAAACTAATCAAACTCTACGACAAAAGGGTATCCAGTGTTAATTACAACACTGACAGAGAAAATAAGAAACTCTTCAAAAACAATAGGATTTCTACAAGGTCAATTCCGCGGTTGGGAAGAAGGTTGGTGAACCTTGTTATTTTTTTCCATTCCAACAAGTCAGTAAAAGAACTGTACAAGTCAAACAGACTTATTGTTTTCGCTAATAGGGTAAAGTAAAAATTTACTCCCCCCACTCCCACTTTTAAATTTTTCAGTAAAAGAATCGTACAAGTGAAACAGACTTATTGTTGGTTAAGAGAAAAATCCCCCCCTGTCATTTCTTAATTTTACGTACTGCCGCAGTAAAATGGAGGAATTTAAAAGTGCAATGCTAGAGTTGATGAAACACCAGCAGGAACAACAACTACTGTTGGAACAGAAATATCATGAAAGACAAGAAAAATTCCAACGAGAACAAGCAGAATACCGGAAAAAATATGAGGAATCGCACCTACAAATTCAAGTTAGACAACAGAAACTGGAAGAAATGCTCCTTCAAACACAGAATGAGCAAAGGCACTTGTATAATATATTCATCAAAAACTATAATGGGGGCAGCAAAAACGCGTTCTCTCAAAATGCTATATGGAGCGCTATTGAAAACTTCACGTTTCCACCTGAAGAAGAAATTACATTCGCTTCGTAATTTAAACGTTACGAGGACTTATACAATACGGACTGTGTAAGTTGGGCTGACCATAAAAAGGTTAACCTACTCCTCAGGAAATTAGGCAGAGCAGAATATAATAAGTTTGTTAACTATACTTTGCCTAAGAAAACCAGCGACTTGAAATTGAAAGAGGCGGTTCAATCATTAACAGAACTCTTCAGTCCCAAAACATCACTGTTCCACAAGTGTTGGAAATGCATGAATCTCATCCGCAAAGAAGACGGAGATTATACTACTTTCGCGAGTGTAGTCAATAAACACTGCGACGACTTAAAAATTGGCAGAGTTAAGCGCCAATAATTTTAAATGCCTGATTTGTCCAGGGTTTGATTTCAGCGAAAAACGCCGAAATACGTCGTATGGTACTTAACAAGCTTGAAAACGAGCTCAACGTTACTTTACAGCGAGTTGCCGAAGATTGCCAACGTTTCGTGAGCGTCAGTGAAGATTCCAGAAACATTGAACAAAGTGGCGTGGCTCACATTAAAAAAATACGCCAAATAAAAATTAAAAAGGGTCAACCAAAATATAATAAAGTTACTTTGCCGTCCGGCCCATATTTCGGGTGTGGTCAATTACATTGGTATAGAGATTGTCTTTTTAACGATAAAAAATCTTTTAATTGCGATAAATTGGGACACTGAAGGATTAAGAACAAGACAAAAATGTTTTGTAAAAATGACCAAATCTGATGAACCAGAAAGTCGTAACATCAGGAAATATATTGACGTGCAAATATTTAACAAAAATATAAGGTTACAGCTTGATTCGGGTTCAGACTTATCCATAATTAATTATCAAACATGGAAAAAAATGTGTAAGCCGACTTTGTTAAGAACGAAGCGAATAGCTAAAGGTGTAACTGGCGACCCTATTAAGTTTATGGGAGTACTTATAACGAACGTGTCATTCAACGGTAAAACTTTAAAACTAAAGACGTATATTATGAAGAATACGGGTAATTTGTTCGGGACTGATTGGTTAGAACAGTTTCAACTTTGGGATATGCCTATTAACTCATTATGTCAAAAAGTCGAAAATTTGACTGACGAAGCAGAAAACTTGAAAGGTGAACTAAAAAAAAAATTTTCCGACGTTTTCAGTGGAGGACTACGAAAATGCACAAAAATGTCTGCTAAGTTTGAGTTAAAGCCAGACGTAAACCCAGTTTTTAAGAAAAAACGTAACGTTCCATTTGCCTCGTTAAATCAAATTGACGAGGAGTTGAATCGACTTAAGGAAATGGGAGTTCTGGCAACGGTGGAATATTGTGAATGGGCATCTCCCACAGCTTATATTTAAAAAAGAGCAAAGAAGTTTGTGTATGTGCTGACTTCTCTACGGGGCTGAAAAGCACCCTAAAGGATCACCATTATCCCCTTCCAAGTTCAGAGGAGACATTCGCTAAGATCAGTGGAGGAAAATATTTTTCTAAGACTGACTTAAGCGACACTTATCTACAAATACCCGTGGACAAGGAATGCTCGAAGCTCCTTTGCATAAACACCCACAAGGGTTTATACAAATTTTTAAGATTTCCGTTCAGAGTTAAGGTCGCCCCTTCCATTTTTCAACAGGTCATGGATACGATGTTAAATGGTCTGGATTTTGCGATGACGTCCTAATGAAAAGCGAGAGCATCGAGGAACACAAATCGCAGGTCTGGCAGGTGTTCGTGAGAATCCAGGATTACGGATTTAACGGCAATAAGCCAGGTATGAACTCACACTCTTTGGGTCCTGCCACTGGATCTAACTAACGCCTTTATCCACTGTGCCATGTGTCCGCAAGAAGAAGAAGAACTTGGCACAGGAGAACTTGAAGAGTGGAATTAACGGGAGATAACTGACATCCATTAGACACGACATGTGGAACTAGAACAGTCTACCCCAGTGAGCGAAATAAAGGGTTCAGTTTGACATTCCAACCACCTGAAGAAGGCCGGAGTGTACAACGACCGAAACGTTGTGATAAATATAGCAACAAAGATGAGGACAATAATCCGAATAATGTAAATAGTGAGTATTCACAGTTGGTAATTTTGCCCCTGGAGCTCAACCTCTGCATGATATAACCGAATTTTGAATATCCTGGTTTATTTTAGGCCAATATACGTAATTTCTCATAAGGGATTCCATTCTCGACATTCCAGAATGTCCAACATGAAACTGCGGGAATTACTATTCTTTCAGTGTACATACGGACTTCCTCACAGATAGAAAAGGACTTATTTTCAGTAACACCTGGTTTATATTTTCTTCCTTTCAATCTCACTTTTACGTCGTTCATCATTTTCAAAATGTAGTCATCCTTCTTGGAGTGTATTTTAATTTCGTCCAAATTCAGGGGTAGTTCCTTTACTGTGTTACACAAAACACTTTTTATCTCATTTCCAGAAATTAAAGAAACAATCACCATCTCCTCAGGTTTCTTAAATTTTGGAATCAATCTGGACAAACCACCTGCATATCCCAATTTCTTTAATAGTAAATATTACATCTTAAAATCATAGTTCAGTGAAATCGTTTCCCAAAGTTGCAACCTGTTGGTCGTTTGTGTCAGAATACCGTTTTTTTTTAGAATTAAATATCGTCAATAATGGGCGCTGATCTGTTTGCAGAATAAATTCCTACCGTGTATAATTTTGTGAATTTTTTCACTGCACTAATTGACTCTAATTTTTTCAGTCGCCATTAGAAGTCTAGATGCATCGTCAAATGCTTTTATTTTACCATCCCTGAATTCATGACAAATGACTGCCCCAATGCCATAATCGCTAGCATCTCATGGCGCAATTATTTCTAAATCAGGATTGAAATGCGTTAATGATAATTCAGATGTTAACATGTTTTTTTATGCCTACAAAATATTTTTAACATTCATCGGACCAATTCCACACCGCACCTTTGTTCAATAATTTATTTATGCATGTCTAGTACATAAAGATTGTAATAACTAGCAAGCCCTAGAAGTGACCGCAAAGTTTGTCAAAGGCATATTTTTAATAGCACTCGTCATTAGTGGATTTGGTCTACACCCATTTGAAGCTGTTATTTGTCCTAAGTATTTTATATTACTTTCTTAAAAATTGGCATTTCTCCTCACTAAGTTTGATCTTCTATTATCTGGAATACTTGTTGTTGTCGGAGTTAACTCCTCCTTAACTGTCCAAATTGTTCACTAGGGGGCGCTCTCCCTACACTATAAATACTGGGCGATTTCATGCCTCGTTCTCTTTTCATTTATTCATTTTCAGCGAACACATCTACAATGTAAGCTCTCGCAGAAGATTGCGTCTTCCCATTTGTGGGAGACGCCATGAACATTATACACACATACACGTACGTACGAACATTGACCAAAATACAAACTTTTTACGTTCACACATAAACACAAATGTTAATGTCTATGTACATTGTAAACTTTGTTGTTTAATACAAATGTTTATATATATATATATATATATATATATATATATATATATATATATATATATATATATATATATATCGGTCTTGTTGGTTTTCTTTCCACTTCTTTATGGTGGATTCAATCTCTGAGTCAGCCATGTTCTTGTAGTGGACCTTCTAGCAGGAATAAACGCACGTGTTCCTAATTCAACAACACATAAACCTACGGTCCGTTACATTGTATGTGTTCCAAATGTTGCCCCTCTTTATGAATACTGTATATGTCGGCGTACAAGGCGATCTTTTAAATCCCACCACCAATAAGGGGTCAAATTATACTCCAGGTATAAAATGTGAATCTTAAATCTTGTGGCTTATGGTAATAAGCATGGGAGATGTGTGTCTCAACAAGCCGTTTAAAGCTCGCATACCAAAACAGTGGAACGAGTGGGTGGTTAGCGAGGAAATGTCGTCCAGGCTACCGAAAACGCAGCACCCACTCATGAGGTATTGCAGTTTGTGGTAGTTAAGTGACAATATCTCCCACAGTATTTTAATTAAGATTTGAGTAAAAAGAAAGTATATACTTACTGAATCTATATATATAAAGTTGTAGCCTCTGTCTGTCTGTTATCAAATTCCTCCTAGGGTTTTAGAGATGGACTCCCATAACTAATATATATTCTGAAACTACATTACCCAGGGTACTTGGATAAGTATATTTCATTTTGATCAAAGGAGGACTCCGGCCCCACCCCCTGAACTTTTTTTCATTTGATATAAATTAAATTTAAATTTGAACAAGGGAATGACTCCTAGGGTACTTGGGTAAGTATATTTCATTTTGATCAAAGAAGGTCTCAGAGGTGGGGGTGCACCCACCACCACTGAAATTTTTTTCCCTTTGATTTAAATTAAATTTCTATTTGAACAAGGGAATGACTCCTTATTGGGATTTTCCCAATTATATTTGGTAACAAAAACATTGTGACGCCGACAAGAAGAAAGGAATATAAACACAGATGAAAATGTTTGCAAAAACTTGTATTTGTAGGAAAAGAGAGGAAAGTTTCTTGCAAACAGTCGGGTTTGCGGAACTTATCTGAAAGATGCGTCCTTTTAATAGTTTTACATTTCCTGTGTCATTTTGGCTGGGTTGAAGAAATAGAGCCTTGACTTCTGAGCTTCAGTTGCTGTCTAAATCCTCACACGTGTCCTGGTGTTTAGATGACGGAGAGTGCAGACGAGGAACGTGTTGTCTCTGAGGGTCCCAACAAGCAAAAGAGGAAGAGAGTTCGTAAAAATCGCTCTCGTGGGGGTTTGGTGAAAATCTGAAAAGCTAGCCTGTGATTGGTTGTTTTTCATCCAATCACAGGGCACCCAGTTAGCGACTCCGTAATAATTTCAATATTCTATCCAAAATACAGGAGGAGAAAGCCAGAAGATGGAGGTCATATCGACAAGGTCAAAATGGGACAATATGAACATCGTTGAGCAAGAAATCACCAATCAGTGGGTAGTGCTTTACAATACATATTTGCTGCGACAATTCAACTGTCATATCAGTGTTGAAATCTGCTCATCAATTCATCCAATCAAATATTGCATCAAATACATATCAAAGGGGTCAGATGAAGCTGTTTTGCATAAAACCCCCACTGATTTTTTTTCTTTTGATTTAAATTAAATCTAAATTTGAATAAATCGGCAAGATCATTGAGTAATATTGAAATGCATCATTTTTCTCCACAAATTAAATCAATGATTTAAAATCAATCATCATTTTCTTCCAAAAAATGTGTGACACGCAGCAAGGCGCGGGTAATTTGGCTAGTTTATTTAATACATTCAGTACAATACATTTTAAAATACAATTTGGGAGGGGTCTTGTTCGGCGAATGTAGCCCCAAAACTTTTATTTTTAACTTTAAAATTTGGGAGTCGTCTTGTACGCCAGCATGTACAGTACGTTGACTAAATATGCAACGGCAAAATCTAGGTTAGTTAGTATCGTATCGATTACTTGCTGGAAAATGCTAGGTGCTGCTTTGACCCCGAGCGGTAGCCTATTAAAACTGTATAGACCCTTGTGTGTGTTAATTGTTATCGATCATTTCCATTTTTCATCCACTTCAATTTGTAAGTATGAGTCTGACAGATCAATTTTTGAAAAATATATTTCCCGATTTAATTTAGAAAATAATTCTGGGGATTGCAACGGATATATGTGATAGTAGGAGACACTCATTTAACCCCGTGGAAAAATCTGTGAATATTCTAATATTATTTTCTTTTTTACATAGACTGTTGGAGCTGCCCACTCGGAATAAGCTGTGGGTGAAATAATAGTTCCGAATCTGTCAAGGTCTTTCTTAATGTGTTTCACAACTGCAAAGGCGTACTACGTTTATTTTTTAAAATAGGAACTACATTTTTCCTTAAAGTGATAAAATTGCCTTCGCCTTCGTACATTTTCCAAGACCTTCAGAGAACACAGTAGGAAATTTTTTTTAACTTCTTTAAAAAAATCTTTCAGCCACCATACTTGTTTTAGACGAGGAGCTTTTTTACAGAGCGAATTTACAGGGAGATTCCAAAAATCAAATAGTTCCATTCAATGTATTATTTTTAATACGAATGCCTTAGTGTTTAAAAATTTAGTAGCACATGAGGTATTACATGCAATATTGCCTCAAAAACACATTTTTTTCGTGAGATGCCACATGCAACTTTTTCGGTATCATTAATGTAGGTGCAGAAATATTTTTCAAATATTTTTCATTAATTATAGTAATGTCGATGAGTGTGTCCAGTTGAAATTCTATTTCAACGTTATTCATCTTAGCCTTCACAAATATTCTGTTCTGGACCTCTGTCAGATTTTACTGGATTAAAATGTCTTGTTTAACGTGAGTTCAAAACTCCTTACAACGTCAGAATTATTATTTTTTCACGATTTCTAAGTTCTCGATATTTCGGTTGTATTTCCAATCCTTGTTTAACGCTGTCGGAGTTAGCTCCTCCTCAGTTCCTTAATCCTTCAACAGGGGTCTCTCGCCCCTGGCTATAAATACTGGCTGACCCTTCGCCTCGATCTCTCTTTTCCACTTAGTCTAGGTATGCCTAGCATTGAGATTCGTCAATATATGCTTCGCATCGGGTTCCTGGATCGAATGTGTCGCAAACCGGATGAGGTGGGCGCCTTCTGGAAGGAAGACGGTCGTAAGAGTTTCCCATCCCTGAGAAGTGTGCACTCGTCCGAGGAGGAGGTTCACCGTTTACCCAAAGACGAGTGCTCCTTCTACCGTGAATGCCGTCGTGCCCTGAAACTCCTCTTACGGGCGTTGGATGGCCTCTCCAACGTCCAGACGTTGTCTCGTAAGGCATTATATCAGGTGTTAGTTAGGGGGGCCGTTCGTGTTGATTTGATTGACGAACTCGCTTTACGAAGCAGGAGGCTCGCTCGATATGGCCTTGGGCGCCCGGGTTGAAATGTCTCAATAACAATGAGACATCACTTACCTGGCTGGTGCCTTCTGGGTCGCCTTCTGGGTCGCCAAAAGTCTTTGCTTAGCGGGCTTCGAGAAATATCCAAACTGCCGCCGCTGTAGTGGGGAAGTCGAGACCATTGGTCACGCCTTTTTTCATTGCACGGTTGTAGCACCGCTGTGCAAGTGTGTTGAAGGCCTCATGGTTCGCATGCTGTCTGGAAAGTTCTTTGTCCTTGAGGCCGCTTCGGTTTGTAGCAATGTGGCTCCGCCCTTGACGAGGGCTGAACACTGTGTTCTTATGCTTGCTAGGTGTTATGAGAGTCGGGATTTGAACGACACGTCAGAAGGGATTCTATGGAGGCGAGAAGTTTACCTGTTCCCAAATGAGCTTGTACTTTAAGCATCAGCTTAAAGTCAAGATTAGGTCGGAAAGGCGGTGACTCACTTCATCTAAATTCGGCAAGAGGTGGGTGAATCTTTCTCGCTTATGTCGTGTGAAAGGGGCTGACCTGGAGTGGCACTTTGATGCCGGTTAGGCATCAGAATATTGCTTTAGCTGGGTTGAACATGGGCAACCCATCCCAAAATTAGGTTAGCCTAAGTTTTGTTTTTGATTATTTAGTTTCCTTTCTCAGTAAACTTAGCTAGGGTGTGGAATCGTCGACGTTACCTTTTTCACCCCTATTTGCAGAAAAATCCATTATTATACCCACACACACCTGTTATCCAATTAAAATCCTAGTTTCGTCAAACTCAACTTTTCATTGGTTAACAGCCTAAAAAAACTGCGAACGCACGTGAAAAATCAAGTTGGCGCTCACACCTGTTTGAGCCTATTTTTCTTCTCAGAAACTATATAAGGAAGAGATTCGAATTATTTAATTAGTCAGATTGCAACACCCAGAGAGATGCCAACCAACTCCCCGACATTCTAAACTTTAACTTTCCCGGGTGAAATCAACTTCTGACTCAGCAACACATTGGCATATTCATTCTCTCTCTTTGAACAAACTTTGTAAACTTCATTTATTTTTGCTTAAAAAAAAAGTGATATATGTTCACTACAAATTAAGTAAAATAACTAGCAACATTCCATTCAACCAACAATCAAAGGTACGCAACTTCGTACGACTCAAGAAAACATTTATACAAAACTACATACACATTAACGTTTGAACTGTAAGAAAAATGAACACTTTAGTACATAAAACAACAAACTGTTTAATTCTTTGAACAAATCTTATTAACACACGCTAAAGCTTTCAAACATACTTCACAACAAACTACGCATTTTAATACATCAATACTCAACCATTCATCAAATCTTAACTCATCTGTATATTTTTAAATTGTATTTAAAATCACTGTATTGTTATGCATTCTACTTGCCTTGTTTTTGTATTTCGTTTGCATGAAATATCCTAATTTTTGTCAATTGTTGAGGATGAATGTTATCGTACACGCCACACAAAAATCCTTCTGATTAAACCAAAATACATTCGCTAATCCCCAACAAGTGTATGTATGCTCATTGGCCCCTTTTATTTCTGTCTCTATTTTTCTTTAAGTTTAATTCCCCATTCCCCGCACCCACGTTAGGTGGTCAGTGACGTCAGTTCTCTGGTGAATGCGGGGCGTTTTTCGTTTCGGGTGTGATTTTTCGTATCTGTTGTTGAGTCTGAATGAGTGCATGTCTGTGTGAGTGCTTGGGATGAATGGATGTTTTTTATTTTTTTATAGTCCCGCATTAATTTCGTCCGGTTAACTGATGTTTCTGCCACATTTAGTGATTGTGGGGGTTTTATTACTAACACGATTTTGTTTAGTTTCTTGTAAATAGTTATTTGTTTCATATTGTAATTACTCATTGGGGTTACTTTTAAAAAAAAATTAAATTGTTATTTTATTCCCCTCCCCGCCACAGACGATAAATTGTACATATGGGGTCTAGTTAGTATTTTCATAGAGTCATTGAGGTATTATGGTGGGTGTGGTAAGAAAGGTAAGTAAGAATGTGTTGTTTTGGTGCAAGAAATATTGTTAGTATGATTGGGTCAGCGTTTGTGGCTAGCTAAGTTTAAAAGTTAAGACAGAAGACCGACCTATTCCCCATTCCCCACTTCGGCCTTGTGCCACATTTTCTGTTATAAGTACAGAAATAAATAATCTCTTTTCCACTTAGGCCTTGAGCCACCACCTCGCGTGGAGGTGAGGTAAATCTCTCTTTTCAACTAACACCAATATGCGACCTCTCACAGATACAGCGTTTCTCAAATTCTGGGAACGCGCTAAGAACAATACACGTACGCACGAACACTCACTACAACACACACACATAATGTCTCCACACATACACTATGTAACTGTCCATGTCATTGTTTAACTTGTTATTAATATATATTTGTTTACGTTATGGTCCAAGTTCCTTGTACCACGGTGATGGTCAAAGGTTAGAACCAATGAAGAAATAACTCGAACACAGGTATGGAATAACAAAGATACATTACAACAGAAATATAATACAAAGAAGTAGAAGTATTGGTAATGACTATCAGATTTGGTTAGAGTGAACTATGTTGTCTCGACAAGTATCACTATTCCAATGTTCTTACAATTATCTCTTCATCCTCTTGAGAGGCGCAGTATTTATAATGTCCGGAATAGTCCATTATTATGAGTAAGTTCTCCTAACACCCCCCTCCGAAGATTTTGCGTAGCAGGAGTTTTTAATATTTTTTTCTCTTTGGATCTATTACCAAAGGTTCTGTGAACTTCCTTTTTCTGGACGATTTTCGTGGTTCTGGCATTGTTTGCGGCCTTTTTATATCAGATGTATCGAAAATCGTATCCATTACTTCTTCCTGAGGTGGACCGTTAGCATCCTCTAACAGTCTCTTTCTTATTTGGTTTACGTGTCTTTTATGTGAGAATTTGTGTCCCTGTACTATGTAAACCATATTCCCGATTCTTTTTTCAATTGTACCTTGCTCCCAGTAAGATGAATTGTTTTATATGCTTTAAAAAAACCTTTTTCTCCTGGGTGGAATTTTCTTTTTGGTACGCACGGCTGTGTTATTTGCTTCGATTGTTTTGGTAGCAATTTATCAAATACTGATCTGATTTTTCTGGCGAACATCACTTCTGCGGGTGATAATGCCGATGGCGTAGCATTATTTGGCGTAATTCCATATACCTGTAAAAATTGTTGTAATGCTTTTTCCGTAGGCACATCATATGCTTTCCTTAACGCTCTTTTGAGTGTATCAACAAATCTCTCCGTTTGCCTATTTGATCTTGGGTGATATGGCGGGGATTTGATATGTTTGATTTGAAAGATTTCGTAAAACTCTTGGAAGTCTGCTGATGTGAATTGCGTTTCATTATCTGTGACTAGAAAATCCACTACTCCGAACCGAGCAAACAGCTCGTGGAGGCAATTTATGGTAGTTTCCGAAGTATGATTTTTGCAATGAAACACCTCCGGCCATTTACTATAACTATCCACTATGATCAAATAGTAGAAACCATCTATTGGACCTACATAATCTGCGTGTATTCTTGACTACGGACGATCTGTCTCTGGCCATGGCTTATGGAAGATTGGCGGTGCTTTGGCTGCTAAAGAACAACCCTTGCATTCTTCCATCATCTGTGTAATATCCTGGTCCATGTTTTTCCAATATACATAGCTTCACATCAGCGATTTCACTCTATTTTTTCCTGGGTGGCCCCTGTGGAAATCCTTTAGGATTCGCTTTTGTAGAGTTTTGGGAATTACTACCCTTTCGTTATAAAGTAGCATATTATCGCAATAAGAAAAGCTGTCCGATATTTGCTTATTTTTTTCTGCTATTTTTGCTTTTGTTTCTTTTATGAATTCATCATTGATTGCTTCATTTTTTATCTCTTGTAGTGTGACGGGGAGGTTTCGAACTGTACAACATAGTACTGTCCTGATATCTTCTTCATGTCGTAGGGCTGCGATTACAGAATCTTCAAATGGCTCTGTTTTCGTTGGTATAAGTCTCGACAGACCATCCGCATGCCCGATTTTTTTTCGTTGGTAGATACTCCAATCTGAAATTGGAGTTCAGTAGAATTGGCAGTGTAACCTATTGGCAGTGTAAACCGGTAGACATTTTTTCGAACCAAATATTGTTAATAACGGCTTGTGATCCGTCTGTAGAGTAAAAAATCTACCATAGATATATCTATGAAATCTTGTGACTGCGAAAATAATTCCCAGGACTTCTTTCTCTATTTTTGAGTAATTTTTCTCTGCTGGTTATAAGGTTCTAGAAGCATGCGCAATGGGTTTTATTGTCCCATCCGGCATTTTATGCAGTATACACGCCCCGACTCCATAGGCACTCGCGTCACTTGCTACAATTATTTCTAATTTAGGATTGTAGTGTGCCAAAAATAAATCCGAAGTTAACGTCATAATTATTTTGTCAAACGTTTTCTGGCATTCACCTGTCCACTCCCAAACTTTGTCTTTCTTCAGCAGTTCGTTTAGTGGTGCGCGAAGTTTATGCATGTGAGGAATGAATTCCTGGTAGTAATTCACTAAGCCTAGAAAACTTTGTAATTCTGTTATGTTCTTTGGAACTAGCATTTCTTTTTATTGCCGTTGCCCTTTCAGGGTCTGGTTGTCTTCCTTCTTGATCGATGATATGGCCCAGGTATTTTATTTCCTTCATAAAAAACTTGTTTTCTTTTACATTGAACCCATAGCTTTGTATTCTCTTGAACACCTCTTGTACGTGTTCCCAGTGTTGTTCAACACTTTCGCTATTTATCAATACGTCATCTAGGTATGCAATCGTGTACTCTAGTCCGGCGAGCATAGTATCCATTGTCTGTTGGAATATAGCCGGCGCGACCTTAATCCCAAATGGTAATCTTTGGTATTTGTATAATCCTTTGTGTGTGTTTATGCACAGTAATTTTGAACTTTCCTCATCGACTGGAATTTGTAGGTACGTTTCAGTTAAATCTATTTTTGAGAAAAATTTTCCGCTGTTTAATTTTGTGAATACTTCTTCTGGACTGGGTAGAGGATAGTGGTAGTCTTTTATCGCTGCGTTCAAACCAGTTGAGAAATCAGTGCATACTCGAATCTCACCCGATTTCTTTTTTACGTAAACCGTAGGTGCGGCCCATTGACGGTATTCTACTTTTGTCAATATGTCAATGTTTTTGAGTCTAGCCAATTCCTGATCTATTTTTTCTATTGAAGCAAACGGTACGCTCCTTTTTTTCTTGAAGATAGGTTGAACGTTTTCTTTTATTTCTATACTTGCTGCCATTTTTTTACATCTTCCGATACCTGCTGAAAATACTTATTTATTTTTTCTTTTAATTTATCTGTCTCGGTTGATAAACTTTTTACATTTTGGCAGTAGTACCTACTGCCAAAATGTAAAAAGTTTATTGGTAAATTCCAAAGTTTGAATTTTTGCATCCAGTCCGTTCCGAATAGGTTTTCTGTATTTCTTAACACATACATTTTTAATTTTTTCGTCATTCCATTAAATGTCACGTTTGCAATCACTTCACCCTCAAATTTTATTTTTCTCCCAGTTACCGATCTAGCAATTTTATCGGTTCTTAACATGGTAGGTTTGTTCAGTTTTCTCCATGCTTGGTCAGTCCTCGTGATTCTTATTCTGCTTTTGCTTTCTCTTCTAGTTCAACAATGAGAACTTTTATGTCCTACTTTTTTGCATGATAGACAAGTTTTAAAACGGTATGGACAGTCTTTTTACCAATTCCAAGTCCCACAGCGATAGCATGGACTGGGTGGTAGTATTTTCTGATATTGACTTTTTGAAGTAGAAAAAATTGCTTTACCTGTTTTTGAGGAGGGAAAATTGGCTTGGTTTGTTTCTGAGGAGGGAAAGTTGGTTTGTTTTCGTTCTTTACGTGTGTGCGCGATGCCAGCTTTTTTTATATCTTTTGAGTCTTTCTTTACACTTATGCATCTCTGACAGTCTTCGACCAGTTTTTGAATTGTCAAATCTTGTTCACTCTTCAATTTTGTAAGGATTCTGCGTCTAATTTCCGCGTCTTTGGTTGAAACCAGGCATTGGACGTATATTAAACATTTGAGATTGTCCGGGCTGAGTTCCGATAACTTAAATTCATCACAATATTTGTTTACAATGGAAGCGAAAGTTATGTAATCTTCGCTGTCCTTTTGTCGAACACAGGTATGGAAGAACAAGATATATTGCAAACAGAAATATAATACAAAGAAGTAGAAGTATTAGTAATGACTATCAGATTTGGTTAGAATGAACTATTTTGTCTCGACAAGTATCACTATTCCAATGTTCTTACAATTATCTATCCTCCCTCTTGAGAGGCGCAGTATTTATAATGTCCGGAATAGTCCATTATTATTATGTGTAAGTTCCCATAGCAGTTTACATATATATATCGGTCTTGTTTGTTTCCTTCGTCTTCTTTGGTCTTAATTTAAGTCCAACATTCTCATGTAGCTGGACCGGCTAGCAGGAAATTTTAACTTTCTGATATCTCTTCCCATCTTCACCCCATCGTCCACTACAATGTGAGTTCAAAACTCCTTACAACGTCAGAATTATTATTTTTTTTAAGATTTCTAAGTTCCCGATATTTGAGTGTATTTCCAATCCTTGTTTAAGGTGAGTTCAAAACTCCTTACAACGTCAGAATTATTATTTTTTTACGATTTCTAAGTTCCCGATATTTGAGTGTATTTCCAATCCTTGTTTAACGTGAGTTCAAAACTTCTTACAACGCTTATTTTTTCACTTTCGTAGTTCTGCCTAATAATACTGTAAGTAGGATGAGCAGAATTTATCTGTTGGATTCTGGTCGAAGGTGGCATCAATGAGACAGGGTCACAATGGTTACGAGAAGGGAAACCTGAAGTGGGATGAGCGGAAGATCTCTGTTGGATTCTGGCCGAATGTGATATCAACATGACGGGGTCATGGTGGTGACGATGAAAGAGCCCTGGAGTAGATAGTTAAGACATTGAGGAATGAGGATGGTAAGTGGTAATCATGGCGGTGACAGCAACAGCAAGCCTACATGCTGACAGCGGGGGGCTTGGAGCCCACAATTGTGTTGGTCGTTATGAGGGTTTTATTTTAAGCAACACATACATAAGCACAGTAAATAGGTCTTACTGAGGACCCTACCCAAACTGAGTTCCAAAATTCACTGCTGTTCCCTGGTAACCTTACCTATAAGATGGTCTTACTAACCATTGTTCCATAACAAGTCTCTTTTGTTTATTTAGTTATTTAATAGAGAATCTGGTCAGCCCGATAAAAGACTCCGAGTTGGTTGTATGAAGTACTGTAAGCACTGAGAACATTATGAATAAAAATGGCATTTTACTGTTTATTTTCATTAAAATAAAAACATAAAATTTGGTCTAGTCTGGTCTGGTCTGGTCTGGTCTGGTCTGGTCTGGTATTTGCACGTCCGTTGAGAGCGCTTCTGCTGAAAAAAAAAACAGGTGTTATACAGTTTTCCCAGTTCCAGACGCACGCTGACTATTGGCTAATACCTGCCCAGTATTGTTCATATGCAGATAGTCAGCACCACCTATTATAAGTAGAAGGTCTTCTCTCAACATCCCATTGTGGAAGGGGACGCAACTCCTGGTACTTATATAGCTCTCCCAGTCCCAGACCAACGTTGACTATTGGCTAATAACTGCCCAGTATCGTTCATATGCAAATAGTTAGTGCCACCTGCTCTAAGTAGAATGTCTTCTCTCAACAGCCTGTTGTAGAAGGGGACGCAACTCCTGGTGCTTATATAGCGCCCCCCAGTCCCAGTTCCAGACCCATGCTGACTATTGGCTAATACCTGTCTAGTATCCTTCATATGCAAATAGTCCAAATAGTCAGTGTCACCTGCTGTAAGTAGAAGATCTTCTCTCAACAGCCTATTTTGGAAGGGGACGCAACTCCTGGTGCTTATATAGCTCCCCTCAGTCCCAGTCCCAGACCCATGCTGACTATTGGCTAAAACCTGTCTAGTATGCTTCATATGCAAATAGTCCAAATAGTCAGTGTCACCTGCTCTAAGGAGAAGGTCTTCTCTCAACAGCCTATTGTGGAAGGGGACGCAACTCCTGGTGCTTATATAGCTCCCCCCAGTCCCAGTCCCAGACCCATGCTAACTATTGGCTATACCTGTCTAGTATCCTTCATATGCAAAAAATCAGTGCCACCTGCTCTAAGTAGAAGGTCTTCTCTCAACAGTCTATTGTGGAAAGGGAACAACTCATGGTGGTTATATAGCTCCCCCAGTCCCAGACACATGCTGACTATTGGCTAATACCTGCCCAGTATCGTTCATATGCAAAAAATCAGTGCCACCTGCTCTAAGTAGAAGGTCTTCTCTCAACAGTCTATTGTGGAAGGGGACACAACTCCTGGTGCTTATATAGCACCCCCCAGTCCCAGTCCCAGACCCATGCTGACTATTGGCTAATAGCTGCCCAGTATTGTTCATATGCAGATAGTCAGCACCACCTATTATAAGTAGAAGGTCTTCTCTCAACATCCCATTGTGGAAGGGGACGCAACTCCTGGTACTTATATAGCTCTCCCAGTCCCAGACCAACGTTGACTATTGGCTAATAACTGCCCAGTATCGTTCATATGCAAATAGTTAGTGCCACCTGCTCTAAGTAGAATGTCTTCTCTCAACAGCCTGTTGTAGAAGGGGACGCAACTCCTGGTGCTTATATAGCGCCCCCCAGTCCCAGTTCCAGACCCATGCTGACTATTGGCTAATACCTGTCTAGTATCCTTCATATGCAAATAGTCCAAATAGTCAGTGTCACCTGCTGTAAGTAGAAGATCTTCTCTCAACAGCCTATTTTGGAAGGGGACGCAACTCCTGGTGCTTATATAGCTCCCCTCAGTCCCAGTCCCAGACCCATGCTGACTATTGGCTAAAACCTGTCTAGTATGCTTCATATGCAAATAGTCCAAATAGTCAGTGTCACCTGCTCTAAGGAGAAGGTCTTCTCTCAACAGCCTATTGTGGAAGGGGACGCAACTCCTGGTGCTTATATAGCTCCCCCCAGTCCCAGTCCCAGACCCATGCTAACTATTGGCTATACCTGTCTAGTATCCTTCATATGCAAAAAATCAGTGCCACCTGCTCTAAGTAGAAGGTCTTCTCTCAACAGTCTATTGTGGAAAGGGAACAACTCATGGTGGTTATATAGCTCCCCCAGTCCCAGACACATGCTGACTATTGGCTAATACCTGCCCAGTATCGTTCATATGCAAAAAATCAGTGCCACCTGCTCTAAGTAGAAGGTCTTCTCTCAACAGCCTATTGTGGAAGGGGACGCAACTCCTGGTGCTTATATAGCTCCCCCCAGTCCCAGTCCCAGACCCATGCTAACTATTGGCTATACCTGTCTAGTATCCTTCATATGCAAAAAATCAGTGCCACCTGCTCTAAGTAGAAGGTCTTCTCTCAACAGTCTATTGTGGAAAGGGAACAACTCATGGTGGTTATATAGCTCCCCCAGTCCCAGACACATGCTGACTATTGGCTAATACCTGCCCAGTATCGTTCATATGCAAAAAATCAGTGCCACCTGCTCTAAGTAGAAGGTCTTCTCTCAACAGTCTATTGTGGAAGGGGACACAACTCCTGGTGCTTATATAGCACCCCCCAGTCCCAGTCCCAGACCCATGCTGACTATTGGCTAATAGCTGCCCAGTATTGTTCATATGCAGATAGTCAGCACCACCTATTATAAGTAGAAGGTCTTCTCTCAACATCCCATTGTGGAGGGGACGCAACTCCTGGTACTTATATAGCTCTCCCAGTTCCAGACCAATCTTGACTATTGGCTAATAACTGCCCAGTATCGTTCATATGCAAAAAATCAGCGCCACCTACTCTAAGTAGAAGGTCTTCTCTCAACAGCCAATTGTGGAAGGGGACGCAACTCCTGGTGCTTATATAGCTCCCCCATTCCCAGTCCCAGACCTATGCTGACTATTGGCTAATACCTGCCCAGTATCGTTCATATGCAAAAAATCAGTGCCACCTGCTCTAAGTAAAAGGTCTTCTCTCAACAGCCTATTGTGGATTGATGGAGCACTGCGGCACGTGAAGAATGTACACCCTTTTTAGCGGTCATATCCATCATCAGACTCCGATAAGTCACACAGAAGAGAGTGAACGATTCGTGTATTTAGAATCAAGTTCGCCAGGTGATTCCTCCGATACCAGTATAGCGATCATTATCGCACACACACATACATACCTATACAAATTCAAATTTCAATAACAATCATTCAGTGGATAGAAATCAACCCTACTGTCTTATGCGACAATTTTGAAATTGCTATATTTTTGTATAGAAGATTTTGTGCACTTTTGGAAGAATCGGCTCCCAGAAATCTCCCCAAAGCTCATTCATTGATTGGTCAGTGTCGACCAATCGGATTGTCTGCACGTGAAGAGTGATTCTTTCCGCGCAGCACTTCTGATCCAACGATCAAGGAAGAAAAAAGTGTAGACATACCAGTAAGACTTCAGCTGCCACAGAAATTCACGACAGTTGAAGCCATGCGCCGATCTTCTCACTCAACACTCAGAAACTGCATATTCCTTTACACTTACATATTTTTCCTCTTGCACAGCAAAACTGTTAAAAAACATTTATTACAAACTATTAACTCTTTTTCTTTTCAGAGAACTTTGATAGACAATGATAGTCAGAGAGACAACTCTCGTCTTACTCTTTGCATGCTTTTTCTTACACGTTCTTTATTGTATATATTGTTGAATACAATTTTGATATATAATGATACCTTTGCCTTACCTCGGCGACCCAAAAGGCTCAGAGTCGCGTGTATGTTTTGCAATGGAGTGTGGAGACGGCGAATTGTTGAACTTTGGACTGAAGGCGAATCGCGAAGTACTTTGTGTGGGCGGAAATGGTGGTGTCGCTTGTAGCCATTTTTATTGGCTTCTCTGGGCACTCATTGGCTGAGCGATGGTTGGGTAGGTGCATGAAATCATGGTACGTTCATTCAAAACGAGTTTTCTTTTTGAGGAGGAGTTGCATATGTTGCGGTTGTGTGAAGATGTTAAAAAATATCAGAAGGTTTGAATGATCAGAAGGCTTAAAATTGTGCGTGTTCAATAATCTTCCATCCACAACAATTAATAAAAGACAAAAATAATGATTCAAAACATAACAATTGAATTTATTAAATATTTGATGTACATGCATGTAAACAGAAAGGTTAGACAGAGTTGTGTCTCTTTGATTAGGAAATATTTGTACCTAAGCTCATAAGGGTAAAATTAACTATTAAATTATAGTTTAGAAGAATGAGTATGTGTTGAATGTTTGGAATTGTGTATTGTACATGTTGGTAATAGTTCAGAATTATACTTGCATGATATGTTGTAAAGTTCTTTTACGTCTGACTACATTAGTCAAGACGAGAGTTCTTTAAGGGTCACATTTTGGCAGCGGAGTTGAGACGCGAGAGAGAACCAAGAGGGAGCGTGACGAAAGAGGAAGAGAATCACTCGTGTTTGGTTTTTATAGTATGTTGTACCACGTGACTGGATCAGACTTAGTTGGTGCGAAAACAGACCTGTCGCGTGGGGGTGATTTGATTGGCCGAAACTGACCAATCAGTCAGCTAGATTGAAGGTGATTATCCAATGATTGCCTGTTATATATTTGTAAGTATGATGGTGGTGAAAGTTACAACAGGAAGAGTGCATTTCCCAGTGGAGGGTAAACTGGCTGTCGTGGAAGATTCCACACATACTTGAGATTGAGGAACGAAGATAATTGTGGAACTGATTTGCCTATTGATCTTATTGGACTTGTATATAGTTTTTTTTTGTGTGTTTGTTTCCGACGAATTCTCACACACATCCACAAATGTTAAACGCTTTAAAGCCATGAAATGTTGAAGATTAATCCTTGTTTCTTCCTTTCCTTTACAACCTGTTACAACTTGTTATAACATTTGTGATGATCTATCATCTTTCCCTAGTTTTATTTTTGAAGGTTAATTATACATATTATAATAGAATAGCTGATTGATTTTAATGTGTTTATAAAGGAAAATCATTTACAATATAATTTATATTATAATAAAATATAACTATAAAATGTTTATTAAGTAAATAAGTGTTGCAATGCATTTTTAAAAATAATATTTTTTAATCGTTTCCTGAGTTGAGTCATTATTTTGAATACGAATTTTATTGTTGTAGATTCTCTGCAGTTAGAAGATTTGCGCAACAGTTTTCCTACCCACCATTTCAACTTTCCACCAATTTTATTTGATCTTTAACTTTACTCATTCCTGTGTAAAAAACGGTTCAGAAAATACGGAAACTATTAAAGGAAGTATTTTTGATACAGCACCGTTTATTATATAATACGGTGTAGTAGGAAAATTAGATCAAATGAGTTAAAGTCACCGGTGTCAGCGGAGCAGCAGCATCAGGCTGAGGAGGAGATTGCAGAGGATTGTGGCTTGCTTACATACATCAAATGGACTTCGTCATTTAACATGGACCAGTAGACAAACGACCAATTTTAATATTTAAACAACCTAAACCTTGTCATTTTTAAAAATTCTCCCTTTTTCTTAGGTCTTAAAAATAGATAAAATTTTTTATTTTATTTCAACCAAAAAATCACCCTTTAAACTCCACAAGTGACTATATATTTCTTTGAAAAAAAAAAAAAAAAACCCCAAAAAAACCCCAAAAATCAGAAATACACCCAGAATTTTTTTTTTCCACACCTTTTTTATTCCCCCCCCTCCCCCATTTTTTTTTTCGTTTGTTTAAATTTTTTTAGATCCTGGATTTTTATTTATTTTATTTATTTTTTTAAAAATAATCAGGTGAGATATTTTCTCTTGTATTTTTCACCTCATTATATAATTTTTAATTGTTTCTTTATGGGTCGGTCAGAAGGCAAAAAAAAAAAAATTTTTTTCTGCTTTTAATTTGGTAAACTTTCTTTAAAAGATCATGACTTGACAATTTTTTCTCCTTTTTTTTTTTTTTTTTGATATTGATTTTATTTTCCAACACAAGCAAATATTTACAAAATTAAATGTGTAAACCGAACGAAACCGTAAAATTTACTCTGCTTTTTAAATTACTCATTTTTCTATTTTCACTATTATTTTTTAATTTACAATTTTTAACTGGATCTCTACATCTTTCAAAAAATTCATCTACAAACAGAAACTGAACCAGAGTAACAAGACACTTAGCCAAAAATATTTTTTGTGAAGATCAACTTTTGAATTAAATTTTTTTTTTTTTTTTTACACAAAATCAAAATTATATTGTAAATTTTATAAAAATAAAAGCAATGAAAATTGTATTTTAAAACCTTCCATTAATTAATTTAATTTCAAAGTCATTTTTTAAAATAACTTCGCTTCAGGCGAATAAATTAATGAATCCAAATATCTATAAGAAGAGTAATTAATGAAATTATCGCTTTATTTACTAAAAAATAAAAAAATAGTATACCAACGTGTATATATATTTTTTTGGTCATTATTTGATTCGACTCATTTCTTAAAAAAATCTTAAACAGTTGAGTAGTTTTTTTTTTATTGCGAAATGTACAAAACAAAATGAAGTGTTTTGATTAGAAAACATTGCTGGAAAAATCTCTATAAATAAATAGTTAATAATATTTTCTCAACTTCCAATATTGTCATGAAACATGGAGTTGGTTGTATTGGACACGTGATCCACTGTACCGTAAATTGGTTTGTTTTAAAAGATTTGCTTCCCTCCCCCCACAAAATTATTATTATTTTTTTTTTTTTAAATTGAATTTTAAATTTCTATACGTTACAAAAAAATGTCTAACTTATCGTTAAATGACATTCGGAAAATTTTTGATTATCAAAAAAAGTGATTTCTAAATTTATTTTTAAAATCATGACCCATTGATGTCTCTATGAATATCTTTAAAAGTCCAACATGCTCATCTTTTTGCTTGTACAGTTTTCGGTCGAGGCATTAGTTTTCATTAATTAAGAGAATTCCCAATTAATAGTCAGAAATGACATTGTATGATTATCAAAATGACGAACCTTTTCTTAAAGTGATTTCTAAATTAATTTATTATTTAAATTTAAAATCATGACCCCTTGATGTCTCTATGAATATACTTTTTAGTTTAAAAGTCCAACATGCTTTCCTTTGCTTGTACAATTTTCGGCTGAAGTATTTGTTTTCATTAATTAAAATTTTAAAAAAAAGAATTAGCATGACTTTTTTTAGCTTTTAAAAACATTTTAAACATGAGAGAAAAATCAATTTCATAAGATTTGATAAAAAAAAAGTGATGAAATCTACATTGAACGTCGAGCCGAAAAGCACGTTAGTTTTTCCTTTCCTTTTAAAATCACCTTGACGTAAAACGTACTGAAGACAAGGAAATATATTGTACGATCGATAAATTTTCTTTAGTCTGTCTCTCTATTATTCGAATTTTATTTTATTTTTCAGCGACATCAAAAAGTTTTTGTAAAATCTCAAGTTTTTCTTGCGATATTAGGAACGGTATAGTGACTTTATTTAGTCACTAAAAGTAAAAGACTATCTACTGTTGTATTTTGTATCTAGTAGTAGTAAATTTGTTCATGCTTTGCTGCTTGTTCCAAGAATCAATTTGTCCCTTGTGAAGAAAAGGAACATTTCATATCACCTCCGTGCTTTAACGAAATCTTTTGACAGCATAAATACTTTTCAACCAACTTTGTTGTCCCCCCCCCATTTTTAGATTCAGAAAGACAAATTAATTTAAATAACAGAATCTGAAAACATCTTTCATGACCGTTAAATAATTTTTTATTTATTTACATTATTTATACGTCATTAAGTTGTGAGGCAACGTGGTGATCACATTTCGCAAGAAGTTTTATTTTTGAGTTTTTAATACTAAGAATTCTTTTAATTTTTGGAGATATACTTTCCATTTTTAAACATTTTTTTTGTCTTTTAATGGGTCAGTTTCATTTTCTTTTTTAATATTCATTACCATTTTGTTTTGAAATATTCCAAAAAAAGACACTTTAAAAAGTAAATGAAATTTAGTGACAATCAAAAAGAACAAGACTATTCACAATTAATTAGTGCAATTAATGTTTTTTTTTTTTTTTTTTTTTTTTTTTTTTTTCATATTTTGTCATGGTGTAACATGTGATGTGAGGGAGGTGTTGAAAAATTTTCTGTCCGACCCACTTCCCAAAATCTTATCAAACATTTTTTTTTTTTTTTTATATCTTCATGGTTAGGTCGCGAACTTTTCAGTACTCCCTCGTAATGGCAAAATAAGTTATTTCAAGATAATATTGTAACTATTTGTGAATAAAATATGTGGGGATGGGTCGGGTGTAGAATCCATTATTTGCTTTGCACTCTTTCTCCTCCCTAAGCGAGAGGAAAGAAACAAATTCCAAAAAGTTCCCATCCCCTTGTAACAAGGCTGATAAGTGACAAGCAAAAAAGAATACCTTCCCATTTATTTCTAGGTTGACTTTCTTAACCTCCCTACTAGGATGTAAATTGATACTTTGTAGGTTACTCTGGGGTAACTTTTTATACTTATATAACATGAATTCATCTCTAGCGAGGATTCTCCCTGACCCTGTGGTTAAAATACAATCGTATATAAATTTTCAGACTATGACACTCACAAGAGTGGAGGAAACCTTTCAGTAGTGAATCTTCTTAGCAGGCAAATTAGTTTTTCTCTTTGCTTTTCTATACATTTCAAGAGTTTATTTTAAGACTGATTATTAAGTTCGTCTTTTCGGAATGATAGAGACGAATCATTTTCAATTTTCATTATTCCAATATTGACCCCCTCCATTTTGCTGATGTACTCTTTTCATTTGTCTTTCCTCAGGTGTTTACCCCCTGCTCGCCCTCAAAATCTGAATATTTTTCTTTTTTCGTTTTCTAATAAACATAGTTAATATTTCAGCCCTACGCCTCCATATAAATCACAGATAGTTATTGTTGCCATAGCGAAAATGAATCTGTTTTTTAAAACCGGATACAGAATGCATGTAAAGAAAAGCTGAAAAAGAAAATGAATGTTTTACTTTTTAATTAATAATAATTAACTCGCACTTTACGTAATGTATGTTCGTTCTGGATTGGGATATTTTTCTTATTTTTGACTCTTACTTAAAGATAATATCGGTTTACAGATAATTTCACTGGTAACAAACCTGTTTATTTTTAAATGCATTCTAACTTTGACCAACGCAGCTATCAGCCATTATTTACATTTGGAATAATGTCCTAATAATCTTTGTCATTATCACAATGAGATGAGGACATTGGTCTGAATCTAAATAATAATCCCAGAAAATCAGACAGAAGATAGATAACACTGGTCAACAAAAGCTAATTTGGGGGCGCTGAATCTGGAAATGACCTTTCCTTGGTTAGCTACCGTTTTTGCTGTACAGAAATGTCTCATTTTTGGAAAAAAGTATTTTTTTCAATTTGTTTTCTGTATATATGATATTGACCGATGGCAATATTTCTCAAAATAAAATCATAAAAACCTCTCAATTCGTATTTAAACCAACAAATATTGGTCTGCTTATTGAGAAATACTATTTTTGCAATAACAATCAAACCCTAAGTCTTTTAAAATAACACAATTGAATATACCAAGATACCATGAAGTATTTTTCATGAAATCATTTAATAAATTATCAGCAGAAAGAAAACTTTTGGGAACGTAATCCCTTTTGATACTCCAGCAGTATCATGTACAATAGAATAGGTGCATTCAGTTGGGATGTCTTTAGTTGGAGTTTCTTTCTGTGAAACCAAAATGCTCTCAATGTGCTTGGTTTCCTTCCGTAGTGATGGGATAAATTTATGAATATCAAACAGAAGATTTTAGGGTTTCATTTTTTGATGTCACCTTAATTATCAGGTTTACTAAAAAGTGTATTACTGATAAAGTTCATCAGTTAATTTGAATTTTGGCAATAAATTGCAAAACATCGGTACTTCTATTTTAAAATTTTTGTCTCAAAAACACTTTTCTTATAAAAATAGTTTATTTCAAGTGGGCGACATAAATTGCTCGGCCTTCCTGGAAATTGATGGGTTTCTATGACCTTTATTAACTAAATTTTACAATCAGCCAAGATCGTAAATTGATCTTTTTTTTCTAAAAATGAGCAATTTCAGTACAGCAAAAATGGTAGCGAACCATGAAAAACTAATCATTCTTGGAATTGGCACCGTCAAATTCGCTAAAAAAATGTTTTGTTTCTTGGTACCAAAAATCATGTTAAGCAGTGTTAATTGATAAATAAGTCCTAAAAAAAAAAAAAAAAATTTAGTATGAAAATGAAGTAATTATATTTCTCTTCAAAATGACAGGATTAAATGTTTCAATATGGTTTCCATTTATTTGTATTGTTACATATTTGTCCAAATGTCTTATCCACTTTTTTTATTCTGATTATTTATTGACCAAACAATTAGTGTAACTGTCAGTTGAAATTTATAAGATTTTCCTCTTAAAACAGTTTTTTAGGGAATTAACCTTTTTCTCATGCCGTTTCTAAATTAGACTTCCATAAGGCAAGTGGAGGTGATGGGATACCAGTCATTGTCATAAAGAAATGTGCTCCTGAGCTGGCCCCAGTTCTCTCGAAACTCTGCAACTATTTGCCTTGCAGTTTTCTGCTTTCCAGCTTGTTGGAAGTCCTCTTCTGTAGTCCCTGTTTTTAAGAACTCTCGAGAACCTTCGGGCCCCTCTATCTATCACCCTATTAATCTCCTACCGCTTTTTGGCAAAGTATTCAAGGCTTTAATTGATACTGAAGAGGTTAATCACTTTACCTCATGACCTACTCTCTGATATATGGATTCTGTTGCCCAGTCTACCACTGATGTACTTACAGCCATCACTGAATATGTATATCAAGCTCTTGATAATAATGGTGAATCTCATGCTGTGGCACTAGACATCTCGAAGACATTTGACAGGGCTTGGCATGCTGGTCTTCTATGTAAACTTCGGGGCTATGGTTTTATAGGACGATTGTTTGATTTAATCCAATCATTCCTATCAAATCATGAAATGAAGGTTGTCCTCTAACAGGCTTACTTCTGGATCCTTCCACACACTTGGGTGTCCTCTAAGTCTCTATACTGGGTCCGCCACCGTTTCTGATCTTCATCAATGATCTATGTGATCTCATCAGTTCAGAAGTAGGCATTTATGTAGAAGACACTACTATATACTTCTGTCTCGGTAGCAAATCCATCAGAGCTAATAGTTAACCTAAGCTGCTGCTCTAATCAGTGGTTAACTGGTGCAGGAAATAACTTGTAAATTTGAATGCCTCCAAAACAAAACTGCACTTATTTA
The DNA here is from genome assembly GCA_964036315.1 of Acanthosepion esculentum. Taxonomy (NCBI): domain Eukaryota; kingdom Metazoa; phylum Mollusca; class Cephalopoda; order Sepiida; family Sepiidae; genus Acanthosepion; species Acanthosepion esculentum. The sequence continues at coordinate 145,536,770 of OZ038477.1, read as the reverse complement.
GCTACCATAGAGAAACTTTCCTGCCTGCCATGAGCATGTTGTTGTGTTGTGTTGCGGCATTCACCCTGGGTCGGTTAAGCCGGCTCCTTCCAAAGGATTCACTGCATCCCGAACGAAGGCCGACCAAGCACGGTGATCCGTCGCCAATGATGAAACTAGCGACAGCCATTCCCGATTCCAACGGCGGATACCGTAGATTGTTGGACCCAGAATCGGCCCTGCATCTTGTTTCACCGTCCTGAGCCACGTCTTGAACTGACTTGCAAGGAAAGTTGATTCATTGTGTTGTGCCAGAAAGTTTTTCTTGTCAGTGTCCATCTTGCACATTTACAAATCTATCATTCACCAGTGCATTGAATACTGTTGCCATATCTGGTCAGTTGCTCCTGCTATTCATAACGAGGTTCTTGACCAAAATCTAAAGTAGGATCCGTAAAGTAATTGATCCTGATTGGCACCTCGACTTCAGTCACCGTCTCACAGATGTGATGTGGCTTCCCTCTGTCTTTTCTACAAATATTTTCATGGTAACTGCTCTCAGGAGCTGTTAGTATTCATTCAGGCTCCTTGGCATGAATCCATTTTCTTTCTGTACACTCCATTCATTGCAAGATATCTTGACAAGAATTTTAGCATTGGCATGCCAAGTTGTTTTTTGTTTTTTTCTCAGTGAGTGCTTTATTCTTCATGATGCCATCTAACTAAATCTTAATTGTCACACGCTACTTGAAAGTAACATTATCAAGTAACTACTCAGATTGTATAGCACCATGAGAGACTTGGCTTTTAACTATAATTTGTGAGGGGATAGGAGTCTTCAAATTAACATATAGGTATTAAAAATAAAAATTTAACCCTATCAGCCCTTAAGGGATTTCAATTTAGTTTGTGGAGTCCTGACTGAATTGTTGAAAGATCTTTTTCTTTATTAATAAATACACATATACCTACGTTTGGTGTGCAACTTGAGTTTCGTTGTTTACCCAACTCGTCGGGCACAAGATATAGCTATATCTTGTGCCCGGTGAGCACTGTCTAAACACATTGATCACTATTATGTCTACATCTCTAGGCTAAATTTGGTAATTATTTATTTGCTTACCAACGAATGCACGCCAGCACACGCATATACGGTCACTAATATATCTAGTTATTTCATTTACGTACATATTGTTGAAAAATTTCTTTTTCATTTTTATATTTTAATATAAAAAATATATACCATTTTATAGTTGAAATGGCTTGATATAACATAAGTTCTATGCTAAGAGTTTCTTTTCTCACACATCATGATTGTGGAACTCTCTTCCAAATTCTTGTTTTCCAGTCAACTTTGATCTTTAGAAATTTAAATCAGTTGTTATCTTCTTAATTCCTGTTCTTTTATTGTTCTCTCTTCTTAATGTTTTCTTTTTGTCATTCTTTCACACTCAGTAACCCCTTGCATCTTAGTGGCTTTATTGCCTTGCTTGGAGTAAAATGATTAAATAAATATAATAGTGGTTGGAATAAGAATATCTCAAGATTTAAAAAAAAAAATATTTTGATTCACATATTTTTTGTCTCAGATGCTACCTGAATTTTACCAAAAACAAAATAATTTACATGCCTGATGATGACTGGAAAAACCATCGAAAGTACTTGCGTATTTAAGGAAGACCTAATACAGTTTATAATTTTAAAAAACAAGGATCATAACATTCATTGAGTGATTAGTGGGTTAATGCATCTTTAAAATTTTGTTAGCGAAGGGATTTCGCCATTTTATATCATTAAGTATACTAATTTACTTTTTGTATGAGTGATTCATTGTAATATATATATATATATATATATATATATATATATATCAGTGGCCTGATGATTGCGTCTAGCTTAAAACAGCCTATCGCTTCTAAGTGTTGACTCCAATGTTCTCTTTTATATTTACACATGTTCTATTTCTGATATTGAGCACTTTATCCCATAAATATAGCACATCTTAAGAGTATATTTCTTTATATATATATATATATATATATATATATATATATATATACATATTTTGTTAGCTACTGCTCTTCAGGAAGTTCTCTTCCGAGGTGGTATTGGAAAGTTCTCAGATGACAGTCTACTAGTAGACTCCATAACTGTATCCATTCATTATTTGAGAAAAAGCAAAAGCCATCATGAATGAGACCAGCGTTGTTTTTTTTTTCTTTACTCCTCACATTTTGTGGCATTTTGATTGGTTGCCTGAAACGTTCATTTTTGAACTGACACTCAGTCAACCTTGGAATGCACATATCATTCAAAGATCTGTTCATCAAAAGCCTGATGAAGCATATCACTTGAATTTGTCATCGTAGAGATAGCACAACTATTTCAAGATAACATTATAAAACTTTTGCATAATAATTGAATATAAGTAGATAACAAATCTGTTGGTAGACTGATTCCCAATGAGTATTAGATATCCTGCAGACATTTCTCTTCACTAGTATAATCTTTGTACACCTATGGCAATCACTGGTTACTCTGAGGTTCAAATTCATTTTGTTAGCAAATGATTTGTGAAAATAACTTGTTAACCATATCTTGAGAACAGCTACAAAAAAATTGAATGGTCACAGCTAGAATTTTCTTTTATATTTTTTTGTTTTTACCCATCTCCCCCCAGTATCTTATTGCATGATTTGTATATTTATATGTGAAGGTAAAAAATTAAGCTTCACTGAATTTTCTATACTGAAAATTGGGCCATGTATGTGGCTAAATACAGTAACTCTTAGGGTGGAACTGTCTTAGCAAAAGCAGACTATTGTACACAGCTAATGGGATCTTTGGAAATTTTCCTTTTTGAAGAGAAATAAGTTAATATTTAACAGCACCCCCCCCAAGGGATGTATGTGACACAAGGTCGAATTTACTGTGGGTTCTCAGAGCTTGTACGCTTGGCCAAAAATATTCCCTTAGAACCTGCATAAATGGGTTCAGAGCCTGTCTACTTCCCCGGATGAAACTTTGTCCTGTGGCAAAGCCTTGTCCGGGTTCCTCTCCCCTTCAGAGAGTTTGACAGATGAACAGTTTGGCACTGTTCCCCAAAAGAGAAATAAGTTTGTTAAAATTTCTTGTCACTTATTGTTGTCAAATTAATCTAAATCAATAAGCTTTGAACTTTGTCATCTCACTGTTAATATCTATACAGATAATTAGATCACAAAATTCCATTAGTCATTATTTTGCAGCAGGTTCCTTCGCTTCACTTCAAGGACGTTTGAGGTTTGTCAAGATGTAGAACGTATTATAATGACTCCCTTTACTAACAAATTAAACATCATATAAAATTACATATATTTTTAAATGCTGTTTTTTTTGTTTTTTTTTTTCTAAAGTTTGTTCTTTTTAAAAAAAGAAAAGAAATAGCCCTCCACAAGTGTTGAACCCTTTCTCACCAATTGAAAATATAAAAAAGTTAAGTTTGGCACAAGTGCACAAATTTAAGAATTTGAGTGATGATTGAATTTACCTCTCTAGTAAATGCCTGGGTTTTTTGTTTTAGTCATCCTAGACTGGTCTGTTGGATGAATATTTGCATATTTTCTGTTAAAAACAATTCATATGCTGATTATCAGGGTTAGCAGGCAGGTCAGCTCTCCTAGGATGATGAGGGTGTACAAGTTTTCTATGTTTTTATGATCCTCTGCCATACTATTAAATTTGGTAACTATTCATATGCACCTAACATTCGTAAGATATTCTCTCTCTCTCTCTCTGCTAGAGATTGAAATCTGAATATTTGTCAAACTATTGTCTTTCTCTTATGTAGATATTAACATGAGAGACCTTAACACTTAATCCTATGATTCTGTTGGACTGACATCTTCCAGCTGAAGAGATAAAATTAAAGTGAATTCTTCAACTGGAGACAAATATTTTTCTGTCTTTTTTGAGCTGAAATGTTGAGAACAAACATAAAGTTGCCAAAATACATAAGAGAAAATCCAGTTAAGGAAGTTGGGATTAATCAGTCCTAAATGTCTAGAAATTTAATCAGGCTGGCATAATCCTGTTGGGGGATATAAACTTGATATTAATGCCTTTGATTGACAATATGTATTGCAATGTCCTGATTGGGATAGATGAAGATGAAGAGAAAAATTTGAGAATAGCAGTTTGACTTTGCTGAAATTTCCATTTGCATATACAATAAATCTGTATTCTCTTTTCTTTATATTTGGCACCGTCTTCCCACTATTTCATAAATGGAATGTTCCATCTGTCTGGCACTCACTATTTGTCATGAGCAGCCTGACCATTATTGACATTGATTTACGAGAAGTCAGTCTGGGTATTCTCCTGTCATGGTCTGGTGGCACCACCTACCATTACCTTTATATACTGCTATTTTATGACTTTTGGCACGTCAGTGTATGTCATGTCTATCAGCAAAGCATTTCTGTTTAATTTTCAATCTGTTTATTTCCTCTTGTGTTTGCTATCCATTTTTTATTAATTAAACAATCTTTTGCTCCCTCTATTGTCCTTTCTTGCTGCTTGTCCTACCCACCTCCATTTTTATTATTTAATGACTTTTATGATATGTTATCACCTGTCCTGATGTATTTCTGGACAACTTCATCTTTTATTATGATCTTATTTAAAATATTACAACGGAGCCTTATTCATTTTATTTCTGTTCATTCTTTTTTATTATTTACCTTGATACTTCCACTGATCAATCAGGTCATTAAGAATGTTTTTGAATTTATAGTGTGATTCTGATATTAGTTAAATGTTTATCAGCAAATCATAAAAGTTGTGAATATTCTCTGTTTGTTTACTGTCGTTTCTTCCGAATTCATTTTCTGAAAGATATTTTGAATGCTTGCTGTAAATTATGTAAAATTCTATTCCCTTGTCTCATTTCTCTACTTTTTATTTGTATTTTTCTTTTGTTGAATTATTACAATATATATTCTTAATAAGTTTACTAATTTTCCTTGGTACTATGCTGTTGTAGTTAATGACTGTCAAATACTGTTTCTTAGTCAACTGCGGCTGAAATGATTTGTTGTGTTTTTCGATCAGTTGATTGATCGTTCCCAAATGGTCTATAGTTGAGTTTCTAAAACCTGCCTGTTCATGCACTGGTTTTTATTGAGGATATTTGTTATTTTATAATCTTTCAGAATGGTTTATATATGTTTGGATACTAATGTAATAGTTGCTAAGGTCTTTAGTGTTTTTATTTTTTTTTTTAAACAAAGAAACAATAATCTATACTGATAAAATAAAAATGGCTGTGTTCAATCTGTTTCTTGATTCACTTGTTGGAAAGCCTTTGCAAGCAGCTTAGTTGGATTTTGTGCAAGATAACTTTTGTTAATAAAGGTTTAAAATGATTTCATTTCTAAATCTTATTTTTGTGAGCTGGAGACTTTGATGAAAACAATTTAAGTTGAACTTGTTTATTTCCTTGTCATATAGGGCATATTTAGGAAATTTTTGATGAAAATACTTGCAATATTTCTTTTGTAATACAAGGGAGTGCCAAAAAGCTTTGGGCTAAATCCACCCACCAAAATAAGTATTTCAGTAACTAACTGTTTTTCTCTCTTTTTTTTAATTATGTGGGTTGAGTTAAGGAGTTTTCAGTACCCCCCTTTGTGTTGGTAATGGAACCAGTCATAACATTAAATTAAAAAAGCATTACTATAGAAAATTTAACGGAAATTTGATTATCAGTGTCAGACTCAAATATGTAAAGCAAACGATAATAGGTAAAATATTGTCTTACACGATTTTCTATATCTCTGTTTCATGATTGTAACTGATGAATTGAGTTGAAAAACATTCAGTCTTCATTACAGACTTTAGTAAGTAGAAAATCTGTGTTGGAAATTACTTGCATTTTGTGTTTCTGTAGAAGTTCTAAATGAGGCCCAAACAAGAGAGAATAGATTTTGACTCTGAAGAAAAATAATAAATAATGAAGCCCATCCTTTTTTTAATCTTGTGGACTGGCACTATAGAATCACAAAGAAAGAACTGTACCAAATAACAGAGTTGGCATTACTTAAGGACTTTAACAGTAGCAAGAACTAAAATGGATAACATATGTAACTTGAAGAAAAAAATGATATAATAGGTATTGTTGACATTCAACATTACTCCAAATAAAAGGTTAGTAAGGAAACCCTGTCGATACTGGAAAGAGTGATAACAGCTACTGGACTGGAGAAACTTATTTTCCTGAAAAAATATTTTAAGAGAAAGATTTTATAAATCTCAACTGGAAGCAATATTGGCTGCTTGGTCAATAAATTTCAAATGTTTCCTTATAAAGAAACATCTAATATTACAATTATCATTATTTTAAAATCCTTTAAATAAATTTTGGATCACGTTTAATTTAAATATCTGGAGGCAGAGCAAATTTTTTAATTCCCTACATTTTTAGCATAAATTAATATCCCATTTTATCTCCTGTAGAGTGTGATTTCAACTAGTACATATATAATGTGAGTTTAGATTTATTTATTTTTTTTATCCAATTTCTTACATCTAATATATAAGACTTGGTTTGTGTGTCTACTCTAATCCATATATATAAAAATTGGGTATCTATGAGCATATACTACATAAAATTGTAACCTCAAGTGGGATTTTTAGCTTTCTATTTGGCCAGCATGTGTCTTATATCTTGTCCAATTTATTTATATCCATTAAGCAAGAACCACTAATTTGCATATTCAACTTCAAAATATTTTCGAGATAACTGTCCTGTAATTCATTTCCAGTTTGATTTTTTTTTGTTATGAATTTTATAATTAAATTGCTTAGTTATTTTAATAAATGTTCTGTCCTAAATGTGATAACAACCTTAGCATTTAGATCACAGCTTAGGTGTAAAGGGAAGTAAGCCATATATAATGCAGAGTAATATACATTGTGAAGAGTCTAACAAATATCAGTTACAAGATTAGAATGGGCTGTATAAAATGGTTAGAAAGATGCTTAAACCCAAAGCATTTGTTTTAATTGCTATTATGACAGATTGTGGATGGTGACCCATGTAAATGGGATGAATGGATTTATCAGGAGGCTTGACAGTAGTTTACGAACACTTAAATTTAGACAGGCTGATTTTATTGTGTAGAACTGGGTGGGAAGGGGAAATCTAGATGAAGGCTTGATTGCATTTTATGGTTAGTGGAATCATGTGGAAAAAAAACTAATTAAAGTTAATTTTGAGAAATTAGATGAGTTGAAGCTTGCAGGCTCAATTCTTGGAGACAACTGTATGATTCAGTTTCCGGCTCTGACACTGACTACATATGCCCAGTTAGTTGAAAATGATCAGTCATAAATTACTTCAACTATAATCAAAATAGTCATCAGTAGAGGGGGCATAGTGGAGTAATGGATAGCGTCTTGGATTGAGAAATCAGAGAGCCAAGTTCAAAATCCAGTCGGATCCATTACATTCACTTACGTGCTAATACCCTTGGGAAAGGCATGAATCCTCTTCTCCTTCCAGCTATGGGTAAATAGCAGGACAGACCGAGTTGTATAGCCTGGTCTACAGCAGAAAGAAATCGCAACCTACTGTGGGGAAAAAATCGTCTAGGTGTGTATCACGCATGGCACATAACTGACTGTTTGTAAGGACCTGTCCATTAGATTGGTATGGTTTCTTGGTAGAAAAATTTAGAAGAAACTGGATTTTCTGAAGAAGAAAAAATTGGGCCCAAATCAATGACCCTTGATGTTTGTTTACATAGACATATTCACCAGTTGTCCTGTAGGAAGGATAGCTTTTGGGAAGGCTGGTTTTAAAAACTTTAGTAAAGTGCCAAAGGGCCATATGATTAATGGTCAAATCCTGCCACTACATTAATGCAGGCAAGGCAGAAAACTAGGTTGACGTATAAATGTGTTAGCTAAGTAAAGTGCACAGCCTTCAAAAGCATAAATAAATATAAAGAAGAAACTGCAGAGAGATAGATGGGAGTTTTGTAGTCTGGCAAAAGCAAGATGAACCTAACTGACACAGCTTACTCTTCTACTAACATTGTAATTGCAAATGAGCTATTCCGTATTCAGACCCCTCTTCTGGAGAAAGGAAAATGTTTGAAACACCTATGTATGCAACAACGAGAATAAACTACATCTTACTGATATTTCTGAAAGTATTCTGATTTTCTTTGTCATTATTCCAAGAATTTGATCAATCTTGGGTATTTGTCAGCTTCAGTTTTGTGTGACATGTGGCTGGCTTTGATCTGAAAAGTTTCAACCCTAATCTTGGGACTTCTTCAGACCTCAGTCCATAGGTGGAGTCATCTCCTGTCTAGGATATTTTTTAACAAATGACCAGAACATGATCATCTCACCTATAGTTCTACTATGTCAGCAGCCAAGAATCTTTCTATTTTATATATATATATATATATATATATATATATATATATGTTGTTTAAAGTGTTTCACACAATACAAGGGTAGAGGATTACAGTTTCAGTAGTAATGTGTGATATGAATGGAACATTATGTCAATAATGAAAAAAGATAATTGACTCTTGACTTAGAGAGGTCAAGATTGAAACATGTGGGAATCTGTTAGACAAAGTGGCAGTTCTTGGGGGAGGTGCTATCTGAGTGGAACTTATATTTGGAACATTGTGGAAATGGCATGGTGTGCCCTAGCTGTAAAGTTATGAAATGGTGGAACTAAAGAATGGAACTTCTTTAAGAGATTCCAATCTCCTCCACCAGCCATAATATTGAAACCAGTAACTAGGATACTCTAGATTATCATCTCATCCCAAAAGCCCAGTCATAGGGTTATATTTGGTTATCATAACTGGGATTATCCCAGTGACAGCATTGTATAATAATATTTTCCCTAGTTGCATCCCAGAAATTCAGAATGGACTTGTCCTGTTCAATACCAAGTGTCCTTGCTAGTCTAACTAAATCTAGAAAGTATTTTGTTTTTTTAAATAGTCTTTCTCTTATTCATATTTATTGTTTGTAAATGTTGAATACTTTCAAAAAATAATTTGTAATATTTTACAGATTTCTCAGGGAAGAAATGCCGACCACAAAGAGAACAGTGTTGGTTACAGGTTTGTCTCCATTTTCTATCTCCTCTGAATTAAGTTTTGATTTTAAAAACAAACCTGTATATATTTTGCATTTATTTAAAAAAATTGTCTGATTTCATTAAATGTATCTCCTTTTTATGTCTGACTCCTACCTAACCTTTTCTCACCCCTCCCACTCTTATATTTAAAATCGTACCAAATTTATCTTGGTAGTTCAATTAACAATGAAGTTAGGATGATTCAGAGTTTGTCAATTTTGCATCTTGTGTGCTATTGTGCCAGAAGCCAAATTCAACAATGTATAATGGAAGACGCCAGCTTCAGATGATTTAAAAATCATTATAAAACTAATATCGTATAAGTAGTCTTGAAATAAAAGAAATATAATACTAATAAAATCAATAATTATTAGAACAAACCAGCTTGAAAATTGAGGAAAAATTGCATTATGCTTATTATCTTCCATAACGGCTTAAGAAAAAAAATTACAAAAAAGACAATGCATGTTTACCAAAGTTAAAAAACTATAATAAAATGTATTCATTTTGAAAAGAAAATGTAACAACTTCATTTTAACCTCTGAAATAGGACCTAATCTCTAGAATTATAAAACAACTTTTAAAATAAAATTACATTTTGAAAATGACATCCTTACATTCCAATTTTTTAATTTAAAACACACACACACACACACACACACATATATAAATTATGAAAAGATTCCAGTTCATTTTTTTAAAAGAAAAAGTTAATAAATTTTCACTAAACTAAGTTAATAAATCATGAGAATTAGAGAAAAGATTGCCAGCCACAAAATGAAATGAATGGCCATTAAAAGGGAGACTGAATATGTTTAAAAAAAAAAAAATCTTTTTATGGACGAATGTGATTGTGAAATTGAAAGAACTAAAAATATATCCAGTTTATGTATTATTTTATTTTCTTTTCGTGTCATAATATAAATTGTTTAATATTTTTTAAGAGCCTAATTTAAATAGAGGAGCCATAAAAACTAAATAATCATAACACTTGAGAAAGAAATGTATCTTTTATAAAAGGAAAAGAGATTAAGTTTTGTTTTATGCTAATCTTATCAAAATAACTGAGAGGATATCAGAATTTGAAATGAAAGGCAAATTTCACTATATTGGCACATTTAATGCAGTGTAAATTAGATCAGTTTGGGGCTAACTACTTATATGGTTCTGGAATTGAGCCATCGTTGTGGGTCGGGGTGGAATGGTTTCAAATGTTGGATTAGATTCCTTATATGTAGATTTGAGTTGATGAATATTCATTTGCAGCTATCTTTTTTAATGTAACCTTGGTTGGATGCAATTAACTCTTTGCTTGTGTCGAGAATGTTCTAAATGAAAATTGATCCAAGAGAATCCCTTCCATCCTGATCAGAAGGGAAGATCCGTAACGCCTCGATTAAAAAAAAAATGTCTTGTATATAACTTTCACTTAATTTCAAAATAGGACTGATTCCTTTGGGAATATTTATTAGTTATATTTATCTAAATCATCAGGAATATCTTTTACATGCTTTGTCCCTTCAGTTTGTGGGTGATCATGGTTCTCCACAACTTCCTCCAATTTGTAGCTCTTAGTAATGTGTGTTTTTACTTTCCTTTTCATTTTCTATTTTCCTGTTTGTTTACACAAGCTTATGCTTAGTATGTTACTTGCTGTCACTTTTGCCTGTGAGTGTCAATTTCTCCAAGCCCTCTTTCTTCATTATGTCTCCCCTAAATTTTAATTGTGTCTTTATGATTCTAAGTGTTGTTTTTGTTTCTATTACCACTCTGGTTTAAAATCAGAATGTACAAGCAGCATACCTAATTTTTGCAAGTTTAGGACGGGGGGGGGGGGTCGATAGTGAGGATTATTCTTAATCCATACTTTGCTAAGTTACTCCATAACTAAGAGTACTATTATAGTCTGAATAAGCATCCTATAGCAAATTGTAGATCTCCCAGTAGATTTATTTAGTATCTTTTGGATACTGAATTAACCATATTTGATCATTAATATCTTTTGACACTAACCTTGATATACACAAAGATGATTTTTAACTCTTCTCCCTCTTCCAATGATTTTAATTTTTTTTGCCATTTTGACTATCAAATCTGTCATGATGCTATCCCAGTGATTTCCCAACCACTGGCCTGCGGCACATTAGAATGATTACTGGTGTGCCGCGAAGAGATAATACCTAGAAGCCATTTAATTTCATTTTGTTTTAATAAAGACATTCAATTTCTTAATCATGATGACACCGCTCAATTCAAAAAATCACCGAATTTCTGGAATCTAAACGTTTCGCGCATACTAATTGGTAAGCGTTATTATGGTTTATATTAGTCATGGGACGATTAATCGGAATATCAGGAGTTTTTCAAAGTATCGGGAGTCGGCATCGGAGCTGAATAATTCAAACCCGATTTCGATACCAAAACGATTCCTAAATACACAGGTTGTAAGACAAAAACTTGTAACACAGAACTGTACTATGTGAGGTTTTACGAAATGCTCCTAACTCCCAAACATTTTGTTACCTTTTCCTAACCATCTTTTCAATTAGGAATCGTTAAAAGTTTAGGTATTGTTTTATCACCAGTTTATATCGTCTATATATCTCGTTCACAATATTTACAGATTCTTTGTACATATTTTTATTAAATATTTAGGCGTTGTAAATTAAAGTTTTAGTAAGACAAACAAAAAACAAATTAAATAATAATAAAAATTCTTTTAGATTTATTTTGATTTTAGATTCAATTTACCTTTAAATATGGACAAGTTGTTTTTTATTATTTTATTGCAAAAAGGCTTTATGAGTGGAAAATATTTATTTTTGTGATAGGTGTGCTGGGAAAATTTAAAGAACTCAATAGTGTGCTACCATGTAAAAAAAAAAGGTTGGGAACCACTGTGCTAACCGAAAGGCTAGAATCTTTATCATTTTTCCATTCTATATTATTGACTATTTACCACTAGTACTTTAACCAATCAAATGTCTCCTCTCAACTACTTAATGGCATCTGTTGTAGTTTTAAATCTTGAAGTTGTATTATGAAGTGCAATCCTCACACTGTTTAAGTTTGAACCAAAGCTTTTAGTAAAGGTTGATAAGCCATAAAAAACAAATCAATGAAGCTGTTAGTGTTAAGTTCACCCAAATCCTTGTCATAAATATATATCCCCCATGGTCTTACATCATCAGATAGCTTGATAACAAAAAAAAAACTTTTTTGTTTTTACCTAATACAAGGCGCAAGAGCTACTCAAGGTAGAGAACTGCTGAATGAGGTGGTTGTATATAGGTAATGGCTGACCAAAGACTTGAAGAGGTTAAAAGTGTAGTGATCAGGGGAGCATCCTCTCAGGAGTCTGTTCTGCAAAATAACTGAATGGAAGTTCCTTTTTATGAATGGAATATGGGGGGAATGAGGGTGATTCAACCCTGTGTATGTAGCATGGTGGGTCTTAGCTCTAAATGTCTGGACTGGTGGAACTTGTCACTGCTATGCTATGATGATTGACAGAAAAGAATGGGTAGGGAAGCATTTAGGCAAACCACAAAGTTAATGGTTGTTGTTGTTGTCAGCAACCACTCCTTGTGTGGGTGGATGTTGGGGGAGAAAGCAGGAATGTTATCTTGATTTGTTGATTCTTATAAATATGAAAGAAAATGTTTGAATTGCATTGTCAGATTTTATTATGTAGGCCATGTTTACACAATAAATTTGGTTTTAATCCCCCAATGTTGGGAAAAGGTTTCAAGATATATTTACATTAATTGTTAACTAGCTGAAAACGTTCTTGCAAACATTTTTATTACTAAATCTATTTATAAGTAAGGAAAAAGGAAAATTTTGAAATTGACAACTTTTTCATTTCACTGAAATGTCGTTAAACACTTTTATCTTTCTTTCTTTCATTTTCTCACTGAAATCCGGTAGCGTCTCTGATATGTCCTTTCCTGTGTTTTCACCGTCAAAATTGTTCATTATTTATGACGTATTTGCAGGACAAAATAGTTGTGCCAACTCTAAGTAAGGGATAAGCAAAATTATAATGGATGTTTCTACTGGATATAAAGTGGGGGCTTGGTTTTGTATTGTTATTAAGTAATAAATTGATCCTTCCTAGAATTACTGTTAGATTTTTGTGAAATTCAATAATGTCACAGTAAAATTTGTATTAACCAATATTGGTCAAATTTTCAGTGTATGTGGGAGAGTTTTAACTTATTTGTACTTATTAGAAATACTGATAAATTGGTTCAAGAGTTGTAGATTTAATATTATGGGCTGTTTCAGTAGTCTTTGATTTTTTATATATATATATATATATTTTTCTTTTTAATAAACATTTCTACTGTTTTAACTCTAACCTTTAATAAGTTTTTATTGTTTCACAGATTTTCTTTTCTTGTATATGTGATTCTTTTCTGTATCGCTTTTTAATGATGTTTTCTATTGGATTAATATCTAGATAGGATTTCATGAATATACTCTTTATCTTAAACTGTCTTCATTATGCTTTCATCATTTTTGAAGTGACCATAACATTTTACTGCCTACAATAATAACCTAAAAGATTATTCTACCTGTTGACTTTTTGTGTTGTGTGACTATTTTCATGAAATACTCCAGGGCCAACCAATGTAGTTCTGTAGTCATTAAAATTTACTGCTGAGAAATCAGTTTTTGTGTACTTAGTCCAACTTAGACATTTCTTTGTGATGTTGACTTAAAGGTGGTAGTTTGCTTGCTTTCATGTTTTTAACCAATATTCTTACTTTTGTATCTTTTTTTCTCTGTTCTCATTCACAGCATTCAGCCTTTTCAAATATTTTTCTTACTTTCCATTTTACTCAATTTCTTTTTCTTTTTACATTCTTAAGGGTAGTTTTTTTTTTTGTTCTTGTCATGCCAATCTTTTCATTTTTTTGATTTTTCTGTGTTCAACATTTTTACAATTTCCTATGTTGCATTCCAATCACTCAATAACTTTACATTGTAAAGTTATTGAGTGATAGGTACGGTCGTGAGATCGCTGGAAAATGAGCATGGCATGATAATGGCCTTAAACTTGACGAAAACAAAATTTTATCAATGTTTATGTTACTATTAAGAGGAAAGAACAAAGTAATTTTTAATTTTTTAAAAAAAATTTTCTATCTTTATTAGAACATTCTAATTTTTGATTGAAAACCTTGTTTCTCTTCATCAGCAGAACTACTAGTAAATAACATAGCAAATTTTTTGTCCATTTTTGTTTTTATGACAGACATTAATTTTTAAAATCTTGCAAAATTAAAAATAATTGTCGGATTTTAATGAAACTTTCAGAAACTATTCACAAATGATGGAAATTATTATAAATATGTTTATTTTTTTAAATTCATGGTAAAAAATTTTATTTAATATTTATTGCCCCCCCCCTCTAATGTATGAAATCTCTTGAAATTCAAATGTGTACATTTTTAGTGATTAATTAGTTAAAAGCACAAGGTTTTGAGGAAAGTAAATCTTTTTAAAAAAATTTTTTTCAAATTTTTTTTTTAGTTGACCCCCCCCCCCGTCTGAAATCAACTCTGAATTGTAACATACAAAACTCAATAAAACAAAGATATTATTTAATTTCAAAAGCTTTTAGTTCCTTTTACTTGTTTTTATGAATATGGATAATATTGTCTGAAAGCAAAAAACGTTTTCGATGAAAAATAAATTTTTACAACAATTATTTGTTATTTCTTAAATTATTTTAATTCTTTTTTTACATTAAAATTGTTAAATATTCTAAAATTAATGAAAATGGTGTACAGTTCAGATGATGGCATTATTAAATAGATATAAATCATTACAGATTATAAATTGTAAAGCTGGTTACAATCAGCAAACCCCAAATAGATAAAAATCTAATATAATATAATTTTTTGTTTTCCATAAAATGGCTGTAATTCAAATATATGGAAGACCGGATGCTACTACCGACCTTGCAGGCATTCATACTCTCAACTTTTCAGTCTCTCAATCCATCACTCAGATAATCGATTTCCCCACGCGTTTTGCCTACAACCGTGACTGTAAGGCCTCACTCCTCGACCTGTGTTTTACCTCCATCCCTGAGTCTTGTAGTGCCATGCAGCTCTGTCCGATCGGTAACTCCGATCATGCTGTAGTGTCTGTTAGCATCTCCTTTCAGCCCCACCCCCTGCAAGGAGCCCCCTACCACCAGAACCACATTCTGCTACCAACGGGCTGACTGGGACTCGTTTCGTGACTTCCTCCGTGATGTCCCCTGGGATGCTGTATTTAAGCTCCCCATTCAAGATTGTGCTTCAGAGGTCTCTTCCTGGGTTAAAGCTGGAATCGACGCTTTCATCCCCTCCAGGAAATTCAAGGTCAAACCGCGCTCCTCCCCCTGGTTCACAGCTGCTTGCTCAGCTGCCATTGCCCATAGGAACCACTTCTTCCACCGTTTTCGTAGTGATATGTCCGACTTCAATAGATGTCTATTTACCTCTACCCGTAACGAGTGTAAGCGTATCCTCGACGATGCCAAGTCACTATTTGCTGCTCGGATGAAGGAACGTATTGCATCCCACAAATTTGGCTCCAAAGATTATTGGCGCCTCTGCAAGAGCGTTCTGAACAATAACAAACATTCCATTCCCCTGTTCAATCAGTTTGAGGTCCTGACCACCGCTGCCGACAAGGCCGAATGCTTTGCTCGGAAGTTTTCTTCCAATTCAACGCTAGACTCTTCCGGGGTACCCTTGCCTGATTTCCCTCCCAGAACTGAGGCCCTCTTGAACGGATTGCACATAACACAGTCGTCGGTATTGGGCATTATTTCTAACTTAGATCACCACAAGGCTACTGGTGGTGACGGGATACCAGCCATTGTCCTGAAGAAATGCGTACCTGAACTGGCGCCTGCCCTCTTTAAATTATACAACCGCTGCCTCAAGGAGTCATGTTTTCCTGACTGCTGGAAGTCCTCAACCATTGTTCCTGTCTTTAAGAACTCTGGTGACCCCTCTGACCCTTCCAATTACCGTCCTATCAGTCTCCTACCCCTCTTCGGCAAAGTTTTCGAGGCCATTATCAACATAAAAGTGATTAATCATCTGATATCCCATGATCTGCTCTCAGACAAGCAGTATGGTTTCCGCTTTGCCCAATCTACAGCCGATGTGCTTACGGCCATCACTGAATTTGTCTACCAAGCTATCCATAATAACGGTGAAGCTCGTGCCGTGGCCCTAGACATCTCCAAAGCGTTTGATAGAGTTTGGCATGCCGGCCTTCTTCGCAAGCTCCAAGGTTATGGTATCACAGGTCGATTGTTTGACCTAATACAATCATTCCTGTCAAACCGGGAATTGAAGGTCGTTCTCAGTGGATTCATCTCCAGCTCCTATCCCACTAACGCAGGTGTTCCTCGAGGCTCCATCCTAGGCCCTACTCTGTTCCTCATATTTATAAACGACCTTTCTGAAGCCATAGACTCCCAAGTCGGCATCTACGCTGACGACACCACAATTTACTCCTGCCTCAAACACAAATCTAGTGATGCTGACAAAGTTAAACTGGCAGCTCAGATTGAAAAGGACCTCCAATCGGTTGTGAACTGGGGCGAGAAATGGATGGTTAACTTTAACGCCTCTAAACCAAAACTGCTCTCTATTAACCACCACAAGGATCCATCCCTGCATCCTATTAGAATGTCTGAAGACCAACTTCTTGAGAGCTCCTCTCTGCGGCTGCTCGGTCTCACGCTGTCCGCTGATCTGAGATGGAACACATACATCGAGTCAGTTGCATCATCCACCGCAAGGAAAGTTGGTTCCCTGTGCTGAACCAGGAAATTTTTCTCCCCGGAATCAATCCTCCAAGTCTATAAATCGACCATTCGCCCTTGCATGGAGTATTGCTGCCATATATGGTTTGGGGCCCCTGCTGTTTGCCTCAGGGTTCTTGATAAGATCCAGAGACGGATATGCAATGTGATTGGCCCTGATCTGTCATCTTGTCTGCAGTCGCTCTCTCACAGACGCGATGTTGCCTCGCTCTGTCTTTTTTACAAATACTTTCACGGTAATTGCTCCGAGGAGCTGCTTTTGCTTGTCCCTAGGCCTCATGAAGTTAAACGTCCTACGAGGCTGGCATCCCGTTCCCACCCCTTCACCGTTGAAACTGTTAGATGTAGACGTCTCTTCTACTCCATTAGCTTCATGTCTCGCACATCTCGCCTATGGAACTCCCTTCCCTATTACTGTTTCCCTGACAAATACAATCTCCAACGGTTTAAGTGTA
The DNA here is from genome assembly GCA_964036315.1 of Acanthosepion esculentum. Taxonomy (NCBI): domain Eukaryota; kingdom Metazoa; phylum Mollusca; class Cephalopoda; order Sepiida; family Sepiidae; genus Acanthosepion; species Acanthosepion esculentum. The sequence goes on along the minus strand of OZ038477.1, from coordinate 145,519,342 downwards.
GCGTCAATCGACATCTCCAGTTGCCTTGATCTGTCCACTTCCCTTCTCCACTTCCTTTCACCTTTCATTCCTATCTTCTGAAATTTATATGGTCTTATTTTTATATCATCTCAGTTATGACATTTTTCCATAAATGAAATATCAAAATTAATAAGATCAGTGGAAATACAAATAATACCCCATAAAATGTAATAAATATATCTTTCTATATTTCTCAAATGAGGTATTATGTATACTATTTACATTTGACTATCATCCTCATCTTTGTTGCCATATTTATCACAACGTTTCGGCCGTTGTATGCTCTGGCCTTCAGGTGGTTGGAATGTCGAACTGAACCCTTTATTTCGCTCGCTGGGGTACGGCAACAAAGACGAGCAATGTAAATAGTGTAATAAATGTATATTAAATTTATGTACACTTAACCTTTCATAAGAAAGGTACCTAATTAATTTTATGTACCTTATGAAATTTTATCTCACTCTCAACAGTCTTAGTTTAAAAATTTTCCTTAAAAATGAGGTAAACAAGTTAGTTCAATAAAAAGCTAAATTATGTCACTTCTGTCCTTCTGTATGATAACTTTTCCTTGCGTAAACTGTCAATAAGTGCTGAAAGCATCAATCATCACATAGTTACATGTCGCTGCTGTTAAGACCGACTGTCTCTTGTTTTAAATTACATATTTTCGGTGCATAAAGTAATAAATAAATTTGTTTTAAAATATATTAAATAAACTTTAAAATTTTTAATTTTGTTAAAATAAATTTAAAAAAAAGTATAATTTGTTTTTTGACAGAATTTTAAATGGAAAAACTTTTGTTTACAAAATTGAAAAAAAATGGTTGATAAAAAACATGATTTTAAATGACAAGTTTGGATGTGCTAGGAATGATTAAAAAATGTAAAAAAAATAATAAAATACTTTGATCTTTCCTCTTTATAATAACAAACATTTAGACAATAAAAAATTATTTTCATCAAGTTTAAGGCCGTTTTTATCATGCTATGCTCATTTTTCCAGCAATCTTATGCCAGTACCTACTTTACAAGATCTTGTTTCCCTTTATAACCCATAACAGCTTTCATATATCTGAAATTAAAAAAATTATTAATAACTATATTGATATACATTTATTTACAATATAATGAGCAATCCTCAAGTTGCATAATGAAATCACACTGCCAAATAAGTTATTGTAAATATTTCTTATAAAAAATGATATAATCAGAAATTTACATTGTATATTTATCATATAAGTATATCTAGAAAATCTTACCAACGTTGGGTGGCTGATATTAATTTTGTGGAAACATTGACTTGAATAATAAAATCTGACATAGTATATGACTCTTCGAGGACCTCTTAACATTTTAATCCCTATTGAGACAACTGGACCCCGTTTTTGTATACTTGTTGCAGTGTTTTCACTGATCCATTAAGGTTGAAGGAGGCAGCTGATGTTGGCTTGTCAGCCAGGTACATAAGTTTGGCTGGTAATATGAGGCATTAGATGACACCAATAAATATGCCTCATGTTATCATAACAGGGTAGAGCATATGTAAAAGTGGACATTGAGTTCAATGAGAGGTGACAGTCTGTTTCATGCTTGAGTGCAATGTTCAGGCCTGTAGGTTGCCTGAAACACTGTCGCCTCTTTCTATTGACTTCAGTTATATATATATAAAAATATATATATATATATATATATATAAAAAAATATATATATATATATATAAAAATATATATATATATATATATATATATATATACACACACACACACTGATTGATTGACACATTTGGGATTATTGTCATCGTAACCGTCATGATCCTTGCATTAGCTGCATATATATATATATATATATATATATATATAGACACACGTTTCGTTATCGATCTTGGCAACAACTAATGGCAGGTTTGGGGTGCGTAAGACGGAATAAGTGAGTTCCCTTTTATGACATTATCCTACATGGCTTGCTCCCATGGCTGAGTGGTTAGAGCATTCATTTTCTGATCATGAGACCCGGGTTCGAATCTCACCATGGTTGATTTGTCAGGAAGTAGACTTCCTGATGTTATCGGGCTGGAGGGGGGCGGTCCCAGTGTGGAAAGTGCCTGAACACCATACGACGTGTTGACCCAAGCCTTGTGAGTGAAATTGGCTAGACAGAACTCTTGGGGGCTGTTGATAGCTGTGCAAGCACAAAGTCACAAGACACTGTGACCGAGGGTTTGAGTGTACTGACCTTGTTCAGATTGTTGACCATTCTAGATAACACACTCTCTCCCAGAAACTGTAACTAAGGTCTGCTCAGCATAGTTGCAGTATAAACCACAGGTGGGCTCTGTGGGTGTTGAACAAACACAAATGGGCCTGACTAGCCGCCCTAATAGACAGGTATCATCAAATACGAGTGGTTAAAAAATATTTTTTTTTCTTTTTGTGTTTATGATTTAATGTTTTACCCTTTTTTTTTTTTTTTTTTTTTTTTTCTGTTAAAAATCAAATTGATTAGGAAATTCTTGCAAAAATCAACTATTTGCTGGGCTTGAATGAAATTACTTTTGAATTTTTTTTTTTTTTTTTTTTTTTAGAAAATCTTGATAATTTTTTTTTAACATCTGCTACTCCCCCCCAACTTAATTTCATAAAATTTTGAGAAATTCAAATTTAATCACAAAATTTGTCTTGTTAGTTAAAAGCAGGATTCTTTGTAGAAAGTAAATTATCAATATTTTTTTTTTTTTTCAAACTGCTAGTCATTTCCTAATAATCTGCTCCTAATTGTAAAAAAAAAAAAAAAAAAATAATAAGCAATAAAACTATCTAATTAGTTAAGCTTTAAATTGCTTTTAAAAGTAAAATTTATTAAGGGCACTATTGTCTTAAGAAAATAGCTTTTTGATGAATAATAAATTTTTACAAGAATCGTTTTTTTTTTTTTTTTTTTTTTTATTTTAATGTTTTATAATTTAAAAAAAGTTTTTGAAAAATCTTTGAAAACTGCATTACTTTCATTCGGTTCATGATATTGTAATTAAGTGAAAACTATATTTGCTAATCAAAAATTGAAAAGATTAATACAAATCATCATGCACCAAGATTTTTAAAATAATTTCAAATTTTTTTATGTACAGGGTGTCTCAAAAAAATGTACTCACACTTTAACTGTCGCTAACATGTTTTTTTTTGGGGGGGCATCAATTTGAACATTTGCTAACATGATTCTTCAATTACATTTTTCTTCTGTATTCGAAGCTATTCCATTTCACTCTATGTTCATAAATAAACGTTTTCTCGTCATTCAAAGTGTGAGTATATTTTTTTTTTGAGACACCATGTATATATAATATTATGTAACGTACCCATTTGTGAAAGTATGGCAACCATACACAACATCAGAAAATAAGAGCATTGATTATAGTAAATTTAAAGTCAACATTTCTAAAATTAAATTATACAGATTAAATTTTCAACATTTTTAAGCTTATGGCATACTTAAAAATTATATAAAAAAAAAAAAAAAAACTCACATCATTTTCTTAAATTATGTTTTACAGATAAAGTCTATGTAGAACAACAATCAATGTCAACAACTGTCAGCACTCATCAATCCTGCAAAACATGGCTACTGTTTGTTTTAAAAATAAACTTCTGTGTTATTTTAAACTTTAAAGTAATTTATTTAAAGTAAATATTTGTTTCAAATAAAATTAATTATGCTTTAAATCAGCTAATATTCCTCAAAGTTTCAGAAAACTATACTTTATTTTTGGAAGATTTTTTAATACAGAGAATTACATTGTGATGACAGATGACTAAAAGATGGCGCTAATCAGATATTTTTGCACCCCCCACTCCCAAAAAATAAATCGATTCCAATCAATATAATTTCTGTTTAAAATACACCAGAGTATTTTGCTTACTGGAAATAGTAAATTTAATCCTTTTTAGCTTTCAATGAAACCTTCAAGAAAGCTTTTTCATTTTTTTAAATTCAAGTTAAACCTGAGGTATCATGAATTAGTGGAGGTCCCTTATATATATATATATATATATATATATATATATATATATATATATATATAATCTGAATTGGGTTAAATACTTATTGTGTAAGCTCTGAATAAAACTGACAACTTAAAAACAAAACTAATTGTTTACACATTCTCGTAGGCTCCAAAATTATACTTTTTAAATTACTGAATCACAACTATTTCCAGGAATGCCCTTCCTCCTGAAACTTTACATATAGTCATATAATATTACCTAAAATTGGTTGTAATTACATAATTTTGAAAATAGGGACCCAAAGATGATCAGGAGTTTTCACAACCCGTTTCTTTGGCCCCTACCTGGGATAGACGAGCGGATGGAATAGCCCAATCCATTCCAATCAGCTAGTCACATAGTGACAAGGGTTAGTTGGGACGAGAGGTAACGGATCAGACATGGCCGTGGAACCTAACATCCTTCTATACTTGGGTAGATATGGTGGGGGAGTGCAGGTGCTCATATCCACTCTCATCACTACTATACTGTCTGTGTAGCCCTGGCGGATCAGGGCGAATGGGATGAGTCCACCCCCCCGAACTCCGAGGTGGGTGGGGAGCACAGACAGCGAATTCAAAATGCAAAAGTAGATGGCTACGTCTCACAAACGAACCAAGATACAATATGAGTTCTCAGAAACGGAAAGTGAAAATGAAATAGAAAATAACCATTTTCCAACATTTATCGTTGTAGAATCAGTAGGGGGCGATATAACAAAAGTATCTCTTTTATGTTGCAAAAAGTGATTTCTGGAATGATAAATCCACAATCCATTAAAAAAATAAAGAAAAACAATAAGCTATTAATACAAGTGAAAACTAAAAAAGACGCAGAAAGTCTATGAAAAATCAAGCAGATTAACAACATAAATGTAAAAGCTTACCCCCATCAATTTCTGAATTCAGCGAAAGGTGTAATAAAAATCCCAGAACTATCGCTTTGGACACCAACAGAAATTGAAAATGATGACTCTCTAAAAAAAAACAAGGAATAACAAATGAGAAAAGAATTCAAATTAAAAAAAAAAATGATAAAGTAATAAATACGAATCCATACATTCTGACGTTTAACAAAAACCGATTCTGCCAAAAGAGATCAAGATAGGGTACTCAATAGTCAAGGCAGAGACTTTCATCCCAGATCCTTGTAGATGCCATAAATGTCAAAGATTTAGACATCTAAAAAATAGTTGGACTAGAACAGCAGTCTGTAGAAGATGTGGGGAACCTGAGACTGGTCATGAGTGACCATGTGTAAGGCCTCCTCCATGTCCAAACTGTAATGCACTGCAGCCGCCTGCAAAGGGTGGAATATTTGGGAAAAAGAAAAAGAAGTATTTAGAAGGCAATGCACAGAAAACGTCTCTTTTTCAAGAAACCAGGAAACGGGTAGAATTGAATTTGCTTCAAGTGTCTTCTGCTAATATTACGAAAATAACCAATCAACAAATAGACATCCCAGAAAAGAATATATTAAGAAACCAAGATCTGATAACTCTTATCAAGGAACTGAAGAGTTTAATGGAACTTCTAAAAGATAGTTTATCAGACCCAAAGCAATAGACAAAACAAACCCTATACCGTCAACTGCAAACAAAACTGTCTCTACCGTCAACTGCAAACGAAAATGACTCTACATCTACAAAACTATTAAACCCGAAAAACAAAAACAAAATAAATCCAAGAAATAGAAACATCGAAACATTCTCAAGAGAATGAAAACATATTAAAAAAAAAAAAATAATGAAACAGTTATTGAAGAACCAAGGAAAATGGTCATAGAGGAACAAAACTCTAGCCCATCATAAACAAGGTAAAGATCATCATCTAGACAAAGTTCATTAAAAGAACTGAACGGTAAAAATAAGTGAGCAAAATCAAACAAGAAAGTAGAAACAAAAGAAGTTCAAAGAACAAAACAACAAGAAACAAAACACTAATAGTCTGAAGTATATAGAAATGATGGTCACTTCACCCAAATAAAAAAAAAAAAAAAAAATTGGAAGTGTAAAAATTCATAATTCATAATCAAGATGCAAAATCTTATTCAATGGATTTGTAACTGAGGTCAAAACACTATGAATGTGTAAAAATAGGTTTTAATACCAGAAATACTTTGTAAAAAAATTATTGCCAGCAATGAATTTTTAAAAACAAATATTAGCAGCAATATATTTTTGAAAAAAAAAAAAGAAAAAATATTACCAGCGACACATATTTGAAAGAAAATTATTACCAGAAATGGATATTTTGAAAAAAAAAAAATTACCAACAATAAAAATTTTGTCGGCATTAAATAACCCATTGAGGTTGATATGCCGTAAAACCAAAACAAATCAAACCAAACTGAAATTTTAAAAATCTTTCTATTAAAATAATTTTATGGAAAATAGTTTTCTTTCCAGTATTGAAAGAAGCCTCCTTCTTAACCTTTTGCCTGATGTAATATAATTCTTATATAAATATACCTGTATTAAACACATTTTAAAATCCCTGTGTTGAAAGATATAGTTTAATGATTTTTTTTTTTTGCATTAGGTTGTTTAGGAAATAATGTCTGAATTTAGAATAAATCTTTTAAATCTGTTCTGATATATTATAACAGTTGCATAAAAATATATTTCTCATTCATAATGATTACTGTGTCCTCTGTGAATTTTATACCAATATCTTTCAGAATTTAATTTAAAACATTATATACCCCTCATCTTGAACATGAAAAAAAACTTCCATCATAATAGGCTTCGATAACTTTAACACGTCGTTTCATTGTTAATCTTTCCATGGTTGAAATTGCCAAAGATGTAAGTTGTTGAATCTGAAAGAAAAAAAAAATCATTAAACACTTAAACTTAATTCACATTTAAAATCGGTTTAAGTTATTGGAACACTCTTTATAAATAGGAACTAGATGATATACCCCTAGGCGTGGACAGCAGAACAAGAACAAACTAACCTTTTGTAGATTAAAGAAAATGTGTTCAGTTTGACGTTCCATGAAGGTTAACTGGATTGACAAGTACTTGAAGGCTGGAGGGCACAACGGCGGCAATATTCCAATGACAACAAAGATGTGGGTAACAGTCTGCGTATAATGTAAATGACTCTTGATCCCAGAAATTATGAAAAATGCAGTGGGGGGGAGCAGTAAAATTTGTAGTGGTTACGTATCAGTTATACGATTGTAATAAATAAGTATCTATGATGTATAATTTATTATAAAATGATTTAAGACATTAGTGGACTACAAACGACCCCTATGTAAAAGCAATTTTAATAAATTCTTGTGACTTTTGAAAGATTATATCTCTGACCTGAATAATAAATATTAAATTCTTGTCACACAGCCTCAACAATCACTTGTAAGTTTACTTGCTGCTCATAAAAACTTAGTAATTTGTACAGGTATTGATTGATGGTTCATATATAACCACAATTGAACTACTAAGTTAAAACAGGAATGTACAACAGCTTGTATGTGAAACTAGGAGGGGGAGATTGTAGTAATAAAAGAAATGATAAAAAGTGGTAGACCATGTCAGTCGATTTCACAACAGTGTGTGTGTGTGTGTGTGTGTGTGTGTGTGTGTGTGTGTGTGTGTGTATATATATATATATATATATATATATGCACGCACATTTCATTAAAAACGACTGACTAGGTGCTTTTATTTAGTTTTTTATACAATTTCTCATGTGATCTAATAATGTTTTTCTTTTCGGATGATAAATTATATAAAAACTGTTCAAATGTTCTTTTTATCCGAGCGCTTTCAGCTATACATTTAGGCATTTTCAAGGATTATATTTTAACTGTTAGAATCCAAAAAGAAAAACATTATTAGATCGCATGAGAAATTGTATAAAAAAACTAAATAAAAGCACCTAGTCAGTCGTTTTTAATGAAATGTGCATGAAAGAAGGATTGCTGCCTATATATATAATATATATATATATATATAATATATATATATATATATAATATATATATATATATATATATATATATATATATATATGCTATATTTATGGCTGAAAGTGCTCAATATTGGGGGTAGTGGATATAAATATAAAAGGGGACATTGATGTAAACATACATCAGTGGCACTGTTTCATGCTAAAATGCAATCTTCAGGCAATGTCTCGTTTATATATATATATATATATATATATATATATATATATATATATATATTAAACAGGTATGTCTACTCAAAAATGTAACTAGTAATAAAAAAATAATGTTGGCTTAAAAAGAAAATTCATTAATTGTTGAAAAAAAGGGAAGAAATAAATCTCCAATAATGGTAATATATTTGACAGCACAACCAAAGCCAAAATTGCCTTCCAGGCTGCAGTAAAGATGTTGAAAAGAAAGAAAGCTCAATGACCAACATAAGCAGTTTACTATTTAGTAAAAATTAAAAACGCCAAATGAAACCTGAAAGTGTTTCAATCTTGTATCAATCTTCATATGTTATTTTACAACATATTGATATTTGTATTTTTGACAATTATAAGTAATCATTATCGAGATGCACATCCTTCATTCACCAAATTGCCAATCAAGAGCTAAATAGTGCTAAGGGATTGTTAGTTGCTATTAAAATGACAATATATCACTATTTTTTGTATGTGGGAAAATATTGTTGTAAATAACTGAAGATCACTAGTGTGAAACTATTTTTTTAGTCATAATTTCATAATGGTTTTATGCTCTTAGTTCTACTAATATGTGTGTGTGTGTGTGTGTGTGTATGTATCTCTATCTATAAAAGGCAGGATGTTTGTGTGTGTGTGTGTAACAAATGCACGGCCGCAATTTTCGACATATTTGCACCAAAATTTACATGCACATGCACCAAGTTAGCGGGATGGCCAAGACCGACTTTGCATTTCCCAACTACCATCGATAGGGGAAATAATCGATTTCTTTTCATGCTTCTACGGCAGTTTTCATGTAGTTTGTGGCCATTTTCTACTCGCCAGAGCCTATAGCTGGCTGCCACGAATAGGCAGGAAGATTCTATTGGCCAGCGTGAGATCCAACAGCTGACTGACACGAATGTTAACTAGCATGCTAGCATGTAAAAAAAATCGATAGCTACATTCGTCACAAGTGGGAAAAATTTAAATCTGCATGGCACTTTACTCCAATTGGCTCATTCGCTTGCTTAAACTCAACGTTGATTCTGATTCCGCAGAACTGGGTTGGGTGTCAAAAAGTATTTGTTGTTAACATTCTTTTTTCATTCGGTTTTTCCAGTTATGAGTCATTTTTTTGAAGTTGATCGTTTTGTGTTCATTTTGTTTAGTTCTTTTTTTCGTAACAGATTTAATGTTTAGTATAGAGCTTAGAAAAAATTTGCAGTGTGAGATAGGCAAGAAGTAAGGCATGTAGCAACGTCAGCATGGCAAAGGGCACTCCTTTAAAGGCAAGGAAGGGCAAAAATATTTTAAGTCAAGTGATAGCGATTGTTCTATGAGTTGTATGATTTTTGAATCAGGCACGGGCAATGCCGGGCCATGCTGCTAGTATATATATATGTATATGTATATATACAATGAGAGATTACAGAAAAGCTGTTGGCCCAGCCCAATCTGGCCAAATGTAAGTGTTATTTATTTTATATTTATCAAGCTTCTAGCTTCTTAGTTGAGAACTTGTGTGTACATAAAAATTAGGTATAATAGAATATCCTTGTCTTGGCTGAATATGCCAATCATGGCTTGCTTGCTTAATCTTATCAGCCATGACACAAATGAACAGCTCGTGCCCCCCCTCCACGCTGCAATGCATTTTCTTATTACAATAAGTGCAGTTCAGTCAAATCCCAGATTGTCCAGTTCAAAATATACACTCTTGAATGAGTAAAAAGAAAAAAGTTGAAAAGTTGTTTTTTTTGTCTGAATTTCTGTGATAAGGAATTTTTATTCAAGCTATTCACATGAAGGGTATTTTCCTCATATTTGTTGCTGCTATCACAATTTTTTGATTGGTGTGCCCTGCGGTCTACATCAGTTGTATATCAATCTGGATAACCTTCAAGGAATTCTGAACTAAACCCTTTATTTAATTTACTGAGGTAGGCTGTTCTCGATCCCCTGTCCATTTCTCAGGATATTTTGTCTAGTTCCCATTTTTTAGTGCACACTGCCCACCTCAGGGATTGAACTTGTATATACTATTTCACTAAATTAATGAACCAGCACTTTATCCACTAAGCTATTATCCTACAGGATTAGGCTGGGCAGCATGTACCTGGATTTGGTAGAAAAAGGGCAAGTAATAACTGAGCAGTACAAAAATTAGGTGAGATATTCCAAGACATGTGGGTAGTGGAATGATAAATCTTCCTCTGTACGTTACCTGGATTAACATACATCTGATGGCACACATTGGAAGGCATAGTGACTGAAATATTGTGATAACAACAACAAGGATAAGGACAATAATACGCATATGAATAGGGGGAAAAAAAATTGAATCAATGTAATTTTGCATTTTTGTTTATTTCTCAAAATTGTGCTTTAAGTTAATTACCCATGTATTTTTTAATGTCTGTTCACGGCTGAAAGACAAGGCTGATGACTTAATAAATAAGCATAAGTGATCGAATAAAGACTGTTGTCTTGATCAGACGACCATTGAATTTCCATATATTTACCTTTTATCTACCTTTTAGTGTTTGTTTGATGAGAGTTCAGTTTGGGGGGGGTTATATGCGCAGAAGTTGATCTGAAAATTTGCATTTTGTGTTGTTAATAACTTGAGTTGGGATTTCTCACCTTATTTTAGTTCCATGTTGAACTAAGCCCCCCTCCCCCTTTTACTCACTTAATATTTCTCTCTTTGTGGATAAATTCAAATTATAATTCTGTTTGCTCCTTCGTTAGTAGTTCAGCATGTGCGTTAAGTCCTGCCATTGTCCAGATGAATAATAGATCATTCTATTTCGATTGCAAGGAAAGGCGGGAGAAAAACTATATCAGAGATTCTGTTTGGTTTTACTGAGGAAAAAGAAAGAAGGCATAGAACATAAAGAGGAAGTGATAAGACTCGCGTTTTAAATGTCCGATTCTGTGAAGTGGAAAACCTTGTCAATTTTGAATCTCTTCATTTTGGAATTCTCTGCCTATGTCCGTACTTTTTATTGGTATTGCAATATTTTTAAAAATTGTTAAGCTCAAATTTTGTGGAACTTGGAACAAATTAAGAATTATAATTCATCAGAAAATTCAAATAGGAAAATAAATTTTTTACAATTAAAAATTTATTCAAAGAAGAATTAAAATTGACAGGATTGTTAATTTAGGTTCAGCACTTCTGCCTTGAATTGTTTTGTGTTGTGTCCTTTCAGCATGTGAGTGATTGTGGCTCACCACAACTTCCTATCCTTTGTAGGTCTAAGCAATATTATTCCCTTTATTATCCCTCCCGGTCTCTGTTGTACCATTCATCGACACAGTCTCATTAGATAGATTTTTTTCCTTTACTTCTCAATATATCCTTTGAGTGTTAAGTTCTCCAAGTCCCTCTTTCTTTATTGCGTCTCAGAAATTTCAACTCTTTCTCATTTTAAGTAAAAGTGTCTTTTTTGATTCCATGTTTTTAAAATTAGAGTACAGGTTGATTGTCACTAACCCAGCATGATTGGGGGTGCCGGGTAAGTGATTTTTGCCTGGTTACATTAGGACACATTTAACCTAACAGCTAACCACTTCATCCTAACTTTTAAAATACACTGTAAATCAAGTGTACCTTATTTGTTATAAACAATGTATAATGTTTGCACTTCAAATTATGAGAAGCACTTCCTGTATTCATTGGAGCCATGATTGGAACTATACTTCAGAATAGAAATATACAAAGGATAATTAAAAGTGCCTGAACAGTGTTTGAAAATGGTTAAAAGCAGCTGATGCAACTAAACAGAAGTGGTCTGTACAATAACCTGGTGGAAACTAAAGTTGCTCTTGGTATAAATTAGTGCCAAATTGGTGATATATTTATGTTCTCTGTGAAAGTCTTTCTCTCTCACACACACACACACATTGCATTTTATATATGAATTTTCCTGAGATTATAATTCACACTTTATCTTATTTACCTCTTTTACGCAATAACCTTTCCAATATTTTCTCTTTCAAACACGATTTACACTGGCTCAATACAAATGATTCTTTTGCAAATCTGTATCTCTGTTAATACTATTTTTAATTTGATTAAAATGAATGTTGTCTTTCTATTTTTAGGCTTTGGTCCATTTGGTGTCCACAAGGTAAATGCCAGCTGGGTGGTTGTACAGCATTTTGCTAAACTTGGCCTTGGCGATGATGTCCGGCTTGTGGTGAGGGAAATTCCTGTTGCATATGAAAGTGTCAGGACTGTCATACCATCCCTCTGGTCTGAATTTGATCCTGTCGTAAGTAATGTTTATTTTTGGAATAAGTTTAACAAAGTTGAAATTAAAGTATCGGGTCTTTGGGCATTCACTTGTTTACATGTTCATCAAGTGGCGGGTCATTAATCAATGGGCAGTCATTTTGTTTTTATAATTATTGCATAGGTCTCGAGTTATTTTTGAAAATATGTCATGAATTGTTTATTGGATAAACCAAGAATTTAAAATCTGTGATCAATAGTTGGTTTATAAAATCAACCATGGTTAGTATTTTTTTTGTATCTGTCTATATTTCTGAGATGAGGTATTATATACACTATTTACATTATTCGGACTATTGTCCTCATCTTTGTCGCCATATTTATTACAACGTTTTGGCCTTTCAGTATCTGTCTATATTTCTGAGATGAGGTATTATGTACACTACTTACATTATTCGGACTTATTGTCTTCATCTTTGTCGCCATATTTATTACAACGTTTTGGCCTTTCAGTATCTGTCTATATTTCTGAGATGAGGTATTATGTACACTACTTACATTATTCAGACTATTGTCCTCATCTTTGTTGCCATATTTATTACAACGTTTCGGCCTTTCAGTATCTGTCTATATTTCTGAGATGAGGTATTATGTACACTACTTACATTATTCAGACTATTGTCCTCATCTTTGTTGCCATATTTATTACAACGTTTCAGCCTTTCAGTATCTGTCAATATTTCTGAGATGAGGTATTATGTACACTATTTACATTATTTGGACTATTGTCCTCATCTTTGTTTCCATGTTTATTACGTTTCGGCCATTGTACGCTCCGGCCTTCTTCAGGTAGTTGGCATGTTGAACTGAACCCTTTATTTCGCTCACTGGGTTAGACTGTTTTATTTCCACGTGTGTTTTTTGTACATTTTAATTTATTTTTTTTGTGCTCATCATCATTGGCCCCATGACTGGGTGTGGTCATAGGATTATTGCACAACTGAGCACCTAACCAGTTCCCTCACATACCTGGTTTCAAAACAGGAGAAATATTTATGCATAACATGTCTTTGGTAAGTCAACCTTGTGGAGCCCATTCCTCTCCAAATCACACCACAGTTGTTGTCCTCTGACTTGGTCGTCACAGACATGTAGCCATTTACAAAAAATAGTGCCTATGGCAAATATTGAAATTAAGCCCCTGTCTAATCATCTGACACCCGTTATAGATGATTTTTTTAATATAACTTTACCATAAAATCGGCTCCAAAATACCAGTCAATTTTGTTAATTTTTTAATTAACAAATTATAAGCATTACCTGAAAATTACATTTACATCTCCCTTGTTTCCATGCAAATTGGTTAGTGATGTGGTCAAAGTCAGTTTTTTTTCTTTTTCTTCCCCCAGTTCTCTTTCTACACTTAGAAAAGTCTGCCTTGACCCGTGGAGACTCTCAAATACATAAGTATTAGTTTTAACTTGCTGAATGGTTAGCATTATTTGAATAGCAATATGAAGATTGGGGAAGACACTCTTGTCTCCATACAGAACAATAAATTTAAGAAGCTCTTCAGGTCTTGATATTGTAGTGGACCGGCTGTGTGAGAATGGAAGAAGTAGAGAAGATGAATTATCTCTGGGTTAAGACTTCCGCTGGCCGGTCCAGCTACATAAAAATGTTGGACCTTAATGGATGTCCAAAGAAGCAAACAAGACAGATATATATGTATGCGAACAAATATGTATTATTAACAAACAGGTAAAAACAGATTGATACACGGATTTACGAATACATCATTTAAAACATGTATAAAACGTTTAGTGTCTGTGTGGAAAGTTATTGTGTGTGTGTTTGAGTTGGAATGTCCGTACGGTTGTGAAATTTTGTTTTAGCGTATTCCCTGAACATGGGAAACGCTGGTTGTGTGTGAGAGTTCACATACTGGAAATACCTCGCACCACGTGCGACGGTTGCCGACCTCAAGCGAGGCCAGTTGGCCGCACGTGGGCGCAGCCGTGGAAAGAGCTGTGGAAAAAAGAGAGAGAGACCGAGGCGAAAGGTCAGCCCGTATTTATACTCCCGGGAGAGAGAGACCCCTGTGAAGCGTTAAGAAAATGAAGGGGAGCTAACTGCGACAATATTTTCATGTTGGCCTGACTTGAGGGCAACATTCTGCAATCCAAAATTTCTTCATAGAGCTGTTGTTCATAAACATCAGAGCTGTACAATTTGCCCAAACTTTTGCACTTTAGGTTGTTACTGTTGGCACTGTAACACAGTCCCTCAATATCAGAAAGGTACCCCAAATTGCCATCAGTGTCATGCAAACAAATGAACCTTTCATCTATTTCTCTGTGAAGACAGTCGAGTGTTCACTTCATAACTTTCTCTATTTCCCCCTTGGATATTAATCCAGCATCTCTTGAGTTCTCATCAACCATTTTTTTGTTTTTGTTTCTGACATCTTTCAAGAATATTCTATGCTTGACAGTGGCCAAGTCCTTCTTTAAGAGAGTCACTGACCTGTAACAGAGAGAGTTTGGGAACCACACACTCACATTTTTTTTTATTGAAATTGGAGTAGATTTGAACAGCGAAATTAGATCAGAACAATTTTGTTTACTGATGGGAATCTGATCTAGCTCATTTGGAATTGGGTCATTAGGAAGACAATGGAAGATGATCGAGATAAATTTTTATTGGTTAAATTTTGAAATAGAGCTTACTAAGGCTGTGAGGAACTTTGAAATTCACATGATTTTCGGTTGAAGGCAGCACTCGTGATAATCGCGTGCGAGCCAAGGGTCGATTTATGATCAGCCAGGTTTATCTATATAAACATGCATAGAAATCTGTTGACAGAGTGGTTGGCTCGTCTGCCATCGAGTACAGTCGAGCTGGGTAGAGAAAGGTCGGAGACTGAAAGTGACGTCAGAGATTGGAACCAAACGCCCGCTAACATATTTTGTTGATATAAGTATGAAGAAGCGAATTACTCCTCTAACAATCTAAAACTGCTACTGCTACTATTATTACTACTGCTGGAAATTGAAACGTCGAACAAGCTACAATAATCAAAAGGTTGTTTTTGAGCTAGTCTGTCGTCAAGTGCAGTCGAGCTGGGTGGAGAGATATCGGAGACTGGAAGTGACGTCAGGGATTTGGAACAAAACTCCTGTTAACGTGTACTGCTAATATAAGTACCAATGCTTCTGCTACCATGAAGATTACTACTACTGTTACTACCGCTGAGGAGGAATGCAACTATAAACTTTAAGCCATGCACAGAAATCTTTATCTCTCCATCGCAAGAGTTGTATATTGTTCTGAGACGATTTCACAAGCTAATCGCAACGCTCTCTCCCTTTCTCCCTCTCCCTCTCTCTTTATCCCCCTCTCCCCCTCTCTCTTTATCCCCCTCTCTCCCTCTCTCTTTATCCCCCTCTCTCCCTCTCTCTTTATCCCCCCCCTCTCTTTATCCCCCCTCTCTCCCTCTCTCTTTATCCCCCTCTCTCCCTCTCTCTTTATCCCCCCTCTCTCTTTATCCCCCCTCTCTCCCTCTCTCTTTATCCCCCTCTCTCCCTTCCCTCTCCCTCTCTCCCTTCCCTCTCCCTCTCTCCCTTCCCTCTCCCTTCCCTCTCCCCTCCCTCCCTTCCCTCTCCCCTCCCTCCCTTCCCTCTCCCCTCCCTCCCTTCCCTCTCCCCTCCCTCCCTCCCTTCCCTCTCCCCTCCCTCCCCCTCTTCTCCCCCTCTCCCCACCCCACATCCCCTCCCCTCCCCCTCTAATCCAGTGTATGAGTTTCTACATCAATTACTTTCTTTTCTGTAACCCATTTCTATACTATTCTTTTCTGCTATATAAAAGACATTAACAATTCAACGATTGAATAGTTGTTTGTCCGGCTTTCTGCAGATATATATATATTTTTTTTTTTTTTTTTTTTTTTTTTTTTGGTGCATTCTAAATTTCTTAGCACAGACTCTCCAGCCGTGTCTACATCTTCAGTCGACCGTGTATGGATGAACATCACTTCTGCTTTCTGGATCAAACCAAACACAATGTGGGCAGGAAGCAGGATTAAACCAGTGGATTGGTCGAATGATCTACTTAAGTTACGTTAAGACCGAGTAGACACCTCAACCCAGAGAGTAAGACGTCGGAAGTTGAGGGGTTGGGGTGAAAGTGTTAGAGACCAACACTTTTCTTTCATCATCAAAATTATCTTGGAGGACTTTGAAATCTAGGGCAGCAGCATCAAGGAAGTTCATGTTAGGATCTTTCAGTTACTTATGTATATATTAGTACTTATAAATGAGTACTTTGTTTCACTTGTCTTGTTTTCATTGTCTGTCATCACCTGGAGAATTTGCCATATCTCCTCAAGGTACTTCTTGATACATTTCATTACTTGGGTCCTTGCACATCACCTGATTTGGGACACCGACTTAACAACCACTGGCAAAGCTTTTTTGAGTTTTTACCATTGTTGTGTTAAATGAGAGAACTTTTTTTTTAATCATTTCACTCCAAGCAAGGCAATAAAGCCACTAGGATTCAAGAGGTTACTGAGTGTTAGAGAATGTGAGAAAACCTACTATTTAAGACAAAGAACAAGAATGAAGAAGATAGAATATAATGATTGACATTCTACTTAAATTTTTGAAGATCAAAGTTGACTGGGAAGCAAGAAGCCGGAAAAGAGTTCCACAAGCAAGAAGTGTGAGAGAAGAAACTGTTAGCATAGAACTTATGGTTTCATCTAGCTATTTTAACTGTAAAATGATGAGACCTTGCTGCCATCTAGTACTTCACTTAAATTCATAAAGTCTGGGTACCATAGTGGAAAGTTCATCAGAACCTGGAGAGCTTTGATGGCACCAAAAAGATGTGATCCTGATTGTATCCTATTTGGTTGCATGTACATCCACCGAGTGGAGGAAGTGAGTGTTGCAATTCACAAAACACTGCCAAGTTGTTTTTTCTCACTTATTCTTTATCACCATTTCTGTGTTGGGTCATCACAGCAGCATTGTCACAGCACTTCAGCTGAGAATCTTGTAGGTCCATTTTGTCCTTCTTTAGCTGTTTTAAGATGTCTTAAACCAAGCTCTTAGCATTCTTCTTATCTGGCTAAAATCAGGGAAGGACTCTCTAACATGGACTGTTTTCCTCTCAAAATCAACTTCCATGTCACTCATTACTTCTGACATCTGCTCACAGTGTGCATGCCTGATCAGGAGTCAAGTCAAACATGAGACTGTAATACTTTGTGAAAGCTTCTTAGTAAACTCTGGCAAGCAGTGGATGCCATCATGTAGATGAACTCATTCTAGACACCTGATAAAAAGATAAGATATGGATCCAGGATGTCTTTCCACATGAGTGATGTGTTCTTTCATGAGATGATTAAAGATGGTAGGTAGTTTCAGTAAGCTATGGAAATTTCTCACATTGAAGTCATCATCCAACTGAAGTCACTCTTTATGTCCTCTTGAAGCCAGGTTCTGAGTCACAAGGAATTTTATGCAGTGATGAATTCACTTCATGATATCACTCAACTTCTGCTCTTTCTTTTCAATCTGTTTTGAAGTTCCGTGTCAATAATTTCTGTTTTCAGCTAAATTAAGTATCCCTGTTGAACTTCAAAAGTTCAATGTCATGTTATTCAATCAATCACTTCCTGTATGTTATTCAATCAATCACTTCCTGTATGTTATTCAATCAATCACTTCCTGTATGTTATTCAATCAATCAATATAATAAAAACAAAAATAGGAAAATTATTCTTTTAATATTTTCTTTAGAATAGTAAACTATCAAAAACCATTAATAAGAATACAATAAAAATCAGCTACAATTGTATGAATAATATGGAAAATATAATCAATAAAGATAAAAAAAAATAATTACTGCATTAATACAAACTTGAATAATAACAATTGTAATTGCCAAAATAAAAATAACTGTCCACTTGATAATGTTTAACCAATAATGTAATATATAAAGCAACTGTATCAATATTAATACAAAACAAAAAATATATATAGGAGCTACTGAAACAGCGTTTAAGAAAAGATGAAACAATCATAAAATGTCATTCAAATTAAATAGATATGCAAACAACACTACATTATCTAAATATATATGAACTCAAAAAGAAAAAATACACCTACAAAAATCAAATGGGGAAATAATAAAAAAAAAAGTACCTTCAAATAAAATTAAAAATAGAATATGTAAATTAGTCTTAGAAGAAAAATTATGTATACTAAATGTTTACAATGAAATTATTAAACAAAAGAAATGAGTTGATGGGTAAATGTAGACATTTTAATAAATATCTAGTTTGTAACTTAAACACCAACATAACATAATTTTCATAAATTTTAACAAATATCTAATTTTAATATATATATATATATACATACACACATACATACAAGCTGTAAAGCCTAGCGTTGCTCAGGGTTTTATGTAGTTAAATTGCTTTGGGGTTTGAATTATTGAACATACGCATGTATCCACAGTTGTTGAGGTCACTGATAGGCTGGGAATCTCACTGGTAGCAAAATCAATGAGATCAAAAGCAACCGGTGGCAATAGGTGGCTGTTGTGTTGCTGCTCCGTGCTTACCCGAAGACTGCTACCCATTCATAATTGGTCAAGATTTTTTTTATTCTGGCAATGTAAAATAGTGGTTGCGTTTTCACTGTAGGACTCGCCCCTTCACTATTAAGTCCACAAGTTTTCCCAGTTTTAAGCAGAATACGCGGACGGTAATGTCATGTCTGTGAGTGTAAACCAGTCTGGGTAGGTGTTCACGCGTTATCTCAACCCATTTGGGGTTGCAGGTAAACGTTATAAATAAGTCTGACTGCCCATATTGCCTAACGTATAGCGTTCTGCGTGCGTTCATGCATGTAATGCGGCCCCTCAGTGTAGGTAGAGGGCAGAATGCACAGCTTCCCTAGGTCACGGGGATTGACTTCATTTCGAAGGCTGTCGCGTAAGCGTACATAGGAGTCTGAGCGCAGCTGTTTCTGATGATTCCGTATAAAACAAAGCCTCTCTGATTCCATCTTAGCGGCCATGTCAACCGCAAACTGGTGGAAAAGCTCCCTGCATCTATGAAGCAGGTTGAAGTCTCCATCCCTAACAATGGACCGGTAAGAGTAGAAGGCCTTGCAAGATAAGGCTTTGGAAGACGTTGTAGGTTGGCCACCCGGAGTATGAAGGGGAATGCCAAAGTGGTAGCCATCGCCACCATAAGGGAAAAGTAAAGGGTACTGCAATGCGTCATATGATCGATGGGTCTCTGAAATCCTGCGAAGAGCGCCGCCTCTTGATTTGAGGACAATATCGCGAGTGCAGTCTTGCTCCCCATGTATAATAGTGGCCACTTCGTTGCACGCAGGAGCATTGTAACAGCATTCGTGTACATCATGAGGCTGTTTGTCGGCATCAATTACAATGAAGGAAGGAAAGGGAACATTTTCCAAAGCATATTTGAAACTAAGAACATAGCTGTTAACCTCGTGAAGCATGGCCTGAAATAGTAGTATGACGTCCCTGCAAGGAACTCTTCCTGACGGCGGCAAAATACCAATCTGGGTTTCGGCCTGTAGGTTGTAGTCTGCAATAAATTACAGTTGAAGGAATTTAGGTGTATAGGTCTCCTCAGGCAGCAGAGACCCAATGCAGTGGTATACCTGACCCTGTACTTTGAAAGTGGGCACCCAACCCTCTTCTCGAACCACCTGAGCCCCAAATGAGGTAATTTGAAAGTTGTTGTTGTATTGCCTAATTGTTTTAAGGAAGTGGTTGGAGTCAGGATGGGAGCCGGCTATTAGTCCCCTCAACGGGGTAGGTGGTTCATGCAGAGGTGGAAGTCGAACTTTGTCGGAGGAGCAGCACAGACCGGCATTGCAGAATTGGCAAACGCAGGTCATGGACCCTACATTGATGTTGTCACATATAGTTAAGTTAATGCCATGGTCGTAATTGAAAGCCAAGAAAAACCAAAAAGACCTACTGGGACAGGCAACACCACGGGCGGCTGCAAGGTGCTGAATGTCTTGGACTCTCTTGACCTAGCTGTTGCAGCAGCGTCTCTGGATTGACGGGCGCGCCTGCGGTCAAATGTTTCAGCTGCCCACGACCTGGCAGTGGTGGCAGCATTTCTAGCATTTCAAACAGACCTACGGAGCGGAGTCTCAGCATCACTAGCGGTTGCTGTTGCAGCAGTGTCTCTGGATTGATGTGCGCGCCTACAGGTAGGTTTCTCTACTGCCCTCGACCTGGCAGCATTTGTAGTATTTCGCACAGACCTACGGAGCGGAGGCTCAGCAGCCCTAGCCCTCGCTGTTGCAGCAGCGTCCCTGGATTGACGGGCGCGCCTGCGGTCAAGTGTCTCTCTTGCCCTTGATTTTTCAGTGGCGGAAGCGTTTCTTACATTACAAAGAAGCCTTTGATGATGAGACTTGGAAGCCCGAGATGCAGAGGCGGTTGCTGCAGCCTGTGTATTCATTCTCGACCATTGTGCATTCTTGAGCCTTGATCGCAACGAAGCCCTGTAGGCAGCTTTCCCAGCCAAGCAGGTGGCACACTCCTCTTGTGACTGCGAGGCCTGCGTGAGGGCGCTGCGTTGAGCGTCCTGTGATAGTCACATTGTAGTCTGCTCCTGGGACTCGCGGGCCCTTCTTGCCCTCATAGCAGACCGAAGGCTAAGACGTACCCTCCTTTTTGGCAACATGGGGAAAAGTGATGCTTGTAGTGGTTGATTAGGGTTGCTCAATTGCAGGAGTACAAAGTCTAACTTAGTATCGCAAAGCGTGAGCCAGAATCTGGAAGGCAGGTATTTAAGTAAAACAGCTGAATAAATTGTTTATGGTAGTTGGAAAAATGTATTAAACAGACAAACGGAAAACAAAAAACGTAAGAAACAACTTGCGGTAGGAGAAATGATCAGTTGAAGGCGCCTATCGTATCAACCGGATGGCGGCGTAACAGGAGCAGAAGTGAGACCTTCGTCCCACAGCTGTGCACAGCAGGTTCAAATGCGAAGTATTACTGGCCAATCGGTTGTGCCAATCAGCGAGCATCCTAGGGTCTCGAACAATCAGCGACCGCGTACTGCACTCAGCCAATGAGATACCGCAGTGTGAAGCATGGTCACGCATGTGTGAATAACAATCGGCTGTAGTGTAGACGTCTCAGTTGAACCTACGTTTGATTGGTGTATTCGCAAATTCCGATGAAGACATGAAGGTATTAGTTGGTCACAAAGGAGCTCACAGGGCAAAGGTTTTTAATTGTCACAACTAAAGCCGATAAAGTTAATCAAAATCCCAAGCAAGTTGCGAAAAACATCACCAAATTCAGATAAACTCGATTTGAATGGGAAGTCAAAAGGTGTATTTCATCGATTTTTATCCGATAATTGAAACCGATATTGAAAACGAAAGTCAGCACCTCAATACTGTCGGTAAATTTTGCTGAAAATTCTTCACCATTTGCGAAAAATATAGCCAAAAATCAGCTAGACTGGACTTAGAATCAGATGTCCCAAAGTGATTGTTTGTATCGATTTTTTTTTTTTTTTTCCAGTAATTGATATCAATATTGAAAATGAATGTCAGCCCCTGTTGACAAAATAATGCTCAACGTAATTTTGGTGGAAATTCTTCGCCATTTGCGAAAAATATAGCCAAAAATCAGCTTGACTGGATTTGAATTGGAAGTCAAAAGTAGCATGATGATTTTTTTTCTAATAATTGATACCGATATTGAAGAAAAAGGTCAGCAACTAATAACTGTTGATAAAACTAATGCTCAACATGATTTTCGGGAACAAGTGAAAAATCCGAAGACGTCAAGTATGAATGCCATAAATTTCCGATCTGTGTGTGAATTTTCATGCCAATCGGACAAACGGTTTGCTCAGGATAAGGTAACAAGGTGACAGACACACTAACAGAATGCTATTTATAGATACAGATATATGTATTAGAATTGTATTTCTAAAATTTAAATAATAGAAACTATATAAATAATAATTTATATTTGAAATATGATATACATTAGTATGTATGTATATGTGTGTGTATATGTATGTATGTATGTATGTATGTATATATATATATATATATATATATATATATATATATATATAAAAACAACAATGAAAAGTAATTATGAAATTACAAAAAATATATAATAATTAAAAAAAATAAACAATGGAAAAACAATTACATTGAAAATGGTGCATTTGTGAGCACAGGAGGGGAGGGCATGAATATGCACATGTCTGTTGCGTATTGAAAACATCCCCTTGTACAGCGTCATGGACAAGTGAACGTACGTTAACATATGAGTATCACTAACACTTAAAGAAAAAAAGATGGAAATATACAAAAAAAATGGACATTTTAAAAAAAAAACATTTTCACTGTTGAGGAGTGGACGTAAACTGCAAAGTGGGGTAAAAATATTACAAAAATTCACAAAACTGATATTAATTTACAGTAAGTAAATTTTTCTATTTTAAGAAATTATATACACACACACACACACTAATCTTTTTTGCTAATTATTTTATGCCTTAAAATGTTAGAGAAACAACGAATCCTTGTTTGCCCAACACAGACCTGGTATATCTATGAAGATGTAGATAAATCTTTCAAGTCCTTAGAGAGATTTACATAGATAGAACAGGTAAAGTTACCTGCCAAATTGTTATTGCGGGTAATAATTACTGGCTGGGTGCTGGCTGCCTGATGGATTTTCATGTGCTGTTTTAGACCACTTGAGCTTTTGATAATTTTATTATAGTCAGGGAGTGAACAATTGTTTCCAACAGAATAATGAATTCTGGGTTGTCATGTGATATCATGTGGGAAATTAGGTCAGCATATGAAAGACAAATGTGATTACAAAGATGAGACAGAAATTTACTGAAACTGTTAAGGTTGCTTGAACTTTTAATTTATTGCATATGATAAAAGTATTAATACCTATTTAAATCTTTTATTTTTTTCTCTGAATGTGCAGATGGTGTGATTGATAGCAGCAATGAGGAAGTCTAGGAAACTAGGAACAACAAAGAAATTTGGGGTCTGCTGAAATTTCTAGGGGATTTAATGAGGAAAGAAGGCATGGAGAATTTAATGTTCACTGGAGATACTGAAAGTGAGAGGAAAGAATGTTGAAGATGCAAGTAGACTGAGAATGATGGCAAAGAAACAAAAGTTAAAGTAACATGACAGGAAGTAGTGGAGAGCAGTGATTCTCTATTAATAAATAAAAGCAGTCATCTCAAAAATAAATATAAGTTGTTCACTGATAGACAACATTTTTGCTTTCGATTCCTGCTGCAGATCCCATAATATGTGTTCTTTTCGTCTGAAGGTGGATCCTTTGAAGCTATAGATGGGTGTATTGAGACCCAAAAGAGGGGCCAAATATTTAATGTTGGATGCTTTGTTTATATATATATATATATATATATATATATATATATATATATATATATGTAAAAACAGAGGGTGTCTGTCTGTCTGATACCTTTTCACTCGAGACCCATCCAACCAATTTTGACCAAACTTGGCATATACATTGTACAATGTAAGAGATAGGTTGTTAGTGTAACAAAATTGATAATTTGTAAAAAAATCAATAATTGTTAAAGCTGATCAAAAACTGATAAATTCAACTTTTTTCCTCTGATTTTGTTCAAACTCAGTATGTAGGTTACTTACATCATGAGTTCAACAATATCTCATTTTTATTTCTACTCCACTGCGTTTAGCGAAAAATGAAAAATTGATTTCAACACAAATCGATTTCAGTCCAAATTTTAAACTAAAATTTCCCTCAGTTTTCAAGCAATCTAATACAAACTTCACTCAATTGTAGCCAACAATAAGTTGATTGTTTAACTGTCATTTAACTTGATAATTGAGTCCACCCATATCGTGAAAAACCATGTAAATCGTGAAAAATGATAATTTTTTAAAAGATTTTTTTACTGCTTTCTTTCTTATTTTTTGTTGATCTTTCAACCAATTTTCATCAGACTTAACAATTGCTTTATAAATGTATCCCCTTTTATATCTCTGGTAGCACACTGACAAATTGAATTTCAAAAACTCCAAATTAATTTTGGTTTGAAGTGGGTCTTCATGTTGCCTGTTTTACCCCTTCATATCCTCAGCTAACTTTGATTGAATAAATACAGACCACTTCTGTTATATCAGTAACTGCATTAATTCAAAATGTTTTTTTAATGAAAGTACTTGAAGAAGATAGACTCTGTTACATCTAAACATGATGCTGTTTTTGCTCCATTCTAATTGAACACTTCTTCTGATTCACCAACTGGGTATGGCTGGTAGTATTCTACAAACTTGTCCCTAACTGTTTTTTTTCTTTCTTTTTGTCTTTTGTGCAGTTGGTCATTCATGTGGGTGTGTCTGGTGTTGCAAATGATTTGACCCTTGAACAACTGGCTCACAACAATGGTTATGTTCTTGATGACATCACTGGCAACTGTCCAGAGGGTAACTGCTGTGTTGTTGGTGCTGAGCGTGTTATCAGTTCAGAAATTGACATGCAGGATGTCTGTGATTCTGTCAATAACACAAATAAAATAACAGCTGTTACATCAGATGATGCTGGCAGGTACGTTGATAAAACAAAAAAAGAGAAATTGTATTGTTTTTCTTCAATTTGTGTAATTTATTAACTATTTCAAAAATGAAAAAGGAAACTTGATATTTTACATTGCAATTATATATATGTATATCTACATTTATCATAAAACTAAAAAGTAGTTGAAGGCTTCAATAAATTATAGTGTTTTTATTTGTCAAATTGAAAGTAACAAAACTATTTTTGCTGTCATCAGAAGGTAATTCTCCAATCTTAATACAGTAGACTGTTGTAACAATGTAGAGAAGTGACAAATTCACAAATAATAATTGCAATAAATGGACATATTGAAATCATACAAGGAAATAATTCTAAAAATTTTAATGTTATTATAAAGAGGTAAATGAAAAGAGGCAAGAAAAAAAGAAGCTGAACTGATGTCTATTCTTCTGAGCAGCATTTGTTAAATAAGCATCAGTTTTTTGAATCCTGGAATCCATTCTGGGTACGGAAGAAGGCTCATTCGGATTGCCACTTAATAGTCGTTTTATATATATATATGTGTGTGTATATATGTGTCTGTCTGTGTGTGTGTGTATATATATATGTTTATATATATATGTTTATATATATATATGTTTATATATATATATGTTTATATATATATGTTTATATATATATATGTTTATATATATATATGTTTATATATATATATGTTTATATATATATATGTTTATATATATATATGTTTATATATATATATGTTTATATATATATATGTTTATATATATATATGTTTATATATATATATGTTTATATATATATATGTTTATATATATATATGTTTATATATATATGTTTATATATATATATGTTTATATATATATATGTTTATATATATATGTTTATATATATGTTTATATATATATGTTTATATATATATTTATATATGTTTGTTTATATATATATATATGTTTATATATATATGTTTATATATATATATGTTTATATATATATGTTTATATATATGTTTATATATATATGTTTATATATATATGTTTATATATATATATATGTTTATATATATATGTTTATATATATATATGTTTATA
>OZ038477.1:145333133-145480633 GCA_964036315.1 Acanthosepion esculentum | reverse complement strand
AATGGGGTGGATGAATTTTGTTTTTATTTTCTTTTTTTTATCAAAAACAAAACAAACAAAAAAAAAAAAAAAAAAACAAAAAAAAAACAAAAAACAAAAAAGTGATAAAATTTTAAAGGTGGTGGGTGGGAAAACAAAAAAAGTGATAAAATTTTAAAGGTGGTGGGTGGTGAAATGTAAGCTTTATAAATAGGACAATTCCAATGACGAGTTTAAAGAAAGGAAATGACAAGAGTAATTTATACACTCCCTGCCTTTTTCAATAATCTTTCTGCAATGACTTTGTTTTTGTAAGGAGTAAAGTATTAAAAAATCATTAAGAAAATGATGAAAATTAAAAAAAAAAAAAAAAGTTAATGTTACTTAGTCAAGGGAGGGGGGGTATTAGTTCATTTATACCTACCCAAAAGAATTTTTCTGCTGTGTCAACAGATCCCTTTTTTTATATATATATTCCCTGTCTCTCTGCTTTTTATTAAGTATAAATTAAAAAAAAAAATATTTTAATTTAATTTGCATATATTGATTTTAATTTAGATAGGGTGAATTGCAGTTCATAAAGTGCTTGAGATATATATATATATATATATATATATATATATATATATATATATATATTTTTTTTTTCCCCCCCTCTAACAACATCATCAAGATACATGTAATGTTTATATTACATTTCATATCTTTTAATATGATTCAATTCATGATCACTGTTGAGATAGTCTTTTTAGCGATTCAAAAATTAGATTTAAAAAATATTTGAAAGAAACACCAGTCATTTTATTAGGAAAAGATTTTCTACTTCATATCACTTTCATGACTTCTTCCCTTTTTCTATTGATATCAAATATTTTAGGACACTCTCTTCGGATCCATTAAAATATTTGCAAAATTCATTTTAAATTTCCACGTAAATTTAAACTCACCATTTCCCAAGCCGAAAAACTGTTTTTGTTTTG
Source organism: Acanthosepion esculentum (assembly GCA_964036315.1). Taxonomy (NCBI): domain Eukaryota; kingdom Metazoa; phylum Mollusca; class Cephalopoda; order Sepiida; family Sepiidae; genus Acanthosepion; species Acanthosepion esculentum. The sequence goes on along the minus strand of OZ038477.1, from coordinate 145,479,674 downwards.
TTATAATATCCAGAAAAATAAATTACTGCACCAATTGACACAAATCTCTCAGAAGAAGGTCCTGAAATTATCTCCCTTATCAATTTTGGATAAAGCTATGATCAATTAGATTCTGTAGTTTTTGGCACAAGTCATTATCAGTCCAAGAATTGTAATCTTAAGCTCATTCTTTTCTCCATCCTGTTTTAACTGATCCATTCTTTTGTACCGTTTCTTTTTGGCGTGACCAACTCTTTCCATGCAGACTGCATATCTGAAGAACTGGCTATGGGATAGATCAGCAATGAAAAGAATGACATGAAGTCTTCAATAATTTTTGGAACTATGGCCAAATGTTTAATTTTGGGCTTATATCTCTGATATAAATTTGACAACACAATCACCATTTTTTTTTTTTTTTTTTTTTTTTGTAAGATTCAAATCACTGAAAAGTCCCAGAGGGATGAGGTGGGGTGGGCTAGGATTGCTCTACCTGGCACTCCATTTTAGACCCTTTTTTTTTTTAATTTATTTATTTTCATTACTTATGAAAGACTCTTTGTACATAGGTATGAGAAGGTGCTAACATATATGGCAGCATCAAAAGTTTCTACACATACACCTGAATATAAAAACCGGTACAATTCATGTCCTCCAATGGAATGTCTTTTAAGAATTGGATAAAGTCATAATTTTATAGGCGTTATTAGTGGCATTAAGTGTTATAGAGGTTGTAAGAAAAAAAAAATATACCAAAACGCTTTGGTTCAAATTTCAGATAACATTGCTGAGTAATCAACATGTCGAACATTAAATCTAATGAGACATTTCTGCACAGGTTCTAATCCTGTTTGTTGCTTAATACTGGACTAGGTAAAGATTTGTAAATATCTATATAAATTTTAGATATACCATTAGGATTTCTATGTAATAGTTTTTTGTTAGGATATTAATGCTGATATAATATGAAATGACTTTGTCATTATCTCTCTCATCTTCAATGAAGATGTGAAGAATTTTGTTCTACCCACAATTCTTGGACAACATTGTATTACTAAAAACTGACACCCTTGTTCAGCTGATGTACACCTACCCTCACCGAATCAACCCATTCTACCATTCCAATAAATGTATTAGTAAATGATTAGGGCATCTAATGTCTTTCAAAAGTATTTATTCTTTGTTTTGAAACTAACATTGGGATTTTGGAATCGTGTGCTGGAGGGAATCTTATGACACAAGAACTGCAAGCATAAAAAACTCTTAAGTGTCTTGGAGAGCTGCTGTCTAGGTGACCAGATCCTTGGCATTGTTGTGGGAAAGTTTAAGGCAAGATTATCAAATTTAAGATATATTATTTCCTTTAGGATGTCTGTAAGATTTTGAGAAAATGACATTGTTCATTATTGGATGCGTTTGTAACCCGTTTAACTATATTCAATTTTATTGAGTTTTTTCTTCCATTAATTAAAAAGAAAAAGTTATTTCATTTTAAATAGACAAAATACTTATGTACAAATGATTGATGTTTGTTTGTTTTTTCTTTTTTTTCTTTTTTAAATTCAATAAGACTTGGCACTTTGCAGACTTTAATAACTTAAATGGAGTGGCTCTTGCAGCATGTCTCACTAGCGATGATGCGAGGTAATGCTTTCTCCATCATTGTGGGTGGCAGAGGATAGCATGAAAAATATTTTGTTTTTGTTTATAGATGCTATATTTTGAGAAATTATCTTTACAATTAATAAATAAGAAAGGGATAAAAAATAAAATTATAATCACAAAAAGATGTCATATAAGTGGAAAAAAATAACTTAAATCACATGCTTTTAAATATATATATATATATATATATATATATATATATATATTTAGTGTATTGGGGCAGCAGATAATTATTTAAACATATATTATTAAATATAACAAACAATGAATGTCTATTATGTCTGATCATGAGCCGTTCTAATGTTTGCTTTAATTTCTGGTGAAAATAAAAACAAAAATTGTCCAACATTACATTGCAACTAGACATTGGTTCCGCTGTAATACTTTGGCCTATTGCATGGTATGACGTCATAGAACCACACCTTGAAGTTATGATCTGCATCTGATATTCCGCGACGGTTATTGTCGCATAGCAATTTTCTGTCAAAATAACAAAATATCATCTTTGTTTCATGTTTGTATAAATACTCTCACTCATGTGAGTCGAAAGCTTAACACCAACTTAAAAAAAAAATCCAAATGTTGGACAATTTTTGTCTTTATTTTCACCAGAAATTAAAGCAAATATTAGAACTGCTCATGATCAGACATAAGACATTCATTGTCTTTTATAATTAATGTTTTTATATATATATATATATATATATATATATATATATATACTGAAAATACTTTTAAGAGATTAAATCATCAAAATATGGCTTCAGATATTTATAAAAAATATTTCTAATACCAATATTCATTATTAATCACCAACAATAAAACTTAATACAGCCATTGCTCACTTGATGACTTGCATGTTTAACAACCCCCAAATTTACAATTAGCTGTAAAATCTCAAAAAAAAGAGAAGAGACATCCAACTAGTCAGTATTGATTGTCGGGAAAGGCCTAATTAACGACCAAATATAGAAGAAAATACAACTTGTAATAATTAAGGTAAAATAAATTAAAAAAATTAGTAGTACTGTATATCTAGTATGCAAACCAAATAATAAAAAGCTGATTTTCATATTTGTTGGTGTTTATTGTTTTGGACTGTATAAAGATTTATAAATATTACAAATGGTGCAAAAAGTGACATAAAAGCCGTCTGAAGCGCAATACATGTCTACTCATGTCTGAAATAGCAGTCAGGTCCAACGTTTCAGGTTGTTGAAACAAAACCTAATCAGAACGTGAGCTGTTTACTCTGAATAGTTAAACGTGAAGTGTTTTGATTTATATTCAAAAATACAATTTCATTTAAATCTTGCAGATATCCAAAGGGAATATTGTTTGTTTTTTGTTTTTTTTTGATTCCTTAAATTTAAAATAACCAGTTCAGAAATAATTAGAAAATGAACATTTTATTTCACTTTTAATTTTAAATTGAAATTCTTAAGTTTCCAATTCATGTTTCAGTTTATTCTATTGCCTAAAAACAATTATTTTTTTCATTTTTGTAAGCCTGTCAAAGTTTTCTCTTCTTGCCAGTATATATATATATATATATATATATATATATATATATATATATATATATATATATATATATATATATATAGTTTCTCTGAATCACTGGTGTGTATGTGTGTGCTAGGCAGTGGAGGTCAGGGTCGGGGTCACTTGCATTTGGGGTACATTCTTTTCACCTCATAATAAATCTTATTCCCCACTGCCTAACTTGAAGAATTGATGGCCCACCTCACTCTACAACTGTGTGTTCATCTGTTTTAAAAAAAAAAAAAAAAGTAAATTCACCATTTTCTCTGCCACGTCCTCCAATTTTCAATTTTTTTTTTCAAATGTTTTTCTTTGAAATTTGTTTGTCCTTCTTCTCAAACCTATTTCTCCCCCTCCTTCCAAAACCTTTTTTTTCTCTCTCTCTCTCTCTCCATTTACCCTCCCTCCACCCAACGTTTTTTTTTTTTCAACCCCTTCTTTTCTCAACTGTTAAGTTGAGGGGGTCTGTTAAAATGTCTAATTTATAAACAATTCATATTTATTAACCCATAAATAAATGGACACACTTTTTCTTTCTCCCCCTCTGCCTAAGAGTTTTGTTTGCTGAATGATTGTATCATTTTAATTATAAATAAAAAAAATAAAATAAAAAAAAATGCCAATTCAGTAATAAATTGGCGTTGAAATCAATTTTAAATTTTGTTCCTATTTTTCCATTTATGAATTAAAATAGTGTTTCTTTAGATGATACCTACACACTTTATTTTTTTAAAAAAAGAAAAGAAAAAAGAAACTGACTTTAAACTGTTAGAAAATTTGACATGAAAATAAATTTGAAATAAATTCTGTGAATATTTTTATTTAGAAAAATTTATGAATACGGAAACTTTTTATTTGGAGACACTAAAGAAACACTGAAAATGTTCACGAATTTAAAATCTTTTCTCATGCATGAATTTAAACAGAATTGTTTCATGAATTCTAAGAGGTACAGTATTAAATAATTAGAATTTGTTTGCTTGAAATTTTCTTAACTTGAAATGTGAGATGTTTGCTTCTTGATGCTGCCTGTTTCCATGACAACGGAATCTCTAATTTGTAAGTAAGGGAGAATAGGCTGTACGACCAATAAATATATAAAGTCACGTTTTGTTTTCTCGAAAAGGTGTTGCAATTTTGTTTATAACTTTCAGGTTCTCATTGTATTAATGTTATTAATTGGTAATGTTTTATTTAGGAAATGTGTATAAATTTTGGTTACTCCCATTGAATTTGTACTTCCTATTGGTAATGGGGTGCAGTACACCTGTTAAATATCAGAATGAACCCTTAACACTTCAATGTTAAGGGTCTTTTTTTCTTTCTTTTTTTTTTTTGTTTGTAGACCTGACATTACAATATAGTAGCAACAGATAGACTGGCTTTTTATGTTGGGTCAACATCTAAATGTTGGTTTACTTTTCATCCTTTAAGCCATATCTTCCTGATATTAGCTTAAACCACTGGTTCCCAAACTATTTTTTCTCTGGGCTGCATTTTCAGAATGAAAATTTGCTCACAACTCACCAAATTTTATGTGATAAAAAGTACATTTAAAAATAAATAAAAAAAAAAAAAAAAAAAAAAAAAAAAAAAGCAGAGAGGGTTAAAGGGAGATAATTGCGGATTTCAAGTCAGATTATTATTGATAACTCTCTCCTCCAATTTGCGGACACTAGTTACTATATTTTTAATACTTGATATAGTGCAAAAATATCACAATGATAAAATCGGTCAATAACTATTTATACTGGGACTCATGCATGCAATTACAAATAATCCATAATATTTTAAATTTTGAAATTATATTTATTTTTGGCATATGAATTTTTGGAAACTGTTTCTAAATCTTTGATTATCTTTCAATTATTCCGCCTCACCTGCTGTCCTCTACCTATGGTTCTAGAGGATTAAAGCTTTGATTAGTGAATTTCGTGATATAATAATTGTGAGTTCAATCCCACAGTCGGCTAGTACGGATATATTCCGACAGAGTATCAACTCATTGCAGTTTATTTAAAGCCAGAAATTTAAAGGGACATTCCTGTCCACAAGATTTAGAGAAATATTAATTGATAATACAAGTATACTTCATGAAAATAAAAAAACAAAAACTTCAAAATTCTTGAAGTCCTCTATATAAGAAAATTTTTATAATCTGGGATTCGTGCATGTAATTACAAATAATTCATAATAATATTTTAAATTTTGAAATCATGTTTATTTTTGGCATATGAATTTTAAAAAACTGTTTCTAAATCTTTATCTTTCAATCATTCCTATGCACCTATGAGGCATGTTGCACCATTTGTGAACCACTGGTTTAAACTGTTGCCACCTTTTTTTTTTGTATATATTTAGACTACAACAATGAATTATAATTTTATAAAGCAAAAGTTTTGCTGCAATATTTTTGGAAAATTTCCAAGTTTTCACCTGAAATGAACTTTTAATAAAATTATTAAAATATATGGAAAAAAGAAGGGATCAATTTAAACTATGATATTCCTGTCCGAGGCTGAAAATTTGTAATCTCATAAACAAAGGGAGCTAATGATCTAAAATTTTTACTGGTTTGTCGTTTTGACTTCTGAGGGGAAAGAGTTTATTGAAAAACAAAGTTTCTTTTACATATGTCAGATTTTGAAACAAACTTTTTTTTGGCAAACATGGCCAGATGTACCTGCAGTATAACGTGTCAAAAGGATGGTTTTTCTCATGATGCCGCTTTCTTTTTTAACTACCTTCACTCTCCGGCAATGATTAAACTTGTAATAAAATCTAAACATATGATAAAAATAAATTTATATGTTTTAGTCATGGAACTTGCAAGGACCTTATTCAATCATTATGAATCATGATTCAGCAGAAAACTGAAATAAGAAAACAGATTTTCACAGATCCTGCTTGATCCTGCAATACAATATGTCTGGATCCCTTTTTTTTATTTTTTGAAAGTCATCAAATGGTGAATAACTACAAATCAAGATGGCTTCTTAACCTTTTTTAAAATCTTAAATTTGTGATCATTGGTACTTTACTGATATTGAAATGGCAAATTGAGGTTTCAATTCTAACCGAGTGCTGTTTATATTGGGATTGCTGTGAAATCAATTTGTAATCAGGTTTTTTGTTTTAAGATGATAAGTGTGAAAGCATGTTCTTCATATTAATCACAACAATATTAAGCGTAGACATACAAGTTGAATAAATCTCAAGGCAAAATCGAACAAGAAACAACGGTAGTCGTGAATTCAATTAGAAAACATCAAACATTTATATACAATTAATGCAATTTGAAAAAAGCTTGTGTTTTGGTTATATGAAAGTTGACGAAGTGTGAATTAATTATGTTAATGAATTACAGTTCAGCAATGTTCAATTGTTGAAGAAATGTTCAAATAGAATAAAAAAGGAAAATTTATCAAAAAGGTAATTTAGGTAGTAAATATGCGAGAATAAAGTAGGATTTGTTTTCTTATTCTTCCAGGGTTGTTTACATTGGACTGTCTTTTGTTGAATTTACAATTTCTATTTTGTAGTGTGAATGAACACTTTTTAAGAAAGTTGTAATGGATTCAGAGAGAGAATGATGTTGGTGGTTGAGTCAGCAGTTGACGCACGGAAAGTTTCTTAAGTCAAAATAGTGACACGCCTGGATTCGTGTGGCATCTCTCTGAAGCTGAGTGACTGACTGGTGAATTGGACTGAAATTTGTCCTTTTATATGTTTGGGAAACCAAAGTAGGCTTCAGTGAGCTTGGCTGAAAAATAGATTTTTGACAATTGATACACACTTTGGTGTCGTCTCAACCAATAAAAAGTTGAGATTTGCAATGTGAGGTGTTGATTGGTTAAAACTGATTCTGATGGAAGAGTGTATTTTTTTATGGGGGTGAGTAGAAAATATGGACGATTCTATAATAATCTCTTTGGCATAGTACTTTTACAGCATAAAACCACTTTCCTGCACTCTCTCCCGTAGTAACTCTTGTTACCATGGTAACTGCCAAAAGATGAAACAATTGGGCAAATTCCACTTTTTAAAATATTTTATCTGCTCATGTGCAAACAGCTAAAAGCTGTCATCTTCTTGGTTATATTTGACAATTTGATCAATGTTGAATTTAAGATCTTATTAGCTTTGACATTTGGAAAAGAACATAACTGCCACTTTCATGACAGCTATGTTGGCTTAGTTTAATGATACCTTCAAATATTTTCTTTCTAAATTTAATCAAGAAAGACTACTTTTTACTGTCTTCTCATGGCCTCTGAGAGGCACAGTCATAAGAGTTTCTGTTTTATTAAGGAATAAAAGTCAGTACAAACAAACGAAGCCATTGTTATTATTCAAGGGGAGTTAACCCTGACAGTATTCCAATTATAAATTAAAACAGCTATATTTTTGAAATAAAAAAAAGATCTCGTGGTAGATGCGTATGTTTTGGTTTAGAAGCATTTTTTTAAAAAAAACCCTGTCTTTCACCTGACAATTTAGAATTCATGAAATCTACCAGACTTCTATTTCTAGAATATTTTTGATTCATGGATCTTCTTAAAGTTAAGTGCAAGGTTGTCATTTCATGTTAATTTTCTATGCGTTAATGAATCTTTCTTTGATGAAATTAAGGATGAACTTTTGACAGTTCGTAAATGGATCCATTCAAGCGTAATCCAATAATACCCGAATGTATTTTGGAACAGTAAAAACAAAACGGTATTGTTTTCGTGGGATTATCCCTCTTTGTCAACTCGGGGACTTCCCTTCTGCTAGATGGCGGGATAATAAAGCACGTTCCTTTTTTTTTTTTATTTTATTAGGGTGGCATTCATATATATATATATATATATATATATATATATATATACAGTGTAACCCGGATATAAGAGAGTTGTCGGGACCGGAGAAGTCTCTTATATCCGGGTTTCTCTTATATCCGAGTTTGGTCTATTATATATACATTAACACAGGCTCTAATTTGGGACCAGAGAAAATCTCTTATATCCGGGTTACACTATATATATATATATATATATATATATATATATAAAGAACATTCTAACAAGAGGAACAAAATATTTCAAACGAATACAGATAAACACTTTTCCGTCGATAAACACACTTTTTCGTATCACCGACTTTCACATGGAAAACAATACTCAGTTAAAGAACCTAAGATTCACATATCTGCGGCCGATGTAACCGAAGTCTTTCACTCCACAGTAACCATCCTCCAATCAGCATAGAGACACTACCAAAAACAGAAACAACAATGGCCACATATACACACACATTATCCGGCAAGCCAAATTAGAAATAGGATCTGGATACACAATTGAATTACACTACAGGCACACTAATATCCTATGACAGTAGGACTCATTGCAAAGGAAGACTAAATGTTCTAGAAGCAGCCTACATTGAATAAGGTATCTTTCTCCATAGGGGATCGTATTGAAGTGTGTATTAAAATACACATAAAAAACCAGTTTGACTATTTTGTCATCTAGATTGACTTGAGATTGGTGTTGTGGAGATGATGGTTAAATTCATGAGTCAAAAAAGGCTAAAGTTTTGTTGGTGAACAAAAAAAAAAAAAAAAATATCAAACAATTTTAAATTTTCTTTTCGGCACAACGTTGACAAAACAATAAATATACAACATTAACAAACATTCTCTTTCAACAAACAAAAATATATAATGATTAAATATACAAAAGATTGAACGATGTGTAGTTCAGGGAATTAATGTTTGGTTGAAGAGTTTAAATTTTTTAAAAAGTTACTTGAAAATATTCTTTTCGTAGGTGTGTCCCTTTGAAGAATGTTCATAGTGTGGGAAGTTAATATAGAAGTTGTAATTAATAAACCTGTCTCAAATGAATTAAACATTTTTTAACAATTTCTAAAATTGAAAATTATGTAGCAGGAGTTACCTGCCTTTGACTAAAACTGTACTGGTCAAAGTTTGTAAGGTAAAATGTTTACTGAACTCTAGGAAATAGTTTCAGTTCATGAAGCGATAATTAATCTTGTTGCGGATGTGCGGTATGAACTAGGATTTTGATTGAGCGTTAGAATTTATCAGAAGGATTTTTTTATCAGGTTGCGTGATCTGTTCATGCATCCACAACAATAAATATTTTACAATATAAAATAAGACAAAAACATTTGTGCAATTCAAACAAACAAATGCATTTATGTACAATTTAAAGATTATTTACAAAATGTTGCTTCAAGGTATTTTATGTCTTGTGTTGGTTAGTGGACGAAGGTTTGCTTATTTTTTGGTGTGTTGGTATGTTTGCATTAAAGTCCACAAGGAATTGTAATTAACGTTTAAACAACGTTTTTTTTTATGTTCGTATCGTTTTGTACTGTTTAGAATGAAGTTAGCAAAAGTAGTCTACCTTTAACTGTAGATATGTGTTATGTTCGATAATAGTTTTTTTTACTTAAGTTATAGTGAGTGGTGAATAATCACTTTGGATAAGTAAAGTTTCGTAAGTTGAAATTCGTTGTAATCAGAGTAATTTTCGAGTCGAGTTTGTGAGTGAGTCAGTTGTGTTCTTTTCGCGCGGGAAAATTACAATCGTAAGTTGCGTGGATTCGATCAGCGTTTCTCTGTGTTTGCTGACTGACTAAATTGGTCAGTTGAAAATCTTCCTTATATAAGGATTTAGGTGTGAAAAATCGTTTCAAGTTGGTTTTGGCGCAATTTAACTTCTCCACATGAAGTTTCTGAATTATCACGATGCAAGCCAATAGGATTCGCTGTTTAACATTGTAGGGTTTTGATTGGTTATGTTAGTTCGCGTAGGCGTGCAAAATGGAATGTTCTTGTTGCTAGGGGGATATGGTAAATGGACGAGTCCACAATCTCGATGAAAGAAATGTTCTTCAATAAGAAGGTATGGTAGATTCAGGCAAATTCAGAGTAAAATGAATTTAGAAAAACTTGAGTGAAAGTTGAATTGCAATCTTAGCTTGACGATCAAGAAGTGCTATCTTATATTAAAAATGTAATTTTTAATTTAACACTTCCGAGTTAGAATCAGTGTAAATAATTTGAAAATATCTTGCTGCTCAAATTTGCTCATTGTTGAAGATTGACATCGGTTGAGATGTAATTGAGTGAGTGTGTGCTGAGAGTGGATTTCCAATCAAATATTTTACTGTTGGAAGTTGATATCGGTGGTAGTTAGTGAGTCGAAAGTTGTATGCTCGCTATTTATTGTATATAAATACAACTATGGCACAAGGCCGAAAAGGGGAATTGAGTTGAGGCTGGTCTTCACTGACTATCCTATACCTAGCTAATACGATTCACGACCCATTCACTCATTACAATGTACTCAGGCGGCATTCTTGCTCACTGACGTTCGCTCACGTTATTGTATTTATTTAGTTGTAGGTCATGTGAACGGCTCGTGAACATGTTTAGTTCTATTCAGAAACTTTTTGGCGGTAAGTTAATTTTGAACACAACTGCGTAGGCGTTGTAACAATTTTCACATATATTAGCCAATCAGAAATCGGAATTTTAGTCGAAGCTTCTGTGATTCACTTGGTGTTTAGTTTTCATAAAGTTTGTTGTCAAGAGAAATATTACATGAAAAATGAATTGAAGTATTTAACAATCAATAGAATTTACAGAGTCAAAGTAATATTATAATTAGGTAGAAGTTGAATGTTAAATTGGTTCCAGCAAACATTGGAATCCCCCCGCAAAAAAAGACGAAAAATCAGTTCCATAAACAGACACAAAAGAAAATCCTTGGAAACAATGTAGCAACATTCGAAACCACTCGGGGATGGGGAATATAAATAAATATGAATTTGAGTAAATTTACCGATTATATAAACAATTACCGTAATTCACCATGTATAATACGTCTTCATGCATAATACGCACCTCTAAAATTGTGCTGAAAATGCTTCTACCCACGTATAATACACATCCCTTGTTTGGTAATCAAAACTTATAAATTGTACCTTTCCAATTTCTTTACGGCCAGCGTTTCCTATTCTTATTAAAAAATGGTTTTAAACATAGAATAATATTCTAATTTAGTTTTATGATAATACTTATTTTATTTTACATTTGTAAGTATTGTTAGGTACATATGATTTATTTGACATCCTTATAGGGTCGCAATCGCCGAATGTTAGTGTCAAATTGTCGCATGTTTGTGGTGAGTAGTCATTTCGCAATTGGAATCGACCTATGAAACGGCAATTTTTTAAAGATTTTTTTATAGCTATGCATAATACGCACCCATAATTTTGCTTATTATTTTTTTTAGAAAAAAATAGGTATTATACATGAGGAATTGCGGTAAATCAGAATTTGCATAAATGATCTTCCTGATGTCCTCACTTTTCACTTAGGTATCTATGTTGGTGACACGAGTATTCACTCCTGTTTTAATAGTCTGCTTGATTTGATAAGGTCAAATTGTCAGCTGATCTAAAAAAAAAAAAAAAAAATCTACAGTCTGTCCCATTCAACAACAGATTGTAGATTATTTTTTTAGGTCAGCGGACAATTTGAACTTATCGAACCGAGCAGACTTACTATTAAGACAGGGGTAAATATTTATGTCATCAGCATAGATACATCAGGAAGATCATTTATGAAAATTAGGAACAGCGTAGGTCAAAAGGTAGAGCCCGGGGGTGGGGGGTTTGCATTAATGCAAAAATGATCTAGAAGGCTGGCCATTCAAGACAACTTTTATTTCGGCATTTGATAAGAAAGAGAGAATCAATTTAAAAATTCGTCCAGAAATATAACCTTTCAATTTGTGAAAAAGACCAGTATGTCAAAGCAGTCGAACTAAAGAAGCGAAAGCCATATGGCTTATCTGAAAGAAGACTGTGAGGTCAGATGCTTAACCAATTCAGAATTAATTAAAACCTCTGGCACTTTGGCAAAAAGAGGTAGAAGGCTAATAGGTCGATACTTCACCTGAGTTCTTAAAGACTGGAACTATAAAATAGGATTTCCGACAAGCAGGAAAGCAAGAAGCAGTAAGGCATTACAGAGTTTAGAAACAACAGACGCCTATTTGTGTCTGATCGAAATAATTGTAAATATGTCGTCAGAGAGGCAGTTCAGGAGCACATGCGTTGTGAGGATCCAGTTTAGAGATGACGACAGAAGCTATAAGCAGGGTTATATATGTCTCACTCAAGAGAAACTCAGGTCTAAATGGAAAGCCAGGCAAAGATACTGTTATAGTCCAGAATGATAGGGATATTTTATCATTCTAAAAATAACCTTGCTATCGGTGATGAAAGAAAAGAAGGATATTTCATCATCCTACCCTCATCATTATAAAAACGACCCTTCAACCATGTAGAGGAACCAGTAAACAAGTAATAGTAATCAGTAGAAACACACGTCTGCCAGCACTCCGGGAGATCGATAATAGACGATTTCAAACGCACCCTCACAAACGAAATCCTCGGAACCAAACCAAGTAAGCACTGATTTTTAAACAAAAGAGATACTGAGAACAGTTTTACACACAGCATACCAATATTTTGTAATTCACATTACAAAAATACAAATTCTTGCTATTTATGTCAATACGTGTCTTAAGTTTTGATTGTTTCTATTATTGTTGTACGTTTTAATTCATTTCGTTTTCCATATAAAAAAGAGAAAAGGATTCCTTCTACACTACAAATACATACAACAACGGGGTAATTACTTTAACAACACTCAAATAATATCAAGTTAGGATTACTACTACATCAACCCTAACTTACCTACTCTGTTACAATACTCCAGATAAATCAAGAGTCAAAATTTGAAGAGAATTTACAAGCAAAACATTTTGCTTTATCAGCAGAAGATGTTAACACTTCAGACTGGGTGAAGAGAGGAGGGATAGAAAACTTACTCTTATTTAACGTACTATTACAAAACCACTAGTAGTCACGTGAACCAAACTTGTTAGAGGCTATATGGTGCCTCATTTTATCAGCATGAGGGTTGTCCATCGGAAGTACACGCAGGAACACCTATCTAACTATCCATGCGCAAAATGACACTACAAATACCATGATATGCGACTTTTGACCAGAGCAGTTTCTCTAAGCGTTACCAAAGATTTCGGATTCCTTACTCCCAGTTGAAAGCGGTGTTAGGTTATAAACAGCGATTCTCTTCCTTTCGTTGAGGCGCTAGGGTTTCGTGACGGTCGGTAATTGACGTCAGGAGATAGAGTGATGAAGGGCAGATGCGATGTAGAGCTCGGAGACGAAGGACGTCCCTAGACCCATAGCGGTAGGTCTTACAGACCCCCCCCCTAAAAAAAAAACCAACATGTAGTAGCATTGTAAAACTCTCTGAGAACTAAGCGTGTTCGTAGACAAAGGTTTAGTAGGCGGTTGCCGGTTAATCCCTTCTATTGTGTGCGTGGACAATGACTTAATAAGCGGCTGCTGGCTGTAATCTCTTCCATTGTGTGCGTGCGTCTGTGCGTGTGTGGGGGTGCATGTGTAAACACGTGTAGATCAAACTAATCTCCAAAATTGTTTTGAACCTCGAGAAGCAGTAGGTTTCTATTTTTATACCCGTAAGGGAGATTCAAAATCTAATTTCACATAGATGTGTGAACTTTTTGAATACAAAGTTTTCATTAGTTAAAATATAATTTCACACTGGCTCGCGAAAATCTTTTTCTCGAATTTGCGTCAGTGGTGAAAAAAGTTATTGTTATATTATTGAAATGTTTGTCTTTTTATAGCACTTAAACAGCGCCACCTTATGGGCGTTTGACGAAGTTTAGTACCCCTAATGGGGTAATAAAATTTGTTGTTTTTTTCTAGCATCATCGAAAAATATTTCTTTTTTTTATTTTACATTACATTCACTTATGTTCTAATACCCTTGAGAAAGAATCCTAACCCCCCCCCCACAGCTATGGGCAAATAGCAGGATAGACCGGGTTCTATAGCCTTGGATGGCAACTGGTCTACCGCAGAAAGAAATAGCAACCTACGGCGAGAAAAAATCTGCCTCGTCAGTCATATATCGAAAGATACATGATCGCCTACGCGTGTATCACGCATGGCACATAACTGACTGACTGATTATTATTATTATTTTATTTATTGACGTTGTTCATTTTCCCACAGTTCCAGCCTCGTCTAATATTCTGACATGGAATCCGCGGTTATCTCCCTTTAACCTTCTCTCTGTTTTTATTTTAAAATTTATTTTTATTATTGCATAAAATTTGTCGAGGCACGAGGAAATTTTAATTCCAAAAATGTTGCCCAGAATAAAAAAAGCTTGGGAACCACTGGTCTAGGAGAAAGATTACTCTGAATTTGAAGCCAGGGAAACAAGTCCAATATCTTTCCAAAATCTATGGCAATTATTCACAGATAATAAATGAAATCTTGGGAGAGTTATGATTGCCTATGTCCTAAAGGTACATGGTATTAAAAGAATAATGAAATAATTATCGATATCTGATTCTTTTATTAATAAATAAAACTCTTAAACAAAACTAAACTAAAAACAAAGAATACAATTTAGTCCCTTTTGTACATTAAATAATGAGGAACTTTAGTTCATCTTACACCGCGTATTTCCGTCTTACTCACAAGTTATATTCAAGTATGTTGCTGCTTTCGTGATGGCTTATTGCGATGTTCACCATTGGAAATTATGTGTTTAAGACGGGGAGCTTTCCCCTGCTGCTCTCAATTCTTTTCCTTCTCTTTATCTTTATAGGTGCTGACATCTCCAGCAGCAGTATTGATAGTAAGTGTTGTAATTTTGTTAAGAAAGACATTCTGAAAGTACGATTGACTGAATCACACATCCAGTCTTTTTTTACGAGACAAAAATAAAATTAATGTTGTTTTTTTTCCGTGTTTACAGAAAGCTTTGGGCTTTCCTTTAACACTTCGAACATAGTTCCTATTTTTGAATGCTTTCTTTTAAAAATGTTTCTTTAAGTTTAAAAAGAATTGATTTATGTTGGATTTGAAATTTTTGAATGGCAAATGAATAAAAAAAACTAAAAGTAAATCATTGACAAATTTTATAAAATAAAGTTTTTATAAGACTTGAATCATTTTTTATTTTTTAGATAATAATTTTAATTTAAAAATTAAAATTATTAGTAGTATTTGAGATTATTCGGATATTTATTGCTCTGAAAAAAAAATTAAATAACGTGCAAAAATGCTGCCAAACTTGACAAATTTTATAAAATAAAGTTTTTATAAGACTTGAATCATTTTTTATTTTTTAGATAATAATTTTAATTTAAAAATTAAAATTATTAGTAGTATTTGAGATTATTCGGATATTAAATTTATTGCTCTGAAAAAAAATTAAATAACGTGCAAAAATGCTGCCAAACTTGTTAATTTTCTTTCCCCATGGTAACCTGAAGTTTCTTTTCTGTGAAGGAAAATGCATTGAAATATTTCATTTTGTATATTTTCGGCCAATAAACTTACAGAGAAAGCAAGAAAACTACTTTTTTTTTTTTTTTTTTTTTTTACTTCTGGAAAGCTTTTCCCTTGCATCCACATTCTGTCATATTGGAAAGGAATAATTCTTTTTTATTAACTCGTAAATTATATTGCATTTCTTTGGACGCTATTTTTCGTTTATTTTTATTGTAATTTTTCGTGTTACTTATCAATATCATGTATGACTTTTTTCAAATCCAGACTCTGTAAAAGAAAAAAAAAAAAAATTGAAAATCTAAGGGATGTAATTCAGTGTAAGCAAAAATCGATCTGAGCGGTTAATTTAACATTTTTCAACGCCCCCCCCCCATGTTTTATAGTTTTAATCTTGTTCTATTCAAATAATTGATTTATGTATTTTGGTGTTTAAGTAATAATGGCTGGCCGCTTGTATCTGATTCAGTCTGTTCAGGCAGCTAGCCAATCTCGGTTGCAGACGCCTGCTCAGGTACATTATTTGTATTTTTTTTTGTTCAGTACCCGTATAGAGACTCACCTGTAATTTATTCAGGAAGAAAATGCATCCTCTGCCTTTATCAACAGTTTGAACAAGGCCAGTACGTTCAAAACCTCGGTCACGATGACTTGTAACTTCGTGTTAGCACAACCATCGACAAGCAATTCTATCTAACAAATTTCATTCAAAATACTTCGGTTAACCCGGGATATGGTTTTCAGGTACTTTCCAACATTTCTGCTGCATGCTGGAATTGCTTCTCCAGGTTGATAACATCAAGAAGTCATCTTCCTGCCAAATTGACCCTGGTGAGTTTCAAACCCGGGTGTCATGGTCAGAAAGTGAATGTCTTAACTATGCTACTACTGGAAGTCATCCAACCCTAACTCTTACATTGTGCAGTCACTAGTCTCTCTCTTTCTCACTTCCTCTTTTGCTTTTTTGTTTTTTTTGTTACTATATTTAATTCCTGTTGATTCTTTATTATTTTTTTGTTGCATTTTTTTTTTTTTTTTCAAGTATCCACTTCAAGCAAAGGAGATGTTCTGACCACACCACAATCACCGCTTAACCAAGCCTCTAATACAAGTGTTAAGGGCCATCAGTTTATCCGTGATGTTTCTGTTGACCACTGTCCAAGCCGGACACCTTGTGAAGATTTGGGTCCAAACTGCATTAACTGCAATTTTAATTACTCATGTACTTACGGGAAAATCACTTCGGTCTCTTGTGAGGCCAAACAAGGGATCAATTGCACAGTGAGGACAATTTCATTTAAGTTTTCTTTGTTGTGTATATTTTTTTTTATTTCTATTTAGTTTTTTTTTTTTTTTTTTTAATGTGCTTAAAACTGAATTAAGTACAGAAGTCAAAAACTACAAGAATCTACAAAACTGACATGTTTGAAAATACATTTTTAAATTTTATATACCCAAGTTTATGAATTTTTTTTATTATATTATCTTTTATAAAACTTAGAATGAACAATTTTTATGCTACAATGTGCAAAGAAATTAAAAGAAATAGTTAAAATATACTCTTGAGTTTAATTCATGAATTTCTTTTCTTTCCCTTTTTGATTTCATAACATTTACAAAACTTGAAGCTGTCTTGTTTTACATGTTTCTAAATGAAGCACTTTTGTTTTAAAGCCTGTGCACTTATTGTGCAAGTATTAAATTTTTGTAACCTCCATGAAACTTAGATTTAAATAACATAATAAAATAGTTCACTTATTAATAATTATTATTGCTGTATCTGTTGATGTTGAACTCTACATTTGCAAGTCCTGCCTTGAATGTGCTTTTATCTGGAGTTGGCCTTGTTGAGTGTAGTTTTTAAAAATATAGTCTTTATGATTTGTAGAAATAGACTGTTTAAAATTGCTATAATTATGGCTTAAGAGCTGTGGTTACATCATGTGCTTACTTCTGTCCCACTGAAACATTTACAATGTCTTTGGGATTAAAAGAAGGGGAAACTATAGAACTTATTCATAAAGAATTTCCAAACTAAACAATGTCTTAAACAGGAAGAAATAACATTATTTACATTATTCGGACTATTGTCCTCATCTTTATCACCATATTTATTACAACGTTTTGGCCGTTGTACGCTCTGGCCTTCTTCAGGTGGTTGGAATGTCGAACTGAACCCTTTATTTCACTCACTGGGGTAGACTGTTCTAGTTCCACGTGCCATGTTTAATGGATGTCAGTTATCAGTTATCTCCTGTTAATTCACCTCTGAAACTTCTCCACTGCCTTAGCCAGGTATTGAACTCACACTAAATAAAGGGTTCAATTCGACATTCCAATCACCTGAAGAAGGCCACAGCATACAATGGCTGAAACGTAATAAATATGGCGACAAAGATGAGGACAATAGTCTGAATAAGGTAAATAATGTACATAATACCTCATCTCTGAAATATAGACAGATAAGGAAGAAATGAAGAAAAAGACTACTGAACTGTTATATATCGGTCATCCTATATGGCGGCGAAAGCTGGAAAATCTAGAAGAGACCTGAACCAAAAGAAATGTGGTTCTACAGAAGGATGCAGAGAATAACATAGACCGAGCATGTGAGCAATGACAGTTTTAGAGAAAATGGAAACAAAAGGACACTTATACTTATACATCAGGAAGATATAACAGTTGACATTTCTAGAGCACATAATGAGAAAAGAAGGCTTGGAAAATTTGATACTTACAGGTTATATTGATAACAAGGAGAAAGGAAAACAGCATGTAACCTACTTAATGAATCTTTGGTAAATGGTTGGCACAATAGGGATTTAAGGAGATAACAAAAGACAATTTACTAAGAGCTACAAAGGACAGGAAATTGTGGAGAGCCATGATCGCCAATATCCTGAAGGGAAGAAGATATGTATAAATGAACAGGTTTAATGGATTATTAAAATACGTTTATTTAAGTAGATAATAAAAAAACAACCTGCGAATAAACAAGTAAACACAAGTAAATGTAATAATAATTAACAAACAACAGTATAAAATAAGCTACAAATAATAGTATTTGGATCCACAATTATTTCTATTTGATAGCCTCTAGAAAAATTTGAAATATAACAATCACCCAATAACTGTTAGGATAATATGATAGACCTTGCTACCCATAATGCACCATTGACAAGCATATATAAATAGTCAAGCCAACACACATGGCCTGAAGATTGTATTCAGGCATGCAACAGACTGTCACCAGTTGGTATTGATTTCAGTGTCCACTTATATACCCACATTGAATATTTGTTTATGTAGGCATTTGTCAAGCTGAGGTATATATAGCCTTCTTCACTTTATACACTTGTGGAACCCCATTTAAAATTGTGGAAAAGTTCATTTGATTTAAGTAACTAAAAATCTCAATTCTGTGCCAAGATCGGCTCATGCAGAAATCAACTCATTTTTATGTAAAACAAAGGTACAAAATTCAAATTTCCACATTAGCATTTATTAATCAATCAGTAAAACATTATCTCAAATGCTATTTCGTCCTGGGTACGACGTTAAACTGCATCCAACAGCAAGGCCTCTGATCAGGAAGTTTTGAGGAAGTGTGGAACCACCTCTTAATTGCTGGTGTTCCCAGGTCCACCCTGACCCGGGGTGGTAGCACCTTTGGGGTCCCATCTATGGGCAAATAGTGAACTTCCAGGACTTTTCCAGCACATTTCTTTTTGAAAAAATATTATTACCAGCTATGCGTTTTTGAAAAAATATTATTACCGGCTATACTTTTTTGAAAAACAGTGTTGCCGGCTGTACTTTTTTGGAAAACAATATTACCAACTATACTTTTTTGAAAAACAATTTTACCAGCTATACTTTTTTGGAAAACAATATGATTAACAATATATTTCCCTACTAAAATTGATATTAAAAAATTGGGAAATATATTTATTAACCAATAAACAAGTGAGGTTAGTAAATCTAACTTTCAGCTCCTAGTCCCTATTTTTTCTTATAAATATCCTTATGTAAATTCACAATCTGTTTTCAGTTTTTCAGTATCAAGGTTTCTGTGCCATGCTGATTATTCACACCTTTTGTATAATTATTGAGTTCAAGTATATTCTAGCAATATTCTCTGCATTTTAAAGTAATTCATACAATAGGAATAACATGTTGAATGAGAAATATAAACAAATGAATTGTAGAAGTGCAACATTGATTGATAGTGCTCATTCAGCCTACTGCTGGAAAATTACATGCATCCTTAAAACAATGCAAATATATGACTCTTGTGTTATGTAGTTGCATACAGCTTTTCACTCATACTAATGCAGTTTATTTTTGTTGTGTTATAAAAAGAATTTTTTTTCATTGAACTTTGCAAGGAATTTGTAACTTGGTTCCTAATTTCTTTCAGTTTGAATGAAAACCATGATTACTTTTATACTCAATAATAAAAATTATTTAAAATTTGTAGAGCTGTTTTTGAAAATTATTTCTTTCCTTTTTTTGCACTGCACACTCTTCCAGTGAGTTTTGAGTTAATTTGACCAGTGTCCTCTCTTTTTTTTTTTCTTTACATGATCTGGTATATCTGATTTCATAGTATCACCTCAGATTGTAAATTTTCACTGTTACTTAAGTATAGGTTTACTGGTCCAATAGTATCTTTCTAATATTACCTACTACTAGATCTAGAATTATTGATAATTTATAAAAAATATAAAGTAGAGAAGTCATACACTGAAGAACTCATTAGCCAAAACATAGTGATAAAAACAATAAGGATGAGGATACATAGTTATGTAGTAATTGTGAGTTCGAATCCCGGGGCTGGGTAGTGTGTACTTGGACTTAGTGGAAAAGGGAGGAGGAATAATTGACCAGTACTAAAATAAGAACTAGATGATATTTCTGTCTATATTCATGAGATGAGGTATGATGTACATTATTTGGACTATTGTCCTCATCTTTGTCGCCATATTTATTATAGCGTTTTGGCCGTTGTATCCCCCGGCCTTCTTCAGGTGGTTGGAATGTCGAACTGAACCCTTTATTTCACTCAAGGACACATGGCACAGTGGATAAAGGCATTAGTTAGATCCAGTGACAGGACCCAAAGAGTGTGAGTTCAATACCCGGCTAAGGCAGTGGAGAACTTTCAGAAGGAAATTAACAGGAGATAACTGATAACTGACATCCATTAAACATGATATGTGGGACTAAAACAGTCTACCCCAGTGAGTGAAATAAAGGGTTCAGTTTGACATTCCAACCACCTGAAGAAGGTCGGAGTGTACAACGGCCGAAACGTAATAAATATGGCAACAAAGATGAGGACAATAGTCTGAATAATGTAAATAATGTAAATGAGATATCTGTAGACATGAGCAGTGGAATGGGGATACTCTATGGCTATTCAGCTTGAAATTCTCTGTACATTACCTGGATTGTGACATACTGATGAAGGCTGGAGCATACAAGAGTTAAAGATTTGTAATAATAGCAACAAAGATGCAGACAATAGTCTACATGTAAATAATATGGATACCAGTCTGAACTGATAATATTTTTATGTTGACTCTAATGTTAAAAAAAGTTGGCTTGGTTACTCGCAATTTGCAGTAAAAAAAAAAACTTTATTTTGTTTGGTTTATTTATATATTTCATTTAATTACAGGGTTCGGTGAGTTTTGAAAGAACTCTTGAGTGTCGATTCTGTTATCAGCTTGATCCCTCAAATTACACGTGCAATGCATCAACGTCTTGTCGTGTTGTGGCTGCCCCCAGGCAGCGGTACATTGCTTCCTGCAAAGTGAAAGAAGCCATCATGTGCATGGGTGAGTTTCTCTACCTATTTCTCTTTCTTTTTTCTTTTTTTTAAGCATTTCACCCCAAGCAAGGAGCGAAGCCACTAGCATGCAAGGGGTTACAGAGAGTTGGAGCTAGAGCAAATAGGAGTGTGGTAGAGAAAATGATGAAGAGATGGATAGAGGATAGATCAGGGCATCTGGAGACGTTGATTGACATTACATTTGAATAGTTGGAGATTATAGCTATCAGGGAAACAAGAAGAGGGGAGGGAGTTCCACAGGTGAGAAGTGCGAGACATGAAGCTATTGAAGTAGAAGAGACGGCTACATTTAACAGTTTTGACAGTGAAAGAGTGTGAACGAGATGCCAGCCTTAAATTCATGAAGTCTGGGAACCAGCGAAAGCAGCTCATCAGAGCAGTTACCATGAAAGTATTTGTAAAAAAGACAGAAGGAGGCGATGACATGTCTGTGAGAGAGCGTCTGCAGACGAGATGCCAGATCAGGGCCAATTACGTTGCATATCTGTCTCTGGATCTTATCAAGAACCTTGAGACAAACAGTAGGGGTACTGGACCATTTATTCCATGATATCAAATTTGTTTATTTCTACTTGTGATTCAAATCATTTGACCATTTCTTATGAAATGAGAGACATCAATGGACAATCAACTCCCACATATCTTTGAAAACTTTGTACAAAATGTAAATAAATTGCAGTTTTAAGTATCACTACAATTCTTGGAAGTTCATTTACTAAATTGTTGTTGGAGTTTTTGGGTACCCTGGTGTATTAGTGAGCCAGCCAAAATGAGCTGACTCATTTTATAGTTCACCAATAGAAGCGCTATTATGAGAAGGCACAAAATATTCAATACGACGTGTATAAAGGCGGCCATGTTTTTTCCGGAATATTCATTGCCAGCCTTTGATATCGAAGACTGAAGAATTACGAAACAGCTGCTGGTGGTATTGGCAATATAGTCAGATTCAGTAGAATGTCTGACTTGTGAGTGTTAATCTTTAACGTTGTTTCATTGAACAGATTACGTACTGCGCTGGATTCTATATTCATAGACTATGGTGAACATGGTCAACAATTGTCACTATGACTAATTACCAATGCAGCTATAGACATAATCAAGGACTAATCTGTCTATTTACTTATTAATATTAATTATGAAAATAATAATCAATATTTAGATCATATAAGTTGTGATATTATGTGAAAAATGTTATTTTTACTAATGACCACTTGCTCACCTTTGTGTTAGTATGTGTTTATATATATATATATATATATATATATATTAATTGTTATGGTCAAACACACCTATTCTATAGTTATTAGACTCTTCCACCTAATATAAGTAAGAGGAATGAGGGTCAGCCGATGTTGGACGACAGTAGTCGACAGTTGAATACGAAAGTAGTCAGCGACTACAACAAGGTTACTCTGCGTAATACCTATTATATCAAGTTTCTAACGTTTGGTATGTCGAACTTATTTAGGACCGATTTTAGTACAAATACAATCCTCCACTGCGAAATAACTCCACAACTTTGGCAACGAGGATTCGCACTCATACGGAGGAAGAAAAAATTTGCTCCCCACAATAACTTCGGCGACAAAGTCACAATTAAAAAAAAAAAAAAACTTGGCAAAGTTTGTTGCAAGCAAAGATATCAACTTAGTGACGAAAAAATCTGTCGGGAAAAGAAATATTTTTCTCGATAATACAGTTTACTCAAATAGGTCACGAATTGCAAATTCGTAGGACCCCCCTCTACAGTATTTAGACATTGTGTAAACTTTTTGCGAAGATGGAGGAATGCAAAAGTCTATTCCGGGAATTCTTTAAATTCCAGTCGGAACAACAGACGAAAATATTAGAGCAACAAACAACATTCCAGATGCATCTACAGGAGGAAACTTCAATAGACAAATGCAATTCCAACAAAAAATGGAACAGGTGCATAGGGAGTTTCAAAACAAAATTCTGGAAATAACTGAGAAGAGGAAAGAGAAAAATCTACAATAATTCTTTCCCAGAGAATACAATTGGAATTCAATTGAAATATTCACGTACAGTCCAGATGAAGAGATAACTTTTTCGGAGTATTATAAAAAATATACGGACGTGTATAACGAGGACTGCCACTCGTGGTCTGAAGGAAAGAAGGTTAGGCTTCTTTTAAGCAAATTAGGAACTGCTGAGCATAACAAATTGGTAAACTACATTTTACCGAAAAAAACTAGCGAGTTGACATTTTCCGAGTCGGTAAATATATTAAGTGAATTATTTAGTAAAAAGACATCTCTGTTCCACAAGAGGTGGAAATGTTTGAATCTGATGAAAGATAATGAACAAGACTATATAACGTACGCAGCTAATGTGAATAAGCATTGAGAAGAATTCAAGCTGGCAGAGTTAAGCGCAGACAATTTTAAGTGCTTGGTATTTGTTCAGGGGCTGGTAGCGGAAAGAGACGCAGAGTTGAGAAAATTAGTACTGGCAAAATTGGAAAGCAATCCAAGTATTACGGCACAGAAATTGGCAGAAGACTGCACAAGGTATGTTAGCGTAAAAAAAGACGCAAAAAAGATAGAACAGTCTGGCATTTCGCATGTAAGGAAAATATGCTACAAAGAAAGTCAGTATACCATAAAGAATTCTAAAATTGCGGATTATCAAGCAAAAAGTGAAATACCAGAGAAAAATAAACAAACTCCCAAAGCCATGTTTTCCTTGTGGTGAACTACACTGGTACAGATATTGCGATTTTAGGAATAAAAAAATGTTTCAACTGTAAAAGAGTGGGACATAGAAGCACGCATTGCAGGTCAAAAAATAAAGACAATAAAATAAGAAAATTAATGTCCAACGAGGTAAAAGATGGAATAACCAGAAAATTTGTTACCGTTGAAATAAGTAATAAAAATGCAACTTGACACTGGTTCGTATCTATCTATCATAAATTTGCATACATGGAAGAAGTTGGGGAAACCAACTTTAATGAAAACAAAGAAAATCGCGAGGTCAGTAACGGAAGAAAAAATACAATTTATTGGAGAATTTGTTACAAACGTCACGTTAAATAAAAAAAACGCGAAAAGCTAAACTATTTGTCATAGAAAATACCACAAACTTACTTGGTACGAATTGGATAACAGAATTCCAATTATGGGATCTACCGATAAATTCTTTCTGTTACAGGGTTGGGAATGTGTACCAAGATGGAGGCAAAATTCCAGCTAAAAGAAAATGCTCAGGCGGTTTTCAAAAAGAAAAGGAATGTGCTGTTTGCCTCAATTGAACAGATAGATAAAGAATTGAACAGATTAGAGAAAACCGGTGTACTTAAAAAAGTTGAGTTGAAATTTCACCGTTTTGTTCACGGTCGACATTTTAAGCTACAAACTGATCATAAGCCTCTAATTTTGATTTTTGGATCGAAAAAGGGTTTGCCGACGCATACAGCCAACTGATTACAGAGATGGGAACAATACTGCTAAATTATAACTTCAGCATGGAGTACATACCATCAAATAAATTTGGCTATGCTGATGGGCTGTCCAGGTTAATTCCTAAAATGAGCGAACCATTAGAAGACACTGTAATTGCCTCACTGAAGTCAGAAGAAGAGCTGAAATTTACTGTGTAATGCAGTTCGGGAACTTCTGGTAACTCTAGAAAAAATAAAAGAAGAAGCCACCAGGGACAAGTATATCTTGAAAATAAAATAAAAAATAACTGAGAGGGACCAGTACACAACAAATGTTTTTTGGCTTTGCGATACAGTATTGTTATACAGAGAATGTGTGGTGATTCCATACACACTGCAAAAGCAAATGCTAAAGGATTTTCATACTGGTCACCCGGGCAGCACTAGGATGAAGAGCCTAATGCAAAGTTTTGTATATTGGCCGAATATGGACAGGGACATTGAGATTGCAGTGGCAAAATGTAAAGGCTGTGCTTTAACTGCAAAGGCTCCCCCAATAAAATTTAATCCCTGGCCAAAAACAGACCTACCATGGTCTAGGTTACATGTGAATTTTGCAGGTCCACTGAATGGATACCATTACATCATAGTAGTGGATAATTTTTCGAAATGGCCTGAGATACAAAGGATAAGAAAACCGACGACACAAAGTACTAAAAACTTCCTGCTGGAATTGTTCACATGGTTTGGTGTAGTAGACACAATTGTGATGGACAATGGGAGTCAATTTATGTTGGAACAATTTAAAGATTTCTGCAAGGAATACAATGTCGAACATGTTACCACAGCTCCATATCACCCAAGATCAAACGGGTTAGCTGAAAAATTTGTGGACACGCTTAAAAGAGCTTTAAAGAAAGCTAGGGAAATACCTGCAGATGAAGCCCTACAGAAGTTTCTACAGGTATACAGACTTACCCCAAATAACGCAACACCAGCCTCACAATCACCAGCCGAGGTGATGTTTGCACGTCGGGTAAGATCTGTCTTCGACAAATTACTACCAAAAAAGACAAAAAAATAGAAAAGCGGATTGGCAACATGATATACTTGGTGAAAGGCGAAAAATTCACGTGCAGACGGCACATTAACCAGATCAGACGACGCTCTTCAGACGTGGTTGACAGCGATCCCACGGAAGAAACGCCTATGGAGGTGATTTTCGATACGTTTGATCTAATAATGCTAGCAATGATTTTACCTGAGGTACGTTGATCCAGGAGAAAAAGAAAGGCAACTGATCATTTAAAAGTGGATCCAAAACGTAGGAGATACACTACAATGTTGCTAAAAAAATGAAGTTTTCTTTTTTGTTTTTTTTTTCATATTTCCTGTAAAAAATAAAAAATAAAGAAAACTGTTTTAATCCTACGGAGTAAAGTTTTAGAAGGGGGTGTTATGATGAAACACACCTATTCTATAGTTATTAGACTCTCCCACCTAATATAAGTAGGAGTAGTAAAAGGACTGAAGGTCAGCTTATGTTGGACGACAGTAGTCGACAGTCGAATACGAAAGTAGTCAGCGATCACAACAAGATTACTCTGCGTAATACCTATTATATCAAGTTCCTAACGTTGGGTATGTCAAACTTATTTAGGACCGATTTTAGTACAAATACAAGCCTCCACTGCGAAATAACTCCACAACAATAATATAAAAGGCTCAAACACTAATATTCCATGGTTATAATTTATTACATTGGAATTGTAATCACGATCCAATTCATCAGACCTACAAATTTTTTTTTGAATTTGTAGGTCTGATGTATTGGATCGTGATTACGATTCCAATGTAAATTATTACCATGGAATATTAGTGTTTGAGCCTTTTATATTCTTACTCTGTCCTGGACATTGAGTTCTACCTGGATTCTATCCTCTTGGGAATTTATTTATATAATATATATATGACGATTGCACTAGCATGAAACAGACTGTCGCCTCTAAGTGTTGACTTCCATGTCCACTTTTATATTTATATATATATATATATATATATATATATATATACACACACACACACACACTAGCAGAAGTACTCTGCATTTTGTGGGATGATTTAACCTTTTGCATAAATATGTCCAGAAAATTATTAAAATTTGTACTTGACCTGTAGGTTGGATGCAGCTCACCTACCAGCAAATGGTGGCCTAAAACCTGCTCAGGAATCAAAGGAGGTCACAGGTCAAGTTTCAACTCTGTCCAAATGATGAGGAGCCAGAAAACAGAAATACAAGCAGACATACAGCATTTTATATCACATATATATATATATATATTTTGATAGTTGTATATTTAGGCAGCAATCTTTTTTTATGCATGTTTCATTAAAAACGACAGACAAGGTACTACGGTTAAGCTTTTTATTTAATTTTTCTTGAGTTCGAACAAGAGCTTTCTTTTCTGGACAAAGTGTGTGTAAGAACTGCCCAAATGTTTTATATTTTCGAGTGCTTTTGGCTATACCTTTAGCCATTATCAAGGATGATTGGATTTTTCACCTTAATTGAGTGTGTGTGTTATGTGTATGTCTTTGTGTGTGGTAGGGATGTTTTTAATTTCCGAATACGGGTGATTCCGATTAAAAAGAATAAATCTTGAACAAGATTGTGTCACTTTTCCAAAAAGTACTTTTAAATTAAGGGGAACAATTCTGCATGTTTCCTGCTTTATCAGCAATCCACATCATTTTAAAATCATTTAAAAAATATATTTTAATATAAGAAATTAAATACAATCGATTCCATTCTTGTTTTGTTTTTGTTTTTTTCAGCAAAAATTGCTGTAATCTTTAAATTTAACTGGTAAAAAGTCATTTCTTTAAGATTTTGTTTTAACTTTGTCATAATTTTATTCCAAGAACTGAAATGCAATTATTTTTTTTTTTTTTTTTTGTGAAAGAAGAAAAATGGTGATGGAGAACAATTCTTTATAAATTTATTATTATTATTGTTTATTCATGATCCAAAAAACCCAATTATTTGAAACTGCCTCTAAGTTTAAAAAAGAAAAAAAAAAAACAGTTTTTGGCAGTTCAGTCAGATATTGACTCATTTCTTCCTTTTCTGAAATCAATTTTGGCACCTATTTTAAAATAATGTGATCAAATTGAAAGAATTTCCATACTTGTCTCCACCATTATAAGACCTGAAAAAACAACACAGCTAATTAATATTGATGATGCGTATATTCTTTAGGTGTACAGGAAACAAGCTTTCAAATTAAGATTTGTAAAAACGAATATTTTACTTTCATTCTGATACATAGTAATAATGAGATTAACAATATAATTTAGTCTTACATAGTCTTTAGATATGTACATGAAATCTGTTAAAAAATACTTTCAATATACCTATACCATATAAAATATATAGGAGATATGGTTGGTTTTTAGATACTTTTTCTATGTGTCATGTCCCTTCAGGACTTGGAGGTTCGGGGCTCTCCACAATTTCCAGTTCTTTGTTGCTCTTAGTAAAGTTTGTCTTTTTGCTCTCTCTCCTAAACCCTGTCCTGCCAACCATTTCCACAAGCTCATTGGGTAGGTTATGCACTGTATTTCTCTGTCTCCCTTGCCTTCAATATATCCTGTGAGTGTTAAATTTTCTAAGTCTTCTTTCCTCATTATGTGGCCTAAAAATTTTAAGTGTTTCTTTCTGATGCAAAATTTTCTTTAACATTCTCACATGTTCAGTCCCTGGCATCCTCAGCATCTGTTGTCTCAAATCACTTCTTCATCTGTGAGGAGATTGTCCTGCATTCACCACTATAGAAGAGGACTGGTATTATATAACAGTTCAGTAATCTTTCTTTTGTTTCTAATGAAGTTTTCATGTTTCTTAATACTTTGCTTAGCATTTGGAAGGTATCATTCATTATCCCAGTGTACCTTCGGTTTTTGGGTTGCATTCTTCGTCCTCTGTTAAAACACTTCCGATATGTACATAAAATAAGCTTTTGTAGTATTAGTCTGTATTGTTTTAAAAAAGAAAAAAAAACACATTATATACCATGAAATAAGAATGTTAATATTATAGTGGAGCTATAGTTAGTCTTTAGCTATGTACACGAAATATGTATTAGAGTAAACGTCTCTCTGTGTGTGTGTGTTTTAATGAAATTACTTTAGGTAGTTGAAAATTCTAGGCCAGAAATTATCTATCTTTATATAAGTTTGTTCATATCTCCCGGAGTGATATTTCCTACTCCTGCATAAAATTAATTTGTTAGGTTACCTCACTACAAACCTATTTAGCAGGTAATTATGGGGGAGTGGATATTTTCTTTTTATAATTTATTTTTTTACCATTAGGCCATCCCAATGACATGATCCAAATACCGAGTCTCTAAACTACATTCAGACTGACCCAAGACAGACCTTTTTTTTTTTTTTTTTTAATTTTGACATTTCTTGTTTGTTCTGAAGCAGGCTGATTAGAAAATTCTTCCTTTACAATTTCTACTTGCAGTTTGGTTGTTTTTTTTTTTTGTGGAATCTCTTGGGGAAACCCAGTTAATTGATGGCACTGCTTCTCTCCTCTTAAATAAAAATGTTAATCGTAAAATTTTCAAGAAAAAAAAACAAAAATGTTCTATATTTTAGCTTTGTGTTCTTTCATTTTCAATTTGTTTTTTTTTTTTTCTTTCAAAAGGCAATCGAAATTTCTACAAATATCGACTTTGTAACTGGACAAGTGGTTACAGGTGGAGCACAGCCCTTCTTCTCAGGTAAAGTCATTTGCAGATTTCTTTCTCACTTCAACTATTTACCTTATGATCTGGTGCCGGTAAGACTGTCTAATTTAACATTCCAATTTTAAGATCTCAGCAATAGCTTCATGTCTCGCACATCTTGCCTATGGAACTCCCTTCCCTATTACTGTTTCCCTGACAAATACAATCTCCAACGGTTTAAGTGTAGCGTCAATCGACATCTCCAGTTGCCTTGATCTATCCACTTTCCTTCTCCACATCCTTTCACCTTTCATTCCTATCTGCTCTCGCTCCAAATCTTCTGTAACCCCCTTGCCTTGATCGACCCACTGTCTTTCTCTTTCTCCACATCCTCTCCTTTACCACTCCTATCTGCTCTTCCTCCAACCCTTCTATAACCCCTTGCGTGATAGTGGCCTCCAGACTTGCTTGGGGTGATATGTTTAAAAAAAAAAACAATTATTTGGGAGTCGGTATCAGATTTGTTGGTTTCTTCCTTGCTTGCAATGGCCATAGGAGTATGGGCTATCTACTGCAGGCTTGGAGATGTCTGTGGAACCCATTTGTGCAACCCATCTCTTTTTGCAAGAGAAATCCTGGGTTAGGATTTCTGAATGATAACACTTGCTCATTTTTGTCGCTTTCTCATCTGTTAGCTTTAGGCTTGACGCTGACAATGTTAAGTCAACAGAACCAGCCTCAATTGGGGTTGCTTACTTTTTATATCATATGCGTAATATCTATTGTTACCTGTTTGACTGTATAACACATACGTATCTGAATCGGATGCTGAGCTATGGTGTAGTTAACAAAGTTGTTCACACTGGCTGGGAACATTTGTCTAGAATATTCCCAGCCTGCACTTGTGGCTTATTGCAAGACAACTGCCAGGTGCCAAATAATTAAGTTCCTCTTGAATTTATAGGAATATTTCCAATTTCATTTCCACATTTGCAGATGTTATATTGCGATGGGGTTGGATATAAAATTTCCGAGTAGAAAATCCCACCTATTTGCAGTGTACCTTCTTTCAAAAGTTAAAATATCTGTGATGGATGATATTGGTAGATTTTAAGCGACTCCAACCGAACTCTATCTAATATGTTCCTGGTTTTCATTTTTAACTTCACAGTTCTTTCTGGTGGTAAAAGCAAATAGATAGGGATATTAATCTGTATAATTTATAGAAAGTTTTTTTTTTTTTTTTCCTTTTTTAGAATTTCAAGGAAGATTTAAAATTAAATTTCTTTTGTTTTCAATTTCAGCATCACTCTTGGTGGATTTGGTGTTGACCGATTTTATCTTGGTCTGTGGAAAGAAGGTATAGGCAAGCTGTTCAGCTTTGGGGGTCTTGGAGTTTGGACCATTGTGGACGTGATTCTGATTGCTATCGGTTATATTGGACCAGCTGATGGCTCACTCTACATTTACTAACCTGAAGGAAGTGTGCAGCGAGGGGGGGGGGCAGAGAGAGAGAGAGAGAGAGAGAGAGAGAGAGACACACACACACACACACACACACACACACACACTAAATAAATAAAAAAAAGAAAGAGTAGAGACAGAGGGCCACTCATGGACTGACAAATGTCTAAAATTATTTGAAATTTTTATTTATTCTCCAAGCTTTAAATTGTTTTTAAGTTTTTTAAATTTTGAATGACGAATCTTTAGATCCTAATGAGAGGGTTATTTGATGAATCATGATTATTTCAATTCATATATTTACAAAAAAGTTTTGAATGGGCAGATTCTGAGATTAGTGTAGTTATTTCAGTTTCCATAAGCGCTCTATTATTTAGGCCTTGTGCCAGATTAAGGTACACTTCGTAAATAACTTAAAGAAAAAAAGTTCTATTTCAATGATTTCTGAAATCCCAATAAAGTATTAGAATTATTTGGGCAAGTATCCCTACCTTTGTTGTTTTGATTATTGTTTTAGTCAATGACTTTCCTTAAGAAAATAATTTCTCATAAACAGTTTTGACTTCATTCCTGTTGATAAAAACAACAAAGACAAGGATATAAGTTCAAATAATTGAATAATCGACAATATCTTTGACAATTTGTTGTCATCCTACTTATTAAACTTGAGAATATTCTAAAATCTAATTGTGTCGGTGATACATTTCATCTCTGTTGAAACTAGAATTTTCATCTTTCTTTTTTTTTATCATTAACCATTTCCTCATAGACAATTACAAATTCTTACTTTACTTCCCAATAAAATAGTGGGAGTTGGTCAGATTGTTGCAAGAAGTCTGGGAAATGATTTTTGGAATGTGTTTGCAAGGGCCTGGTTCTGAAATTACTTTTTATCCTTACAGTTCCCAACAATATGTCAACAGTGGGGGTGAGAGTTTTTTGTCTTCGTGAGCTTGATTGATAATGTTGAGGATTTTAAGATTTCACTTGAGTCAGTTGGATTAGTAATAGAGAACACATGTATTCATTCAGATAGAATAATTAACCAATCAAATTGCTCTATTTAGTTTTCAAAATTCCTAAGCCGAGGAGCAGTAGTTAATCCAAAAATATCAAAGATGAATTCGAAACGTGATAAACTTAGTTTGCTATTAAATTTACCAGAAGCTAATTGACTGTCTTTACTCTCCTTAGTATATATATATATATATATATATATATATATATATATATATATATATAAATAAACCTCCTCTACTGCTCATCTACTCTCTCTCTCTCACACACACACACACATACACACTTACCTCTTTTAATTGAACTGAAGTGAAACTAAACAAAAAAAAAAATGTGTGAACATTTCTCCAGAATCTTCTCTCACAGTTTTGTAAATACCCATTTGTGCACTTATTTTTTTTGTTCTGTTTAAGTGTTGATATATTAAAACTTAATGTATATACAACTACTTTTTCCCACTTGTTTTGTAATAACTTGAAACAAATTCATAAAATATAACTTGGCATACATTCAAATCTAATAAAAAATTAATTATTTTAGATCTAATAAAAAAAAAAAGAAGTTTCTTTTAGAACTAAAAGCTTTTAATTTGAACTTCAAAGTATTCATCTGATAACGTCTGGATTAGTTGATATAGTTTGAAAGGAAATGCCTTTTTTGGATTTATTGATCAATCAGAATGCTTCATTTTGATTCTCGGAAAAGAGCTTATTTAATAGTATTAATCCCGAAATAAAGAACGATGTCTACCAGGTTTAGTCAAAAACGTTCGTCTCTCCGACGCTCACCAACACAAGCCATTCAGTCAGCGAGTTTGAAGATTTAATATTAATCCGAATTGCCAATGCTTAGCGGCGAAACAATTGTAAGGGACATAAATCAGTTTTTTCCAGCATGAGTAGCCTCCCTTAAAAATACTTTTTTTTTTTTTTTCCTTTTTTATATTTTCATACTTTTTCATCTCAATTTCTTTTTCAAGACAATAATCATCGCCTGACCTATCTTTTAAAGATAAATTGAAAAAGTAAACCCAATCCTTTTCATATTAAGACTCTTTAATAATCTCTTAAAAATCCAATATCTATTCTAGAATCTTTTTCAAAGAAAAATATTAAATTCAAGGATTATTAACCATATATATTCACATATCATACGGCTTTTGAAGCTAATTTTAAGCGGGGCCACACTATACACGAGATATAATCTTAGCATGTGTATCTCTGGCCCTGGCTATGCCATTGACCACACTATATATCCATTTATTGTAGTCAAAAAGCACAGCTGTATTTAAAATAAACATGATTTTGATAAAACCGATATTTTACTTAACTGTATCCAATAATAATGCATGTAATATTCACATATTTGTGTCGTATTGTAAAATACAAACATAGCAAATATGCATCTTTTCCAGTGTTTACGTTTCTAAGATGTTTAGTTGTTTCTCATTCAGATGTTTATGGCTGCAGGCGTTTACGTGACGAGTATAACATTACTAATGATACTTTTATCATTCTCTTTTATTTTTTGAACTTATTTAACTAGAAGATGGGATAAAGAGGTTAGTCTATTGTAATTTGATCTTTCAAAAAAGGAACTCACATGATACATAAGACATATGATAAAATCATTTTTTATAAGTGAAAATTAGGGAGACAAGATACGCGAGATTGCGCATTATGTGAGTATATACAGTAACTAGATTTTATAAAAATATCAGTTTCTGCTTAAAATGTTACAAAAATACACATTTTCCTTAGCAGAGTAGATATTCGCTTGTCAACATGTTCAAAGAGCAAATAGTAATTGTCTTATGACCCTCTCCCAACTTTAAAAATAAAATTGTACCATAAATTTAATACAAGAACCAAAAATGTAAAATAAACTAAAAAAATAAGTACATTGTTTCATGTTAATGAATTTTTTTGTCTCAAAAAATTTACTTTACTTCAGCTCATGACCAAGTGTAACAAGAATATTTGAACAATTTTTTTTTTTTTTTTTTTTAATTATAACTTAATGAAGAAAAAAATCTGCTAAAAGCAAGTTCTTTTAAACTCCTGATATCTTGAATGTAGGAAACAGTTATCGAAAAATCAAATTAAAACAAGTTCCTTTTTCCTATCATGGACCAATGCTGAGAGTTCATTAAGTCCACGTCCTGGGTAAGACGATAACCTATGTCCAACAGCAAGGCCTTGGATCAGGAGGTTTTGAGGAGCGTGGAACCTCCTCTTAATTGTTGGTGTTTCCAGTTCCACCCTGACCCAGGGTGGTCCCAGCTATGACCAAATAGTTAACCCCCAGACTGGGGTTAAAACGTGTAAAAATAGGTTTTATTACCAGCAATACATTTTTGAAAAACAAGAAAAAATATTACCACCAATACATTTTATGAAAAAAAAAAAAAAATTACCAGTAATAAAAATCTTTCAGTATCTGTCTATATTTCTGAAATGAGGTATTATGTACATTATTTACATTATTCGGACTATTGTCCTCGTCTTTGTCGCTATATTTATTACAACGTTTTGGCTGTTGTACACTCCGGCCTTCTTCAGGTGGTTGGAATGTCAAACTGAACCCTTTATTTCAACAAAGATGAGGACAATAGTCCGAATAATGTAAATAAAAATCTTGTTGGCATTAAATGACCGAAGATGATATGCCGTAAAACAAAACAAACTAAACCATAAAGTCCATGCGTGCAGTTTTAAATACTTAAGTGTTGGAACTATGGGTGCCTTGGCGTGGTCTAACGGTTAGCAAGCTGGTCTTGCAAAGTCTGTTACAACTAAATAGTGAGTTCGATCCTCACTGGGTGCCCAGATACTTTTGGCCATGTGCCACATCTAAGCCTCGCTTAGAAAATCAATATAGTGTTGGAACTAGGCATGATAAAATAAATCTGTAAGAAGTATGAGAAAAAAAGAATTCCAAACTGAACCGTTTATTTAATCTACTGTTCTTATTCCACGTCTCGCACCTAGTTCTTATTTTATTGTTCCGTTATTGCTCTCACCCATTTCCACTGAATGCAAAGTGCATAGGGATTGAACTCACAACCACTATATCACCAAATTCACAAGCCAACACTTTTACCTACTAGGCCATTGTCCTGTAGGAATTCCCTGTAGGTTATCCAGATCAGTATGCACCTGACAAAGGCTAGAGGGCACAATGGCTGAAACATGATAAAAATAACAAAGATGAAGACAATAGTCCGAATATAAATAGTGTAAATAATAATAATGCCTTATCCCAGAAATTTAGGCAAAAATTCAATTTGCTTTTCATCATTATGTCTACGATTCAGTATTAATCAATTGAAACATAAGGTTAATAAAACACAGAAAATGGTTAAAGAAAAGACCAATCACTGCCATTGTAATAGTCACATGACAGGCTGTATAAGTGCCGATTCAGAGACTCTCCCACTTTTATTTTTTTTTTCCACTACATTATTCAGGAAGCATGAAGTAAGACTGTTCCCTTCACTGCTAACCTTAGTTGCATCAGGTTATGGAAGAATGGAGACTGCAAACTTAAGAGAAATTAGTAATATCTAAAGAAGGGTCATCTTCTTCAACTGTAACTGTTGACAAGTCACCTGGATGTCTTTTTTTTTTTTTTTATTAAGCTAAATCCGCAGATGCACATTGTCTGCAAACACTTTTTTTTTCTCTGTTTGGATATTAAATATGATGAATATGTCGATTGTCAGAGGTCGATTACAAAACCCGACTGCAAATGCCAACTTTAGAATAGCCAGTTCAGGCAATAAGCATTTTTTATGAGTTCACTTATTGGTTCAACTGAAGTCTTAACATTGTTTTCACACTAAAAGTCCACTGTGAATAAACTCGTTATTTTACTTGCAGATGATTGGCAGTCAGTGTGTTAAATAAGTAAGTTGTTTCTTCCTCTTCAAAAGCTGTCATCCATTTTATTTGTGTGTATGTAATTTTCCTTTAACCTTCCATAAACATAGAATTGTGTCCTGGCATATTCTCATGGATATAACTGCCAGATGGGTAATATGATTGTTTTATTTTTATTTCTTTTTTTTTAAAAATAAATTTTGCAGCTGATTTTTTTAAAAATTTTTATTTTTTTAAATTACACACCGATTTTATAAATGCCTTGTATAAAAACTTGAATTTTTAGGGATACACCAATCGTAGATTGACCTTTCAGAAGACAGGAGAAAGAACATAATATTTTACAATGCAAAATTAAATACTAATTTGTTGTACTGGTGGCTGTGGTTTTAGCTTTGCAATTTAAAACCTGGTGTACATCTGATTTTAAATACTAACAAAGGCAGTGATGACAAACTTACTACCTATGTCCTTAAAAAAGCTCCACCATAAAGCAGAAAAATATTAAATGAGTAAAAGAATTTAATCAACTGTTGTATAATGAGCATTGAATGACAAGTGAAATTTCTCTTGATTATTCGTGATTTAAGTACATTAATAATTTCAATGGATGTTGCTGTATAATGCATAGATATATTTTTGTTGAATTTTGTTGATTTTTTTTTTTTTATGTCGAAAAGATTAATTTCAACGAAATAAGGCATTGAATTCTCCATTGACACCTAACGAAAGGAACAAGGAACGCTTTTAGTAATAAATCTTGTGTTTATGTCTGTGATGAAACATCATCTTTTTTTATTTTAATCAAAAGGTCGTATGATATCCTAATTGCACTTTGATTGAAACGACTGGAATCCCCAAAGGGCACCTGTTAGTGGTGATGAAAAGCCTCATAGCTTAGAAGTAGTAGTTTTTGATCAAAGACAGAAGATGGCGGCTGCTAGTAAATAAGTCAAACAAGCATTTAGAAAAGATATATTCACTATCTTTTAGGAACAGGTCAGTTGAAAAGCAGTTTTGGAAACTATGGGAATTTTTTTGTTGTTGCAAGTTTTGGATGAAAGATGACAGTTTCTGTAGCTCCATTTTATTATTCATACCCCTTATGAAAAATATTATTCATACCTATGAAAAGTAGTCAAGATCTGTGGTATTTCAAACCTAGTCTATATCCGAGTTCCAACCCTGACCAAGGCAGTGACGATAGATATGTTACTGATGATGTCAGCAAATCACAATATCCGGAATTAAAAATTTTTTTTTTTTTTTTAAAGTAAGGTTCATTCTGTACAAAGCTGGGGGTTACGATAAGGGCTAGCTTATAGGAGGGGAAAATAAGCAGATCAAGTGTAGAATCAGCTGTTAAGATTGTAGCGATTGTGTAGTGCAGAAGCTGTTTGAGTAGAACTTCTGGCTGATGAAATACAGAGGGAATGATGGTCGTTTGCTACTATGTAAGTGGCACGGTGGGTCCTATATGTGAAGGTCAGCCTGGTGGGATTAGGAGATGCAATTCGTCTGAGCTCCTTCTATAGTAGTAGTGATAGAGCAGTGAGAGACTTGCCACACCCAATCTGTGAGAGAGAGGTTAGAGGGTGGAAAATAATTCTTCTCCCACAAGGACTCAGAGATGCTTTTGAAATCTAAGACTGGAAAGTGAGGTCTGGGAAGCTCCCGCCCAAATATGGCATCAGTACTTCATTTTCGGTCTGATCCGTCTCTTATAAAGGTAGAGGATAGTATGAGTAGTCAGGTACTTACTGGCGCGGTATAGGGAGCCAATCACCATCTACTCCCAATAACCGCCCCCCCCCAATTCCCGCTACATTAATCTAGTTAGATGTTGCTGAATGTCCCGTATATCCATAAAGATGGATTGAGCTTCCAGTGTCCAGCCATTTTAGGCCTATTACCTAACATCATCTGGGCACAGATGAGTCTATGATCCGAATAGTCTGAGTGGTCGAACATGGGACACTCTAGTAAATCTATGTCGACACTTCTCACTAACATTTGCTTCAGTTAGTTGGCTATCTGGAGAGATGGCCACTTAAGGCTCACATGCACATCTTCTTAAGGCTCACATGCACATCTTCCACACCGAGCGATCGACCCGGTATCTATTGACGAGCCCAAACTTGCTGATCAGATCAACCAAGATACGATTGCCCGATGACCTCCTGCTAGCTCCCCACCTCCTGTCTATTTTGGGATCCAGGATAGCATTTCAGTCCCCCATTAAGAGTAAGTGTGATGAATCCACCAGGAACTGTCCCAATAGGCGGAAAAAGTCGACACGCTCCCCATGATTGTTGGTTGCATAAACCGCAATGACCCGAAACAAACCACTGCTCATAGCAATATTGGCCATGATCAACCAGCCCTCTGTGCCCACATGGACAAGGTCCACCCTCACATCCAGGGAAAGCCTGACTAACAAGGAAACACCTCTGGCCTGCTGGTTCCCATATGTTGAATAAAGAACAAAGTCACTAGACAGCACATGAACATTCACGTTGCAAACTGGTTCGCGGCCAAATCTACACCGAAGGATAAGAGATAACGAAGCAGGCGGGTAGCCTTAACCTGATCTCCCAGGCCCCTCACATTCAATCTAGCTTAAACATGGACTGGGTGAAAATTTGTGGGGGTCAAGAC
Source organism: Acanthosepion esculentum (assembly GCA_964036315.1). Taxonomy (NCBI): domain Eukaryota; kingdom Metazoa; phylum Mollusca; class Cephalopoda; order Sepiida; family Sepiidae; genus Acanthosepion; species Acanthosepion esculentum. The sequence continues at coordinate 145,441,022 of OZ038477.1, read as the reverse complement.
CCCGATGGATTGTCCCAGAGTTCTGGTATGTAATTCGTCCTGTGACATTACTGCCAATGTCCGTTGGGAAGGTTAATTTAAGGGCCCTATATAGAGAGTGGTGAAAAAAACTGGGATATTCCTTGCGCAAAATTGCGCTAATTTCTTTAGCTCCGGAGACTTCGTTTGTGTCATCTGGAGCTTTGCGAACACATCTTTGGCTTCAGCCAGATGGTCCCAAATTTTGAGGTTATTCCCGGTGTTCCTAATAAGAGTGATTACATCGGAGGCATTAGGAACCTTGGGTCCTCCGTACGGAGGTACATTTGAATAGAGGCCTTAAGAGGGCCTTCCTCTGAGTGGAAATGTCCCCTTTGAAGACCTCACGGTCAACAACACACACTTACTCCCCTTTTGGGAATTGTCCTTTTTTGCTTCCTTGGGAATGGTTGGGGGAGGGAGAAAGAGGAGGAGGAAGACAGGCTCCTTGCCTTACCCTGTAAGGCATCTTATTCAGTCCATGCTGGCGAAGCAGGAGCGGGTTGAGCCTTGGCAGGTACCAGAGCCTTCTCCGCCCTACTCCCCCTTTTTAGCGTCTTCTTTTTCCTTTTTATCCCCCGCTTTTTAGTGAGGAGGATCTTGGTAGAGGCATTTCCTCTACCTCCATGTAGAAGTTAAGCTGAGTCAGCTCAACCACCTTCTGCTGTTGGAGGTCCTTCTCCTGTTGCTGCTGCTGCTGCAGCTGCAGTTTCTGCTTGAGTTGTTCCGACTGCTGTTGCTGCTGCTTAGGCTGTTCTGGCTGCTTTTGCTTCCATTGTTGCTGCTTCTGCTGCTGTTTGGCAGCACCTTAGCCTGGGACATCTCGCTGGGGAGGCTGAGTTGTCGCCTTTGCTCCTCTTCTCACCATTTTAGTCCATTCATCCAGGCCACTGGGGGGCATTCTTTGTTGCGTCCACCCTGGGCTGCTCCGGTGTTGGTTGCGTCTGTGGTGTCGGATTTCTGGTTGGACACAACTTTGCTAGGTGTCTGGCTGGCCCACAAGCCCAGCAGTAGAGGCGGCGGCTCGCCACAACTACAAAAATACTCCGGCCGCCGCATGTAATAATGTTGGGTACTTCATTAAACTTGGGTCGCGTCTCCAGGACCTCAAAATCACTGGTAACAATGCCTGACTTGCTTTTGATTGAATCTACTGGTCCATAATCTGTGAAGAAGATCCCCAGATAGTCCTCCGTGATATACATGATACATGGGCACCTCATGTAAGGTCATCTGAGTTTTTCGCGTGCACATGTACTCGGCTTGGAGCCTCATCGTCTTGGCGGTGAGAGTGCTCCCCGCCAGAGTCTTTGTCGCTTCTTCTATCGCCAGCAGAATGTCTCACTTATATTTTGACCCCGATATTCAGAGCCTTCAGGTCTTCTTCCATGGCCTCACTACTGACAGTCATGAATTTTCTGGGCTTGACGTCGGCCGTCAACAGGGAGATTGTTCTTGTCGCCATTGCCTCTATAACCAAAGGCATCGGCAAAAGTTCATTCTTTGAGATGAATTGCTTGTATTCATCTCACAGTTTCTTGTAAAAAGGGCCCCCTTTTTAGGCCTTTCCACCGCCAATGCTGATGATGTCCTGGCGAATGACTTTTTTGTTGAGGTACCTCCGCCATAGCGCAGGGGTATTCTCCTCACGAAAACACAGAATAGACAACAAACAATTAGGCAACGCAAATAGCAGGAACAAAAACAATTACAAAAATCACACTTACTATTTTGATAATAAAACAAAAACAAAGTTCCCAGCTAACGTCCAGCGGGAAGACGAAAAATGAATGATTACGTAACCACCAAGCTCAAAATCGTTCTAATTCAAGAAGTTCTAAACTACATCCGCGTCCTGGGTAAGGCGATAAACTATACCCAACAAGAAGGCCTATGATCAGGAGGTTTTGAGGAGCGTGAAGCCATCTCTTAATTGCTGGTGTTCCCAGGTGCACCCAGACTCGAGGTGGTAGCACCTGTTAGGGTCCCAGCTATGGGCAAATAGTTAACCCCCAAACTGGAGTCAAATACACTATGAAAGTGTAAAATGGTTTTAATACCAGAAATACTTTGTAAAAAAAATTATTACCAGCAATACATTTTTGAAGGAAAAAATATTACCAGCAATAAAATTTTGTCGCCATTAAATAACTCATTCAGGTTGATATGCCGTAAAACAAACCGAACCAAACCAACTAAGAAGTTCTGTTCAGCTTCCACTTTCTCAGTAAGAGAACGTGCTATTTATTTATTTTTTAGATCAGTCCATCTAGTGGGGTTGCTCCGGTACTGCACAACAAAATAATAATCCATATATTTTGTGGGGTGCTGAAAAACTTTCGGCCCAAACCAAAAAAGGGATTCTAAAATAAATTCTCTTTGGTAGTATTTGGAGAAATGGGTCAGGTCTAAAACTTTCCAAGACGCCCTTCTAACATTTTACATTGTACACAGTACACTGGTCCTAAGCAGGATTGTCAGAAGCGACACTTTGAATCAAGGCAGAGCACACAGATACTTTTATCCCAAGCAAAATAGCTGATGCCTACATAAATAAGCTTGTCGTATTTTTACGGGTATTATGCGTATAATTCTTATAAGGAAATTAAAGAAAGGTACGGGCAGTTAGCCACTTACTTGACGAGCTTGTGTGAATGGATGGCGGAACGGGGTGGGGTTGGCGGTAGCCTTATAAATGAAGAAAAAAGACTAGTGTCACAAGGGATAAGAAGTTGTGGAGAGCCATGATCGCCTCTATCATGAAAGGACGCGGTACATAGAAGAAGAAGAAGTTGGTAATAATTTTGACTCGTTTGAATTTCTGAACTGAAGCATTTTCAATATTAAAGTTTTGTCTAATTTTTCTTTTATTTGTATTGCTACTTTGATGTGCAGGCGGTGTAATAAGACGCGAATTCGTAGAGCCGAGTTCGTGTTCCAGTCGAGTTTCGTTACATTTATTTTCGTGCAAATACCCTTGGGAAAGGTATGAATCCCATCAGTTTTGGGTTAAAAGTAGGCCAGATTAGCCTATTCAGCCTTGAGTGGCAGCCACTCTAGGAGAAAAACAACTTTGAATACAAAACCCGTAGGAAGCCCTGGCGAAGTACATACTATGCTGTTAAGGAACAAGTCGTGTAGTTTACAATAACTTTATGATATCTACCACAGTCTACTTTGCATCGCTATTCCTAGGTCGTTTTTGAATTCTACGACCATTGAGTATACAGGGAAATAAAACTGTACGTTCTTTGGATCCCGTCAGATTTGGATGACACCTTCTTGGTTTGATCGATAATCATCAGGAAGTTGGCATTCAAATCGAATGTTCCCTTATCTGTTTTCCACTACGCCATCCTAAGAAAAGAATATATTTTTTAATTCGTTGAATAATAATGCCAAATAGATAAAAAGCATACGCTATACAGATATCATTACTAAATTAAATATCACCACATCCCTTGAGGACTTTCAACAGTCGCAACAACTAAAATGGGTGGCACATGAAACACATTCGGGATACAGGAAACGCAAGGATATCATGCACAAAGGTCAGCCTCACACATAGCCCAAGCTGAAACTTGTGGGGTGCTACGAACCGCGCGGCATATATGGATGTGTCCGGACGTAAATATGCAAGGAAGCATGAAAAAAGTTAACGTATTTTGAAACTGGTCACGAACCTGTAACATTGTCATGATTATTTGAATTGTCTTTTCAAATTTCTTTGTTTTTTCTATACATGTTGTGACGGACCCTCATCTTATTTTATTCCAAAATCAACATTAAAGTTTATATTTTAGAAGTACTCTGAATGAGGAGCCAGTACTTTCACAGAGTGAAAAAGAAATAAAATGAAATTGACAAGTAACGTTTCTTGATCGAACTTGCATGCATCCGAGCAAAGAATATGTATTCTATAAAAAGTACACTTTCTCCTTGTTGGTCACGTGATAGCGTGATAATTTGACCGGATACTATCCAGACATTAAGGCAACCTTGAACTCTCTGAGATACGGAAGAAAAAGGAAAAGGGTCAGTGACCTCTTTTCGCCCACACATGTAAAAATCCATATTTGGAAGTCATGGGTCACGTGCCAGAATCCAGGCGCGAAAATAAAGACCGCCACCTTGTCAGTTCCTCTTCAGAATTCAAACTGAATGGACACCCAGCTAAACTTGCTATGATCTGCTATAAATCTGGATGTGCGCAATTGATAGAAATCTATAAAGGTGTTTGAGCTGAAAAGATTGAGTAAAGTGTTGATTCAAAGTAATCAAACGCCGGGGTGCTAAAAGAAGCAGATACAATGAAACAAAGAAAGATATCCTGAGAGCCAAGGAAAAGAAAAATTCAAACTATTCTTTACTCAACCCCTGGACAAAAGGTAAAAGAAAAAGAAAGAAATCCAGAGAGAAATCCATATCACAGATAAACTTTCTACCCGTCAAGGAGAAAACAGAAAAGATAATAGGTAAAAAGAAATATAAAAAAAGAAACATAAGAGACACTAAAAGAAAAAGAAAGACTTTTTCAAATAACAGATAAGTCCTTTGTTTCTATTGCCTGTTTTATCTTTGCTCATTTTGCCTTTTTGTCATTTGTAATTTCATGCAAGTTTGGCACAAGGTCGTTTGTCAACATAATATTTACCTTTCTGAAAGGATAAGTTTCCCCCATTGTTTCGTACCGTAATATTTATTTTTGTCACATTGTTTTGCTTCATCTTTTAATATACCCCAACATATTTAATCCCCATTTCTATATTTTACTAATAAAATGGTTATTTGTTTTCCTATATCTTTGCCTTTTGTTGTTTGTCACCTACCGTATTTGTTAATTGATTCCATTTAGCTCGGCCGTGTTTGATCAATCTGGAAAGGACCATTGGGAAAAGAATTCGTGATTCTATATTGTATGTTACTGTGCCTCCCACTGCTACATAGAAGTAAATGAGGTCGGCACGTAATAATGTATATACATATCTATCTATCTATCTATCTATCTATCTATCTATCTATCTATCTACACCCTTGTGCAAATTAATTGGAACAATTTCTTTTCTCTCAGCATGCATTCAGTTTTAGACCCACTGGACTGACAGGGTGTAATCGATTTCTATTTTTTATCAGATTGCGTTATCTGCAGTGGTGTGCAGCAATATGAATCGATTTTCTGGGTGTATGATGAAATTTGTTTGGCTTTGAAAAATGTTGCCTCATCCGGGATTACATCAGATTTTTATCACGCTCAGTCACTATTGTTTCCACTGTCAATTAGTTGTCCTACGGCCATTTTCTGCAATGGACGTTACTCCAAGGAAGCGTACGAAAATTGTAACGCTGCACGAATACACTGTCAAGCCTTACCAGTGAGCAAATCAAAGTACTATAGACTGGCCTGGAAACTCTCCTCATTTAAATCCAATCGAGAATTTGTGGTCAATCTGCAAAGAACGACTTCGTGGAATGGACATACGAACTACTAACATGTGCACTGGGTCATGTTTCATTGGAAAAATACGGAAAAAAGTAAATAATAACGGAATTATTCGTTTTATTTCAATTAATTTGTACAAGGATCTATCTATCTATCTATCTATCCTCAGTCTGTTCATATCTATCTATCTATCTATCTATCTATCTATCTATCTATCTATCTATCTATCTATCTATCTCAGTCTGTTCATATCTATCTATCTATCTATCTATCTATCTATCTATCTCAGTCTGTTCATATCTATCTATCTATCTATCTATCTATCTATCTATCTATCTATCTATCTCAGTCGGTTCATATCTATCTATCTATCTATCTATCTATCTATCTATCTATCTCAGTCTGTTCATATCTATCTATCTATCTCAGTCTGTTCATATCTATCTATCTATCTCAGTCTGTTCATATCTATCTATCTATCTATCTATCTATCTATCTATCTATCTATCTATCTATCTATCTCAGTCTGTTCATATCTATCTATCTATCTCAGTCTGTTCATATCTATCTATCTATCTATCTATCTATCTATCTATCTATCTATCTCAGTCTGTTCATATCTATCTATCTATCTATCTATCTATCTCAGTCTGTTCATATCTATCTATCTATCTATCTATCTATCTATCTATCTATCTATCTATCTATCTATCTATCTATCTCAGTCTGTTCATATCTATCTATCTATCTATCTATCTATCTATCTATCTATCTCAGTCTGTTCATATCTATCTATCTATCTATCTATCTATCTATCTATCTATCTCAGTCTGTTCATATCTATCTATCTATCTATCTCAATCTGTTCATATCTATCTATCTATCTATCTCAATCTGTTCATATCTATCTATCTATCTATCTCAGTCTGTTCATATCTATCTATCTATCTATCTATCTATCTATCTATCTATCTATCTATCTATCTATCTATCTCAGTCTGTTCATATCTATCTATCTATCTATCTATCTATCTATCTATCTATCTATCTATCTATCTATCTCAGTCTGTTCATATCTATCTATCTATCTATCTCAATCTGTTCATATCTATCTATCTATCTATCTCAGTCTGTTCATATCTATCTATCTATCTATCTATCTATCTATCTATCTATCTATCTATCTATCTCAGTCTGTTCATATCTATCTATCTATCTATCTCAGTCTGTTCATATCTATCTATCTATCTATCTATCTATCTATCTATCTCAGTCTGTTCATATCTATCTATCTATCTATCTATCTATCTATCTATCTATCTATCTATCTATCTCAGTCTGTTCATATCTATCTATCTATCTATCTATCTATCTATCTATCTATCTCAGTCTGTTCATATCTATCTATCTATCTATCTATCTATCTATCTATCTATCTATCTATCTCAGTCTGTTCATATCTATCTATCTATCTATCTATCTATCTATCTCAGTCTGTTCATATCTATCTATCTATCTATCTATCTATCTATCTATCTATCTATCTATCTATCTATCTATCTCAGTCTGTTCATATCTATCTATCTATCTATCTATCTATCTATCTATCTATCTATCTATCTTGAGTATCAATAAACAAGTTTTCCTTTATTGTAATCAAACTGTATATTCTAGAAGAAAAATAAACGACCGTTATAGATCCTTAATTAACAATCACATTCGAAGTGACCTCGGAATTATGTTTGTCATTATTTATTCTAAAAATTAAAACGGCCCAAGAATACGAACAGAAATGTTTTCGATATCAGCCAATTAAGGTTGCAAGTTATAAATCGAGTTCAAGCAGTTCACTATGGTAATATGTCATTATTTAATATAAATGAAGATACACACACACACACATACGTATATATATATATATATATATATATATATATATATATATATATATATATGTGCGACAAAGTAGAAAAAGTTTACTTGTGGCGCGTTTCGTTGTTCAATAATTTATTCCGATGAAACGCAAATTTTTTTCCACTTTGTCGTACTTTTTACCCAATATTGTGCTTGATATAGAAAAAATATATCGTTAGCTTATATATATATATATATATATATATATATATATATATATATATATATATAATTTTAGGATATTATACCGAACAAAATGTCAGAATCGCTACACAATTGCTAAACAATAGCAGTCAATTATTGGCGAGTGAAGGATTCCATTCAGTCGCCAGTAATTTACAATCGTCTGATGAGATGCATTGATACGCATCGAAACACGACTGCAATTATGTAGCGACTTTGACATGTTTTCGGTGTAGCATCCTAAAATAAAGAGTATTGCTCTACTTTGTATTGAGCCCTCTTTTAAATAAAATGTTACGAACGTTCGAATTGTACTCTGTTCGTTCTCATCTTACCTGGATATATATATATATATATATATATATATATATATATATATATATATATATATATATATATATATTCTGCGAAGAGAAGAGAAATGCCGTCAAACCTAAGATGCGCTTTAAGGACTGCATCAAGAAATGCAACATTCCTTCTGAGCATCTGATCGCAATAATTGGAATGAGGCTGCTAGTAGTGGAAGGTGTCACTTTGAAGATGAGAAAAGGAGGCACACAATGCTTAAAAAAGATGTGCGTAAATGCGTCCCCGTTGAACTTCCTGAAGACACACGTAGGCAGCTGGATTTGACGTGTATAGATTTTGTTTTTATCGACGGATGGTCTAAGGAGCCACTTGAGAGCGCATCAACGGATGGTGGCAATTGACTATAAAACCGTAGACGCCCAGCAACTGAAATGTAATATTTGTGGTAAGGTAGGCGGATCCACAAGCGGTTTCATGCGACACTTTCAACCAGATACACAATAATTACCAGCAGGACAAATTTACTATGTGACGAATTATTAATCACCATATTTCTGTCGTAAACCACGATAGACATGTAAGACTTATATTACAGAAAATGAAAAACCGCCAATCTCGTTGTTGCTAATCAAAATAACCGTATCAAATCTAAACTAACGATGACTAATATAGTGTATCAATGTTACTGCCCAGTACAAGACTGTTTCTTGTCATAAATCAATTAGCGATATCGGTCATATCAGCACCTCCTTGAGCAGACGCCTCCCGTGTCACTTATCTGACCAGAGTGCCATAAAAGGCACTAAGCCACCCACAGTATACAACAACCTACAAGAAAGATTCTGGTCGATAACACTAGCATCTTATATAGGTCCCGTTACCGAAAACATCTCGTTGTGAGAGAGGCCCTTTACATAAAACATCTAGCACCCAGTATAAATCTCCCCTTATTTATCAGTGGAAGTGGTGTGTTTGATTTTTAAATTAGAAAGACGCCAACTCGAATTCCAACCACGCTCAACTAGTGATGCTCAGAATAAACGCTATTACTATTTAAATACCATAAACTACATCTTAAACAGACAAACGTAAAAAGAGATTAATAACACTTAACACCCCCAAAACCATTGAAAATGACTAAAGAAGTGGCAATGTGTGTGTGTGTGTGAGAGAGAGAGAGAGAGAGAGAGAGAGAGAGAGAGAGAGAGAGAGAGAGAGAGAGAGAGAGAGAGAGTAATTTTTCCAAGCTTTTTTTCCTAATTGAATAACTCAGAATTTTTAACTGTCTCTATCTGGTTTTAAGTATAATTGTTTTTTTTTGTGTTTCAGTTTTTCTTAAGACTTCCTCATCGGATAAAGTATACTCAGCATTTTTCGAAAGAACCACATTTCTGTTGTCTCTTCTTCATCTGTGAGGAGATTGTCCAGCATTCACTGCCATGTAGAAGGACTGATATTAAATAACAGTTGAGAACTCTTATCTTTGTTTCTAACGAACTTTTCCTATTTTTTATTACTTGGTTTAGTTTTTGGAAGGCATCTTTTGCTATACCAATGCGCGTTATACCTATTCATCAAAAAGCATCGACCTTTTCATGTAAGGTTAACTTCCTTCATTTCCGCTTTGTTTAATGTCAACAACAGCTATGAAGTCTAAATAAGTCTGTTATTTCTTCAGAGTATTCTGCGAATGTTGTTTTTAATGCCTGCCATATCATCCATTGGTTCTTAAATTTCCTTTTGCTGTTAATGTCACTGTGCAGATTTCATAGTGATCCGAATCGTTAATCAGGATGAAAAATCATTCTATTTTCCTAAAACAGGTCCTGGACCTGCCGTCATTTTTTTTTACAAGATCACATGTATTCTAATCTGTTTTTTTATTGCGTGTCTTCACTGTATGAGTAAGCGTGTTGGTATGCATTTTTATTTCTGATATGGGGTCCTGAAAATGTTAGCAGAGTCCATTAGAAAGACGTGGGAGAATCGAAAGCAAAAGTTTACTTACGTCAAGTGTGTTGGTGATTTCCCAATCATGGCGCTGTATTTATGCTAAAATACGTTTGATTTATTTAGAATAAAAAATTGATCTATTTAGAAATATATCTCATTTATGTAGAAATAGGTTTTGTTAATGTAGAAATAGGTCTGGCTTATATAGAAATAGCTTTGGCTTGTGTAGAAATAGGCTTGGTTTATGTAGAAATAGGCCTGGTTTATGTGGAAATAGGTCTGACTTGTGTAGAAACAGGCCTGGTTTATGTAGAAATAGGCCTGGTTTATATACAAGGTAACCAAAAAAGTTCTGTCCGTTTTTTGATTAGCCATTGAATGAAGTCGAAATATATACGAAATGCGTATAGCAAATGTTTTCAAATTCGGACAGCCGGAAGTACGAACATCAGACGTTATAAAAAAACACGCGCACCGTGCCCGGCCATCAGTTATAAGCCAGACAGCTGTGAGAAGGATGGAAGTGTCTAGAGATCTCGTTCAGGACTGTTTGCTTTGCGACTTTAAAGTGGACTTATCAGCAGCTGCATCAAGTCGCCGCATATGTCAAGCGTTTGGGGATAGTGCTGTGGATGAACGTACTGCAAGGCGTTGGTTTCGAAAATTCAAGTCGGGAGATTTGTCTCTCCATGATGAGCCTCGCAGTGGACGACCACAGGTCTTGAATGACGGAGTCCTGAATGCGGCCATTGAAGAGGACAGTAGTCTAACGTGTGGTGAACTTGCAAGTCAGTTCAACGTTTCCGATGAAACAGTTAAACTTCACCTGCACCGCCTAGGTAACACGTATAAACTGAGCAAGTGGGTTCCGCAAACGCTGTTGGAGGTCCACAAGGGACAACGAGTGGCAGCTTGCGTATCGCTGCTTTCTCGCCACCGTACCGCATCCTTATTCAATCGAGTGCTTACCAGTGATAAAAAGTGGGTTCTGTACGAAACTTCCAAGTGTTCCAGACATTGGTTGTCTCCTCAGGATGCTGTCCCTCACACCGCAAGACCGCCTATGCACCCACGCAAGATTATGCTTTGTGTCTGGTGGACAGGTCGTCAAGTGGTTCATTATGAACTGCTACCAATGGGCCAAACGGTCACTGGAGACCAATACTCGCAGCAATTGAAACGTGTGCAACAGGCATTGCGCCAGAAGGAGCCAGCACTGGTGAATCGCAAAGGTGTGCTTTTCCTCCATGACAACGCCAGGCCGCATGTCGCGCGAGTGGTCAGGGATACCATACAGCAACTTGGGTGGGAGACTTTGTGCCATCCACCTTATTCACCTGACCTTGCGCCATCCGATCACCACCTCTTCCACTCCCTGGATAATCATCTTCGTGGGAAATCCTTCAGAAATGAAGCAGACTTGCGCAAAGCCCTCACGGATTTCTTTGCGTCAAAATCCTGCAAGGGCATTGAACAGCTGGAGACACGTTGTCAGAAGGTGCTGGATGCCGATGGCGATTACTTCGAAGACTAAATATAAGTTACGCATACTGTGAAGCGTTTTTTTTCCTTTAAAAACGGTTACCTCGTATTAATAGGTCTGGCTTGTGTATAAATAGGCCTGTTTCATGTAGAAATAGGTCTGGCTTGTGTAGAAATAGGCCTATTTCAGATAGAAATACGTTTGGCTTGTGTAGAAATAGGCCTGGTTTATGTAGAAATACGTCTTGCTTGTGTAGAAATTGGTGTGTTTTATGTAGAAATACGTCTGCCTTGTGAAGAAATAGGCCTGTTTTATGTAGAAATAGGTCCGGCTTGTGTAGAAATTGGTTTGTTTTATGTAGAAATACATCTGCCTTGTGGAGAAATAGGCCTGATTCATGTAGAAATAGGTCTGGCTTGTGTAGAAATAGGCCTGGTTTATGTAGAACTACGTCGGGCTTGTGTAGAAATAGGCCTGGTTTATGTAGAAGTACGTCTGGCTTATGTAGAAATTGGTCTGTTTTATGTAAAAATAGGTCTGGCTTGTGTAGAAATAGGACTGGTTTATGTTGAAATAGGTCTCGCTTGTTTAGAAATAGGCCTGGTTTATGTAGAACTACGTCTGGCTTATGTAGAAATATGCCCGGTTTATGTAGAAATACGTCTGGCTTGTATAGAAATAGGCCTGGTTTATGTAGAAATACAACTGACTTGTGTAGAAATTGGTCTGTTGTATGTAGAAATAGGTCTGGCTTGTGTAGAAATAGGCCTGGTTGATGTAGAACTACTTCTAGCTTGTGTAGAAATGGGCATGGTTTATGTAGAAATAGGTCCGGCTTGTGTAGAAATAGGCCTGCTTTATGTAGAAATAAGTCTGGTTTGTCTAGAAGTAGGCCTGGTTTGTGTAGAACTATGTCTGGCTTGTGTAGAAATAGGACTGGTTTATGTCGAAATAGGTCTGACTTGTGTAGAAATTGGTCTGTTTTATGTAGAAGTAGGTCTGGCTTGTGTAGAAATAGGCCTGCTTTATGTAGAAGTAAGTCTTGCTTGTGTAGAAATAGGCCTGGTTTATGGTACCAAAAGTTAATCTCCTGTGATGTAGATTGTCCCGTATATGAATGAATAAAAATACGCCAAGTCTTTCTCGAGTGGACAGCGGACATCTTACGACAAGTTCCTTGTCTTTTAATGATTCGATTATTCAAATGTATCTCCGAGCTTGGAGAGTGATGGAAAGCTAAGGAGTTGTCACCTAGCAACTCACTTGGTGAACTATTCAAATGAATATTAATGCTTAGACAATTTGGGTGTTGGGGTGAGATTAGACATTCATGTTAATTCGATTGGAAGGAAACCATGTATTTTTTGTTCTTTTTTTAAATCGATGGTCTTCTTTTTCTGGACTCCTCTGGTGCTTCCTTTGGAACTCTCGAGATGTCTTTCCGAATATGTTTTTTTTTATGTGCGCTTCAATATTACCGATTTATATAAGCGGTTTGACGATCAGATAGATATATATGAACAGACTGAAATAGATAGATAGATAGATAGGTAGATAGATAGATAGATAGATAGGAACAAACTGAACTGGGTAGATAGATAGATAGATAGATAGGAACAAACTGAACTGGGTAGATAGATAGATAGGAACAAACTGAACTGGGTAGATAGATAGATAGGAACAAACTGAACTGGGTAGATAGATAGATAGATAGATAGGAACAAACTGAACTGGGTAGATAGATAGATAGATAGGTAGATAGATAGATAGATAGGAACAAACTGAACTAGATAGATAGATAGATAGGAACAAACTGAACTAGATAGATAGATAGATAGGAACAAATTGAGCTAGACCGACATAGATGGATAGATGGCGATAGAGAGGAAGAGACTGGTACAGATAGATATAAACGAACTAAAAGAGATAGGAAGTAAGTAACATAGATCGATATAGAGATAGATGTGTATATACCGATATATTTAGATAAATGGATTGATTCATAATATATTTTGGTAGTTCTTTGTTTAAATAACGGAGAAGGATCGAAGTTACGGCTTTATCCACTGTGCCATAGTTAGATCCAGTGACAGGATCCAAAGAGTGTGAGTTCAATACCCGGCTAAAGCAGTGGAGAACTTGCAGAGGTGAATTAACAGGCGATAACTGACAACTGACATCCATTAAACATGGCACGTGGAATTAGAACAGTCTACCCCAGTGAGCGAAATAAAGGGTTCAGTTCGACATTCCAACCTCCTGAGGAAAGCCGGAGCGTACAACGGCCGAAACGTTGTAATAAATATGGCGACAAAGATGAGGACAGTAGTCCGGATAATGTAAATAATGTAAACAGATATTTTCGTTTACAAGTAAATCTCTAGCTGACCAAAACTCTTTTCGAAGTTTAGAACTTTATCGAAACTGTACATTCTGGAATCTGTCAGAACAATATTCCTGTTGGTTCTTCTCGGACCGTTAAGCGACAAATACAACACAAGAACAAACATTAGTATTTGCTGTCGATAATAAAAAGAGTAAACCATTGTCAGTAGGATTATTTCTTCGCAATTGAGATTAACATTTGAAAGAGATTAAATAGTTACAGACGCCTCCAGTCAAATTTCTCCCAGTTCAAACAGGCGCAGAAGCAAGTGCTTGACGTATTTGTATTGTACAACTAGTAGAGCTACCCTGTAGTCGTAGGATGCTTACGGAATGTTTACAACTGTTTAGGCTTTAACAAAAATTACATAAACTATCGGCTAGCATGAAGATTTATTTTATGCGAAAATGGAAAGCATTTTTACTTATATTCCCGCACAAAATATGAAGAAGCATTTTACTTTTTCCTATTTTATTTTATTTTTTTGTACGGCCATCTTGATTATTTACATTTACGTTCGGTCTGTTGTCCTCATCTTTATTGCCATGTTCACGACGTTTCGGCCGTTGTACGCTCCGGCCTACTACAGGTGATTGGAATTTCGAACTGAACTCTTTATTTCATCCACCGGGGTAGAGTGTTCTAGTTCCACGTGCCATGCCTCTTCCGGATGTCCCAGTTATCTTCCTTTAACTCAACTCTCCAAGCTTTTATCCATTGAGGATACATGGTTCAGTGGATAAATGCGTTGGTTGGATCCAGTGACTTGACCCAAAGAGTTGTGAGTTCAATACCTGGCTACGACAGTGGCGAACAATGTAAATAATTACCATACGTCATCTCAGAAATATAGACAAACCATCTCGATTATCATGATTTTTGTGAGAATGAATTAGAAGTGTTTGTAACAATGTTTTATAAAAATGAGTTAAAATTACCCATTTTTAAAAATAATTTCACCTCAAGCAAGGCGATAAAGCTACTAAGATCCAAGAGGTTACTGAGTATGAAAGAATCTGAGAATAAAGCAGAGAAGATAATAAAATAACAGGAATTCAGGAGACAGAAGATGACGATTGAAAATGCATTTACATTTTTCAAGATCAAATTTGACTGGAAAGTAAGAAGCAGGAATAGAGTCCCACCAGCGAGAAGTGCGAGAGAATAAACTGTTAGCATAGAACTTTCGGTTACATCTAGAAATTTCAACTGCATGATGAGGCATTGCGGCCAAATCTAATACTGCGTTTAAATTCGTAAAGTCAGGACACAAAAGAGGAATAAGTGCATCAGAACAATTATGAAAATATTTATAGAAAAGGCACAGGGCAGCTACAATACGGAGGTGGGAAAGTGACTGAAGGCGAGATGCCAGGTCAAGACCGATAATAATTGTTATGGGATCTTACCTATAACGACAGAATGAACTCTTCCTGACACTATGAATACTGCGCCTCTTAAGAGGGACGAGATGGAATCGAGTCGAGCCAATAGTAGTTCACTCCAAACCAGACTGACAGTCATACTAACACCTTTCACATCTTGTATTATTATTCTGTGTAATATATCTTTGTTATTTCTACTCTTGTGTTCGTGTTGTTCTTCCTTGGTCCTAACCTTGGACCATAACAATAATACAAATTCTTCTATGGAATTTATCAAGAAACGCTAAATACATAGTAGAAGCACTAGATCAGATGCGGCATCGAATTTGTGTCACATATTGTAGGGGAAACCCCACCATTTGAGCCGTTGTGCTTTGCCACTCGGCCATTCTATTTTCCATTTTTAAGAAAAACACACCCTCGCCACTCAGATAATTTTTCTCTAGACTCAAAATTTGCTCAGTTTCGTACCCGAAACTCAAACAAAATAATTTATAAAGCATTGCTGTATTTATTTTAATCCGACATTTTAATTGTTTCAAACGTTATTATAGTGAAATTTCAAATACGAAGTGTGTATTATAATAATGTTTGAAGTATATATATATATATATATATATATATATATATATATATATATATATATATATATTAAAGATTATATAAAGACCACAGTCAACAAAGCTAACGTTTCTGGTGTAGATACAACAGAGCATATGCCTGATTAATGCAAATATATTATCCAAATATTTGAAAACAATATTTTTCACCTTTATTAAAACAAGTAATATATATATATATATATATATATATATATATATATATATATATATATATATATATATATATATATATATATATATATGTATATATATATGTATATATATATATATATATATATATATATATATTCCATTATTAAGGAATGAGTCCATTAAAAGAAGAGAAATCAAGAAGATAGAAAATAAAGATTGACACTGTATTTAAATCTTTGAAGACCAAAGTTGACTGGAAAGCAAGAGGTCGGAAGAGAAATTCCACAATCGAAAAATTCGAGAAAAGAAACTGTCATCATAGAACTTACGGTGACATCTACTAACTTCAGATATAAAATGATGAGACCTCGCTGCCAATCTAGTACTGCGCTCAAATTCATAAAGTTTAGGTCCCATAGAGGACAGTTCATCAGAACAATTACCATGAACGTATTTATAGAAAAGACACAGGGAAAATACATTACGTCGGTGGGAAGGTGATTGAAGTCGAGATGCCAGATCAGGATCAATAACATTGCAGATTATTCTTTGGATTTTATCAAGAATCTCTAAATATATAGCAAGAATTCCTGCATGTAGTAGAGGGACCTGATAAAACCAAACTCAAAAATAATTTCATCGGTCACATTACTACATGCCTATCCAGACTATACCTATACCTACCCGACCATAGCTCCATTCGGACTCATTTAAACGCACACAAAAACCTGTCATCCGAAACATCCTAGTAGAAAATAAAATCATAATAACCTCATCCACATGTAAAAAAAGGATTAAAAATAATGGAAGCCCTAACAATAAAAAAGAGAAACCAACACTCGATAACATTATGAACACGGCCACAATGTGCTGACCGTGTTTGGAAAACGAAACATTCCTATAATTCTAGATAAATACATAACACAACCCATACATTCAGTTAAAAGTAAAAATAAAATCATCCTTGATAATGGCTAAAAGTATGGCCGAAAACGCACGAAAAATGGAGAACTTTTGGACAGTTTTTACACACATTGTGTCCAGAAAAGAAAACACTTGCACGGACACAAGAAAATAAAGTAAAAAGCAGTACCTTGTCAGTTTTCTTTAACGAAACACACACGCACATACACACTTATATATATATATATATATATATATATATATATATATATTGTAAAGGAGAGAGATAGAGATAGAGAAAGAGAGATTTGACAGAGGGTGGGGGGTAAAAGAGATTAAAAGAAAGAAAGAAAGACAACGAGAAAAGCAGAAGAAAAAGAGTGGCAAGCGAAAGAGAATGAGGGGTGAAAGCGAGAGCAAGGGATAGTGAAAGGACGAAAGCGAGGAAGAAAGAGAGATAGGATGAAGAAAAAAGGGAAAAACGAGAGAGGGTAAGATTGAAGAGAAAGCGAAAGAAAGATAAACAGAGAGAGAGGGGGAGAGAGGGAGAGAGAGAGAGAGGGGGAGAGAGGGAGAGAGAGAGGGGGAGAGAGGGAGAGAGAGAGAGAGAGGGGGAGAGAGAGAGTGCATATGCCAAATTGATCGATCAATGCATTCGTTTAGTATTTTAACTGTTTGCAAAAGGTTCCGGCGAAAAATGGTTATCAACCGTTGTGTATTCTTTATGTCGTATACGAAAAAGAACGCCAGGAACTTTTACACATCGACCGAATAAGTTTCAAGACATGTCTAGTCACAGTCGCAATCAGTTCATCGTTGATATATTAATTAGGTGCCCTCTTTGTTCATTATTGGTTTTAATGAGATATTTTTGTCGGTCGTTTCAGCGAACCAACAGACTCCTTAAAACGATTTCTAAAAATATGAATCGATTTATAATTTTAATTTGGCTTTCAATTTAGATGCGAAAGAGATAAAAACATGACAAGAGCGGAAATTTGCCACTAAGCAGTCTAAATTATTTTGATGAGCTCAGTAATTGAGGTCCCGAGAAAAAGTTAAAAATAAATCGATCAAATAATAACACCAAAATAAGAAGACAATGTCGCGAAAATATTTAAAAAAAACAAAACAAACAAAACTTATGCGAAATTATCAAACTTAAATTTGTCCTGAAAACTTCACAGAAATAATTTTATCGCTTTTTCATGATAAAAGCGAGGTATTTTTTAATCTAAAGATATTCCACCCGCCTCTCTCTCTCTCCCTCTCTCTCACACACACACACACACACACACACACACACACACACACACACACACACACACACACACACACATACACGCACACACACACACACACACACAGAGGAATGCAATTAGACACGCACAGACACATATAAACAGGACGATTCAAAGCCAAATGAAAGTAGGAAGATTGCAGAAATTTTCAAAATTAAATGTTTGCTTACCTTGAAAATCAACATTAGAAATAATAATTTTTATCTGAACTTGAACATTGACCTCTGACACTGGTGCAAAATACGCAAATGAATTACGTATGTTCTTTGTAGTTTTGTTGTATCCTTAAAGAAGTTACAAACAGAAAAGGTGGTACTCGAGTGAAGGAACAGCAACACGCGCGTGGATGAAAGAGAGGTTTATTGTAAAAGAGAATACACTGCTAAAAAGACAGGGAATCGGGTGGCAGGCTAGTAATTCCCGAAGCAAGGATTGTTGGAGTTTTTGGGTACCTTGGTGTACTAGTGAGTCAGCCAAAATGAGCTGACTCATTTTATAGTTCACCAATAGAAGAAGAGTTAACCAATCAGAAGGCTCAAAATATTCAAGGCGACGTGTATAAAGGCGGTCATGATTTTGCCGAATATGCACTGCCAGCCTTTGATATCGAAGACTGAAGAATTACGGAACAGCTGCTGGTGGTATTGGCGATATAGTCAGATTCAGTAGAGTGTCTGACTCGTGAGTGTTAATCTTTAACGTTGTTTCATTGAACAGATTACGTACTGCGCTGGATTCTATATTCATAGACTATGGTGAACATGGTCAACAAGGATATCTACCAACAGCACCACGTGGTCAGATGTGGCACAAGGCCGAATTTAATGTGGGGTATCCGAGCCCGTAGGCTCGGCCAAAAATTCCCCGTAGAAAACTAGGTTGGGTAGCTGTTTCCCGAGAAGAGACTCTGCCCTTCGACATAGTCTCGTCTGGGCATCTTCTCTGTCCGGAAGTAGAGAGTTTAACCAGCACAGATGGAGACGAATTTCCAACTAATTGCCGAAGCAAGGTTATTTACCTCACCTCCTCGCGTGGCAGGATGTGTTACAAGGCCGTTTTTTAATGCGGGGCAAAACCGAGTCCGTAGGCTCGGGCAAAAATTCCCCGTAGACCCCGTAAAAAACAGGGTCCGGTAGCTGTCTACCACCTCAGACCAGACTATGCCGTTCGGCATAGCCTCCTCTGGGTTCCTCTCTGTCCGAAGGCAGAGAGTTCGACTAGCACAGCCGGAGACGAATCTCCAACTAATTGCCGAAGCAAAGATATTTGCCAACCGCCCCACGCGGTCAGATGTAGTACAAGGCCGAATTTAACGTGGGGTATCCGAGCGCGTAGGCTCGGGCAAACATTCCCCGTAGACCCCGTAAGAAACGGGGTCAAGTTGCTTCGGCATAGCCTCGTCTGGGTTCCTCTCCGCCCGAAGGCAGAGAGTTCGACCAGTTTAGCTGGAGACGAATCTGTAACTAATTGCCGAAGCAAACCCCCAGGTATATCCTGTGCTCACTATATATAGTCAGTCCACATAGGCGATAGGGAGTGTGGGACATTCCGTTACAACAAGTTTTTATACTAATGTTCATCGAAAATGTAGAGGTGAGCGTAAGAAAGGGGGCTAGAAGTGAAGACTGTGGGGTTGGGAAAATAACGGTTGACCCTAGACATGAAGAGGTCAAGAATGTAGTGCTTAGGAAAGCATCCCATCGAGAGTTTGTACCCCAAAGAAGCTGTCCGAATGGAACTTCTTAATATAGAAATATAATGGGAATAGGGTTGATTTATCCTAGTATGTGTGGCATGGCGGGTCCCAGTTATAGGTGGGAGAGTAAGGAATGGAGCTTGTCAGAACACATACCATGGAAATAACGATAAAGCTGCGAGAGGCTCGAAAATCTTCTTCTGTGGGAAAAGGGGTTCTCGGGTGAAAAATAATTTCACCCCAAAAGTCCGCGTAGACGCTTTTGAACTATTCAGACAGGAGAGTAAGGAGTGGGAAGCTCCAGCCAAAATATGGCAGCAATACTCCCTTTTTAGTCTGATCCGGCTCTTGTAAACTATAACAGAGGAAGTCAGATACTTACTGGATCGGGACGATGAACCGACCATTTTTTAGTCTTGGATCAGATATATGAGTTCCACTTGAGGTTTGGGGAGAAACTGTTGTTCAAGGCAAGGGACATCCTTGAGAAAACTCGCATCCATCATGAGAGGTGAGCGTTTGAAGTCTGCGCGGGAGTGGTGGAATGTTACTAGTTCGGTTTTGAATCTATTGGATTTTACAAGCCAATCCTTCCCCCATTGGACCAGCAGAGCGAGGTCAGAGGTGAGGTCATTAACTGAGCAGAACTTTTACACTCACACACACACACACACACACACACACATAGATGGGTACAGACGAAGGCCAGATAAAATGGAGATAAGAAGAACACTCTCACTTTTTTCCATGCAGGTTGTACACCTGTAGAAGGTCAGAATCAGTTAAATGTTTAAAAATAGTCTCACACAACTCTTGGAATGGTAACAACAACTCCTCTTAAAATTATAGGATATAATGCAACTATCTCACCCACCAAACAGATAGGATCTTTAGATTTCACTATACTCATCTTTGTAAGGCACAAAGCCATATCAGGTGGGTAGATTGCATTGTGTCACTTTTTTAAGTGTGTGTAATTGTGTGGGGGGTGCTGTGATCCTTGACATGATATTCAGTTTTACTGGCTTTTGCCTGGAGTGGTCAGAGGAGAGATCACAAACTGAGCAGAACTTTTATACTCATACACGCACGCACACACACACACACATAGATGGGTACAGCTGAAGGCCAGATGAAATGGAAATAGGAAGATTGTGTTGCATCAATCTTCCAAGTGGGAATAGTCCATTTGCCTTAAAAGTCTGTATTTGAATTAATTTGGGTTCTCACTCTGACCACTTTTAATTAGGAGATAATTTGCAATTATCTCTTAAACGTGCCAAAATACTCAATTTTGTTTCTGATATGGTTCTGTGAAGATCTAGTATAGCAGCGAGTGTCAGATACTTTGTGTAAAAAATACAAGAAACAAATCATTTTTCAATATCTTTAGCAATCGATCGTATATATGAGTTCCACTTGAGGTTTGGGGAGAGTTTGAGTCTCAATAGTTGTTCAAGACAAGGAACATCCTTGAGAAAACATCCATTCAGCATGAGAGGTGAAAATTTGGGGTCTGCTCGGTGGTGGTGGAATATTACTAGTTTGGTTTTGGCCTTATTGAATTTTATAGGTTAGTCGTTTCCCCATTGAACCACCTGTTTGGGTCAGAGGATAAAAGAGTTACTAGGTTCTGAACTTTCAGAATTTTGGAGTTGCGACTTTAAACTGTTGTATCATCCGCATAGATACACTCACTAATGATCAGAATATGCTCTTAGGCAGATCATTAATATACAGTCGAAAGCGGGTAGGAGAGAACCCCGATGAATGCCGACATTGATATTAAGGACTTCCAACAACCTTCAGGGACCTACCTGTTTGTAAGGAGTTGGTAATTGAGAGATCCCTTCCAGAGATTCTATAGCCGGAGAGTTTATATAGCAACCCTCGATGCCACACCTAGTCAAAGGCCTGTGAGATATCTAAGGCGTGGTGAATTTATTATCTAGTGCTTCGCTGATTCTGTTGGTAATCACGGTGAAGACATCATCTGTGGATCTAGTGGATCGAAATTCATACTGGTTATCACTCAGGAGGTTGCTCCTGTTGAGATGTTTGACGAACGTCTTAGTGATTATAGTTTCGAATAGTTTGTTGATGACACTGAGCCTAATGGGTCGATATTGCGACAGGCATGAGCGCTCACCTGCATTCATAAAAACAGGAGATAAGCTGGCACGTTCCAGGGACTTGGAAAGCAGAAGTTGACTGGTTTTGTCAGAGCTGGAAATAATTCTGGGTTGATATTCTTAAGAACAATCATGGGGATTTTGTCCGGATCTGTGGCCATCTGGGAGTCAAGGCTTTTGATAAATCTGGAAACTTGCCGCGACACGATAGAGATATAACAGAGTTTGTTCTGAGGAGGGGGAAAGTCAGGTAAGGGGTGGTCCTTATCGTCTAACGTAGAGTTGTCATATGAGGATGTAATAACTTCAGGGCCATTTATGATATCTAGTACAGAGGCTTTGACTCTGTTGAGAAATTTATTCGAGAATCTTCAAAACTCACAGGAATCGAGTCTTTCGTTTCAACTCCGAGTCGTGCTATCGAAGTGGGATATATATGTATATATATATGTATGAAATTATTAGGAGAATTTGATAATTATATTTAAGTAATTCATCGAGTCTGAAACCTCAACAGAAACGGCCGTCCAGTACTTTCTGCATTCTGTTGAGGTTTCAGACTCGATGAATTGCTTAAATACAATTATCAAATTCTCCTAATAATTTCATATGTATATCATTGCTTGAACCGGCTTCTAATGCTCTTGAGTGAGCGGCTTCGTGATAGTAGTTGTGGCTCTAGGGGACACAGTCCTATGGTTAAAGAGAATCTCAGTAGAGTTCCACCACGGAATATGTGAGCGAGCGGCGCTATATTGAGTCTGATTTGCTACCTCTTCGTCACCGAGGCCCGTTGGAACAGTTGGTATGGTGTTTGCTTGACAACCTAACTGTTTCAATTATCGGTAGTGGATGCGCACTGCTGATGAGTCCCAAATATAGGACGAAACGGCCGTCTAGTGCTTTCTGCATTCTGTTAAGGTTTCAGACTCGATGAATTACTTAAATATATATATTATTAAAAACAACAGACATTTTGTATCGATTAATTTTATTGATCGACTTTACAAATTAGGAATAATCCTTCTTAAATAAAGAGTAAATTTCATCAGAAATTGTTCAAAGTTTATTCCGGATGAAATATGCTCTAAGCATTCGACTTTCTTAAGTCACCATCATGTTAGATAGATGATGACTTAAGTAAATCAAAATACAACATGAACATAAAAACATACTGTACACATGTTGCAATCATATATTCATAAATATATTTAAATATGAGCATAGTCACATATAGCTAAATGCATTTATTTATTAATTTTACAATTTTAATTTTAACTTTTACTTTATTCTTTTATTTTATTTTTCATATTTATACGTTATTTTAGTTTATTTTTTAATTATATATATATATATATATATATATATATATAATGATAAGCAACTAATGAATTTTCTAATTAAGGAAAAGGCAATGCAGGTTTAATCTATACCAAGAGTCACGTTTCTTTAATAAGACTTTCAACTATCTGGGCAAACGACATTAATTTCCCTGTTAACTGTAAATAGATGTGTCTATTCAAATACATGCATTCACTAAAATAACGTTTATAATGTACATATATTGTCATTGATATTTATCGAGTAAATGTGATCAATATCGCTGTATATATATATATATATATATATATATATATATATATATATATATGAAGAAATATAGTCTTAAAGTGTGCTATATTTATGGGATAAAGTGCTCAATATCAGAGATAGAGCGTGTGTAAATATAAAAGTGAACATAGAAGTCAACACTTAGAGGCGACAGTCTGTTTCATGCTAGATGTAATCGTCAGGCATGACGATTGCATCTAGCATGAAACAGACTGTCGCCTCTAAGTGTTGGCTTTTATGTTCACTTTTATATATATATATATATATATATATATATATATATATATATATATATATATATATATATATATATATATATTATAGAGTCAGCGTAACTAAAGAAAGATCGCACCGAACCGTGAAATTGACGTAGCCATGCAGTGTTGATTACTATGTCCTCTTTTTCCCTATCTTTATTTGTATCTTTCTCTATTTCTAGCTTTGTAGATATTTATGCAATTTTGCTATTTTGTTCACATACATCGTTATTCACCAAACTTGTTTCAGACAAGGTTATAGATGTGGGTCACCCCGTGATATTGAACTCATTGAAATACCAATGATCTCGCTGACCATGAGAATCGAACTCACTTAAGTAGTAATGATCTTACGAATCACTGCATTATTTTGAAGCACCAACAAATTCCTTTCATATTTGAAATCAGTGAAATAAAAATCGTCCTTCAAACCCGGCGCAAAGAAAATATTAAACGATAGAAATGTTTGCGCAAATATAATTTGAAAAATAATTAAGAATTCTTCAAAATGAAAGACATTAGCATAAACACGTCGTTAATCATACGAAAATATCTTTCCATCGAGGCTTAACTAACACTTCCTTTCCAATATCGAATCAAGGTCAAAGAGAAAGAAATTGTTAATTTCTTCAATAAATATCATAAAAAATGGCACTGATAAATGAGAACACACATCAACCTATCAACATAACATTGCACAAATTATGAAACCTTGGCAATGTTGACAATGGTGAAAACAGCTTTTAGCCATTATTGCTTGACCCTGTAAGTGGTTTGAAAGAGTGACGTACCAGCCACGAGAATTTTTCGCTTTGATATTTAACGATGGGGCAGAGCACAGGGAAATGTAGATTTATGCCTTTTGTCGTGTTGTAGCAATACGATTCCGCACACATCCTTAGGAGATAAATAGATGAATTCTTTTTCCTTTTAAGTTAATTTAATGACCAGGGCTTCTTAGGAATCTTGTCTCCAGCCCATCTTTGAGTCAATTTAATGACCAGGATTTTTCAGGAATCCTATCTCTAGCCGCCTTTGGATTGGCAAACACAAAATTTTGTTAGTGTTCTAAGATAATCATAAATGGTGAGACCTTTGGAAAACGGACCACACAAAAGCTGAATAGGTGGTCCCCTTTTCCGGAACACAAGTGGGTGGATAGGGGTGGTGGGTCCTCCAACCAGTATCCATATAATGAGTGGTGAGAGAAGCAGCAGTCAGTGAGGAAAGGACCAGCACTGAGTAAGTCAGCAGTCACCAAGACGGTCAGGCATTGAGTGTTAGGGTCGCTTTTTCGTGACCGGAAGTTAGTAAAAAAGCAGAAGTTTAATTTTTCGAAGCCGAAAGAAGACATTGCCGATTAAGTAAGAAATCGTGTTGTTTGCTATTTCCCAACCGGTGTCTTTATTGAATTCGATCACGGCTAGTGAGACACAACCTGTGAAACTAGCGAGCCGGATGTATACGCATACACAGCCGAGCTTGGATGTCATCACAGCTTGTGCAGTGACGTTCAGAAACGCATCGTCACAGTGTGTATATGTGCAAAATGAGCATAACGAACCTCTTTTACATTTCCATCCCGGATAATAACCCGATAAGTAGGAGACGCGGGATTCAGTTGGGAACAATTTTTGCAACCAAAGGGTTTATAGAACTATATAAAAACTCTAAAGTAACGGCCCTTAGGCACAGCACACGTCTTTAGTAATATTAAGCAATTGTTTTTAATCAGCTTCAGACTGGCCCCAACGATTTCAGACTCCCCGCAAATAATGCAAGCTGCATTACAAATGAAAAGCTCATAATATATGTATTTCTTTTGTCCGACAGTCAGTCATTTAAGTACCATACATGATACACACGTGGCCGATCATTTCGTTTCATCACTGGTTAGGGAGAAGATTTTTCTTGCAGTAGGTTGCCGTTTCTTTCTACGGTACCATTACTGGCTGTCAATGAATGCATACGGAACACACGCACGCACACACGCACACACAAACATATATATATATATATATATATGTATATATGTATATATAAATATATATACAGTCAATAAATAAAAATAAATTCAACAGAAATCTTTAATTTATTTATTGATTATTGCCACTCAAATTCTCGATTGAGCACTTTCTTGCAAAACTCCCTGCATCAAAATGTCTTAAATTCTACTCATTTTACATATTTTGATAGCCATTATATATATATGTATGTATATATATATATATATATATATATATATATATATATATATATATATATGTGTGTGTGTGTGTGTGTATGTGATAAAATGTAATTTTGAGGTATGCTATATTTATGGGTTAAAGTGTTCAATATCAGGGATAGAGCTTATGTAAATATAAAAGTGGACATAGAAGTCAACACTTAGAGGCGACAGTCTGTTTCATTCTTAAACGCAATCTTTAGGCCATGTGTACTTTTTTGCCTCTACTATTTATATATGTTGGTCAATGATACATTATAGGTAGCTAGGTCTATTGTATTATTATAACGGTTATTGGGTCGGCGATAACGGTTATGTTTCAAATTACTCGCAAGGCGATTGTGTACAAATAAGTGCAGATTCGAATGTAGTTTTGTGTCTATTTTATAGTGGTTTTTGTTAACTTATTTTACACATTATTTACTATTGATTACTTTATTATTTGTTGTTGATTTTTATTATTACGCTTCCTTGTGTTTATGTGTACATTCGTAGTTTTTTAAATTTGTTTATTGTTTACTTAATTTGTTTACTTATTTTTACGTATTCATTTTTATTTTATTTAATTTTGTAATTGTTTTTATAAAATTTATAACCCAATTACACCTTTATAACTTATCATGGACATAGAAAAATTTAACCTCGACTACACGCAAAAAAATACCCCTCCCACCACCATCATTATCCACCTACAAACTAAATTTAATAGAAAGCTTCCTGAAAAGAATTAGATGGAAATCACATTTCTTTTTAAACCAAGTACTTAGCATAAGCACAAACATAAGCATCGCTTTAAAACAAAACAAAAATGTGCCCCTGCGGCACAAGGAACTTGACAACCTGGAAAAAGATTTGACTAATTTAATAAAATCTCATGAAAAATTAGATCCTTTTCAGAAAACTATCTAAAAGGAGATACAACTAAAATAGACAATACATCTAACGTATTTATCACAGCGGATAAAACTAGAAATTTATACGAACTAAGCCCCCCCCCCCCCAAGCTCAACAAACTACTCAAGGACAGTATAACCAACAGGATACAGGAAAGCGCTAAAAAACTATAGAATACAATATTAATATGGAGGCTAAAATGTCGCCGAAACATTAAACCTAGACGACTGAATAAATTGCATCTCTAAATCACAAGCATTTATCCCACTAAAAGACCACAAACAAAATTTAAGAACAAACCCAACTTGGATACTTATAAACCCAACCAAAATTGAACGAGGTAAATTAAGCAGGATAATGTTAGAAAGAATTAAATCAGAACTAAGGAAAAAGTTTAGAAAAAATCAGTGGAAAAATACATAAACTATAGACTGCTTTCCCAACCTAAAAAGTAAACATAATTGCGAATTTATACAACTTGATATAAAAGAATTCTACCCTTTTATACAGAACCCATGCTTGATAAGGCCATCTGCTTAGATCAAGATCAAATAAAAATAAAGACAAGCAAATAAAAGTCATTAAACATTCCCGAAAATCACTATTATTCAACAACGAAGACGCGTGGATAAAGTTAGAAGGGACCTTTGACATTAAAATGAGAAGCTTTGACGGTGCAAGGACATGTGAACTCATAGGTATACATTTACTACACGAACTAAGTCAAATAATCGATAAAAATGATGTAGGCCTCTACAGAGACGACGGTCTCATAATCTTAAAAAAACAGTAACAGACAAAAAAAAAAAAAACAGACAAAACCAGAGAAAGCAATAATAAAACCTTTCAAAAATATGGGACTCGACATAGACATAAAAACTAACCTAAAAGAAATAAATTTCGTTGAGGTCTCCTTTAACCTAAGAAAAGGTATATATCAACCTATAATTGCCAATTTATCCAACAAGATATAAAAGATTTCTACCTTTCTATAACGAGCCATCTCTTTAGCTCAAGAACAAATATAAAATAAACACAAACCGAGTAAAAATCATTAAACACTCCCGAAAATCACTATTATTTGACAAAGAAGATGCGTGGATAAAGAAAGAACATTTGACATTACAACGGGAAGCTTTTATGGTGCAAGAAACTTTAAGCTTATAGATATACACATACTAAACGGACTAAGTAAAATAATCGGTAAAAAATGATATAGGCCTCTACAGGGATGACGGTTTCATTAATCTTAAGAAATCGTAACAGACAAAAACATTAAAACCAGAAAATAATTATAAAAGAACTTTAAAAGATATGGGATTCAGACATAGATATAAAAACTAACCTAAAAGAAGTAGATTTCCTAGATGTCATATTCAACCTAAGAAAATGTACATATCAACCATACAGAAAACCTAACAACAAACCACTTTATATACACACATCTTCCAACCACACGCCACCAATAAGCAAGCAGATCTCACAGTCAATTAACTGTAGGTTATCTGACAATTCTTCGAATGAAACCATATTCAATGAAGCCAAGAAACAACCTAAAATATAGTGGATTCCCAGCAAGACTCACATACACACAACAGAGCACAAAAAAGTCAATAGGAAGAGAAACATTATAAGGTTCAACCCACCGTACAAAAAAACAAACAAAAACAAACGTAAAAAACAAACGTAGGAAAATATCGATTAAATTCATACAGGAACATTTCCCTTTATCAAGCACTCGACACAAGATATTCAACAAGAACACAGTAAAAATCAGCTACAGTTGCACCGAGAACGACACAAATAATAAAAAAAGCCCAACAGGAATAATTATTAATATCTAAAAATATATTATGGCTTTAAATAACCTGCAAGGGGTTGATAAGCCGTAAAAAAACGAATCAATGAATCGCCTCATCAGACCACTAGTGGAACATATATACGATCAATCGTTGAAGATGATAGAAAATGGTTGGTTCGCATCCCCTCCCCAAGTAAGTATGTGACTCCTCCTGCTATGATCTATCTTTACAAGAGCCAGAACAGACTAAAAATGTACAACTGCCATATTTGGACTAGAGATAACCAGTCCTCACTTTCCAGTCTTGATAGAGTTTAAAAGTGCAATTTATGAGCTCATGTAAGAAAGATAAGGGCTAATTATAGACTCGGAGAGATTAAGATCAGGAAAGCATCCTATCGGGAGTCTTCCTCACAAAGTAGTCGTTCTTGGGAAAAGATGTGAAACTTCCTCCTTACTGATGGAATATAAATGGAATGGGGCTGATTCGTCGCAGTGTACGTGGCATGGCGGGTCTTAGAAGCAATGGTCAGATCTGGTGGAACTAAGGAATTTAACTCGCCATAACATGTCCATGGAAATAATGATGGGGGCAGGAAGAGGCTTGAGACGTTTTATCTGTGCGAAAGGGGTGGAAAATAATTCATCACCCATAAGTTCGTGTATGCGAACATGTGTATGAGCGCGCACGTGTGTTTGTGTGCGCGCACGTGTGTGTGTGTGCGCGCACGTGTGTGTGTGTGTGCGCGCACGTGTGTGTGTGCGCACGTGTGTGTGCGCGCACGTGTGTGTGTGTGAATAAATAAACTAAACTTAAACTAAACTTAACATTAAACATACAATCACGGTATTAAAAATATATTATTGGGGAACTAATAATATGTCTTGATCGACGATATTGGGTGAGATAATGGAAGGAAGGTTGATTTTCCCTTTTATTTCCCCCATTATGGGCATTATTATATATTTTTCGTCAAAACACAGCTCCGTTTATGGTTAAAACAGCTAATGCGTGATCGGCACGGTTTTTGACAATGACCACAATAGTAGAATACTGTGGAGTCATCCACCGTGGGGCATTTGCGTCTTTGTCTAGCTTCTACGGCGCACTGGACTCTATTCTCTTCTTGGCTTTTTGCCTGCGCGAAAGCAGCAGCTCTCCATCCGACTCAATCCCGTGCAACCGCATCGCATTTCGCAGCATTGATGGAAAATTCCATCATGGACATTTTACACTAGTCCTTGAAGGGAAGGTTTGGTCGTCCACCGTTACGCGTGCCCTCATATTGCTTCTCATAGAGTATCTGTTTGAGAATACTAGAGTTACCCATGCGCGCATCGTGTCCAAGTCACCTGAGATGCTGAGTCCGCAGCATAGGGTATCGTGACTGAATTCCAGCTATTTTGATCACTCTTGTATGTGGGATCCTATCTTGCAATTTAATTTTAAAAATATTAAAAAAAAATCTCATATGAAAACAATTTAATCTCCTCTCCTGTCCAGTATACAAGGTCCGCGTCTCACTCCCATAAAGGAGTGTTGAGAGAGCATATATTTGGTAAATTAGGGTCATGGTTTTTAGCCCAAGTTAATCACTTTCCCATATTCTTTACATAAGTTCCTTGAATGCTGCTGTGGCCTTTCCTATATTATATCCATGATATATCAACACCTTATTTCAAGGACGGAACGGAATACATGAAAGAAAAGGAATGACAAACATGCTTTGTTCTCAGAGTGAGTTTTATGCCGCTCAGTCATAAACAAAATTATATATAAATTTACATATTTACTCATACGGAGAAATTATAACATGTATACAACAACAAGCAGAGTGAAAAGGACGAAAAGATAGGGTCTTAGGTATAATAATTCTCAACGGAAACTGGAGCTCCCAAAGATTCCTTTGTGTTTCTGGAGAAGCCATACTTAGGAGTCCAGATTCGAACGGAACGGATTTATATGATATGTCACTATCGAGGACATATTCTTATCAAACGGGAAATGACGAGTTATGGGTTTTACCCAACTTGAAAACTGTGGAGGTCTCCGGCTAAAAATGTAACTGTTCGGTTTGACTCCTGGAAACTGACTGAAGAACTGCCACTGTCATCATTCTATGAAGTGACCTGACTAAGCGGCCGTTACGTGATTCATCTCGACAAAAGAGAGATCACCGCCTTTTGTATTTATACAATATCTTATAAGTACTTTTACAGGTATTATTTGGTCGCTGAAGTTATAAATTCCTAAGCCTAGAAATACATTCCGTTTGACAGGTTTTGTCTAACGATTTTTTCAAATTGATTTGTAAGCAATCTTGTGCAGACACTTTTTGCTTGGCCTTAATTAAAGTAAGTGAATTATTAAGCAGTTACTTTAACGAATTCACGCTCTTATTCAAAGTAGAAATTTCTCTTTTCTGACGAGAAAATCGAGTTGTAATTGAATTTTCCGTTATTGCCAGTTTAGGTAATAATTTTCAACTAAAAGCAATACTATTGACATAATTTGGATCTTCGACATGTTTGGACCAGTGGAAAATGATGTTTTCCGAGTGTAGTAATCAGTGTCTTTCCGATTC
The DNA here is from genome assembly GCA_964036315.1 of Acanthosepion esculentum. Lineage (NCBI taxonomy): Eukaryota > Metazoa > Mollusca > Cephalopoda > Sepiida > Sepiidae > Acanthosepion > Acanthosepion esculentum. The sequence continues at coordinate 145,409,789 of OZ038477.1, read as the reverse complement.
ATTCATGTTTACGTTTCTCTGTTTGTAGCGAATTTTCTTTATTCCATCCTTCGTGTTTTCCTTCTTCACATTCAATGTCTCAAAAGAAAGCATATGTCTGCGTTTTAACGGACTTATTTCAGATATTATGTTTCTTTTAAGGTCCTCATTCATGCAGGTTTCCCCTCTTTTTTCCCTATTTGTTTGTTTGTTTATTTCTTATTCTTTCTTTGTAGATTATCCTCCCACTCTGTTTATAATGTTTTCTTTTCCCCCAACTTTCAGCCCATAAATTCTTCTTTTCTTGAAATCCAAATTTATTTTTTTTCATATTTTTATTGTTTGAATTTTTATTAATGTGATAATTTAAATTTGTTTGTTTCAACGCATTTATTTTTAATCTATTAAGATTTCTCTATTATTAATTTGTTTATTTCATTCAAAGAATCCTTTTTACTTTAAATATATTTTCTTTTTTCTTTCATTCCTTTATACTTTTTCTTTTCTTAAGCTTTTTTGTTTCTCATTTCTCCTTGATATTCTTCGTTCTATTTTTCTTTCCCTTTTCTTCTTGATTTTCTTATATCTTTCTCTTTTTCTTTTTTTCTCATTATTTATTTTCCATTCATTTCCTTCTGTCTCAATCTTTCTTTGCTGAATTCAAAGAAATCTGTTTTCCTTCATACTTTCTATATAACACCTTTTATTTCTTTTACGTTTCGAATAGAATCCCATTTACCTGTTTCTTCATTCCCTCCCTCCCCCTCCTTCCTTCCTTCCTTCCTTCCTTCCTTCCTTCCTTCCTTCCTTCCTTCCTTCCTCCCTTCCTCTCCCTTCCTTCCTTTCCTTCAACTTCTCCAATTTATGACCTGCTTTCTCTGTCACTTTGCATTAAAACCTTTCTTCTACCCGCTCCACTTCCTTCAACAAACAATCAAAGCTTCCTCAGCTACACTAGTGAACTGACACAGAACGGAAGTTGCTACTTGTCAGTGTCGACGTTCTGCGCAACCGTGATCAATTTCACGGTCACGTGATCCAACTGATGGAAGTTAGCCTTTCTCCTAAGTTCTACTACTCTTTGCATGACTGCACGCTTGCCCGACTGACATTCGTTTCGTTCTGACATAAGCACTTTACTCGACCAAAGCAACGACCTCCATTTTTGCTGAATGATAGCAAAATCAAAATATGGGACGCCTTTTCTCTTTGCTTTCGAATGGAATTCTTTGTTATTTTCTCTTATTTTCTCATGTTTAATTTTTTTCATATTTTTTCTTTGTATTTTCTTTTCACCTTTCGACTTTTCTTTCTTTCTTTCAAAAACATTCTTTTAATTTTAGGTATAATTTATTTGTTTATTTATTCTTTGCTTTCTCTGAAAAATCCTTTTTATTTTTTATATAATTTCTTTCTTTCTTTTATCCTCATTTTTCTTTCTTTCTTATTGTATTTCTTTCCTTTTATCTTCTTTTCCCGCCACTAATAACGGAAGACGACCATCTTCATCTTATACTAAGTGACACTGTTCTCTACGAGATATGCTCTTTGTCCGCCACAACGTAATGTACTTTTAGTCACGTGATTATGTCGACCACATCGAGCGATCTCTTGTTCTTCATTGTGGCTTTAAAAGTTAATTGTCGGATTTTTCCGTTTCTCCGCAGTCGATTTGAATAGTTTAGATGTGACGTCGATGCAATTATTTGCAGTGAAACGATCGCTTTAAAAAGTAAGCCGAAAAGGCATACTATTCATTCTTAAAGCATATAATGTTACCGAACCTTTGCTCGTGTATTGATTATGTCTCTTGTTTGGTCTATAAAACACTGAAAAGATGTTGAAACAATGGGATTGTAATTTTTAAAAAAGACGAAGAAAAAAAAGATAAAGAAAAAAGAAAACGAAGAAAGAGAAGAAAATGATAAGGAAAAGAAGAAATAAAGGAAAAAATAGAAGCAGGATAAAATGATAGGACATAAAGTTGGAGAACCGGTTTGTTCAATTAAAATGTAGAATTTAAAATGCGAATAGAAAAAAGGAAATTAACAAAATACCGAGTCAAATAAGAAAGACGAAAAGAAAAGACGTTATCGTAAATAATTAAATGAAGAAGAAAGTAAAGAAAATAGATGAAGAGAAAAAATTGGAAGAAGAAAAGGAAAACAAGAGGAAAGAACTCTAAAAGATAAAAGAGGAAGAGGAGGAAGAAAAAGAAAATAAATGGGCAAGTGTTGAGAACGTGAAAATAAAGGCATGTTGGAATTTATGAGAAGAAAGAAAAAGAAAAACAAAAGATGGGAAAGAAGAAGAGAAATGGAAAAGAAGTTGAGAAGAACGTGAAAAATGTCTTACATAACATAAGAGGAGGGAAAAAGAAAAAGTCTAACTGCAGGACTTGTACCTGTACAAATGGTATGCTAAAACAAATAGTAAAATAGTAAATTGGAATATTTGTTAGATTAAAAGTACTTGAACGTTCTCGAAGAATATGTTGTATATTGTGATGGTTTGGTTTGGTTTGTTTTATGGCATATCAACCTCAATGGGTTATTTAATGCCGAAAAGATTTTTATTGCTGCTAATATTTTTTCCTTCAAAAATGTATTGCTGGTACACTATTTACAATTGGAATGTCGAACTGAACCTTTTATTTCGCTCGCTTGGATAGGCTGTTCTAGTTCACATGCCATGTTTGATGGATGTCAGTTATCAGTTATCTCCTGTTAATTCCCTTCTCCAAGTTCTTCACTGCCTTAACCGAGTACTGAATTCACACTCTTTGGGGCCTGTCACTGGATCTAACCAACGCCTTTATCCACTGTACCATGTGTCCCTAAGGGTTCAGTTCGACATTCCAACCACCTGAAGAAGGCTGGAGCGTATAACGGCGGAAACGTTGTAATAAATATGGCGACAAAGATGAGGACAATATTCCGAATAATGTAAATAGTGTACATAATACCTCATCTCAGAAATATAGACAGACTAGCAGCATGGCCCGGCGTTGCCCGTGCTTGATTCAAAAATCGTACGACTCATAGAGCAATCGCTATCACTTGACTTAAAATATTTTTGCCCTTCCTTGTCTTTAAAGTAGTGCCCTTTGCCGTGCTGATGTTGCTACATGCCTTACTTCTTGCCTATCTCACACTGCGAATTTTTTCTAAGCTCTATACTAAACATTAAATCTGTTACGAAAAAAGAACTAAACAAAATGAACACAAAACGATCAGCTTTAAAAAAGGACTCGTAACTGGAAAAACCGAATGAAAAAAGAATGTTAACAACAAATACTTTTTCACACCCAACCCAGTTCTGCGGAATCAGAATTAACGTTGAGTTTAAGCAAGCGAATGAGCCAATTGGAGTAAAGTGCCATCCAGATTTAATTTTTTCTCACATGTGACGAATGCAGCTATCGATTTTTTTGCATGCTAGTTAACATTCGTGTCAGTCAGCTGTTTGCTCTCACGCTGCCCAATAGAATCTTCCTGTCTATTCGTGGCAGCCAGGTATAGGATCTCACTCTGGCCAGTAGAAAATGGCCGCAAACTACATGAAAACTGCCGTAGAAGCATGAATGGGAGTTGGGAAATGCAAAGTCGGTCTTGGCCTTCCCGCTAACTTGGAGCATGTGCATGTAAATTTTGGTGCAAATCCGTCGAAAATTGCGGCCGTGCATTCGTTACACACACGTACATCCAGCCTTTTATAGAGATACTGAAGGGCCGAAATGTAATAAATATGGCGACAAAGATGAGGACAATAGTCCGAATAATGTAAATAGTGTACATAATACCTCATCTCAGAAATATAGACAGATACTGAACGGCTGAAACGTTGTAATAAATATGGCGACAAAGATCAGGATAGTAGTCCGAATAATGTAATTAATGTACATAATACCTCGTGTCAGAAATATAGACAGATACTGAAAGGCCGAAATGTTGTAATAAATATGGTGACAAAGATGAAGACAATAGTCCGAATAATGTAAATAGTGTACATAATACCTCATCTCAGAATTATAGACAGATACTGAACGGCTGAAACGCTGTAATAAATATTGCGACAAAGATCAGGATAATAGTCCGAATAATGTAAATAATGTACATAATACCTCATCTCAGAAATATAGACAGATACTGTATTGCTGGTAATATTTTGTTTTTTTCAAGAATGTATTGCCGGTAATAATATTTTCCTTCAAAAACTCATTGCTGTAATAATTCTTTTTACAAAAGTGTATTCCTGGTACTAAAAACCTATTTTTACACTTTCATAGTGTTTTGACCCAGTTTGGGGTTAACTATTTGTTGTGGAGTTATTTCCATAATAGAACTTGTAGTCGGACTAAATGCGTCCTAAATGGGGTAAACGTACAGAAACGTTAGGAACTTGTAAATAAGTGTTACGCAGAGTAATCGAGTTGTGGTCGCTGATAACTTACTCCTCCTCAACTACCTACTGACTCCTACTTATAATAGGTGGGAGAGTCTATTATCTAGACAAGGTGTCCTCCACTATAACACCCCCCTCCTAAAACTTTACTCCGTAGGAGTAAAAAGTTTTAAATTTTTTATTTTATTTTATTTTTTTACAGAAAAAAGGAGAAGAAAAAAAACAAAACAAAAAAAACTTCATTTTTTTAGCAACATCGTAGCGTATCTCCTACGTTTTGGATCCATTTTTAAATAGTCAGTTGCCTTTCTTTTTCTCTTGGATCGGCGTATCTCAGGCAACATCGTTGCTGGCGTTGGAAGATCAAACGTATCAAAAATCACCTTCATAGGTGTTTCTTCAGCTGTAGCGCTGTCAACCACGTCTGAAGAGCGTCGTCTGATCTGGTTAATGTGCCGTCTGTGAATTTTTCACCTTTCACGAAGTACATCATGTTGCCAATCCGCTTTTCTATTTTTCCACACTCCCAGAATGATTTATTCTGTTTATATACCTTAAAGTATACTTTTTCGCCAGGATTGTATTTCTTTACTTGAATAAATATTTCTCTACCTGGCTTTGTCTGTTTCGGTAATAATTTGTCGAAGACAGATCTTACTCGACGTGCAAACATCACCTCGGCTGGCGATTGTGAGGCTGGTGTTGCGTTATTTGGGGTAAGTCTGTATACCTGTAGAAACTTCTGTAGGGCTTCATCTGCAGGTATTTCCCTAGCTTTCTTTAAAGCTCTTTTAAGGGTGTCGACAAATTTTTCCGCTAACCCGTTAGATCTTGGGTGATATGGAGCTGTGGTAATATGTTCGACATTGTATTCCTTGCAGAAATCTTTAAATTGTTTCGACGTAAATTGACTTCCGTTGTCCGTCACAATTGTGTCTACTACACCAAATCTTGCGAACAATTCCAGCAGGAAGTCTTTCGTACTTTGCGTCGTCGGTTTTCTTATCCTTGGTATTTCAGGCCATTTTGAGAAACTATCCACTACTATGATGTAATGGTATCCATTCAGTGGACCTGCAAAATCCACATGCAACCTAGACCATGGTAGGTCTGTTTTTGGCCAGGGATTAAATTTTACTGGTGGTGCCTTTGCAGCCAGAGCACAACATTTACAATTTGCTACTGCATTCTCAATGTCCCTGTTCATATTCGGCCAATAAACAAAACTTCACATTAGGCTCTTCATCCTAGTGCTGCCTGGATGACCAGTATGAAAATCTTTTAATATTTGTTTTTGAAGTGTGTATGGAATCACCACACGTTCTCTATATAACAATACTGAATCGCAAAGCGAAAACACATTTGTTATGTACTGGTCCCTCTTGGCTATTTTTTCTTTTACTTTCAAAATATACTCGTCCCTGGTGGCTTCTTCTTTTATTTTTTCTAGAGTTACCGGAAGTTCCCGAACTGCATTACACACAGTAAATTTCAGTTCTTCTTCTGATTTTAGTGAAGCAATTACCGTGTCCTCTAATGGTTCGCTCCTTTTAGGAATTAACCTGGACAGACCATCAGCGTAGCCAAATTTATTGGATGGTATGTACTCCATGCTGAAGTTATAATTTAGCAATATTGTAGCCCACCTTTGTAGTCGGTTTGCTGTATGGTTCGGCAAACCCTTTTTCGATCCAAAAATCGAAATTAGAGGCTTATGATCAGTTTGTAGCTTAAAATGTCGACCGTGGAGAAAACGGTGAAATTTCGCTACTGCAAATATTATTCCTAACGCCTCTTTCTCTATCTGAGAGTAATTCTTCTCAGCCGGAAGTAGTGCTCTAGAAGCTTGAGCAATTGGTTTTACTTGACCATCTGCCATTTTGTGTAAAATGCACGCTCCTATTCCATACGCACTAGCATCGCAAGCTACTATGATTTCTAAATCCGGATTGTAGTGGGTTAGAAATAATTCCGAGGTTAATACTTCCTTTATCTTTTCAAATGCTTTCTGGCATTCATTAGTCCACTTCCAGGGTTTTCCTTTCTTCAGTAATTCATTTAATCGTTGCCGCAGATCATACATCTTAGGGATGTATATTTGGTAATAATTAGCTAGTCCCAAAAAACTTTGTAATGTTGTAATATCTTTCGGAGCCGGCATGTCTTTTATAGCCACTGCTCGCTCTGGGTCTGGCCTTCTACCATTCTTATCGATGATCTGCCCCAGATATTTTACTTTGTCCATGAAAAACTCGCATTTAGTTTCCTTGAGTTTAAATCCAAACTCCTGTATTCTGGAAACTACTGCATTTACATGTTTCACGTGTTCTGCAATACTTGTACTTCTCATGAGGATGTCGTCTAGATACGCTACTGCGAAATCCAAACCACCCAACATCGAATCCATTACTTGTTGGAAAATGGCGGGGGCGACCTTAATCCCAAAAGGTAGTCTGTTAAATTTATACAGACCCAATGTGTGTTAATACACAAAAGTTTAGACGTTTCTTCCTCTACCGGTATTTGCAGATATGCATCGCTGAGGTGTAAAAATACAGTACCTCCATTAAGCTTTGCAAATATTTCTTCTGCTGTTGGTAGAGGATAGTTATAGTCTTTGAGTGCCGCGTTTAACCTCGTTGAAAAATCTGCACACACACGAATGTCTTTAGACTTTTTCGTCACGTATACCGTCGGAGCTGCCCAATCACTGTAGTCAACTTTTTTGAGTACACTGGATTTCTCTAATCTGTCCAATTCTTTATCAATCTGTTCTATTGAGGCAAACGGAACATTCCTTTTCTTTTTGAATACCGCCTGAGCATTTTCTTTTAAAAAGAATTTTGCCTCCATCTTGGTACACGTTCCCAAGCCTGGAGAAAAAACAGTAGGAAATGTTTCCGTAAGTTTCTCTATTAATTTTTCGGCTTCGGAGTTAAAATTTTCTACCTTGTAACAGAAAGAATTTATCGGTAGATCCCATAATTGAAACTCCGTTATCCAATTAGTACCTAGTAAATTCGTGGTATTTTCCATGACAAATAGTTTAACTTTTCGCGTTTTTTTATTTAACGTGACGTTTGTAACAATTTCTCCAATAAATTGTATTTTTTCTCCCGTCACTGACTTCGCGATTTTCTTTGTCTTCATTAAAGTTGGTTTCCCCAACGTATGCAAATTTATGATAGAGAGATCCGAACCAGTGTCAAGTTGCATTTTTATTTTTTTATTATTTATTTCGACGGTAACGAATTTTCTAGTTATTCCATCATTTATCTCGTTGGACTTTAATTTTCTTTTTTGTACCGTATTTTCCTTACATGCGAAAGGCCAGACTGTTCTATCTTTTTTGCGTCTTTTTTTACGCTAACATATCTTGTGCAGTCTTCTGCCAAATTCTGTACCGTAATACTTGGATTGCTTTCCAATTTTGCCAGTACTAATTTTCTTAACTCTGCGTCTTTTTCTGCTACCAGACCTTGAATAAACACTAAGCACTTAAAATTGTCTGCGCTTAACTCTGCTAGCTTGAATTCTTCACAATGCTTATTCACATTGGCTGCGTACGTTATATAGTCTTGTTCGTCATCTTTAATCAAATTTAAACATTTCCACCTCTTGTGGAACAAAGATGTCTTTTGACTAAATAACTCGCTTAATATATTTACTGCCTCGGTAAATGTCAATTCGTTAGTTCTTTTCGGTAAAATGTAATTTACCAATTTGTTATGCTCAGCAGTTCCTAATTTACTTAAAAGAAGCCTAACCTTCTTTCCTTCAGACCAGAAATGGCAGTCCTCGTTATATACGTCCGTATATTTTTTTAAATATTCTTGAAAAGTTACCTCTTCATCTGGACTGTACGTAAATATTTCAATAGAATTCCATATTGTATTCTCTGGAAAGGAATCATTTTGTAGACTTTTCTCTTTCCTGTTCCTGTTTTGAAACTCCTCATGCATCTGTTCCATTTTCTGTTGGAATTGCATCTGTCTATTGAAAGTTTCCTCCTGTAACTGCTTCTGAAATGTATTCTGTTGTTCCAATATTTTAGCTTGTTGTTCCAACTGGAATTTTAAAAAATCCTGGAGTAGACTTTTTCATTCCTCCATTTTTTTTTTCAAACTGTAAATCCGAGATTTTGTCACCCACGTTATTTGTGGCGAACAAAATTTTGCTTCCTATGAGTGCGAATTTCGTCGTCAAAACCACTGTGGCGGACGAACTTTTTATTCCTCCTCATGAGTGCAAATCTTCGCTGCCAAAAGTTGTATTGGCGAACGAATTTTTTTTCTGCCTCTGTATGAGTACGAATCTTCGTCGCCAAAAGTTGTTGTGGCCAACGATTTTTTTTTCTCCCCCGTATGCGATCAAATCTTCGTCGCCAAAAGTTGTTGTGGAGTTATTTCCACAATAGAACTTGTAGTCGGACTAAATGCGTCCTAAATGGGGTAAACGTACAGAAACGTTAGGAACTTGTAAATAAGTGTTACGCAGAGTAATCGAGTTGTGGTCGCTGATAACTTACTCCTCCTCGACTACCTACTGACTCCTACTTATAATAGGTGGGAGAGTCTATTATCTAGACAAGGTGTTTTCCACTATAACACTATTTGCCCATAACTGGGACCCCGGGCCAGGGTTGACCTGGGAACACCAGGAATTAAGAGGTGGTTCCACGCCCCTCAAAACTTCTGATCAAATACCTTGCTGTTGAATGTAATATGTTGTCTTGCTCAGGACGCGGATGTAGTTTATCGTCATACCCAGGACGGAAAAAGGAGAAGGGAAACGGAAAAGAAATTGAGAAGAACGTGAAAAAATGTTTGTTGTTATGTAAGAGGAGGGAAAAAGAAAAGAAAAGAAAACTGGAAAGGAAAAGGAAAAAGGAAAAGGAAAAGGAAAAAAGAAAAGGAAAAGGAAAAAGAAAAGGAAAAGGATAATAAAGAAAAGAAAGAAAAAAGGACAAAAAGATGAAAGAATAAAATAAGAAGAAAAATGAAGAAACAGCAGAAGGATAAGGAGAAAAGGACGAACAATTAAAATGGTGGCAGTAAGAGAAAAATGAGAGAGAGAGAAAGAGATAGAGAAAAAGCATTGGTGACAGAGAAAAAGAAGAAGAGAGAGAGAGAAAGCATTGGTGAGAGCGAAAAAGAAGAAGTTGAAACATAGAGAGAGAGAGAGAGAGAGAGAGAGAGAGACAGAGAGACAGAGAGAGACAGAGAGGAAGAAGAAAGGAAAAATGTAGAAAAGAAAATTTATGTTAGAAAAACGAATTCTATGTTTTTTCTTTTAGAGAATTGAAACTTTAAAAGAAAAATAAAGAGGGAAGGCAATCATGGGAGAGAAAAAGGAATAAAGGAGAAAGAGAGAGAGAGAGAGATAGATAAAAGGAAGATAGAAGAAGAAGAAGGGAGGTAGAAAGAAAAAGTACGTTTTTTGTGTTTTAAGAATCGAATTCTCTGACATGTCGTTGATGAGCGAATTGGGAAAGTGAAAAAAAAAGAGAGTGGAAGAGCATAGGAGACAGAGAGAAAGAAGAAGAAGAAGTAGAGAGAGAGAGAGAGAGAGAGGGGGAAGAAGAGATGTAGGAAGTAAGGAATGATGTAGGGAAGAAAATTAAAAAAAAATGTATTTTCTTATATAGAGATTTTCTAAGCCCGTCTTAGATGTGGCACAAGGTCGAAAGTATGGGGCACCCAGTGAGTATCGAACTCACTACTCAGTCGAAATTGATCTAGCAAGACAAGCTTTCTAACCATTACACCACGTTGAGGTGCCCAAGAATTCTCTGACATATCGTTGTTTCTTTTAAAGAATTAGAACCTTGAGAGAAGAATGTAGAGTGAAGGCATGAGAGACTGAGAAAAAGAATAAAAATGAGAAGTAGAAATTATTATTATTATTATTATTATTAGTAGTAGTAGTAGTAGAAGAAGAAGAAGAAGAAGAAGAAGAAGAAGAAGAAGAAGAAGAAGAGGATAAATTAATAAAGGAGGAATGAAAGGTAGAGACGGAAAGAAATAGTGAGTTGAAAACGATATCCGTCCTATTTTGCCGTTTGAATTTCATGTTTAATCAATTTAGTGTCGATAAGATTATTTTTCCAGGAGGCGTGTACAGTTTTAATATAAATACGTAGTTAGAAGAAAGTGAAGAGAGAAAAAAACTACCACATGTAGTTCTAGCGAGCAACAAAGAAGAATGTCTAAGCTAACTGCACTCCTATGATCTAGGAGACCCTCGCGATGACACAAAGGGTCATTCGTGACGTCTTTGAAGTAAGAAGAATTATTTGGAGACGCACATCTCCTTTCCAAGCATCCTGCCGTGTGCAGTGCCAGTGTCAGGGAAGTATTCAACTCCAAGAGAGAACTAGCATCGCAGTGTACTAATAATGTCAGGTTCAAGATTACTGGCAACAAAGCAAAGCAAGAAGTAAGTTGCTTTAATACCTTTCTTAAGACAACTAGCCTATATTGGCGTATACGCACCGAGAAGAAAATGGGACCAAAAATGTATCTCCTTGTTTCAGCCGATCGTAGAGTAGAACTGACAGAAAGTGAAATGTTGAAAAATATTCGAACTTTGCAAAAAGACTGCAAACAAATTTGAGACATGAAGGTGACAGTTCCATCTATCATTTTTGGAGCTCTTCGAATAGATCTGAAAGCCGTGGTAAGAGTCTGAGGGAATTGAAAACATTCAAAAGAATTAAAGCCATCCAGACGTCAGCATTATTAAATTCTTGCTTTGGAGTCAGCTTCTTTTAACTTGACATATTTTTCGGAACATTATCATTTTAGAAATGACAGATATATAAAAGTTTAAAGTTTTATTATGGCAATTTAAAAATTACAAGCGAAAATCCAAATCTCATCCGTATGTTCAGTTTCCAGTTTCAAATAAAATAGCGCTGGGAAGTTTTGCACACACCGTTAACTGATACGTTTTTGAAGGTGAGGGTGATGGAGCTAAGAGATAGGTGAAAGTTAATCAAATATATTTATGGAATAGTTTGATAGATTTGCAGGGATTAGAATGGGTATCGACATTTCTCCTGTTTTTAAAATGAAATCTAGTTTTCGTAGACAATGGTCGTGCAGTCGAAATGGTGAATTCTAAATGGCAAATTTCTTTGCGCTTTAACGTGTTCGGAATTATTACACAGTTGGCGTTCGAGTGCCGGTAAGGGTCAACGTTTTTAAAAATTTTGTATAGGCGACACATCACTCACCTTCTGTTTTTATAATATCGAACTATAATTTATGAAATAATATTGACAACAATATGATTGTTTACTGTTTCGATCGGCAAGTCATTTTTTTCTAAAAACGCTGTGTCCTTAAGGAGATTACAAACAGACAAAGGTGGTATTGGAGTGAAAGAAGAGCAACATACGCGCAAATGAAAGAAGAGAGGTTTATTGTAAAAGAAAATACACAACTGAAAGATAGGAATTCGGATGGCAGGCTAGTAATTCCCGAAGCAAGGTTATTTACCTTACCTCCCCGCGAGGCAGGATTTAGCACAAGGCCGTTTTTAATGCGGGGCAAAACCGTAGGCTCGGGCAAAAATTCCCCGTAGACCGCGTCTGGGTTCCTCTCTGCCCTAAGGCAAAGAGTTGGCACGGGCAAAAATTTCCCGTAGACCCCGTAAAAACGGCGTCGGGTAGCTCTCTACCACCCCAGGCGAGACTCTGCCCTCTGTTTCTCTCCGCCCGAAGGCAGAGAGTTCGACTAGCTTAGCTGGAGACGAATCTCCCACTGATTCCAGAAGGAAGATTATTTACCTCACCTCCCCGTGAAGCAGAATGTGGCACAAGGCCGTTTTTAATGTGGCGTTAAACCGAGCCCGTGGGCTCGGGTAAATATTTTCCCCGTAGACCTCTTTAAAAAATCGGGGTTGGGTAGCTGTCTACCACCCCAGACGAGACTCTGCCCTTCGGCAAAGCCTCGTCTGGGTTCCTCTCTACCCAAAGGCAGAGAGTTCGACTAGCTTAGCTGGAGACGAATCTCCAACTGATTCCCAAAGGAAATCCGTCAGGTATATCCTGTGTTCACTATATATAGCTACTGATATAGTCAGTCCACATAGGCGATAGGGTGTGTGAGATATTCCATTGCAACAAAAATGTTTTGCGAAATCTTTCGTTATGTGAATAAAAATCTAGCAGAACTGACTGAAATTTAGTCCTATTTTCAAGTCTGACAATAGGACTAAAAGCTTTCTGCTGTAACTGCGTAGGTTCCCAATAATGTTTTAACTCCCCCATTTTCATCTTTGTCTTCTTTTCCACTGTGGTATACCAGAAACGAAACCTTTTGTCAAGAAATATCGGGACAAATCACAAAAATAAACCTATTCATGTCCTTCATAAACGTATTATTACCCTGTTAAAGAACGAAATTAACTAATCACAACCTCATCGCGTTAATCCATTTACAGCAACTTAATCCCACCCCTGGTGAAACGTTGGGGTATAGGACTATTCTCCCATCACTTGTTAAAGGTAAAAGCCTTTAAAGGGACAGACACGGACGACTACTTCAAAACCTTTTCAGAAGGAATACCATCGATGCCCGGAGACTTTTCTCTGCTGAAAAGCTTCAGTACTTTCCAGATTTTCACCTCTGTTATTGGGGATCCTCACACTCAACTACTTCCGTAGCTACGAGGAGAGAAAAATCGGTTAAAATGGCGTCAAAGTAGAGATTATAGCAAGCTTTCTGGTGAAGAGCCCTTGGAAGTAAATTCGAAAAGCCACGCTTATGGCTTCGTTTCTAGTCACTTGTCATCTGTCCGTCAATGTGACGTTTGCCGTATGTCGATCAGCCTCGCTTCAAAGTTCTGCAAATTCAGCGGCCATGTTCGTTGCATAGGAAGGCATTCTTTTTAACTAGCTCCAACTACCACACCTTTATTTTTACAAGGTTCCATCCCACATTTACATTTCTACTAAACATAAGCGTAAGCTTTATACAAATAAAAACTTAACTGACCAATCATCGATCTGGCATCAAGTAACAAAAAACGTTTGCTTATTAATATATTGACATTTTGTTCGCGATACTATTTACTTATTTTGGAATTTTGACACAATATATATATATATATATATATATATATATATATATATATATATATATATAATTATTTCAAAAATATGATTCCTTCGCTACATAAGTGTTCTCATGTTTAAAAAACAGGAGCCAAAAACTTCAATATAATTGTTAAAATTAAATTGAATTTGTTGTGGATTCCGGGATGAAATCCGGTATCAAATAATAACAAACGCCAAGAATGAATATAGGAAATAAATCACCCAAGGTATATATATATACGACCGTCAGTGAATAGCCAGACAGTAGTAATAGAGGAGGGTAGCACAAGAGTCACAGTAACCAGCACTTCGACTCAGTAAGAAGTCATACAGCGATACGTCGATATCAAAGACTATATATATATTGCTACTAACCCGCATTCCTGGAACTACTAACCTGTATTACTAGTTTGTATTATTACGTTAATACATTTATTTCCTATATTCATTCTTGGCGTTTGTTATTATTTGATACCAGATTTCATCCCGGAATCCACAACAAATTCAATTTAATTTTAATAATTATATTGAAGTTTTTGGATCTTGTTTTCGAAACATGAGAACTCTTATGTAGAGAAGGAATCATATTTTTAAAAAATAATTATAATTTAGGCTCTACTTTTGTATTCAGCACTGTTTTTTAAAAATAAAAACAAAAATACTAAAGAACTTTGGATTATTTACCTAACGTTTTCTTTCCTATTTTTCTATATATTCGCGCAAGCGCGCGCGCACACACACACACACACACACACACACACACACACACACACACACACACATATATATATTGTTACGTATTCACAACATATAAAGGTATGGACCCCTGGTTAAGAAAAGAATAAGGTGGATTCGCTCTGATAGGGACACCCGAACAGTTACTGACGAAGAACAAACACAAGATTGACATTTGTAAATAAATTTTACATAACAAAATACAAAACATGAGAAAAGTATGGAGTGACAGACGTGCAATAAATGAAAGAACACTTAAGTGACATTGGATGTCAGTTCAAACGTTTGTATTTCAGGAATTGGAAGTTCGAATGTTTGTAATGACAGACAATTATTGCTGTTGAATGTTCACAAAAGGTTACTCGTTCTTTCTTCCGCAATGTGAAATATAGAATTCGAGGATAATGTTAGGGTTTCGTTTCCCCCTTGGTTAATTTAGCCTTTACCGATGAAATAGTTAACACATCTAAGATCACCAGGATGAAATTACCTTATTCTCTACACAACAAGCAAATGTAATAGGTTTGTGGGCTTTTATCTCTCGTCCCTCATTACGTTGCATGATGACAATCTATTTTTCTAGCAAACTGTTGTCGTCGGATGTCAAAGGGAAACTAAAATTACAATACCAAAATCCCAATTGGTGATGCATGTCGCGTGAGCGCAGGTGACTGATTCTTACTCACTTTCTTTGGAGGTCATTCTGTTTGTTGCCAAGCGAGCCCAAATTCATTTCTTGACATCTTTTCGCCGAAAAACGACTTTGTCCAGATAGGTAGTAAAACAAAGAAACAATAAAAAAGGTGCGGAGGAGAACAACACGCCTCTAATTTATTATACGTCTGATTTAACAGTTATCATTAAGAGACATGTCACAATATATATATATATATATATATATATATATATATATATATATATATATATGAAGGTCACGCCGAAGGTAATTTATTTCATTAGGTCAGCCCTCGCTGTTAGGAGGCGGATATTGAATATATGGCTTTTGAACATTTCAGACACTAACCCATATTTTTGGAATTGCTACGGCTGAGCGTCAGTCTGGCAAAATGATGTCTGATATGAAAGCGTGTCCAGAAGACAAGTGTGTTATTGAATTTCTCCATGTCCACATATTGCTACAAAGCCAAAACATCAACCTGAAAACTCGCGTCATGTTCTCGATAGCCTGAAGATTTCGATTAAACATAAAACAGACTGTCGCCACTCATAGTTAATCTCAGTGTCCACTTTTATGTTTATATCCACATGTTCCATCCCTGATATTGAGAACTTTACCCATAAATATAGCATACCTGATACTATATATTTTAATCATAATGTATATATATATATATATCTATATATATATATATATATATATATATATATATATATATATATATATATATATATATATATATATATTACATGAATCATTCATACAAAAAGCAGATAGTGAAGTTAATGATATAAATACCATATATATTTATATTAACTTCACTATCTGCTTTTTGTATGAATGATTCATGTAATGTAAATTGAATTGCACCACATACTTGATATATATATATATATATATATATATATATATATATATATATATTGTTTGATAATTAGTATAGATAATCCCGAAGAGGATATACATCCAAAGAAATCTCAATGTAAGAACAGATCAAATAATAATGATGAAAATGGATAATTTAGAAATCCATGGTAATATTTTATTTCACAAGATCAAATTGATCTCATCTCATCAGACCAAACAATTTCACTTGATCTTGTGAAATAAAATATTACTATTGATGTCTGAAGTATCCTTCTTCATCATTATATATATATATATATATATATATATATATATATATATATATATATATATATATATAGTCATCCACAAGCAGACTGTTTCGCTGTATCACGACTAATCAATATGGCTAGGCATGCGGTTGCTTTAAGCCGGGATCGAAACTCGACCGATTTGACACTTGCCTTAGGCCCTCAGCCAAGAAGAAAGGGAATTTTTAGCACACTATATACAAGATATATGCATTACCGGCTAGCATAGGGTTAGGTTCATAGCGAAGAGCTTATCATTAATCAACAGCAGCAGCCAACAAATTCCCTTACTTCCAAAAGATTTCAACCCACGAAAGGGAGCGGGTATATATGGATTTAACAAAATGACATATTTAAAACAAAGTATGTAAGATGGAATTTGTGAAAACCACTTGGATGTTTCAATAATTTTGTTTTGTTTTTAATGTTTTGCTCTGCACAAACGCCCTCAAAGCAAATGAAAAATAATTCAAGGAAAAATAAACTGTTTATGTAACTTAAAAGTAAACATCCTTGCACAAATTAATGAGATTTGTACATAGGAAATATGTTAAACTATGGATATTTTATATTGAAAAATAAAGTGAATGATAAGAAAAATAAGAAAGCACACATGTCCAAAGCAAATAAAAGATAGTTATATTTCAAATTTTATTTATAACGATATTATTTGTGTTAAAGAAAAATACAGAATTTAATTAAAATTTATAATTAAAATGCGTGACCTCTCTGAGTTCAAAAAAGAGCAAATTGTTGGAGCTCGCGTGGCAGGAGCCTCGATCACTAATGTTGCTGACCTGTTTGGTTTTTCAAGAGCTACCATACCAAGAACACTGATGCAATTCGGGAAACAGGGTAAGACCTCTAGCAACCGCAGAAATTCGGGCTGGACTTGCAAACTTACTGACAGGGACTGACGTGCATTGAAATGCAACGTGGCAAAAAATCATGCGGCCAAAATGACTGCTGAATTGAATAACCATCTGAATAGTTCAGTTTCTACTGAAACTATTCACCATGAACTCTATAAGGCTGTATATCATGGAAGAGCCGCGGTGAGGAAACCTCTTCTCTCCACTCGCAACATTCAAAACAGGTTGAAGTGATCACAATGCCTGGTCTGCAGACCAAAGAAAGGAAGTCATATTCTCAGGCGAGTCTAGTTTTTCTCTTTTCCCAACTTCTGGGCGAGTTTATGTGTGGAGACAGCCCAAAGAATCTTACAAACCTGACTGCCTTCTTCCAACAGTGAAGCATGGAGGTGGATCAGTGATAGTTTGGGCCGCCATATCATGGAAATGTCTCAGTCTAATACTTGCCTTGCATGGTAGAATCAACAGCAAAAATTACCTGAACATTTTGGGAGATCATGTTCATCCAATGGCCCAAACGTTATTCCCTGATAGTGACTACATCTTCCAAGAAGATAATGCTCCAATACATATCGTTTGAGTGGTTAATAATTGGTATGAAGAGCATGAAAGTGAGCTAGAACACATGGAGTGGCGTCCTTAATCTCCAGATATCAATATTATTGAACATTTGTGGTGCATTTTGGAGCAACCAGTTAGGAGCCGCTATCCCCCACCGTCGTGTCGTAAAGAGCTGGAGAAGGTTTTAATGGAAGAAGGATTGAAAATTCTTCTGGATGAAGTCAGGAAGCTGTATGATTCCATTCCTAGACGTATTAAAGCTGTCTGTGAGGCTAAAGGAGGACCAACTCCATATTAAATAAATTATCTTTGAATTTAACAAGTGTTCCAATTATTTTGTCCAACCTATCTATCTATCTATCTATCTATCTATCTATCTATCTATCTATCTATCTGTCTATCTATCTATCTGTCTATCTATCTATCTATCTATCTATCTATCTATCTATCTATCTATTTCATTCTGTTCATATCTATCTATGTATGTATGTATGTATCTATCTATCTATCTATCTATCTACTTTTGTTCATATTTATCTATCTGTAATTATTATTTCGTGTGCTATGCTCGTTCAGGACGTGGGTGATCATGACTTTTCCCAAATTCCTCACCCTTGCAGTTCTAAGCATCATTTCAACTTTACCGTCTATCTTTATTTCTGCTCGCCACTCCCCTCTTGCCCGACCCACACAATCACGCTCGGCAGGTTGCGCGGTTTGTTCCCAGTAAATATTGCGGATTGCCTGTGTCTGTAATGGAAGTTTGGTTTGCATGTAGACCTATGGGCGAAAGGTTTCCTTATTTATTCATTGCTTTTATTCACCTGGGAAAGTTTCGCGCTGTTGTTGGTCGTGTTTATTTGAACGCTTAATCACAACATAATGTGTCCTTGTGCATCTTTATCTCTGTAACCATCTGTGTGTCTTATTTACATGAAATATTCAAAGCAGAGAGCGCCACATCTGATCTAGAGCCTTTTCTCTCTCGAATTCACTCGTCTACATAACCTCGCTATCCCTGCCCGAATGTATAGTGTCTTCTCTATCTATCTATCTATCTATCTATCTATCTATCTATCTATCTATCTCAGTCTCTTCGTATCTATCTATCTATCTATCTATCTATCTATCTATCTATCTATCTATCTATCTATCTATCTATGTCTCTTCGTATCTATCTATCTATCTATCTATCTATCTATCTATCTATCTCAGTCTCTTTATGTATGTATGTATGTATGTATCTATCTATCTATCTCAGTCTGTTCACATCTATCTATCTATCTATCTATCTATCTATCTATCTATATATATATATATATATATATATATATAAATATAAAAGTGAACATAGAAGTCAACACTTAGAGGCGACAGTCTGTTCCATGCTAGATGCAATCGTCAGGCCACCTATATATCTTCATATATATATATATATATATATATATATATATATATATATATATATATATATATATATATATATGCCTTCATGATATATCACGATATATCTATATTTCAGTCTGTTCACATCTATCTATCTATCTCACCTGTTCATATCTATCTGTCTATGTTCAGATCTATCTATCTATCTATCTATCTATCTATCTATCTATCTATCTATCTATCTATCTATCTATCTATCTATCTATCTCATCCTATATATATAAATGACTGAGTGGTTAGACCGTTCGCTGTCTGCCCCCGAGACCCGCGTTTGAATCTCACCAGGCTCGATTTATCAGGAAGATGATCTAACTTGTACTTTTTCATCAATAATCCAAGATTCTTCCAACAAGAAAAAAACAAAACAAAAAAAACGTTTATTTGTTAGTGAGCTTTTGTCATTGTTAATCATTATGATATATCAAATCAGTCGAGTCAGTCTAAACGTATGCAGTCATGCGACATGGAAATCCAAACACACATTGAAATAACAAAAGATGTCCTCCAATGCTAAGCAGAGGATAAAGAAACAAAAAAAAATGTCGTTAAAAACACAGATACGAGTGTTGAACTGTTATGTGATATCAATCCTCATCTGTTGCAGTGAATACTTGACAATTTCGTCACAGATAAAGAGAAAACGGGAGGAAAGAGAAGTATAGTTCTACAGAAGGATGCTGAGAATTCCATGAACGGTACATATTAGCAACGAAGAAGTTTTAAGGAAAAAGTAAACAAAATGAACGCTTGCATTCAGAATCAGAAAGAGGAATTTGAAATTTCTTGGACGCATAATGAGAAAGGAGGGCTTGGAGAATTTGACACTCACAGGACATATCGAGGACAAAAGGAGCAAGTTGTGACTGCTGGGTAACTACCTAACCAGTTTGTGTCAATGGATGTTAGGACGGGTGGGTGGGAGATATGGCAGAAGGTACCATGGTTGTATTAATTCATTTTTATTTTTCAGAGTACTTTCGATATATTCAAATATCATCTTCAGGGTTATGATGGCTAGCACAAATAGTTGTATGTTTTCGAAGAAAATTTGTGTTTTTGTGGTTAACAATTTCATTCATGCCCAAAGTCCCAAGCGGTGATTTTTGAAATTTTTCCATCTTGTAAAGATTGGAATATAGGGGAGGTAACTTAGTTATGAATTGAATTCTTGTGTTAGGTTATAGTTTTCTTGTTTTAAAAAAAAACTGCATAGTTTTAACGTAGATATTTCTAAAGAACTATATACTATAAACATTTGTACTATATTTATAATTAACTTTGTTAAGTGATGGTTTTAATTTTTTAATAAAAATGGCTTCCAGAAATTTAGTTTCTGCTTATTACGTCCATAAGTTGAATCAGACAAGATTAAATGAAAACCTTCTGCTAAAATATACGGAATATATATATATATATATATATATATATATATATATATATATATATATATATATATATATATATATATATATATTCAAACAGGTTTGGTTCAATAATTTAGACATAACATGTCGCTTTATTTTGCTTGTGATCCTTCAAGTTCACGAATTAAATTCTTGGTAGCCTTAGAAACTTCATTAAGAAAATTACCAAAATTTTCTTTCAAATAATTTTTATTTTCCCAAGTACTTTCGATCTCATCTGAGACCATCTTCAGAGGATCAAATTGCCTTTCAATGTGTATACATATTTCTGTAAATTCAAAACATTTCATCTGTTTGTTTTACTGCGTTATGCAGCGTTCTAGATTTCAGTTTCAAAATTCATCTGTTTTTTCCACAGTATAAGGGAGGTAACCTTTATATATATATATATATATATATATATATATATATATATATATATATATATATATATATATATATATATATATGTATGTGCAGATCTGCAGAAAAATAGGAAAAACACGTTAGGTAAATAATCCGGAGTTCCTTAGTATTTTTGCTTTTATTTTTAAAAAGACAGTGTTCCATACAGAAGTAGTGCTTATATTATAATATTTTTAAAAAAATATGATTCCTTCGCTACATAAGAGTTCTAATGTTTCAAAAGCGAGAGCCTAGATCCCTAATATAATTTTTGAAATTAAGTTGAATTAAGGTGTCTGGTCACGCTTCCTCGTCAAGCGAGAATTTGGGAATATCTTGTGGTTTGCGCGTGTTTATAAGTATGGTCTCTTGCAACATTAGTTACTATGGAAACGGCTAGGGTCGGCTATATTGGTTAGGTGGTCTAAGAGTTAAGAATTAATTTTTATCTACAGACCAGTCCCCTTCGAAAAGTTTATGTCAGGTTATATTGGGGTGCCTATTTTAAGTCTGATAGTACCGGTCGACGTCTAGTTGGTCAAAAAGGCATTTTATGGCCTTGCGGCAGGTCGTTAAGTATCAAGAGGATTCTGTTTCATTATTATCTGTCTATTAATCTGTTTATTTATTTGTTTATTCAAATGGCTATTTTTTTTTTTACAAACGTGTTGAAATGGATTAGAATTTTTTTTTTTGCGATTCCACAAAGGGGTTTTCTATTTAATGATTGGGCTGAGCTTTTAAGGATTTTATTAATATATATATATATATATATATATATATATATATATATATATATATATATATATATATATGTATGCTGCTACAAGCATTTAAGAACTTTGTTTCTAAGCTCAGTGTTGACTTTATTTATTTGGGGCTTTAATTCTCTTATATAATAGGTTTCTAGGATTTTTAGTTTTTGCTTATTATTATTTTTATGTAATATAGATGTATCTTTAACAAATATTTGTCTAAACTGTGAAAGTGGGAATGCGTGTTCCGTTAAATGCTGTGAGATCGAGCTATGCTAATCCAAATGGAACGTAATCCTTTTTGTTAGCATCGTCGTAGTAAAACCAACATACGTATTAACAGTTTTATCAGAAATACAATCTTCTAACATTTAAATTGATATGCAACGTTGTCTTTTGTAAGATGCTAGTTGACGGAGAAAAATTGTTTTGGACAACTAGGTTAGTAGTATTAAATTTAGCATAGTATATAATTATTTTTTTTTACTTGGATCAGTTTTTTCCACAGGATAATGTAAGGTATAATAAACATTAATGTTTATGAGTCTTTTTAAAATTCTTTCCTCCTGTTTATAGTTAGAATGCATTTGATTACAGTATAGTCATTTTATGTTTAGAGTTATTTGATGATGCATTGTATTTATTTTTATTTAAGTTTATATTGCTAATAGCTTGACTAATATCTATCTATCTATCTATCTATCTATCTATCTATCTATCTATCTATCTATCTATCTCATTCTGTTCATATCTATCTCAGTCTGTTCATATCTATCTCAGTCTGTTCATATCTATCTATCTATCTATCTATCTATCTATCTATCTATCTATCTATCTATCTATCTATCTATCTATCTAACCAAGTCTTTACATATCTATCAATTTGAGTTTATTCATTATCTATCTATCTATCTATCTATCTATCTATCTATCTATCTATCTATCTATCTATCTATCTATCTGTGTGTTTAGGCAGCAATCCTTCTTTCATGCATGTTTCATTGAATATGACAGACAAGGTGCTTTGATTTAGTTTTTTTATACAATTTCTCGTGTGATCTCATAATGTTTTCTTTTTGGAAGATAATTTATATTAAAACAGTTCAATCGTTCTTTCTTTCCGAGTGTTTTCGGCTATACATTTAGCCATTTTCAAAAAGCGCTTTTCAAGATAATTGCTTTTAAAATGATATCAATTTTCTTTGGACACCTGTATTTGATCAACAGTCGTAGTATTCAGAATGTGATGGAAATATACTTGAAAATATTTATAAAAGCCAAAGCAATCATTTGTTTGTGCCTCTCATATTAATGGGAGTTTTTTAAATTTTCGCCCTTTTTCTGGAATCGAACAATCTTACCCAGAAACAGGTTACATCTTATTTCACAATACAGCGATTTTTGTTAAAACTGAAATCATTTTTTCATCTTTTTATGAAAAATACCTGCATACTTTATACACACACACACACACGCGCGCGCACATACACACACACACATATATGGAGAAAGTGAGAGAAATAGACAGTGTGGACATGGGAATCAACACTGTATAGTGACTGCTGATTTCATGCGTCAAGAGATATTCAAAGCAAGGCGCCAAACCGATAGTCATTATACATTGTTGATTCCTATGTCCGCCATAGTCTATATCTACAAAATCTTATATCTCCGATACTGAAGTCTCTTTTCTCATAAATATGTAAAATTTTAAATAATATATAAATACAATATATATACTTAAAAATAGACACACACACACACACACATACACACACATATACACACATATATAACTATAAAAGTGAACATTGACGTCAGCACTCAGAGGCGACATGCTGTTTCATGCTAGACACAATCGTCGGGCCGCGAGTGTTGGATTTTTTCTCGACGATTTATATATATGGGTCAGTGGTGCATTGTTGGTAATCAGTTCTGGCTGTTATTTTGGCGGGATTGGCTTGTTTATTTATGAATTTATTTCAGTTAATTTATTTTACTTGTTTTTATTTATTTTCATTTTTTATTGTATATATTTATTAATTATTTTCGGTTTTTGATGTTTTATTAACGTAGTAAAAACATTTGGCGGGTGGATTTGCTGAGGTCGCTTATTTAATAGTTTGTTTTGGTCTGGGAAGATAAAGCTATTTTTTCGTCTAATTTTTGGATTGATTGCTGAAGTCTATTCTGTTATTTTGGTAGGGGAGGAAGTTTTTAATTTGTTTATTATTTTATTTATTTATTTGGATTGATTATTTATACTTGTTTTTGCTTATTTATTGTATTTTTTATTTGTTCTAACAGTTATTTTAGAGGGAGCGGTTTGTTAAGTTTATTTATTTGAATTAATTTATATTATTTATTTTTTCTTATTTTTTATATTTTTATTTACTCTTTTCGATTTTTAAGTAATGTAGTAATTTTTTTACATACATATATATATATATATATATATATATATATATATATATATATATATATATATGAGAACCGACGCACTTCCGTATGTATGACCAAATGATGGAACTGAATATCTTTTTGCATTCCTTTCTAGATCGACTAAGACTTTATCAGTATTCTCTCTTATATACGCGCGCACACACATGCATATATATATATATATATATATATATATATATATATATATATATATATATGTATAAAACAGATCATTTGCTTGAAACATATAAATGTCTTTAAATAAATTGTCAGACTTTGTCCAATTCAAATATATATGTATATATATATATATATATATATATAGATGGATAGATAGATAGATAGATAGATAGGTAGATAGCTAGATTGATATTCATTCGTATATCCATGTATAAATTTATATTATGTCCCTATACCTCCACAGATACGTAGCTACATACACATGCGCGCAAACACATTAATTTACCAAGCGTCGCTCCTTTCTTTTCGTTTTACGTTGAGTTTTCTTTTCTATCAGGACTTGCTTCGTTTTTCGGTAGTTTAGTTGTTGATTTCTGATTTTGTAACTTTTTATCGATGTTTTTAACTCTCCAGCGCCGATAGCAACGCTGCTGCGTCTTGACAATAAAAATCGTTAGCAGTTCAAAAAAAATAAATGAATGAATTATTCCCGAAATCAAAGGAAGGGAAAAACGAAAGATCATAATAATGCAAACAATCTTTATGCATGAATGAATGAATGGATATCTATCTATCTATCTATCTATCTATCTATCTATCTATCTATCTATCCTAACCTGTTCTTTATCTATCTATCTATCTATCTATCTATCTATCTATCTATCTATCTATCTATTCGAGTTACCCTTGTAGCACTGGGTTTTATTCAAAGAGAATACAATATGACAACCATACTTTTGATATTAACTAGCAGTGAGTTTCCCCCCTTTTAGAAGATTAGAAACAAGACCTGCCAGAAATTTGACAATAGAACCATAAGAAGTTATTTGCTTTGTTGCTTATGATTTTTATTTTTATTATCGAAATTTTGAATCCCCATTTTCAGTTCTATAAACTTTGATCAACAACGACACAATGTGGCTTACAGATTTATATTAAAAGCTTATGGAAGACTTTATAACAGAAAGAATAACGTCTTGGGTAAGACGATAAACTACATCCGATAGCAATAGTTAAAATAACCTTGAGTGAGTGACCATCCTTATCTCAATCTTGAGGATTGGCGCTACATAATCAAGAACAAAGGACTGTACCAAATAAGAGAAACTATAGCACTTGAGGTCTATCAACAAAAGCAAGAGCTAAAATGGATATGATATATCACCCGAAGGAAAAATAATGACATAATGAAGAAATTAAAGTTTCACACTACTTCTAATAAAAAGTTAGGAAGAGAACCTCTGTCAATAATAGATAGGGCAATAAAAGATACTGTATTTAAAATAAAGATTTCTTTTTCAACCGGGAAATGAACTGCCCTTATAACTACATTTTTTTCTTAGCACATGACAAGAGGTCTTGGGCCAATTCAAGAACTTGAGAAGTAGTCTTAGATCAATTCAAGTACTTGAGAAGGGGTCTTATCACTTCAATTCAAGCACATGAGAAGGGGTCTTATCAGATCAATTCAAACACTTGAGAAGGGGTCTTATCACTTCAATTCAAGCACATGAGAAGGCGTCTTATTAAATCAATTCAAGCACTTGAGAAGGCGTCTTACCAGATCAATTCAGACACTTGAGAAGGCGTCTTATCAAATCAATTCAAGTACATGAGAAGGCATATAACCAGATTAATTCAAACACTTGAGAAGGGGTCTTATCAAATCAATTAAAACACTTGAGAAGGGGTCTCATCAGATCAATTTAAGCACTTGAGAAGGGGTCTTACCAGATCAATTCATACACTTGAGATGGGGCCATATCAAATCAATTCAAACACTTCAGAAGGGGTCTTATCAGATCTATTTAAGCACTAGAGAAGGCACTTTATCAGTTCAATTCAAACACTTTAGAAGAGGTCTTATGAAATCAAATCAAGCACTTGAGAAGGCGTCTTACTAGATCAATTTAAACACTTGAGAAAGAGTCTTATTAGTTCAATTCAAGCACTTGAGAATGGATCTTATTAAATCAATTCAAGCACTTGAGGAGGCGTCTTATCAGATAAATTCAAACACTTGAGAAAGCGTCTTATCAGATCAATTCAAGCACTCGAGAAGGCGTCTTATTAAACCAATTCAAGCACTTGAGAAGGCGTCCTACCAGATCAATTCAAGCACTTGAGAAGGGGTGTCATCAGATCAATTTAAGTACTTGAGAAGGGGTTTTACAGAGATCAATTCATACACTTGAGATGGGGTCTTATCAAATCAATTCAAGCACTTGAGAAGGCGTCTTACCAGATCAATTCAAACACTTGAGAAGGGGTCATCAGATCAATTCAAGCACTTGAGATGGGGTCTTATCAAATCAATTCAAACACTTGAGAAGGGGTCTCATCAGATTAATTTAAGCACTTGAGAAGCGGCCTTACCTGATCAATTCATACACTTTAGATGGGGTCTTATCACTTCAATTAAAGCACTTGAGAAGCGGACTTATCAAATCAATTCAAGCACTCGAGAAATGGTCTTACCAGATCAATTCAAACACTTGATAAGGCGTCCTACAAGATCAATTCAAACATTCAGAAGGGGTCTTATCAGATATATTTAAGCATTAGAGAAGGCATCTTATCACTTCAATTCAAGCACTTGAGAATGTGTATTAGATCAATTCAAACACTTGAGAACGGGTCTTATCAGTTCAATTCAAGTACTTGAGAAGGCGTCTTATTAAATCAATTCAAGCACTTGAGAAGGCGTCTTAGATCAATTCAAGCACTTGTGAACGGGTGTTAGATCAATTCAAACACTTGAGAAGGGGTCTTATCAGATCAATTCAAACACTTGAGAAGGGGTCTTATCAAATCAATTCAAGCACTTGAGAAGGCGTCTTATTAAATCAATTCAGCCACTTGAGAAGCCGTCTTACCAGATCAATTCAATCACTTGAGAAGGGAACTTATCAGTTCAATTCAAGATTCCTCCCAATAGAAAAATTTATGGAGAATAGATAAGGAGATACAGAGAACTCAAACTTACACATGCTTTCGAAGACAATATCTCATCTTTAGGTAAGATGAAGTTGATGAAATAAAAATAATTTTTATGTCTTAAAAATCTCTATTCCCGTCAGTAGTACTGTGCATTTTGATGGGGCGACACACCTCCATGAGTGGTTCAGGTTGCTGGGTGCTTTTATCATGCCATCATCTCTACAATGGTTGTCAACCAAAGCTATTTAACCCATGCCTTTCCCAAAGGATATTTTCGTATAAGTGAATGTAACGAACTCGACTGGAATTCGAACTCGGCTTTCCGTTTTTTTATTCCGAGCCGCACATCCTTATTTGTTTACTGCAAATTTCATTAATTATAGTCTAGCTATTTTCTTTTTCGAGGGAGTTATTTGTTAGGAAGAGCTCGAGTGTTTTTTTCCTCGATGATTTTGTTATAGAAAAAAACAAGGGAAAAGCACTTAACAGCATTAATTATGAACACAGCCACAATGTAATGGCCGTATTTGGAAATTATGAATATTTCTACTTTCAGCAACTTGAATACCATCTACAATAGCACTTGCACACCATTTATTATAAGGGTGTAACAAAATATAGTCTTTGTAAATGGTCAACTGATTAGCTGAAAGCTATCGGAATCAACAGATTTGGTGTGGGGGGGGGGAATTTTTATATTCATTAATGCCAGAATAGAAAATAGTAAGGTGTATGGAAGAAAAATATAATAAAAAAAATAAA
Source organism: Acanthosepion esculentum (assembly GCA_964036315.1). NCBI lineage: Eukaryota > Metazoa > Mollusca > Cephalopoda > Sepiida > Sepiidae > Acanthosepion > Acanthosepion esculentum. The sequence goes on along the minus strand of OZ038477.1, from coordinate 145,381,966 downwards.
CAAAAGTCCCTTGTCAGGCTTGTTTAATGAAACATGTATTAAAGAGGGATTGTCGCCTAAATACGCAAGCACAGACGCATATATATATATATATATATATATATATATATATATAGTGTAACCCGGATATAAGAGAGTTGTCGGGACCGGAGAAGAAGTCTCTTATATCCAGGTTTCTCTTATATCCGAGTTTGGTCTATTATATATACATTAACACAGGCTCTAATTTGGGACCAGAGAAAATCTCTCTTATATCCGAATTTCTCTTATATCCGGGTTACACTGTATATATATATATATATATATATTGTTTAAAATTTGCTATATTTATAAGACAAGGGTGCGCAATATAGGAGACAAAGAATTCATAGATAAAGATAGTGTGCACATCAATAAACGCACCTCGCCATACACATACACACACACGCACACATTCTCTCTCTCTCTCTCTATATATATATATATTTCTATCTCTCTCTCTATATATATTTCTTTCTCTCTCTCTATATATTTATATGATGGAAATATAGTTTTATGGTATAATATATATATATTTAAACATATATTGCTAAATATAACAGACAAATATTTAAACGAAGATATTCCCTGTCATTTGTTTAAATGTCCGTATAACAACTCTGAAGATGGCACATGTGAGACGAAAGCAAGTAACAGTATAATAAAAAATATCCAAATGTTGGTCAATTTTTATTTTTATTTTCACCCGAAATTAAAGCAACCATACGAAGTTTAGAACAATTCATGATGAAACATAACAGACATTCATTGTCTGTTATGTTTAACAATATATGTTTAAATAATGATCTGCTGCCCCTATACACTATATATATATATATATATATATATATATATATATATATATATATATATATATATATATATATATATGCAGAAATATAGTCTTAAACTTTGCTTGGAGGAAAAAATAGCTATCATTACCTTCCCAGATCAAAATAAATTATTAAATAAAAGATCCGAGCTAATCTCAAAATGTAGACATGAAAACAAATTTTTACTACGTAACTTAAAATAGAAAAATAAATAAATATATAAACAAACAACAATAAAATAAGCAAAATAAACTACTCCAAACAAATCACAAAACCACACCTGTTAGAATATGCGAAATAAAAATCAAAACAAAAGAACGGACGAAAGTTATAACTGTTATACAAATAAAAATAATAAGCAAAACAATTTGACCCAAATAAATAAGCGAACAAGCGATTTCCGGTAAATGGCGGCCATTATAGACTACCAACAATAAGCTATATAAACAAATTTTTTTACTACGTTAACCAAAAACACCGATCAAAATAAAAGAATAAATAAATAAATATATAAGATAAAAAATAAAAATAAAAAAACAAACAAAAAAACAAGCAAAATAATTTGACATAAATAAATAAACAAATAAAGCGACTTCCGGTAAAAGTACCCGCCAAAATATACTACCCATAATGCACCACTGACCCTTATATAAACAGCCGAGAAAAATAACAGCACTAGTCGCCTGACGATTGCACTAGCATGAAACAGACTGTCGCCTCTAAGTGCTGACTTCCATGTCCACTTTTATATTTATATATATATATATATATATATATATATATATATATATATATATATATATATATATATATATGGATATACAATTGAATGAATTAAAATGCAGGTTAAACATTCGTGATCGGGGTGGGTGCTGAAATTAAAAGTTTAAAAATTAATATCAACAGAGAAAATAAAACAAAGTTTAATAAAGAAGGAAGAACTAAAAAGCATCAAAAATAAAAAATAATAAAAGGTCACAAGTCATTATAAGTTATTTGTGAATAACAGTTCAATTGTTTTTTTTCTAAGATTTAAAATAGCCATTTTTACAGACATAGCGAGGCTGAGTTATTTTCAGTGGTGCTATTGTAAATGACGGCGACTCTGAAAAAAATTTTGATTTCCAAGGCCGCAAACATACGACAATCAATCACTTTGGATGGGTGGTATTGGTACGGGGCGGGTGGTGGCGGCTGAGGGTTGAAAGGTCATTTACTTAGCAATCTGCATCATTTTTTGGCCTCTGTCAAAAGAATTCAAGTTTTTCCCAGTCACCAAAGAATAAAATAAACTAGAAAAACAAAACAAAAAAAGATAGAGCTCTACAAATATAAAAGTGGGCACTGAGGCCAAAACCGAGCGGCGACAGTCTGTTTCAGGCATGAACGCAATCTGACCTGAAGATTGCATTTAAACATAAACCAGACTGTCGTCGGTCTGTGTTGACATCAATGTTCACCCCCATATATATATATATATATATATATATATATATATATATATATATATATATATATATATATATGGTTGAGTTTGTTTTATTTTGTTTTACGGCATATCAACCTCAATGGGTTATTTAATGCCGACAAGATTTTTTTTATTGCTGGCAATATTTTGTTTTGTCAAAAATCTTTTTCTGGTAATATTTTCCCTTCAAAATTGTATTGCTGGTAATAATTTTTTCAAAAAAAGTATTGCTGGTAATAGTTAACTATTTTCCCATAGCTGGGACCCTAACAGGTGCTACCACTCCGGGTCAGAGTGGATCTGGGAACACCAGCAATTAAGAGGTGGTTCAACGCTCCTCAAAACCTCCTGATCTGAGGCCTTGCTGCTGTACGTAGTTTATCGTCTTACCCAGGACGCGGACGTAATTTAACATCTTACCCAGGACGATATATATATATATATATATATATATATATATATATATATATATATATATATATATATATGTATATATATATATATATATATATATATATATATATATATATGTATGTATGTATATATATATATATATATATATATATATATATATATATATATATATATATATATATATATGTAAAAGTGAACATTCAAGTCAACACTCAGAGGCGATAGACTCTTTCATGATAAACGCAGTCATTAGGCCACAAAAACAATTTTTTACTACGTTACTTAAAAATCGAAAACTGAAAAGAATAAATAAAAATATATAAAATAAATAAGGAAAAATAAGTAGTATAAATTAATCGAAATGAATAATTAAATAAATAGAATAATAAACAAATCAACAAATTACTCCCGCGAAAATAAACGTTAGAATAGACTACCCACAATGCACCACTGACCCGTAATATAAATAGTTGAGAAAAAACAACGCATGTGGCCTGATGATTGCGTTTACCAAGAAACAGTCTGTCGTCTCAGATAACGAGCACTTTATCCTTTAAATACAGCACACCTTAAAACTATATTTCTTCATATATATATATATATATATATATATGTATATATATATATATATATATATGTATATATATATATATATATATATGTATATATATATATATATATATATATATATATATATATGATGGACTCTCCCGTCGGTTTCAACGTATGAGGTTCCGACAACTGTGCTTATTCAACCCTGTAAGTCGCAAGTGACATTTCAGTCCTGCTAGTGATTTGCAAAGAAGTCTACAGATTGTGCAAGAGTGTGGATTGTTGGAGTGTGTGGCCGGTACAGCAGCAGATATTTTAGTCCTTTCCCTAGTGTGACGAAGCTTGGTGATGTTTGATGCTGCATTGTTCTTGATGCCATTGTAGCAAGTAGTCCTCCACTCATTGCGATCAATTGCTATGTCCTCAAACGTAGCATGGTCCATATTCGCAGCTGAGAGGTAACTTTTCAGTTTGTCCCTGTATCTAAGCAATGGTCGGCCCACGCTTCGATGACCACTGTCAAGTTGACTATACATGAGCATTTTTGGTATTCTGTTGTCTTGCATACGTAGCACATGACCAGCCCAGCGTAATTGTGACTTCCTGAGAAAGGAATCAATACCATCAATATTACACATGGTGAAAAGGTCAGCATTGGCCATCCTTTGGCTTGGGTTTATTCCACAAATTTCTCGAAGACAGCCCTTGTGAAATACATCCAACTGCTGAATTTGTCTTCTGTACAGTGTCCAGGACTCTGAACCATACAATAGTGTTGTAAGGACTACAGCCCTGTAGACTTGTATCTTGGTCTCAAGCCTAATGCCCCGGGGTTTCCAGAGTCAGTGACGAAGTTTCCCAAAGGCACTAGAGGCTTTTGCTATTCTATTGACTATCTCGTCATCCAGTGTTCCACTTGAGTTAACTTTGCTACCAAGATATTTAAAGTTCTTTACATACTTCAGATTTTGTCCGTCAACTTGAATTGGTATTTCGGGAAAAACATGAACGGGTGGGTTTTGCTTGACGCCTCTTATTTGCTTTGGTGCGGGGGCTGGCTGGTGAACAACTTCAGTTTTTGTAATGCTACTTGTTAAGCCGAATGGTTTGCAAGCTGCAGAGAATCTGTCCATCAGGCGCTGAGCTTCGTTAAAAGAAGTAGCCACAAGCGCAGCATCATCAGCAAACAGTAAGTCACGAATTACACTGGTTCGAGTTCGAGTTTTGGCCTTAAACCTCCGAAGGTTGAAAAGGCCACCACTTGTCCTAAATTGAATTTTGACCCTATCCTCGGTCTCAGCAAATGCATGTTTCAGCATTACGGAAAAGTAGAGGGCAAACAATACTGGGGCCATAACACATCCTTGCTTTGTGCCATTTGTGACGGCAAAGGAATCAGAGGTTTCACCATTTGAAACAACATTAGCTTTCATTCCCTCATGGAATGATATTATGACTTGCAACATGTTCTCGAGTATACCGAGATTTCTCAAAACCTTCCACAAAGCAACCCGGTTCACAGTGTCAAATGCCTTTGTGAGGTCTACAAACACCGTATACAACTCCTGATTCTTTTCACGAACTTTCTCAGCAACCTGTCCCAGGGAGAAAATCATGTCTATGGTGCCCCGACCTGCACGAAATCCACACTGCGACTCAGGGTAGATATCATTAACCACATGCTGCATGATTCGGTTCAAAATCAATCTGGCCAAGATCTTACCAGCTATAGAAAGAAGAGAGATGCCACGATGGTTATCACATGTCTTCTTATTTCCTTTGTTTTTGTACAAATGATGAATTAGTGCATCTTTAAAGTCTTGTGGGACCAGCCCCTGTCTCCAAATTTGGATAAATAATCCCAGCAATTTCTTCACAAGCTTTGTGCCACCATACTTAAAGATTTCTGGTGGGATTGCATCTTTACCTGGTGCTTTCCCAGACATAATTTGTTTAATAGCTGCTAAAACTTCCTGAAAGGTTGGTATATATATATATATATATATATATATATATATATATATATATATATATATATATATATATATATATATATATATATATATATATTAGAATTGGACATAGTCCGACAATTTATAGGATACAGGTTCGATTCCTGTCGGAGAGCGAAAATTTTCTATGAAAATTTCTCGGACATTCAGGCCGGTAAATGTTATTTAATACTGTTTATTATAAAACAGAGCATTTGCTTAAATACTTGTATCTATAAAAAGAATGTTAAACATAATATAAATGTCTTATATATATATATATATATATATATATATATATATATATATATATATATATATATATATATATATATGTCGTGAGACCGGAAATACGTGTAGCAAAATTATGGAAAATAAAGCATAATATAATTGTTGAGTCTTGACTCAATGTTGAATCTCGCCTATTGCATGGAATAATAATGCAACACAAAATGTACTTAGAACAAGAATGTATTATAACAAGAAAGTGTACACAATAAGTACATATAGTATTTCTGTATATTTCTGGGAAGACGTTCCTGGAGAATGTGTTGACTAGTCGCAGTCGATCAGAGTCTCTAGTTGGATCTCGTGATTCCTCCTCCTCGTCTTCCGGTACCAACCATTATTTATATAGTTGATAGTCACCTATGCAGATTAGGTGGATCCTACACAACAATAATTTAAAAAAAAATACACATTACAACCAAAAACGTTTGCGGTTTCTCTCTTCTTTTTAATATACACATTTTTCTCTCGTTAGAACTACTATAACCTCTTCCTTTTATATATATATATATATATATATATATATATATATTTTTTTTTTCAACTTTAATATTGTCATGTTTTACCGACCATTCAATATAATTAGCATCGTATATAGATGTTCCATCTTCTTTTTTTAACTTTACCTATTGGCCCTTTAAGAAACTTCCTTTATATAATTAAAAAAAAAATTTTTGTTCATGGTAATTTTATTTTTGTTCATGGTAATTTTAAGTTTATCCCCACAAATCTGAACTCTATACATATACATATACAATATTTTCGTCGCTGACATGTCTAGAGTGTCACTTTAACTTGACATGAATTAATAACCTACTTACCTCCACCCACTGACCTTATTTTTCATTTTTCTATTTTAGCTTAGATCTGACTTTTAGATGGTTAATCTAGACATACCCACAAGTATATTTTTTTAATTCTGACCGTACCCCCCCTTAACTGTCTAAAGAGATGACGATATGTATTCAAATTTCCCAAATAAATCATTTTCATCTACCATCACCTGAAGAAGGACATTATAATTCTGAAACATAAAATCTTTTGTGTATCTGTGTAAAATGTTTTTATTGCAATCTATTATAATAAAAATATTATATATATATATATGTGTGTGTGTGTGTGTGTGTGTGTGTGCGCGCGTGTGTGTGTGAGTGTGCGTGTGTTTGTATACCCAATTATAGACATAGATAGAAGAAAACCACTCCTCGTAATAAACAATAGTAGGCAATAAAACTCCCTCGAGAAGACCAGCTAGACTGTAATTAATAATATTGCCAACAAATACACTAAAAATAGTACAAGACAAAGGACATTTCCAGTTTTGTCTTGGAGAGTCCCTTGTCTACTTGGAGCGATCGATATCACCGACACACGTTCACAAGGTCAAAATAAATTTCGCCATTCAGCTGGTGGAATTCAGTATGTTCCTGGAGATAGCGAGAAAGAAGAATTTATTATTAAAAATAACATTTATTGATTTTATTTGAAAGTATTGATAACCGTCTCTTTCTGGTTGGGTTTTTGTTGTTTGTGAAGTGGAATGTTAAGTCCGAGATTGTGAGGGGTTTCAAAGGTAGGTAAAAAATTCATCAAGTAGACTTTACTCCAAAGACAGTGACAGTATTCTGTTTGTCTTTCTCGATGATCACTGCCCGTCAAAAAACTTGACAAGGCCAAGTCTGTCCAGGCATAATAGAGTTCAGAGGCCTGTCCAAGCATGATAGAGTTCAAAGCCTGTCCAGATGATGGATTTCAAAAGCCTGTCCAGCCATAATAGAGTTCAAATGACTGTCCAGACATGTTAGATTTGTAATGCCTGTCCAGACATGATAGAGTTCAAAAGCCTGTCCAGACATGATAGAGATCCAAAGCGTGTCCAGATATGATAGAGTTCAAAAGCCTGTCTAGACATGATAGATTTCAAAAGCCTGTCCGGACATGGCAGAGTTCAAAAGCCTCTCCAGGCATGATAGATTTCAAAAGCGTTGACGCGGTCTTGTAGGTGATTTATTTTCAACTTTATTGGTAAGAAGGAAATTTCACTCTCACAGCTTCTACCCTTTCTGGAACAAAGATCTTTCCCTGATCACTCCGATCTTAACCTCTTGAAGTATCGGGTCAACCTTTAAATATCTTACGTATCTTCAGAATATTCACTTCTTATCATCTCCCTTTTACACTCTTACAACACCTTAATTCAATAACCCTCATCCTTGAAGGCTTCCGGCCATATCACGTTGAAACAGCAGTTCCCATACGATCACCGAAGTTAAGTAACGTCAAACCTGGTCATTACCTAGATGGGTAACCGCTTGGGAATAACAGCTGCTGTAAGCTTGCATGTGCAGTTGATGTAATGGATAATGGCTCCGAATTGCTAATCGGAAAATTCCAAATCCACTTGGATTCATTTTATTCACTTACGCGCAAATACCCCTGGGAAAGATAGAAATCTACCTCTTCTCTCCCCATCTATGGGTTAATTAGTAAGACTTGTATCACTAAATCATTATTATCTAAAAAACAGTTCTTACAATCTAAAAAAATATTTTCTGGCTTTAAATAGCCAGAATAGGGTTGATAAACCGCGGAAAAGTAATGAATGAATGAATCTGTCAGTCTACCTTGAGTAACTGTTGGGTAAAAAAAAAAAAACAAAGAACGAAGCAAAAAAAACAAACAAACAAAAAATGCAATACAGGCAACACCACGCCGTCCCATTTATTTTTTTGTTCACAAGGTTGGTTGGTTGTTACTTGATTCTTCGCTACAGCAGGCGCACTGACAACGAATAAAAAGAAATAAACAGATAAAAAAAAAAAATGAAAAAAGAATGCGTAATTTTTTATTCCCCGCTCCAGATGCGATATACTCCCCCCGTTCCGAAATAGTTGTTCCAAAAAGAATGTTCATGTTGTTCCAAAATAATTGTTCCAGTAGATAAAAAAACACCAAAAAGAACAAAAAAATATCATTTATTCCCATACTCAACAGTAAATGAGTAATATTAGTGAATTGTCATATAAATAAGTGTGAAATATATCGAAACTGATATACATAAACAGTTAAATTAATAACAAAAATAACTGGGGAAGGTTTACTTTAACAAAAGCAGTTTTTGTTGCAACTCGTCAGAAATAGAAATGGATACTTCAAGTTTTCCTTCTCTTTCAAGCTTCTCTTTAGACATGTGCCGGAGTTTATAGTTGTTATCGCCGTCAACTAAAATAACTTGTTCCATTGCTAACTGCAAACTTAGAAAAGTATTGTTAAGCTTCGACTTCTGAAGTTTATTGAAGCTTTCTTCCACTGCTTCAATGAGCTGGTCAACATTATTTGGAGCTTGCTGGTGCTGAATTGATTGAATTGCATTAAAATAACCCAGATCAAGGACATTGAGATCAGGACGATTTGGAGGCTGGCAAACTAATTCAATTTGCAAACCCAGACGTTCTGCAGCTACGTTTAATTCATCTGCAACCTGTTTTATTGCACCACGCTTCAGGACACGATCTGTGGATCTTTCCAGCAGTGCTTGCAACACAACTCTACGTTCATTATTTGTCAATTCGTGCTTCTTGCAATTTCGTTTAGCATTTCTGCCAATTAGCTTCTCTTCTCCCATGATAATCTCTTGCCAGCGGGTGATCTGAAAAAAAAATACAATTTTAATGTGGTGAAAAAGTGATATAATTTGCGCTTCAAATTATTCTACCTGAATAAGCTAATATAAATACTTGAGGAACATCAATGCTAATCTGTTAATGTAAACGGCAAACAATTCGACTAATTATTAGTATATTCCACATGAGGTTTCCGGCTATGGAACAACTATTTCGGAACAGAGGGAGTAGCTATTTTACACACAGTGGCCACTGCAATGTCACCTATCATTCAGTTCAAATATTACATGTTCGAAAAAGGTGAAGAATGGACAGGCGGAAGACCCCAAAATCAAAACCAAAAGAATGTGTTCGCATGTCCAAACAAATAATTACTCATCTAAAAATTACAAAACGTATTTTATATACTGATTATATAACTGAAGAAGACTAGAACGAATCGGTTGAAACATTGAGGTCTCCACAAAAAGACAAGTTAAAAAGAGTGAGATCATTAGCACGAACAACTGTAGGAATTAATGACTTATCTCAAAATAACAAAACGTATCTTCCATACTTGTAAAACTGAGGAAGACTAGAACAGATCGGCCGAAACGTTGTGGTCCCCATAAAACCGAAAACCCAAAATAATGAGACTGCTAGATCTATCAACCCTTGTACTTAATAAATCATCTCAAAATTTCAAAAGGTTTTTTTCGATATTGATTGTGAACCTGATGAAGATTAGAACAGATCTGTCGAAACGTTGTACTCCTCCCCACCAAAAAAACAAACAAACAAAAAAAAAAAAAACACAACCAAAAAGAATGAGATCATTCGCACAAACAACTCTTGTAATTAATGACTTATCTCAAAATTACAAAAGTTATCTTCCATACTGATTGTAAAACTGATGAAGTCTAGAACAGATCGTTCGAAACGTTGTGATCCTCCAAGCCAAAAAAAAAAAAAAACACAAAAAAAAACAAAACAAAAAAAACAAATGAGATCACTAACGCGAACAACTTTTGCAATGCAGACAACTCTTTCAATAATTTTTCTCCAAATTACAGAATGGACATTTTACCAACTTAACATCAAGCAATATTTTCGCATTAGAGAAAGACCGTATCAAAGAATAATTTATATATAATTATAGATAATAACTTAAGTACTGTTATTATGTACCTTTGCTGATGTTGAATTGAGCGTATGTTTTTGTAGATGACTGACAAGATATCATGAACGTCTGATGGTTAAAATCAAGAGTCACATCGCGCTTTGTAAAAAAAAAAAGAAGATACAAAGTAAAACGAGGCTAAAAGTTAATTAAAACATATTCATTGCGATTGTGTTTACAACTGCCCTTTCCTTGTTCAAGCGCGGGTAACGAACAAGAACGCAATGAAACGGACGTAAACTAAACATTCCGAATTTTTGTTTCTTCACCGGCTATATTACCAAATACCCATGCTTGGCTCGTGCGCTGCTCTTCCGAGGCCGAAATCGTAGGTATTTTATTTTTAAATTTATTTATTTCGCTGTAAGCGTAAAAGAAGAAAATAATCAGTCATATAAAAACGTCCGCACTGACGAACAACAGGCGACCAAATGATTTTCTTTTCCCTCGACATCGAACACAAAATCTGTTTTAATTAATTTTGTCTGCCGGCTTTTCAGCATAAGGAATGGCGTCAAAATGCACATGTTAACTTTATTGAAGAACAATAAACGAATTTACACGCATGCGCACGCGTACATACAGAAACATCTGCAAGCATTTATATTTAAAACTAAAATACATTACCTTTAGGCATGACGTTAACATTTTATTGCAATGAAAATCGAGTTAGACTTAATTTATTCAACAGTGTTTTCGGACTAATATCTCCAGCTTTTTTTTTTGCTTATGTCACAATACTTTGGCCGATGCGTTCTCGGGCCTACCTCAAGTTGACGTTGTCCTTGTAAGTCCTTAGATATCGCTCACCCTTTGTTGATTTCTTCTGCATTTTCTAAACAAGAATACTTCTTTTTATTAAAGCTGCTTGAAGTGATTAGATTATGCTAATTTCCAAAGTGTAGCTTAAATGTGGCACCAGGCCGAAAGTATCGGGCACCCAGTGAGGATCGAACTCACTACTTAATCAGTTGTCATATCAGTTTGGCATTTTCAAATATCAAATCGAGCGTATATGTTGTCAGTGATTCTGATGATAGAAAAAACAAGTAACATTCTCGATATATTGTACTTGCGTAAGAAAGGTTCTTCTTTATGTGCCCTGTTCTTTCAGGACGTAGGAGATCATAACCCTCCACATCTTCTGGTTCCTTGTAGCTTTTAATGAATTTTGTCCTTTTGCCATTTTTTGCAAACCCTGTTCTACCATCCATTTACTCAAGCCCATAGAGTATGTTACGCGCTGTTTTCCTGTGTCTAGCTACCCCTCAATCTGTCCTGTGAGTATCATATTTTCCAAGTCCTCCTTCCTCATTAGATTTCCCAGAAATTTCAACTGCCTCTTGCGATAGCAATGCAATAAAGATTTATGGAGTATATGGAGAAGGTACTGCGAAGGATCAAGCACGTCTAAAGTGGTTTGGGAAGTATCGTGTAGGAAATTTCTTACTAACTGATGTTATACACTAGAGTAGATTCATTGAGGTTTATAGCTTTCAAATTAAGATGCTATCATGTGGGAGAGATAGCAAACACGCATAAAATATCCAAATCAAACGTTGAAAATAATTTGTAGAAGATTATGTTAGTCGTTTTGATGTGTAACTTCCACAGAAATGATCGAGCAGTAAGTGAAATGAACTGCTACTAACAGTACCAAAAGCGAGTCTTCCTCCAAAGAAGATGATACATTCTGTATAGTGAGACTGGAAGGAAGTCCTGCACACCAAACGATTGATTCAGACTATTTTTATGCTATTTCTCTTCTCTGAGGACGTAAGCGATCATGGCTCTCTACAGTTTCCTTTTCTTTATTGTCTGTGAATCGACATGATCTTTGGGTAATAGAGTGGAGCGATTTCCCGTTGTTTTCTTCATGTTTTGGAATTTAGAGTTGTTTTTCATCGAAACCGGTTGATACCCAAGGCTAGAGAGTCCAGTTTATCTTGTTGAATGAAGAAATAAATTTATGCCTTTTCCAAGGGTGTTAGTGAGAAGTGAACGTAACAGACTCAATCAGAATTTGAACTCGGCTCGCCGATTCCACTTTTCGCACCGATAACCATGAAGCTACCTGAACATTCATTCGAAAAACCACGACGCCCAATTCAGGGCGGAGGAAGTTTATAGACTTATCAAAAGCCTTGAATCTGAGAAGGCCACTGGTCTGGGTAAAATTCCAATGGGTGTTCTTAAGACTATCAAACTAGAATTATTTCTAATTATAACAAAACTGTATGAAGGAAAATGTTTCCCAAATCGATGGAAGGTGTCAACTGTGTGGTCTGTTTTTAAGAATGCGGGCGAATGTTCATGTCTATTGCAATATCGACCCATTAGCCTTCTTTGTGTCATCAACAAACTCTTCAACACCAGGGTCGTTGAACGCCCCAACAGGAGCAAGCTCCTGAGTGATAACCAGTATGGATTTCGCTCCGAGGTTTTCTTTCAAATGTAACTATGTGCAATAGTGTCTCGCAGTCTGTTTCTTTCTATCTATCTATCTATCTATCTATCTATCTATCTATCTATCTATCTATCTATCTATCTATCTATCTCAGTCTCTGTTTCTATCTATCTATCTATCTATCTATCTATCTATCTATCTATCTATCTATCTCAGTCTCTGTTTCTATGTATGTATGTATGTATGTATGTATGTATGTATGTATCTATCTATCTATCTATCTATCTCAGTCTCTGTTTCTATCTATCTATCTATCTATCTATCTATCTATCTATCTATCTATCTATCTATCTCAGTCTCTGTTTCTATCTATCTATCTATCTATCTATCTATCTATCTATCTATCTATCTATCTCAGTCTCTGTTTCTATCTATCTATCTATCTATCTATCTATCTATCTCAGTCTCTGTTTCTATGTATGTATGTATGTATGTATGTATCTATCTATCTATCTATCTATCTATCTATCTCAGTCTCTGTTTCTATCTATCTATCTATCTATCTATCTATCTATCTATCTATCTATCTATCTCAGTCTCTGTTTCTATCTATCTATCTATCTCAGTCTCTGTTTCTATGTATGTATGTATGTATGTATGTATGTATCTATCTATCTATCTATCTATCTATCTATCTATCTATCTATCTATCTATCTCAGTCTCTGTTTCTATGTATGTATGTATGTATGTATCTATCTATCTATCTATCTATCTATCTATCTATCTATCTATCTATCTATCTCAGTCTCTGTTTCTATCTATCTATCTATCTATCTATCTATCTATCTATCTATCTATCTATCTATCTATCTCAGTCTCTGTTTCTATCTATCTATCTATCTATCTATCTATCTATCTATCTATCTATCTATCTATCTATCTATCTATCGACAGGTTAGCATACCCATAAACTTTTCCAAATGTACGAAAACACCTTATCCCTATATTTTAATAACATCTTTAGCCCCCCCCCCACCACCGGTGTCACTCTGTGTTTGATCTGATCTCTGTTTCAGCCTCGAATGAAAAGGATATCGGAGCTTGATTAAAATCACTCCTTCTCTCTCTCCCAGATTTGCAGTCGCGATTGCAAATGAAGCACACATGGAAAATAAATACCTAGAAAAGCTCTGTGGCGTGTAATCCTGTGTATTATTAATCATAAGTCTGAATCCGAATGTCGACTTGAAGTTCCACATACAAAAGCTGCATTCAAATACTGTCTTTAGAATTGTAATTTTTCAAGAACGAAACTACTAAAAACACTGAAAATCATATGTAACAGGCCGGTAATTTTGATAAATATTGTAAACGGACATTTTTATATTTCTAATTCTGGTAATTATTAGATAAATTTATCATGTTTTTAGTTTATTGGTTTTCTCAGAATATAGACAAGCTGTTATGCCAACCATCGAGATATTTAATCGGTGCATACGGAATGTTGCTGCTACACTACAATGGAAAATCAGACTACTTCGAGGAGACGATGGAAAATCAAAGTTAGATTCCATGGCGAAATTCTCGAATTCTTCAGCAAAATCCTCTCACCTCACGTATATTTATTCGGTTTAACCGTATGAAACGTTGTATTTTGATGACAAAAAGGAAAGAAAATACTTCCATGTAATCAAAATTTATTTTATTTAATCAAAATGATATCCGTTTTGTCTAACGGTTCTTCCAACGTAAATCATAGCTGTTTACCCATTAAAAAAACAAAAATCTTCGTATTGTTTTTATAAACCGCTTCGATTACTGCTTCACTATAAGAGAATCTTCTATTATGTATAGGAAACTTAACATGTTTAAACAAAATGAACACCGCAAAAAACGACTCCTGAGCGACAAACAGTATGGTTTTAATCTTTCTAGGTCCACTGCTGATGCCTATAGCTGGTTATCACATTTAGTTCAATTATTCAACTACTTCGACCCTATTAGACCATTTTCTGTTATGGATGAAAAGCTCAGAATGTTGAAATAGAGTTGTTGAACATCTCATCCAAACAAACATCTGAACGACCAAAAGTATGGTTTTCGCTCTTGTAGGTCCACTGTTTATGTTTATAGGTGCTTTCCCCATTTGCTTTTGCTTCAATTGTTTTACCTTCACTATAAGAAAATCTATTGAGTATGGAAAGCTCAAAATGCTTAAGTGATAATCTGTGGGAGAGAAATTTGATAAGGTGGATGCACTAAAATAACATCATCAAGGTTGGGCAACTTTTGAACGGCAGACCGTGAAACCTGAGGCCGTGCATTGTCACAGATCAGAATTGAACCATCTCGATTCCCACGTCAAGGCTATTTCTTTTTTTAATTATTCATGTTTACAGTTAATTTCGTTGCAATAGGAGTTGATTTACAAAAATAAAAAATAATACCTTCAATACTCAGTAACCATGATCTTTTTCGGATGCAGAAAACATGAACTTTTTTGGATGCAGTAGCCATGATCTTTTTTGGATGTAGCAACCATGATCTTTTTTGGATGCGGCAACATGATCTTTTTTGGATGGAGTAACCAGGATATATTTTGAATGCATTAACCATGATCTTTTTGGATGCAGTCACCATGATCTTGTTTGGATGAAGCAAACATGAACTTTTTTGGATTCAGCAACCATGGTCTTTGTTGGATGCAGTAACCATGATCTTTTTTGGATGCAGTGGTGGTTTAGTGAGATGTCTTGGAGAAACATTTGCGTCCTACGCTAGCTTACTTTTTTTAAAAGTAAACCCATGTTTCCTCGCAAGTATCGATGCAAAAATGGTTCATTTTAATTTTAGAAGTGCAGCTGGGTCACAACTCTAACAGTCAGTTTCTTTGATTCTCAGTCAACTAATGCGTGATAAGATCCACTTTTTCCCACTTTGCAATCGATTTTAAATACTAATAGACCAGATGGGAAAGATGTTCCTTGAACATTTCCTGGCTGTTGACGTTTTTCATCTAATCAATTCATTTAATTGATTTAATTTTTATGACTAAATTAGGCTTCTATCTGAACGAAATTTCGGAAACAATCTCTCTATAATTCTGACATAAACAATACCACTGCCAAATGCCAAGCCAATGTTCCGATTAGCATTGATGGCATTGTGGGCTTATTTGAAATCGACAAAGATGAACAGTCGACATTGTTTTATTGCAATAATTTTTTGTTGGCTACGAATAATGTTTTTGCAAACAATTCCCTGTAAAGAAAACATGAAAAAGATTAATAAAAATAAGCGCCTAAAATAATTGACCTTATGCCAGTAAACTTTTGTAATTTATTTTGTGAAAAGTCTGCAAGGAAACATAACAGATGAGATTTGATGTGGGGCAAGCTTAGCCGTAGAGTCTCTAACTGATGCCACATCGGTCGAGTTTCGATCCCGGCATGAAGCAATCAGATGTCTAGTCACACTGATGAGTTGTGATACAGCGAAACAGCCTGTCTGTCTGTCTGTCTCTCTCTCTCTCTCTATATATATATATATATGTGTGTGTGTGTGTGTGTGTGTGTGTGTGTGTGTGTGTGAGTAAGAACAAAATTGTTCAATTATTAGATTACATTTTGAAGCGTTGTATCTTAGAAATGATTAAAGATATCTTAATGGAATTCTCGGAAGTTTTTATAACACTATTGGTATCTACTTTGAACAATAAGAATGTATTTTGCTCTAAGCTGAAATGATGATCCCTATATATATATATATATATGTATATGTATATACATATAATTTTTTTATATATCCAGAAAAATTTTAGAAGAAAGATTTATGAAAAAGTGGAAAAAAAGTTTCGTGGAATGTGTTTCGTGATTTAGAGCTTCATCGGATTAGGTTTGTAAACAAAGCTAGTTTTGTAAATCAGATAATTTAGTCAGCACATGACGATTGCGTTGTGCGTGAAACTCAGAGTTGTGCTACCGGTGACGAAAAATGTACATTTATTATTAATAGCAATTATAGCCCTGTTATTATACACCAAGCACTATTTTATTAGTACCAGCACTCCAATCGAAATCTTATATATATATATATATATATATATATATATATATATATATATATATATATATATATATATAGTCTTAAGATGTGCTATATTTATGGGTTAAAGTGCTCAACATCAGAGACAGAGCCTGTGTAAATATAAAAGTGAACATAGAAGTCAACACTTAGAGGCGACAGTCTGCTTCATGCTAGATGCAATCGTCAGGCGACGAGTGCTGTTATTTTTAGCGGCTATTTATATATACGGGTCAGTGGTATATATATATATATATATATATATATATATATATATATATATATATATATATTAGAGTGTGCAGCTTATATTTTATATAATAAAGAAACAAGTTTTACAAAGAATTAAATAGCAATTTGAATCTGATTAATGGCAAAATGACTTCCCTAACAGGACTTAATGAGACATTAACTTACTATCAATTCCTTGAATAATAAAGATCTTATTCAAGGAATTGATGGTAAGTTAATGTCTCATTAAGTCCTGTTAGGGAAGTGATTTCGTCATTAATCACATTAACATTGCTATTTAATTCTTTGTATAAATTATTTCTTTATTTGAACCCTATAATTTAACTTGCGTAACGGTTATCGACACAGAAACTGGTTTAAATTCTGACTTAGTCTGTTTCTTTCACTTCTCACTAATACCCTTGAAAACGTCATGAATCCACCTTCCCCTAACTATGGGTTAAAGAACAAGACAGACTAGCCTTTTTAGCATTAGGAAGGCAATAATTCAAGAAAGAAAACCCCGAATTTAAAATAAGTATAAATAGAGATAGGCGTCATCAGGTTATCTTACCTTAGACACACTCACTGCTGCCACGGTTGCACTGCATGTGGTGCCACTACGAGTAGAATAAGTTATGGGGATTCCGTATTTAGAGTACAAAGTAAACATATCAAAATTAAAAAAAAATCATGAATGATTTTCTTAACTAAAAATGCCCCAAATTAAAATTTACTAGAATTAAATCCGACTCCTTTCGATTTAAATTATCTGATCGAAATGATTTTATGTATATTTGATTTAATTTTCCATAATTTAATATATGAATATTCAATTTATTCCTAAGCGCAATTTTCAACATGATGTGAATTCTTAAACTGACTCAGTAAACAAGTTATTTTTCTGTAAATTTTAGAACAGATGTATTAACTCGTTTTACACTCATTGGCGTAACTCGAGTTGGGCAGGTAGGAGGTGTCAAAGCTGCGCGATTATTGGCATTATAAGTCATTGGAATGTAAGGTTGGTTCCAAGGGATGACATCTTTTTCATATTTGTCCATGGCGTCATCACCCCTACTTTCGGCCCGGCTGTGAAGTTTTACGGATAACGTAAATTTTGAAGATGTCATTTACATATTGCTCAACGCAATCTCGGTTTCATTATGACAACGAAGATAACATTTTAATAATTACTAATCTTCAATTAAATGTAGTAAATGTGTTTTTGTTGTTCAAAAGCGTTAATTAAATTGCAGGTTGATTATGAATTTCAAATCTGATTGTCTATAATTTTCCTCAGCTTAAAAAAACACAACCATTACTGCACGCTCATAAACTGCATCCTAGCTTACCAAATATTCAATTGAGTCAGTTACCCATCAAGCATTGCGGTGTAAAAATGTTTATGTCAATTAATAGATACTAGAAAGACCCGTGAACATATCACGGTTTTCCTATTTTGATTTTCTGATGGCCCTTAATTCTTTAGTTAATGATTGAATTAGCTAATGACAAGTTCTATGACAATAAAATATCCCTAGAAATTCCCCCATCTCATCATTAAATATTTGAGTTTAACAATTTTAAAAATATTCGAATAACAATCGTAAATATGAATGCTTCATCGTTATTTTAAGAAGAAAATTGAAAAGATTTGAAATTGACAATTTTTCCATTTCACTGAAACAGCTGTAAGTACTTCTTTCTTTCTTTATTTTTCACTGAAACCAAGTAGCGTCTCTGGTGTGTCTTTTGTTTTTCCACGCAATAAAAGTCATTATTTATGAGGTATTGGCAAGATACGTTAAACACGTCTTTCTTTCTTTCTTTCCTTCTTTCTTTCTTTCTTTCCTTTTCTCACTGAAACCAAGTAGCGTCCCTGGTGTGTATTTTGTTTTTCCACGCAATCAAAGCCATTATTTATGAGGTATTGGCAAGATACGTTAAACGCTTATTTCTTTCTTTCTTTTTTCTTTCTTTCATTCTTTCATTCTTTCTTTCTTTCTTTCTTTCAAGATACGTTAAACACTTCTTTCTTTCTTTTTTTTTCTTTATTTCTTTCCTTTTCTCACTGAAACCAAGTAACGTCTCTGGTGTGTCTTTTGTTTTTCCACCCAATCAAAACCATTATTTATGAGGTATTGGCAAGATACGTTAAACACTTCTCTCTTTCTTTTTTCTTTCTTTCTTTCTTTCTTTCTTTTCCTCACTGAAACCAAGTAGCGTCTCTGGTGTGTCTTTTGTTTTTCCACACAATCAAACCCATTATTTATGAGGTATTGGCAAGATACGTTAAACGCTTCTTTCTTTCTTTCTTTCTTTCTTTCTTTCTTTCTTTCTTTCTTTTCTCACTGGAACCAATAAGTGTATTTTCCTTTTTTCCACGCGATCAAAACGAAATAATCCATGAGGTATAGGCAGGGCGTAGCGGTCGTGCGAACTAAGAACTAACGAAAGGAGGGATGAGCACTATTATTATATGGTGATGAAGTTGACAGAATGATGCAAACTATAAGTAAGGAAAGAAGAATAACAGAAGCAGTCTCTTTGATCTCTTTTAGGATGAGTCATTATCCTTTCACGTATAGAGTTTATAATTTTTAGAAGAGTCATTAAACAAAGAAAAGAAAATAGTATTGGAGTGTTACGTAATGGCAGCAAATGCTGAACGATCTCCTCACAAAAGATGAAGAAGCTTGAGGCAACAGAAATCTGATTCTACAGAAGGATGCTGAGAATGCCATGGGCTGAACATGTGAGCAACGATGAAGTTTAATGAAAATCGAAACAAAAAAGACACTTATACTTAGAATTAGAAAAAGACAGTTGAAATTTCTAGGGCACATAAGTTGGAAAGAAGGCTTGGTAAATTTGACACTCAAAGAACATATTGAAGGCAAGACAGATGAAAGAGGAAAGCAGCGAATAATCTACCTGACGACCTCGTGGTAAATGTTTGGCAAAACAGAGATTAGGAGAAGTAGCAAAAAGACAAACTTTACTAAGAGCACTAAAAGGCAGGAAGTTGTGGAGAACTAGGATCGCCCACGTCCTGAAGGGAAACGGCACATAGAATAGTAATAATAATGATAAGAAGACATTATTCTCTCACATATATCTTTTATAATCGTTCAAAAGAAGCCGTTATTGATAAAAAATTAAGAAAATCAATAAATTAAATTTTAATTTCGTTTGACCGAGTTGAAATTAGTTCCGAGTTGAAATTAATTCTCCACCCCGAATAAAGGAATGAAAGAAAACTGAAGAAAACAGTAAATAAAGGAATAAGAAATAACGTATTAGCGTTTATTATTAAAAGCTTACGCGTTCGACCGCTCATTCCAAAGATCGACGGCATTCCCGCACCCCTGGTGGCAGGGAAATAGTCGAAGGAGGTGATTAATAAATGGAGGTAGTCTGGTGAAAAGAAGGGACCATCAGATTTAAGGGAGAAGTTATTATTATTATTATTATTATTATTATTATTATTATTATTATTATTTCCTTTGATATCTGGCGTTTACACATTTCTTTCCGGGTCCTGCCCAGGGACCTAAGGTTAGAAATGGCATCATGACACTTTCCACTGAAAAAAAAAAAAAAAAAAATAATTACATAGATAAAGCCCTTCGTAAAGTGTGGGCTGTACTTGCCAGAACAATTTTTTGTATCTCTTTGAGGCATGGACTTCCAGGGATCCCTTCAATCAGCCTACTGGAATCTTTTCCAACCAGTCCAAGGGCTCCAACTACAACAGGGATTGTTGATGTTCCCATGTGCCACATTTTTGAGATTTCTATTTCAAGGTCCTTGTATTTTGACAGCTTTTCGAATATCTTCAAAGATACATTGCAGTCTGCAGGGACTGCCATATCAATAAGGAGGCACTTATTTTGTTTGTGGTCTTTATTATTATTATTATTATTATTATTATTATTATTATTATTTATTATTATTATCATTATTATTATTGTCATTATTATTATTGTTATCATTATTATTATCATTATTATTATTATTATTTATTTATTATTATTATCATTATTATTATTGTCATTATTATTATCCTTATTATTATCATTATTATTATTATCATTATTATTATTTATTATTTATTATTAGTATTATCATTATTATTATTATTATTATTATTCATTATTATTATTATTATCATTATTATTATTTATTATTAGTATTATCATTATTATTATTATTATTATTATTATTATTATTATTTATTATTATTTTTAAGAAATAAAAACATAAAATAATAATAATAATAATGAATATCATAAATAAAAATAAATAAAATAAAATAAATTATTATAACCAAAAATAAAAGTAAATGTTCTCCCAGAATTCAACAGGAATTTTTACTGTCGGAAAACGGACATCGCGCCAAAAGATATTGAATTCACTCTCTTCGCCACCGACCGTTGGAAAGTCAAGATGTCCATCTACTCATCTCGGGATATTGCTTGTTATAATACGAAGTGATTTTCCCCCTTTTATCACATGCAACCTTAAAACGCTTGTAACTAAAATGCACCCCACCCCCCAGTACACAAAAATAAATAAATTATATGATTTTACTTTATAATTTAACTTGCTTTTACTGTTATTTCTATGTATGTTTTTACCCTATGTGAACACGAGGCTATCCCTGCTGGTATGATGTGTGTGACCCACAGAATATTTATCACAATGAATTTAAGCCAAGTTTGATTTACGAAGAATAAAATTAACATAGATACGAAATCGAGGTTATATTTTATTTTGTGTTCCGAAGTCATGTTTCTGAATGTATGTATCTAGGTGATGGGGTCTGGATAAGACACGCATTACACGCCAGTAAAAGCAGACAGCAAACAACATGGGGATTGGAAAACATTGCATTTGCATCTGAACGGGCAAAGGCTCCCTATAGGTACGATCACAAAATTAGTATTGGCTTAGTTGCTTTAAATTTGCATAAATTAAATAAAATCTTATAGAAATAGGTGTGCGTTCATTGCGTGTGTGTGTGTGTGTGCGTGTGTGTGTACGTGTGCGTGTCTAGTGAGGCGATAGGGACGTAGTTTGAACGCCAAGGGCGTGGCAGCCCTAAAAAGTTGACGAAGCATTAGGTTAGACTTATTGCAAATGGAAGACATTTACCGAAGAAGCATTGAAGAAAGAAAGGTAGAGACGAAAGAGCTTAACTAAAATATTGAAAAAAAAACTCCCCAAAACCTACAAAAATGCAGAAGAAAGGAAAAAGTTATAAAGAAAGAAGAAATCTGGAATAAACAAAAGAAAGATGAAAGAAAGAAACAGAATCGAAAGTGAGGCTACCTAATAAGGAAATTTGGAAGAATCCTTTGAAGTAGTTTTTTAAAAATATTTATTGTGTGTTTATGCTGATCTGAATAGTTGATGATATTCATCAATTGACGGGTAGCGTCATGTCTGGCTGGAGAGTAGAACGAAAAGCCCAACAGACTGGATATAAATTAAATAGACATGACCAATTTTTTTCTTAGATGAATATATACACACACACACATATATATATATAAATATAAAAGTGAACATAGAAGTCAGCACTTAGAGGCGACAGTCTGTTTCATGCTAGATGCAATCGTCAGACCACGAGTGCTGTTATTTTTCTCGACTATTTATATATACGGGTCAGTGGTGCATTGTGGGTAGTCTATCACTGTTATATAACGATAAAAATGCATAAAAAAATACTACGTTACTTAAAAATCGAAAACCAAAAAGTGAAAATATACAGTATAACAAATAAATAAAACAAGTAAAATAAATTGATCTAAATACATCCAAATAAATAAATAAACTGACAACCGATACCGATAAACTAACCGTTAGAAAAAAATAAATAAAGATAATCAATCCAAATATATACATGAAGTAATAAACAAATTAAAAACTGTTCCCGCCAAAATAATAGTTAGAACAAACTACAACAATCAACCCCAAAATTGAACAAATAGCAAAAACAAAGCTATTAAATAAGCTATATATATATATATATATATATATATATATATATATATATATATATATATATCAAATTACTACGTTAATAAAAACACCGATCAAAAAAAATATATAAGATAAGAAATAAAAATAAAAAATAAAAAATAAAAATAAAAAATAATAAAAACAAGCAAAATAATTTAACCCAAATAAATAAATAAACGAATTCCGGTAAAATAACCGCCAAAATAGACTAAACAAAATGCACCACTGACCCGTATATATAAATAGCCGAGAAAAATAACAGCACTCGTGGCCTGACAATTGCATCTAGCAAGAAACAGACTGTCGCCTCTAAATGTTGTCTTCTATGTTCACTTTTATATTTACACACGCTAAATCTCTGATATTGAGCACTTTATGCCATAAATATAGCACATCTTAAGACTATATTTCTTCATATGTATATATATATATATATATATATATATATATGTGTGTGTGTGTGTGTGTGTGCGTGTATTGTCTTTTGCAAGATGTCATCATCCCCTGACTCTGTTTACGATTCAAATGTATCGATGTTGTCATGAAGTTCGAAGCAACATTTCATCTTAATTTTATTCCAACTTAATTTCAATAAAAACAAAATAAATAAAATAACATGTATTTTTTCTTTTTTCATCAGTAACTTAATATAGATTAAATTTAAATTTTAAAATGGGTAATTTTTAATTATTAATTTCAAATTTTATCGTATAATTTAATATTTACAAATTAGAATAAATTCTATTTTAGCCTAAACCCAACATTAAATAATTATTATAACCTTAGTTCGATGTCAAGTTTTTTCAATTCTCGTATATTTGTATTTTGATTGTAACAGCGTTTCCCCTTAGAGAGGGTTTTTTGATTGATTTGAACTTATTTGAAACACTTTATTCCATATTCAACATCATCACTTGCTAAGACACCAGAGGTGTTGAATCAAAATGGTTATTTTTGTAGTGATTTTATAACATATTTATGTTATAATTTTTAAATAAATAATTATATCTGCTCTACTCTGTATTGAGCACTCTTTTAAGAATAATAATTGTTGGTTATTGGAATTTATTCCGTATACACCAATCCTAGACTTGGGCATATATATATATATATATATATATATATATATATATATATATATATATATATATATATATATATATATATGTGTAGAGAGAGAGAGAGAGAGAGAGAGAGAGAGCGATAATATATATATATTATCGCTCACTCTCTCTCTCTCTCTCTCTCTCTATATATATATATATATATATATATGTTGATATATATATATATAGAGAGAGATATGAGTATATATATATGTTGATATATATATATATATATATATATATATATATATATAGATAGAGAGAGAGAGAGAGAGAGATAAAAGTGAATATTCAAGTCAACACTCAGAGGAGACAGTCTGTTTCATGTTAGACGCAATCATCAGGCCTGTTCATTTCTATATTTACATACGCCCAGTCTCTGATATTGTGCACTTTATCCCATAAATATAGCACATTTTAAGACTCTATTTCTTCATAGATATATATATATATATATATATATATATGAAATTGATATATGTATATAGCTGATTGATATTACATTGTGTTTATGTGAGTATTCGCAGTTTGTTAACTAATACAGGTTTGGTAAGAGTAAGAAAATAAATTTATATCGTACAAAAGAAGTTATAAAAAATCAGTCTTTGTTAAACTATGAAAATTTTAAATATGGTGGCAACAGGCACGACTGGAAGAGAAGAAAATCCTGGGTATTGAATCCAGAGGCAAAACATCCACGATCACTGGGCAGCCTTTAAAAATATACATGAAGAAAATGAAATATAATAATAAGCGCTGGCCGAATATCAACCATTCATTATGGTCGATGGTATGAATGGTTGAAAGAGGGAAATAAGGACAGGGAAAAGGAACGCGTGACATAATGGGCATGAGCAAAGGAATGACAGGACAGAGTATGGGAGAAGTAACAAAAAGAAAAAAAACTTATTAAGAGCCACAAGGGAAAGGAGAAGGTGGAGTGCCATGATCACTTACGTCCTGAAGGGACACATCACGTAAGAGAAGGAGAATATTTTGTTGATGCCGAAATCATCTAAAGCTGATAGCATTTCTGTTATGATCCCATCTGACCCAGCTGCTTTGTTCCTCTTCCTGTTCATCTTCTACAGTGTTCTTCAAATTTTAGTATTTCCTGCTCTTCCAAAATGTTTTCTGAATTATTCGTTTTCTCTTTGGTTTATATTTCTTCTTTTTTTATTATCAATGATGATTCCCTTGATTCTATTTTGTTGATCGTTACTCTTGTGACCAAGTAAATGGTTAAGTAATAACAAAAACCAAGTTTGCAGATATATCGTTTATTATACAGTAAGTACACCAAAGGAGTATTACACGACCAGCGCTCAATCTATTTACTGTTCCCCGAAGCCTTCTGTCCTACTAATCTTATAGCAGGCGGAAGAGTCCAACATAGACTCTTTAGAGGGAGGACGCCACAGCAGTTACATAATTAGTCATTTTCTTTGCTGCTCCATGTTCGCATGTGTCTTGGGTGTCCCTGAATCCAAGGAGTTTTCTACAAAAGAAAAATGAAAATGCTTAAAATAGCAGAAGCAGTGTAGACATATTTTCTTAACTAAGTCTATACTGCGTCTTGCATTACTTGTTGCATTTCCTGTTATTGTTTTTGTTCTAAAAATCATCTTTCCTCATTTTCACAGCAAAAGTCAGTAATTTTGCCAGTCATATACATTTTGAGGGTAAGACTAAAAAGAATTCGTTCGTGAAATTTATCAGAAGTATACTGTGTTTACTATGCACGTATGCGTATTATTTCAAATAAAAACATTTTAAGAATACAACTGACTGACTAAATTAGTAAAAGTTAGATTTATTTACTTGAGTACTACGTCGTCTGCGTGTTTTTTTTATCAGATTTTGTATTCTCAACGTCTCGATGGCAGACGACCACAGATAAATCCCCGATAACAGAACGCTATGTCAGTTCATTGAAGGTAGAGGAAATTCTTAACATGAATAATCATTCCTTTCTTTCACATCCACACACTTTGAAGTACGTATCAAATAATTGTTCTTTTGCACCGTTTGCTTTTCAACGAAATATTTTACTTAAAAGCAGAAGAGACTATCGTATAAAAGACACGGTTATTGTCATAACATTGTGAATGCTTATATAACGTTTTATACTTTTGGTGATAAGTCAATTTTTCCTTGTAGCGTTTTCAGTAAAACTATTTTCAGTGAGCGCCATGTTTACAAATTTTCTATGTTCAACTTGTTTTTGCATATGTCTTTCGCATTAGAGAGTTTGTATGACTTCATCAAAAGTTATTTTTTGATAAATATTACGCAATCTTTCTTAAACTTCCTCTTTTGGGGACCATATATTTACAGAAATTTAATCTTCGCCGACAAAAATTTCGACTTTAAATGGTTTCTTTCCACTTTCCCGCCTAAGGTGGTTTTTGTCTCTTCTTAGGCAATTTCTATTTAGCAAAAGCATAAAGAGATAAGGAGTTGTCAAAAGCATTCATAGCTTTTTGTTATTGAGCAATTTATTCCGATCACCATTTCACACAAACAGTAATAGTAGCAATATTATCTTATCACTAATGGGTATAGAACGTTAGTATGAAAAGGAACTGAATTAAACTAAAACGACTCGTCAGGACATAACAATGCACCACTATTTCAACTGCAATTTTGCAATTCTGATTGGCCACTGCCTTCCTGTTAAACGTTGATGAGTTTAAGAAATGGCATTCATTTGGTTCCCCTGCCATTATGGCATATTAAATAAAGATACCGAACTCTGCAACTGTTAGATGCATTCTGCTACATTTGACACATCGTAGCGTGGATTTTTCAATTTTCTTTTTGCGAAGCGAAAGTTCCTTTCTGAGAATTTAGTTTGGATTGAATGGGAAGCTGTGTTTTCTTTTCCTTCATTAGTGAATTGTATGATTACTCGTTAGCGTCCTGATGTTGGTATCTATCTATCTCATTCTGTTTAGATCTATCTATCTATCTATCTATCTATCTATCTATCTATCTATCTATCTATCTATCTATCTATCTATCTATCTATCTATCTATGTATCTATCTCATCCTCTTTAGATCTATCTATCTATCTATCTATCTATCTATCTATCTATCTATCTATCTATCTATCTATCTCTCATTCTTTCTAGATCTATCTCATTCACTTAGTTCTATCTATGTATATATCTATGTATCTATTTATCTCATTCACTTTAGATCTATCAGTCTTTTCATATCCATCTATCTCGTATTATATAAGTATCTCTCGCTATCTCTCTCTATATCTATCTATCTATCTATCTATCTATCTATCTATCTATCTATCTATCTATCTATCTAATTCTGTTTGTCTCTATCTATCTATCTATCTATCTATCTATCTATCTATCTATCTAATTCTCTTTATCTATCTATCTATCTATCTATCTATCTATCTATCTATCTATCTAATTCTCTTTGTCTATCTATCTATCTATCTATCTATCTATCTATCTATCTATCTAATTCTCTTTGTCTCTATCTATCTATCTATCTATCTATCTATCTATCTATCTATCTAATTCTCTTTATCTATCTATCTATCTATCTATCTATCTATCTATCTATCTATCTATCTAATTCTCGTTCTATCTATCTATCTATCTATCTATCTATCTATCTATCTATCTATCTATCTATCTATCTATCTATCTAATCCTCTATCTCATTCTTTTAGATCTATCTATCTATCTATCTATCTATCTATCTATCTATCTATCTATCTATCTATCTATCTATCTGAGAAATGATAAACTAACTAGCATAGATAATCAGTATTTGATTAACAAACTCGATATTTCGGTTGATTTTTTCAAATTCTACTCTGCCTCTTATTATTGGACCGCGACTCTTTTTCGAGATAAAGAGAAGTAGTTAAGAATGCAAATATAATTTACACATACAACAAACCGAAATTTCAAATGAATTCTCGCACTCGCAAGCACACAATACAAAGACACAACTATTGAACATGTGCAATCATGTATTCATGAGTTGTTGAGGTCCCCGTTAACCCTAAACCTAACCCTCGCAGCGCAATTTGTACCTCTTTCTTTGCATCCTTTTTAGGCCTTACTTAGGCTGAAATTATTTGCGGACATTTTTCCCATCGGTACATCGCTTTACATCGTATTCGACTTCATGAGAGATTACGCATTCTAGACACTTTAAACCCTTCGCTATTTTGATCACTACTTACAAATTTAGTGTAGAAAATAAGGACACTGAACACAGGGTGGAATGTGCTTGAGCTGTCCAGCAACGTAAGATCCGACAAAAAACAAAACAAATCTTGACCTGAAAACTCGTGTTATGTCTTTTAACCTCTCGGCTCACAAGTCTCATTTCCCTGGTTGTCCCAGGGTCCCAACATTATATCTTAATTAATTTTGGTACAAGCGAATTTATGTTTTAAAAGGATTAGAAAGAAGTATATTTTTTAAGGTCTTATTTAAATTTTATTTAAGTTTCCACATGTCCTCCATCATTAGCAATACAAAGGGTAATACGATTTTGCAGTTCACGGAAAACATTTGCCAACTGATTTACAGTAATGTCTGAAATCACATTAGGTATTTTAGCTATACTTAAAACTAGGTACATTAAACTTTATAACATTTTTTACAGATTATTTCTATCGCAAATACAAATAAAGTTATAAATTTTTTAAAGTGCACACGAACTTTATGGACACCCTGTATATATATATATATATATATATATATATATATATATATATATATATATATATATATATATATATATATATGTGTGTGTATATATATATATATACTGGAAGAGATAGATAGATAGATAGATAAACAAACATAGATAAACAGATAGACTGATAATTAGATAGATAAACAGACAGGCAGATAGAATAGATAAATAGATAGATAGACAGACAGACAGATAGAATAGATAAATAGATAGATTAACAGACAGAAAGATAGCATGGATAAATAGACAGACAGACAGATAGAATAGATAAATAGATAGATAGATAGATAGACAGATAGAATAGATAAATAGATAGATAGAATAGATAAATAGATAGAGAGACAGACAGAAAGATAGAATAGATAAATAGATAGACAGATATAATAGATAAATAGATAGATAAACAGACAGATAAAATAGATAAATAGATAGATAGACAGACAGATCAAATCTGAAATCTTAATTCGGTGAAACCCACACATTTCTCTACTGATCATTTGAAAAATTCAGTAATTGCTAATCAATTAACGTAAATTTAATTGTTAAAATGGAGAAAAAAGAGAATTGATTAGAATTGGTTTAAAAATAGCAAAAGAATCATCAGAGCGTTGGTTTCGATTTGTGGAGAGAAAGAAAGAAAGAAAGATATTTAAAGAAACAGATTGAAATGCCGGGGAACATTCGCCCGTTCATTATCTTCCTTTATACCAACATTTTCTGTAAAATCTATAATAAAACTGATTATTACGTTAATTGGTCTGTAGCTAAAAGTTTAAATCAAATCTGAATTTACAATATAAAAGCATTAATATGAGACGTTATGGACTAAAAGTTTTGATGCCGGGGGTGGGTGCGTTCATTAATTTAAGACTATTTAGTAGGTCTTTTAACAACGCGCGTATCGGAACTTGGCTGTGAATAATAAAATTAGAAATTTGCTCAAACGACGATCAGTCAAAGTTGAGGACAAGCAACTTTTCAACTGAAAGCTGAAATGCGAAAAAAATATTTAAGTTTTTACAGCAAAAAATTACGACGTAGGAATTGTCTTTTAATTTTTTTTTTTTACTTTTCTACGTTTTTAAAAAAAAATACAACTACACTCTTGTGCAAATTAATTGAAACAAAACCAATAATTCCGTTATTATTTACTTTTTGTCGTATTTTCCCAATGAAACCTGACCCAGTGCGCATGTTAGTACATCGTATGTCCATTCCACCCAGTCTTTCCTCCCAGATTGACCACAGATTCTCGATTGGATTTAAATCAGGAGAGTTTACGAGCCAGTCGATAGTACTTTGATTTGCTCACTGGTTAGGCTTGCCAGTGTGTTCGTGCAGAGTTACAATTTTCGTACATTTCCTTGGAGTAACGTCCATCACAGGCAATCGCTGTAGGATAACTAATCGACAGTCGAGACAATAGTGTCTGGGCGTGATGAAAATCTGATTAATCCCGGATGATGCAATATTTTTCAGTGTCAAACGAATTTCATCATACACCCCGAAAATAGATTTATATTACTGCACACCACTGCAAATGACCTAATCTGAGGAAAAAATAAAGATCAATTACACCCTGTTACTCCAGTGGGTCTAAAACTGACCGTGTGTTGAAATAAAGAAAACTAAAGCGATTGTTTCAATTAATTTGGACAAGGGTGTAGTTTAATCCCACCATTAAAAATAACGGAAATATTTTGCAATAGACAGACAGATAGAACAGATAAATAGATAGATAGACAGACAGAAACACTAAAAAATAACTGAAATATTTTGCAATTTTGCAATTTTATTGGTTATATTTTCTGTAAGAGTAATCTAGAACATTTATCTATAATGTATAGATACAAAAGGTGAAAATAATACAAGTAAGACTCTCTCTTTTCGTCGCCCTTCTCACACTCCTTGTATACAGGTGTTATAATCTCTGTGTGTGGGACAAGTGTATAAATATTTGTATATAATTTTCATGGCAGTTATTCTAATGAACTTCCCTCCTTGATATCTAGACAGCATGAATTTAAGCGCACGACTAGATTGGCAACTAGGTCCTATCGTTTTACTGTTGACATAACTAGACGTAACCGTTACTTCTATTCTAATAGTTTCTTTTCTCGCACTTCTCGACTGTGGTTTTTTGCTTCAATTACACCGACAATTTTCAAAGAATTTAAATGCAACGCCAATCTCCATTTTTTGTCTTTCTGAGCGTTGTTCTTTTATTGTCCTTTCTCCTCATTAAAAACTTCTTGTCTCTTTCACTCCCAGTAACCTCTTGCGTCTTAGTGGCATTATCACCTTACTTGGTGTGAAATGAAAAAAAACAATCGGAAAGAGAGAGAGGAAACTTCTAAGATGCATAATGAATGAATTGGGGAAATATAATATTCTCACCATTCTAGAGCCATTCATTTACCAGTATACATTTAAGAATCTTAGCTTTTTCAAAAAAGCTATCAATACCTTTCATCGAATCTATTGGTCTATCGATTAGATATTTATACAAAACACACACACACACACACACACACACACACACACACACATATATATATATATATAAAAGGCAGGATGTGTGTGTGTGTAACGAATGCACGGCCGAAATTTTCGACGGATTTGCACCAAAATTTACATGCACATGCTCCAAGTTAGTAGGAAGACCAAGACCGACATTGCATTTCCCAACTCCTATCGATAGTGGAAATAATCGATTTTTTCATGCTTCTACGGCAGTTTTCATGTAGTTTGTGGCCATTTTCTACTGGCCAGAGTGAGAGCCTATAGCTGGCTGCTACGAATAGGCAGGAAGATTCTATTGGCCAACGTAAGAGCCAACAGCTGACTGACGCGAATGTTAACTAGCATGCAAAAAAATCGATAGCTGCATTCGTTACAAGTGGGAAAAATTTAAATCTGCATGGCACTTTACTCCAATTGGTTCATTCGCTTGCTTAAACTCAACGTTGATTCTGATTCCGCAGAACTGGGTTGAGTGTGAAAAAGTATTTGTTGTTAACATTGTTTTTTCATTCGGTTTTTTCCAGTTACGAGTCCTTTTTTAAAGCTGATCGTTTTGTATTCATTTTGGTTAGTTCTTTTTTCGTAACAGATTTAATGTTTAGTATAGAGCTTAGAAAAAATTCGCAGTGTTAGATAGGCAAGAAGTAAGGCATGTAGCAACATCAGCACGGCAAAGGGCACTCCTTTAAAGGCAAGGAAGGGCAAACATATTTTAAGTCAAGTGATAGCGATTGCTGTATGAGTCGTACGATTTTTGAATCAAGCACGGGCAACGCCGGGCCATGCTGCTAGTATATATATATATATATATATATATATATATATATATATATATATATATATATATATATGTATGAATTTGGATTAAATAAAGATCAAATATGAATAAGGATAGAACTGAATGAGAGGATAAAAAACAAATAGGAAATAAATGTAATGTTTCATTTTTATTAAAGCTTCTTCAGAGAATGAGATATGAAAATATTTTCTGATATATTTATTTTTGTGTTGTTTGATTTTCATTGGTGAAGCAGACTTCATGTGCATTTGACTAGTCATTAATGTTTGTGTGTATTATTTATGTGTGTAAGTGTATCTTAATCCTACTATATATGTAGTATATATATATATATATATATATATATATATATATATATATATATATATATATATATATACGAGGGTCATTCAATAAATAAGGTGAATTTTTCGGTATAAGGACTTCTAATACAATAGAAGCTAACTTTTTTTTAATTTTTCAACTTAGTCTCCCAGCACTGTCACACACTTTTCCCATCTGTGCACAAGCTTCCGTATTCCCTCAGCGTAAAAATCTTTGAGGATTGGGACATATTCTATAGTTTTCATAGGTACGGTATATAACACGCCATAAGAAAGTCCTTGTTCTAATATGTAAAGGACTTTCCTCTCTAATGTAAGACTGAGTTACATCAAGACCGCACAACTAGTTTCCATGATATTCAAAATGGCTGCTTAGATAACGGACAGACTTTGTTCTCTCGTGATAAATTAGAATATTTGCTTTTGTAATAATATAGTTGATAATACTAAAAAAATGTTGGATACTATTGTAAGTGATGGTAATATGCTGTCTAAGTAGTCCACCACTAGCAGTGGTTTACCTACTTCATTCCGCTGGCGAGTGTTGTATTTTGTTGATGTTATAAAGATTACCATTTCATTTCCAACCTCCGTTTTGGTTATTCCTCATTCGGTAACGCTCTCTAGGTCACAAAATGGCGTTAAAGAATTAACAGTGAGATGTTATTGAGTAACCTTGTGCATTGTCTCTAGTCACAATGTGTATGAGTCGATTTTCGCTTGAAACTTGGACAGTCAGTTCACTGAGCAATGTCTGGATTTTCTACGTTTTATTTTAATAATCAAAATAATGGTAACGATGACAATGGAGATATTGATGACACACTCGACAGAAAATGATTGTTTTGGCGCCGTGTGAAAATAGTTTTGTTCTAATAGAAAAATATGCTGGTTGTTGTAGAAATCTTAAATATGGGATAGGATTTCAAAGATAAAATCTAGAATTGCGAAGAGTCGATGCCATAAAAATTTCCACTGTAATTGTTTCAGGCGACTTAAGATGATTTAATGTTGATTTAGAATGGTTGAAATTAGAAACGAAACACTCCAAGAATAGTTAACCTAGATCTGATTTCTTTCTTTCTTTCTTTCTTTCTTTCTTTCTTTCTTTCTTTCTTTCAGATGTAACATTTTCCGTTTCCACATATACTCTCTTTCCTTTGTTTTTCAAATCTTTCTTCTTGATTTCACATTTCTTTTATTTTTATTTTCGGTTGCTGTTTCAAATCCTAATTTTTCGGTTCTTTCTCGACTGAATCTTGGCTGTTTTAAAGAGACCATATATATATATATATATATGTATATATATATATCTATATGTGTATATATATATATATATATATATATATATGTGTGTGTGTGTGTGTGTGTGTGTGTGTGTGTGTGTGTGTGTGTATAGCTTTCTTTCATCTTCACCACAAACAATACAAATTGACGTCTCATTCTACATGGTAACCAAAAAAGTTCTGTCCGTTTTTTGATTAGTCATTGAATGAAGTTGAAATATATACGAAATGCGTGTAGCAATTGTTTTCAAATTCGGACAGCCGGAAGTAGGAACATCAAACATTATAAAAAACACGCGCACCGTGCCCGGCCATCAGTTATAAGCCGGACAGCTGTGAGAAGGATGGACGTGTCTAGAGATCTCGTTCGGGGCTGTTTGATTTACGACTTCAAAGTGGGCTTATCAGCAGCTGCATCAAATCGCCGCATATGTCAAGCGTTTGGGGATAGTGCTGTGGATGAACGTACTGCAAGGCGTTGGCTTCGAAAATTCATGTTGGGAGATTTGTCTCTCCATGATGAGCCTCACAGTGGACGACCACAGGTCTTGAATGACGGAGTCCTGAATGCGGCCATTGAAGAGGACAGTAGTCTAACTTGTGGCGAACTTGCAAGTCAGTTCAATGTTTCCGATGAAACAGTTAGACTTCACCAGCACCGCCTAGGTAAGACGTACAAACTGAGCAAGTGGGTTCTGCAAACGCTGTTGGAGGTCCACCAGGGACAACGAGTGACAGCCTGCGCATCGCTGCTTTCTCGCCACCGTACCGCATCCTTATTCAATCGAGTGCTTATCAGTGATGAAAAGTGGGTTCTGTACGAAACTCCCAAGCGTTCCAGACATTGGTTGTCTCCTCAGGATGCTGTCCCTCACACCGCAAGACCGCCTATGCACTCACGCAAAATTATGCTTTGTGTCTGGTGGACAGGTCGTCAAGTGGTTCATTATGAACTGCTACCAACGGGCCAAACGGTCACCGGAGCAATTGAAATGTGTGCAACAGGCATTGCGCCAGAAGGAGTCAGCACTAGTGAATCGCAAAGGTGTGCTTTTCCTCCATGACAACGCCAGGCCGCATGTCGCTCGAGTGGTCAGGGATACCATACAGCAACTTGGGTGGTAGACTTTGTGCCATCCACCTTATTCACTTGACCTTGCGCCATTCGATTACCACCTCTTCCACTCCCTGGATAATCATCTTCGTGGGAAATCCTTCACCAATGAAGCAGACTTGCGCAAAGCCCTCACGGACTTCTTTGCGTCAAAACCCCCCGAGTTCTACCGCAAGGGCATTGAACAGCTGGAGACACGTTAGAAGAAGGTGCTGGATGCCGATAGCGATTACTTCGAAGACTAAATATAAGTTACACATACTGTGAAGCGTTTTCTTTTTTTCCTTTAAAAACGGACAGGACTTTTTGGTTACCTTGTACCTTCAGATTATCCATTTTTTCGAAATCTAATATGTGTACTCTTCGAGGCATGAGGAATTGTGAAGTGATTGTGCAATTATTTCTCTTGCGTTTCCATGTATCTTTATTCTAAATTCTGAATAAATGACATCTATTTACTTTGGTGATCCTGACGAGTGGACGGAGTGATTGCTGGAGGATCCATCTACGAAACTCTGGAGTCAGGGACGCTAAGCGTAACACCCATCATTTACGTGACAAACTTTATATTTGCATTAATTCTATCTATCTATCTGGGATAACGATATATAAATTTTTATGTATCAAGAGCATTTTTTGAAAGAAAAGATGTATGAGAAATCGGAAAAAGTTTAATTACGACGCATTTCAACCGCTAGGACTTCATCAGACTGTGTTTGTTGACGTTTCTGTGACTGCGCATGCGCATGTACGAGAGATGCTGGTAGTTTCAATATTTATACATGATTTAAATTAGTTTGAGAATCCGATGGAATGGTAAAAATACGACAAATATAAAAATAAAAGTTTTCCAGATTGTTTTTCACTCACACACACACACACACACACACACACACACACACACACACATTTATATCTATATATATATGATGTCCGATAATTATTTTAATATATATTATTGTTATACGTTATTTATATAGATACAAAATATTGAAGTAAATGCTCTGTTTATAATAAACAGTATTAACAACATTTACCGGCCTGAATTTCTGAGAATTTTCATAGAAAATATGCGTCCTCCAACAGGAATCGAACCTGTATCCTACACGGAATTGTCATACAGCCTAACGTGCTATACCAGTTCCTGTCGGAGGACGCATATTTTCTGAGATTTCTCAGACATTCAGACCAGTAAATGTCGTTAATACTGTTTATTATAAACAGAGCATTTACTTAAATATTTGTATCTATATAAATAACGTATAACAACAATATATATATATATATATGTGTGTGTGTGTGTGTGTGTGTGTGTGTGTGTGTGTGTGTGTGTGTGTGTGTGTGTGTGTGTGTGTGTGTGTGTGTGTGGTAATAATATAGTTTTAAGGTATGTTATATTTATGGAATAAAATGTGTTCAATATTAGAGATAGAGTGTATGTAAATGTAAAAGTGGACATTGTCGTTAAGACAAAACGGCGACAGTTTCATTAAAGACGTCTGACAAGGTACAAAGTTTAAACTTTTTATTTAATTTTGCAAGAAACACAAAAATAAATAAATATCTTAAACGCAGTACCTTGCCAGTCAATCGTCTTTAATGAAACTGGCGTAAAATAAGGATTGCTGCCCAAATACACACACACACACGTACACCTTTTCTCTCTCTCTCTCTCTCTCTCTCTCTCTCTCTCTCTCTATATATATATATATATATATATATATATATATATATGGCATTTTTCGGTCTCAAGAGACCATAGATTTGCGCCTCAAAAGTTATGCCTCCCTGCTGATAGCGTCATACCATCTGTTCTGGCTGTACAGGTCCACACACGTGTGACAGTCTCGATTGCAACCAATGCATGTGAAGACCTTTTTAACCCCCGATGTCACTGTGCCGTTTATTTCGAGCACGCTTTTTTCAAGCGGCATGTCTCCGCCTCTCCTCTCCTTGCTCACGCCCTCGATGTAAATCCCGTTTCCCGCGTGAGGGATCGTTGCCGACGTCTTTCCCATCTCTCGATGTCTATGGCCATCTCCCTCATGTCAGCAGACGTCCTTGAGAAGGAAGATGAGGTCGGTCGCGTACCATCTTGCACCTCACCAGTTCCCCGTACAAAATAAATTTCTGATCCATTGTGTGCATGGTGTGTGTAAAGCATATATGAGTGTGCGCGTGTGTGTAGGCATATATATATATATATATATATATATATATATATATATATATATATATATATATATATATATATTTTGAACAATAAAAAATATTAAAAAATTAAAATCTTCAGACACACTGGGTTGTAGATTAATATTCTTTCGTTTTTATTATTATTATTTCATTTAGATTCCTCGACTAGTTTCGGCCATCATCAGGAGAAAAAAAATTCTGCTTGCTGGTAGCAGTGAACTACAGAAATGAATGTATTGATGGAGAAAATGAACTTTTGCCTGTAGTTTTCGTTTTTTTTTATTTTTTAGCATGAATTTTGGTCAGACCTTGTGTTGGTCATTAGGGTCAGTCTCTTTTAACTTGTTATTTGAGATAAGAGCTGGATGGATTCATGCTGTTCTGAATTCCCTTGGTCAGTTTGACAGGTTTATTGGTTGCTGGAAAGGGGATGTGCCTCTGTTAAGTGTGTGTGTGTATTATTTGGTTCTTAGGGAATGAGTGAGTATGATGTGTGTAAGCGTGTATATTGCTATGGGTGTGTGTTATCATTTGGATCATTAGGGAGTCAGTGAGTATGATGTGTGTAAGTGTGGATATTCGTGTGGGTGTGTGTATAAGTGTGAGGCCGTAACACCTCCGTAAGCATGTCTGTCTTGTGTGGGTGAGAAATGTGGGTAGGTTTTGATTTGTAGGGTTATATATTAATACTATCTGTATTGTTAAATTTGTGGTTAAGCCTGGCTGGATAGTGCGTTTTTAAACGTTGTGTCCACTTATTTTCATGGAACTCTGAAATCTTTCTAATGTTATCTGCTCTGAACTTATATATATATATATATATATATATATATATATATATATATATATATATATATATATATATCAATTGATAATTAGTAGGGATAATTCCCAGGAGGACGTTAATCCAAAGGGAGCTCAATGTAATTACAGAGCAATATAATAATGATCAGTCCAGACGATTCTTAAAAATCCATTTGGTTATAATTTATTTCATGTATATACAAAGATATATACTTCAAACCGAATTTCTTAATAAATGGAGTCAATTTATCGTCTGGATAAATTGACTCCATTTATTAAAAAACCTTCGGTCTAAAGAGATGAATATATTTTTGTATATTCATGATTTTCGGGTGGGCTGATTTTAAACTTAAACTGCTCCAATTGAACGGCAACAATTCCCAGTAATGAAAGACCTGGTCGAAGACGAGTTATACTGCTAGTGTATATATATATATATATATATATATATATATATATATATATATATATATATATATATGGACAGATGCATGTTATAAGATCCCCACAAAAGTTGCAATTTATTTTCCACACTTTTGGTGTCTTATCAATTAATAATGTTGAATCAACATCATCACTTGATAGGCCACCAGAAGCGTTGAAACAAAATTGTAACTTTTATAGTGTTCTTATAATATGCATATTTTATAAATTTGAATAAATATTATTAGCTTTACTCAGTATTGAGCACTGTTTTAAGAATATTTTTTGTTATTGGAATTTTATTCCATGTTTACTTATATATATATATATAACATATATTGTTAAATATAATAGACATCGAATGTCTATTATGTTTGATCATGAGTCGTTCTAAGCTTCGTCTGCTATTCCGCGACCGTTATCGTCGCATAGCAAACTTCTATGTAAACAGGATGCC
Organism: Acanthosepion esculentum; assembly: GCA_964036315.1. Lineage (NCBI taxonomy): Eukaryota > Metazoa > Mollusca > Cephalopoda > Sepiida > Sepiidae > Acanthosepion > Acanthosepion esculentum. The sequence continues at coordinate 145,343,096 of OZ038477.1, read as the reverse complement.
ATCTTTGATGGTGAACATCCTTTGTTGTAATGTCCATATGAACACTCTGATGATGAAAGCTTAGATCGAGGAACAGCATAATAAAAAATTATCCAAATGTTGGTGGTCGTTATTTTGTGATTCTACTGATTGTTCTACTGATTGTTATTCGATTTCATTTAATAAGCAGAATTTCTGACCATGATTCCTTAGACCATTACACTCAGATAACTGCATATCACCCACTTTCAACTCATTAAGAGATTTTATTGTGTCAGACTAAGTGAAGATCGCTAGATATTCATACAAATCGATGAAGAAGTAAGATTTTATCGATTCTTTTTCTATAGCAATTTACATAATTCGCAAAACTACAGACAGATACCATCGGCTGTTTGCATAAAATTGAAATTCAGAATTCAGACAATGTCAGGTGGCAAAAATATTCATTCCCTCCACAGAAAAAAAATCAAATCAAAACAACAATCAACAAAACATAGCAAAATAAAAAAAAGGGGATTAAATTTTTGAATTGATTCAGGATCGGGTTTGAAAATGAAATCTGCTGCCTTATAGATTATTCAGGTGTCTCAGATAACATTGTGCTTACATTGTGCGTAACACTGTGCATTCAAGCATGCATTCTAATTAAAAAGGAAACAAAACACATTTTACAAGAATTTGAATTTTGGCATTAATATTTTGAAGTCAATCAGAAGCTAGAAAAATCAGAAGCTAGAAAAATCAGAAGCTAGAAAAATCCTAGCAATCATTTCTTCATCATTGACAAACGCTTTCTCAGGTCATAATGAACATTTATACTCTTAATGCGGCCCCGTGTTTTGGACGTTTATTGGAACTGAAGTTCCACTTTGACCTCAAGTGGAACTCATCTATACGATCCATCGCAAAAGACACTGGAAAGAATTGCCAGTCACTTGTCCCCCTCAAGAAAGTATCTGGTTCCTTTTGCTATGCACTGTCAGAGTTAGATCAGAACAAAAATGGAATATTGCTGCCATATCTGAGCTGGAGGTGCTCAATCCTTATTTTCGAGCTACGATAAGATTTCATATGTGTCAACGTGTCCTTGTGGGTGATAAATTATCCGCCCTACTGTTACAGAATGTGGGGGTTGAATGGCGAGCGATTGGCTAGAAATATTTCATTTTTGTTACTTGAAACGTTTTCTCCGTTCCCATATGTCCATGGTTATTGTACAAGGACGCTCTTCTTAAGATATGATCGGGTATACATGTAGCGAAAAAAAATGGTGATGAGGGGTCAAAAAGCAGGCCAGCTCTTCTTCTTCTTCTTCTTCTTCTTCTTCTTCTTCTTCTTCTTCTTCTTCTTCTTCTTCTTCTGTTGCCTCAAGGAAATGGATTATGTGGCTCCCTTTCTCAGCCGTTACACCGGGCAGTTGTGAAACAGACACCAATTCTGCCGCGCCTACTTCCTCTTTGTCCGTCTGTCAATTCGTACGTCCAGCTCTATTGCAGTCCACCGAATGACTCCCGATTCGGTCGTGCTGCTGGCACCCCGCTTTTTATGCTATTCTAATACGGCCAAAATTTGCATGTGTGCAAATATTGTCTCGTTTTGGACGACATCAGCGCGCATAAATTGCGTCTTCAATAGCGGCCATATTTCTTTTTGTCATCACTTTGCAGACAAGACACGTTCGCGCTCGTTTCGAATTCTGAGGTAAGTCATGTCTTTCGTCACAGTACAGCCTAACTATCAGTTCATTGTCGGTTTGAGATAAATAATACACGTCTTCGTCCAACAGAATGTGTTTTTGCTTTCTAACTTACTAACCTTACCCTTCTGAATTCTACGTTTGAGTTCTAGAATATCTATCTCTGTCTCCCGTTCCCTAATTATGTGTACGTCAGTTAATGTGGTTCGCTCTCTTGGAAATTAGTGTAACTCTTCTTTGTAATTAGCAAAATGACGGGGCTCGAAATTATTCGAATAGGGCTAACCTTATATGAACGAAGAAAAGAATACTGAGCTGTTACGTGACATCTGTCCTTCTTTACGGCGGCGAATGTTGGATGATTTCCTCAAAGATGAAAAAGAGAATGCTAAGGATATCATGGACCGAGCGGGTGAGCAACGATGAGATCTTAGAGAGGATGCAAACAAGGCTTATACGTAAGATCAAGAAGAGGCAGCTGAAGATTCTGGGACACATAATGAGGAAAGAGGGTCTAGAGAATCTGATACTCACAAGTCGAATAGAGGGAAAACAACGCATGACATACCTAGCGGCCTTAAGCAAGTGGATGACAGAACGTGGTCTAGAGGAGGTGGCAGAGGGAAGGAACTTGTTGAGAGCTGCAAGGTATAGAAGGAGGTTCAGAGCTATGATCTCTTACGTCCTGAAAGAACACGGCACATAAAAGGAAAAACCTGATATATCCTATCATCTATGTCGACTTAAAAAAATATCTCTAGGAGCGTTTATCGAGCATGACAGCAAGTCTGCGTACACGTTATCCCTACCTTGTAATTATTCTATCTTACAGTTGTATCCTGCTATGCTCAAATACCACAACTTATTCTGAATGGGAGAATTCGAAAGATACTAAAACGGCTTATTAGCTGTGTATATATTGCATTTTACACTGTATAAGTAGTGGTAGAATTTTTGTAAGGTGTAGTGAATGGCGTAGGTTTTTTTTTCAGTAACTAACCCCCCCCCCGATCCAGTTTCTGAGATAGAAAGTATAGAGGCTTTTCAATTTTCCTTATCATTTCTTCATTAAATATCTGCTGTGTTTGATTTGGTTTAGTTTGTTTTGTTTTGTGGCATATCAACCTCAATGGGTTATTTACTGCTGACAAGATTTTTATTGCTGATAATATTTCTTATCTATCTATCTATCTATCTATCTATCTATCTATCTAGCTAGCTAGCTAGCTAGCTAGCTAGCTAGCTCAGTATATATTGGTTTCGGTGTTTTGTTTTACGGCATATCAACCTCAGTGGGTTATTTAATGCTGACAATTTTTTTTATCGCTGGTAATATTTTGTTTTGTCAAAAATCTGTTTCTGGTAATATTTTTCCTTGAAAAATGTATTGCTGGTAATAACTTTTTTCAAAATAGTATTGCTGGTAATATTTTTTTCAAAAATGTATTGCTGGTAATAGTTAACTATTTGCCCATAGCTGGGACCCTAACAGGTGCCACCACCCCGGGTGAGGGTGCACCTGGGAACACCAGCAATTAAGAGATGGTTCTCAAAACCTCCTGATCAGAGACCTTGCTGCTGGACATAATTTATCGTCTTACCCAGGACGCGGAATGTAGTTCATTGTCTTACCCAGGAGGTGGAGTAGTTTATCGTCATACTCAGGACGAATCTGCTGTGTTAAGCAAGCTCCAGTCGCTAAGTCCGATCGTGGAATTCTGACCAGTCGTTCGCTATTCAGACACCCAACCTCAATGTTCTCTAACTTTATAACCGCACAGGCAAAGCCTCGTAAGCGTATCGTTACTCTGTCGCTATTTCCAGGGAAAATCTTCTGATAAGATACATTCCTTAGTTCCTTTGCAGCTTATACTTTTTATGCCACGTATACAGAGCTGAATCGTCCTCATTCCCTTCGTATTTCATTAGGAAGAAGGAAGTTCCAGTCATAGAGATTTATTGTTACTTTGTGTGCCAGTCTCCAAAGAGAATGCTTCCTTGGTCACTACAATCTTTACATCATCATGTCTCAGGTCAACGGATATCTACTTTTGTTAAACTCATTCAGTAACCCTGTACTTTGGGTGGCTCTTCAGACGTGTATGAAGTGAACAATGGAGAAATATTGCCATGTTTACTCTAAACCTTAATTGTGCAAAAAATGAATCACAAGCTGCAAGAATTTCTAATTTTTAAAAACCAAATCAGATGAATTCTAAAAAATGGATGTGTTGCTTCTCAACCTTTTTCAGCAGATGGACCATTTTTTACTTCAAAAATTTCAAATGGGCCACTAATTGTACATTTAGGCTGTTCAATGTTCACACTAAAACGCTTAATGGAAAGACAAAATAGTGCGTTTATGAGGAGGCAGGGTGGAGTAATAGATAACGGCCTGGACTGAGGAATCGGAGAGCCGAGTTCGAATTCCAGTTGAGTCCATCCACTTAAGTGCTAATTGGGAAATGTATAAATCCTCTTCTTATTCATCTATTGCTAAATATGTCTGAGTGCAATAGACGCCTATTTACCTCTGCCCGCAACGAGTGTAAGCGTATCCTCGACGAAGCCAAGTCACTATTTGCTGCTCGGATGAAGGAACGTATTGCATCCCGCAAATTCTTCTCCGAAGATTATTGGCGCCTCTGCAAGAGCGTTCCGAACAATAGCAAACCCTCCATTCCTCCCCTGTTCAATCAGTTTGAGGTTCTGACCACCTCTGCCGAAGTTTTCTTCCAATTCAACGTTAGACTCTTCCGGGGTACCCATGCCCGATTTCCCTCCTAGAACCGAGGCCCTTTTGAACGGATTGCACATATCCCCGTCGTTGGTACTGGGCATTATTTCTAACTTAGATCACCACAAGGCTACTGGTGGTGACGGGATACCAGCCATTGTCCTGAAGAAATGCGCGCCTGAACTGGCGCCTGTCCTCTCTAAATTATACAACCACTGCCTCAAGGAGTCTTGTTTTCCTGACGGCTGGAAGTCCTCAACCATTGTTCCCGTCTTTAAGAACTCTGGTGACCCCCCGACCCTTCTAATTACCGTCCTATCAGTCTCCTACCCCTCTTCGGCAAAGTCTTCGAGGCCATTATCAACACCGAAGTGATTAATTACCTGATAAGCAGTATGGTTTCCGCTTTGCCCGATCTACAGCCGATGTGCTTACGGCCATCACTGAATTTGTCTACCAAACTATTCATAATAACGGTGAAGCTCGTGCCGTGGCCCTAGACATCTCCAAAGCGTTTGATAGAGTTTGGCATACCGGCCTTCTTCGCAAGCTCCAGGGTTATGGTATCACAGGTCGATTGTTTGACCTAATACAATCATTCCTGTCAAATCGTGAATTGAAGGTCGTTCTCAATGGATTCATCTCCAGCTCCTATCCCACTAACGCAGGTGTTCCTCAAGGCTCCATCCTAGGCCCTACTCTGTTCCTCATATTCAGAAACGACCTTCCTGACGCCATAGACTCCCAAGTCGGCATCTATGCTGACGACACCACAATTTACTCCTGCCTCAAACACAAATCTAGTGATGCTGACAAAGTTAACCTGGCAGTTCAAATAGAAAAGGACCTCCAATCGGTTGTGAACTGGGATGAGAAATGGATGGTTAACTTTAACGCCTCTAAAACAAAGCTGCTCTCTATTAACCACTACATGGATCCGTCCCCGCATCCCATTAGAATGTCTGAAGACCAACTTCTCGAGACCTCCTCCCTGCGGCTGCACGGTCTCACGCTGTCCGCTGATCTGAGATGGAACAAATACATCGAGTCAGTTGCATCATCCACCGCAAGGAAAGTTGGTTCTCTGTGCCGAGCCAGGAAATCTTTCTCCCCGGAATCGATCCTCCTAATCTATAAATCGACCATTCGCCCTTGCATGGAGAATTGCTGCCATATATGGTCTAGAGCCCCTGCTGTTTGCCTCAGGGTTCTTGATAAGATCCAGAGACGGATATGCAATGTAATTGGCCCTGATCTGTCATCTCGTCTGCAGTCGCTCTCTCACAGACGCGACGTTGCCTCGCTCTGACTTTTTTTTACAAATACTTTCATGGTAATTGCTCTGAGGAGCTGCTTTCGCTGGTCCCTAGGCCTCATGAATTTAAACGTCCTACGAGGCTGGCATCCCGTTCCCACCTCTTCACCGTTGAAACTGTTAGATGTAGACGTAACTTCTACTCCAATAGCTTCATCTCAGGCACATCTCGCCTGTGGAACTCCCTTCCCTATTCCTGTTTCCCTGACAAATACCATCTCCAACTATTTAAGTGTAACGTCAATCGACATCTCCAGTTGCCTTGATCTATCCACTTCCCTTCTCCACATCATTTCACCTTTCATTCCTATCTGCTCTCGCTCCAAATCTTCTGTAGCCCCTTGCCCTGATCGATCCACTGTCTTTCTCCACATCCTCTCCTTTACCACTCCTATCTGCTCTTCCTCCAAACCTTCTGTAACCCCCTGTGTGCTAGTGGCCTCCAGCCTTGCTTGGGGTGATAAGCTTAAAAAATAATAGCAGAAAAGACCGAGTTCTGTAGCATTGGATGGCAACTGGACTACCGCAGAAATAAATGGCAACCTACTGCAGGAAAAATCTGCCTCGTCAGTCATGTACTGAAAGGTAAATGATCACCTAAGCGTGTATCACGCATGGCACATAACTGAGTGTATTTACACTTTAAAATTTATTTTAGGAAACACAGAATATCAAAATCATTTTTTATGATGTCATTCAGTCTTAGTCCATCCAACTAGTGACTACCTTGATCTTGGTGTTTCTGACAAGATATCATAATCAATTTTGATGATGTCATTCAGTCATAGTCCCTTCGGCTAGTGATTCGTGAAGAGATATCAGAAGGTTAAAATTTCCTGCTCTAGCCGGTCCAGCTACATGAGAATGTTGGACTTAAATTAAGTCCAAAGAAGACGAAGAAAACAAACAAGACCGATATATATATATATATATATGTAAACAAATATATATTAATAACAAATTAAACAAAGACATAGTCAGTTACATAGTGTATGTGTGGAGAAATAATGTGTGTGTGTTGTGAGTGTTCGTATGTACGTGTATATTTCTTAGCGTGTTCACAGAATTTGGGAAACGCTGTATTTGTGAGAGGTCACATATTGGTGTTAGTTGAAAAGAGAGATTTACCTCACCTCCACGCGATATGGCCTTAGTGGAAAAAAGAGAAAGCTAGGTGTAGGGTCAGACAGTATTTATAGCCAGGGAAGAGAGACCCTTGTTGAAGGATTACGGAACTCAGGAGGAGCTAACTCCGACAAGACTTTTTACAATTCACATATTTTAAGACTACCAGAAAGTTGATCTACATATTTGTTTACTTCTTCTTCTTCTTCTTCTTCTTCTTCTTCTTCTTCTTCTTCTTCTTCTTCTTCTTCTTCTTCTTCTTCTTCTTCTAATTATTATTATTATTATTTCATATCCTCTCCGACTCTTAGATGTTTAGGGTGGGTGTTGATGGTGACTTTCAACTCCTATCCGCAACTTAGAGAGACAGTACTTTCCCCAGCAGACTAGTTGGAGCCCTTGGACTGGTTGGAATCTTTTTCAACCAGTCCAAGGGCTCCACCTACAACAGGGATTATTGATGTTCCCATGTGCCACATTTTTGAGATATCTATATCAAGGTCCTTGTATTTTGACAGTTTTTCGAATATCTTCAAAGATACATTGCAGTCTGCAGGGACTGCCATATCAATAAGGAGGCACTCTTTTTGTTTGTGGTCTTTAATAACAATGTCTGGGCGGTTGGCTTTGATTGTTCTGTCAGTGTGTATTGTGTAGTCACATAGAATTGTAACAGGTCCTATCTCCGTAACCGGGTCAGGGTGGTGTTCGTACCAGTTTCTTTCAGTTTCCTTCCCATAGGAGTTGCAAATTATTATTATTATTATTATTATTATTAGTGAAAGTATTTTTAGATTTTAGTAAAAAGAAATATAAAACACAATTCACTGTAAATAATTGAAAAAGATTTCATAAATATTTAGAATTCTATCAAAACTTTTACTTTAAAATGCGCAGTAAAGAGTTTCATTCATTTAATATTTGAACCTGAAAAGTGTATAGCCAGTGTAAAGGTCACGTGGTTTGAACTTTTTCGCAATACAACGGTCACGCGATTTTCATTTTATGTCGTTTGATGTGAAAAAAAAAAAGTCACGTCCTTTGAGCTTTGGACAGTCGGTCACGTGATTTGAAGTTTGAACTGTGTCTAATTTCTCTGACTTGAACCTTTCAGCAGTGCAACGGTCACGTCATTCGAACTTCGGACGATCACGTGACTGGAAACTGAACAGCGTCTAGTTTTCGTGATTTGAACTTTTAGCATTGCAATAATCTTGTGATTTGAACTCTGTGCAGGCTCTCATTGCTGTGATATAAAAATTTTGAAACGTGTAAGTCAGTTAATTTGAACTTTGAACAGTGAAAGGTTTTCAGTAATTCAAAGGTCACGCAATTTGAACTTTGAACAGTGAAAAGTTTTCAGTAATTCAAAGGTCACGCAATTTGAACTTTGAACAGTGAAAGGTTTTCAGTAATTCAAAGGTCACGCAATTTGAACTTTGAACAGTGAAAAGTTTTCAGTAATTCAAAGGTCACGCAATTTGAACTTTGAACAGTGAAAGGTTTTCAGTAATTCAAAGGTCACGCAATTTGAACTTTGAACAGTGAAAAGTTTTCAGTAATTCAAAGGTCACGCAATTTGAACTTTGAACAGTGAAAGGTTTTCAGTAATTCAAAGGTCACGCAATTTGAACTTTGAACAGTGAAAAGTTTTCAGTAATTCAAAGGTCACGCAATTTGAACTTTGAACAGTGAAATTATGTTTTGCGTTGAAGTGTACAGAGTCTCAGAATATGAATTTCGGATTGTCTCGGTCCAGTGCTTTGTTCCAGCAATTTAAATTTTTTGACATTGATTAATTTTCATGACTAGAACACTTTCTAAATAGGTTATTGGCTTACGAGAAAAAATATAAAGAAATAACCATTAGCGATAACATTTTTCAAATGTATGTTTATAATAGAGTTTCATTGAAAACTTTGACTTTGGTTTGGTTTGGTTTGTTTTATGGCATATCAACCTCAATGGGTTGTTTAATGCTGACAAAATTTTTATTGTTGTAATATTTCTTTTCGAAAATCTATTGCTGGTAATATTTTTCCAAAAATGTATTTGTTGTAAAATTCATTGCTGGTAATAATTTTTTCAAAAAATGTATTGCTGGTAATATGTTCAAAAATGTATTGCTGGTAATAATTTTTTACAAAGGCGTATTGTTGGTATTAAAACCTATGTTTACACTTTCATAGTGTTTTGACCCCAGTTTAGGGGTTAACTATTTGCCTATAGCTGAGACTCTAACAGGTGCTACCTCTCCGGTTCAGGGTGGACCTGGGAGCACCAGAAATTAAGAGGTGGTTTCATGCTCCTCAAAACCTCCTAATCAGAGGCCTTGCTGTTGGACGTAGTTTATCGTCTTACCCTGGACGCGGATGTAGTTTATCGTCTTACCCAGGACGCGGATGTAGTTTATCGTCTTACCCTGGACGCGGATGTAGTTTATCGTCTTACCCTGGCCGCGGATTTAGTTTATCGTCTTACCCTGTACGCGGATGTAGTTTATCGTCTTACCCAGTACGCGGATGTAGTCATGCCCAGGACGGCTTTGACTTTCGTTTACTGTTCTATTCAAAGGGAATCAAATCTTTGGGTGATACTGCATTTAGTTTCCGTCAGTGAATTAAATAAACACTTTTCTTTCGATTAGTCGGTAGACATATTTTTCTTTTCACTTGCTTTTTGTCACATGTGGAGTTCCTTGGGAATTTCCGATCTCGGAAATTTCTCATGATGACGTTGCTTTGTTTCTTGAGTCGCTGAAAATACAATTTAAACCAAAATCTAGAATAATTCAGAACATTTACGCTTTACTGTATCATCAATGATCGTCACATTAACGGTTTTATATATATATATATATATATATGAAGACATTTTTATGTTTATACATTCTTTTTATAGATACAAATATTTAAGTAAATGCTCTGTTTTTATAATAAACAGTATTAAACAACATTTACCGGCCTGAATATCCAAGAAATTTTCATAGAAAATTTTCGTCTTTCGACAGGAATCGAACCTATATTCTATACGGAACCGTCATATAGCCTGACGTGCTTTAACTGTTTCGGCCACAGAGGAGCGTTCGGTTAGCAAGGTCGATTTTAT
>OZ038477.1:145255633-145328133 GCA_964036315.1 Acanthosepion esculentum | reverse complement strand
TAAAATGTTAGCATGTTAGGAGGTGTCTGATACATGTAACGTAGTACAAAGAAAATTGATATCATTTGCGTAGGTATTTGCTCATAATATGATAATCTTCTTAAAGAAATCGTTAATATAAAGCAGAAAGCAGGTTGGACCGAAGCAAGATAATTGGAATACGCCTACACTGATCTGATGGACTTCAGAAGGCTAACCATTAACGACGACTTTCACAGATCTGATTTGGTAATTGAGAATACTTTTCCAGAGATACTGTTGGGTCTTGACTCAATGTTGAATCTTGCCTATTGCATGGAATAATAATGCAACACAAAATGTACTTGGAACAAGAATGTATTATAACAAGAAAGTGTACACAATAAGTACATATAGTATTTCTGTATATTTCTGGGAAGACGTTCCTGGAGAATGTGTTGACTAGTCGCAGTCGATCAGAGTCTCTAGTTGGATCTCGTGATTTCTCCTTCCTCGTCTTCCGGTATCAACCATTATTTATATAGTTGGTAGTCACCTATGCAGATTAGGTGGATCCCACCACAACAGATACTAAGGCTGGAAAAAATTATGTAGCAACCCCTATATCACACATTGTTAATAGCTTTTTTAGATCTCAGGCGATCTCTCTCGTGACAGATTTAATATTCAGTGCTTTACTGATTCATTGTGTAATGACAGGGTATCAGCAGTGTACATAGAAGAGCGAAATCCATACTACTTGTCGCTTAGGAGATTGTTTCTGTTGAGATGAGGCTGCAATATATCTCCATTGAATATGAGTATTGATAAACAAAAATAAGTCGATTTTCTTTAAAAAGGTACATTGATAGGACAGCTGCTCCAATAGAATCATTTTGCATGTCAGTTAAACATAAATGCTACCAATGCCAATAGCAATGAAAACAGAACATGCCTTTTGGTCATCCTAATCATGAAGAAATAAACTTCTGTTGTGGAGGTATTATGGCTTTGATCATAATTGCATGTTCGCATCTGTATTTGTGTATTTACGCTTATCTCGATAGGTGTCAATATATTAGTGTCTGCGCATGCGTACTACTCGGGCGTTTGTGTGTGTAGTCTGACTGAATGCGCATGTCTAATAACTGACATTAATTATCTAAATTCAAGTTTCTTATCTCGTTTCGGAGGCTTCAACTCATCAACAACATTTCAAGATCCTAAGATCTATTTTACCGAGAAAATTGGATATTGACAATCTTTCTTCAATTCTTCTCCTTCCATTTTCCTTTTCTGTCTCCTCTCTTTTTCGTTGCTCTAACTCCTCTTCTTTTTGTCTTTTTTTTCTTCTTCTTCTTCATCCTTTATCTCCTTCTCCCACTCCTCATTTGATTCCCCCTTTTCATACTTTCTCATTCTCTCTTGCTTTTCTTTCTTCTTCATGTGATCTTCGATCTCCCCATCCCCTACTCTCCCCTTCTTCTCTCTTCATTCTTTCCTTCTTTCTCTTTCTTATTTTTAATTTTCATTTGCTTTCTCCTATTTTCTCTGCTTTCATTTACTTTCGCTCCCCTTTCACTCTTTCTTCGCTCAGGGATTTCTTTTGTTCTGTTCTGTCGGACTGTTAGATATTTTTGATTTCTGATTTTGAGGAGATTTTTTCATGCATGAAATAACGACTTATATACGCGTAGTTACGACATTTTTGCATGATTACACACATAAAAAAAGATAAGAACTGGTGAAAATGTAAGGATAAAAACACAAATGATTCGAATAACAAGTCATATTATGATATATATAAAAAATCCTTCTCTTGAATGTTGTGTTACGCATTTACAGGAGGGATTTTTGCGGCCATTTTGAGGCAAAAGAGGCGCGAATTTGATGGCTTCAAATAACAACCCAAAGTAGCCGATCATCATAACCCGGATGTAACAAATTGAGAACCCCCTTCTACATTGTTGCTATTCTTTAAACATATATGCGGACAAGCATTTGAAAGGCTTCTACGAAAGATTTTCTCTTATGTTAAATTTATTTTGCTTTCTTTTTTATATCTATAAATAAAGTTCATTGTTTGTGTGAGGAGAGAATTTAGTTCAAGAAAATGTACTTGAACGAATTAAATGTTTTGTCTAACACAGCCGGAAACAGCTTGTTTGCCCTGTTTGGTATGAAACTAAGTTTTATTCTCCCTCCATATATATATATATATATATATATATATATATATATATATATATATATATATATATATACACACACACACACACATACACACACACACACATACATATATATATATATATATATATATATATATATATATATATATATATATAGTATCCATAAATATATTTGTGCATATGTTTCAAAGATAATTGTGCTACGAATTCTTTGTCCATTTGTAGGAATTTTGTTTTCAGTTAAATGAGGCAACACCATCTCTTATTTTCAGTTTGCTGTCAGACTTTACGTTATAGCGTTCTTTGATAGAAGAATTGAAACAAGAAGATATATTTATTGCACTCGCCATCTTTACTAGATTACACAACAGTTTATTTCTTATTAAACACTAGGGTTTGCGGCCATATTACGTTGAAACAACCGGTTCCCGTACGATCACCGAACTTAAGCAACGTCGAGCCTGGTCAGTACCGAGATGGGTGACAAATTAAAAATACCAGGTATTGTAAGCTTGGATGTGCGGGTGGTGTAATGGATAGTGGCTGGAGATCATATTTACAATACCAGTTGGGTTCGTTACCTTCACTTACGCGCAAATACCTTTGGGAAAGGTATGAATCCACGTCTTCTCCCCCAGCTGTGGGTTAATTAGTAAAACTTGTATCACAAAATCATTATTATCTCCCCCCAAATTTTAACAATGTAAAAGAAATTATGGCTTTAAATATCCTTCAAAGTGTTGGCAAGCCGTAAAAAACGAATCAATTAAATTAATATAAACGCTATATTTAGTTTGTCCACAAGTTTGAGTAGGAACCATTGTTTGTTTTTAATAGTTAAAATAATGTCTACCTGCCTAGAGAATTTTAGTCTTACTAAAAAACTCTGGATATAGCGTTTAAATTAATCTCATATATAAAGTACAGTGTATGTGTGTGCGTTTTTGCGTGAGTGTGTCCAAGCAATTCCTTCGCTCCCATTGGTCCGATTTCAAGCTCATAGCTCCATAACTCATTCAAAAGCCATAGAAAAGTTAGTCGCAGGGAACGATTTTCGTTGAGCTCATATACAGTGTTGGCAGTTTATTCGAAGTTAAAAACATATATTAATATATTATATTAGCCATTATCGTCGCTTTCATGGTTCGAAAGGAATAAATTTCATTTTCCTTATGCAGCAGGCTTAAAATTTTAAGCTAGCTTAAAAGTCGCCCTATCGGGTGGCATTTAAGCTAGCTCCTGTGGAGGACTCTTGGTTTGGCCATCAGTACAATAGCTAGAGAGAAGTAGATGCGATAAGAATCAATAAACTACAGAACTCAAAATTGATCGCTGCATTTAAGTACTGAATTAATGTTCAAGCTTACCTTTTAAAAGTTCAACGATAATTCTTCTGCTGCCACTTAATTTAAAGACGATTTGATGTACGTAGATCCTTATTTTCCGTACAAACAATTATTTTTATTTCATGGGTGACAGAACAGGAGACAATTTATAAGATACAATTAATATAGTGTAAAGATGGGAAAATAGAAATTTGAATTAGTTATACATTCAACATTTGAAGGGTTAGAGAAACATAATGGCTAATTAACTAAAACCCATATTATGGAATTTATATGAATAAATGCGAAATTGGAGCTGAATTGTCCCACGAAATTTGAGATTAAAAAGCTCCAGCTCTACTTTATAGTAATTTGATATTTACTCGACACCGAAGTCGCGTTGTGACACAAGTCCGGTTTAATGTGGGGAGCCCGAGTGCGTACACCCGAGTTAGGAACAAAAATTACCCTAGCCCCAGCAACTGTCGGTTGCGCTGGCCTCAGTGCGAGCTCCGATCACCCTCTCTAATGCAATGAGAGGGCGCGGCCTCGGGAAGCTTTTCCCCAAGACCGGCACCTCTCAGTATAATTTTCCTCAGTTTTCCTTTGACGGAGCCGCCCCTGAGCGCACTCTTTCCGAAGACAGAGACGCAACTGAGAGATGATAAATAAACGCCTTACAAAAGTTTATTTCATTAATTAACTATCCTTCATTACTGTTCTTTTATTCGAGGATTGACTTGGTTTTCATATCAAAATTAGTTCTGTTTAGGAATATCGTCTTATATAGTGCCGAAAACTGTTTGAAATTTGCATTTTACTTGGCCTTTAACAAGTTGGCATCTATTTGTAAAACTTTCCTTAAGCATAACAAGCCACTTCATGAATGAAATGTTCATTCAAAATTTTTGTTTCAAAGATTTCAAGTAGTGAATATATCTTAATTTGCGAAGCGATAGAGAGCGTGCGAAGCCTGCTAATAAGAAATAAAGTTGGATTAAAAAGTTAATTAATTTCTTTAAAATTACAGTAATTGATCATCTACCTTATCGAGAAAACTTAAAGATAAAGTTTATGGCACGAAACCCAGTATACTTATATTGAGAGGAATTGCAGCTAAAACGAACTGTCACACAATTACTAGAGATTCTTTAGTTGATGTCTGCAAAACAATCTCTCGATTATGCGAACTCTTAATTAAATATAAAAATCTTTTATTATAAGACTATAATATTTCTATTTTTATTCTGAAAGTATTTAATTTTTCCGGAATATGTTGGCTAAAACGTTTGTTCAGATTTTGTCACTAGAATCGTTAAGTTTTTAACTAATTTAATTCAAAATAACCACTTTTCATTGTATTGTGACAGCTAGAATTATCAACATGTATTCTAAAGTGATTCTGTCGAAATTGGCCAATTTTTGTTAAAAGTTCTTGAAGATGTAAGACTTGAAGTAACATATTTGTTATATTATTTTGTTTTGCTTTAAGAAAGATAAAAATTCAAAGATGATATTAAAATATAAAATGGATTTGTGAAGTTTATTAAGAAGGCACTCTGAATATCGAACCTGTAAAAGTGGCTTGCAAAGTTTCGGGTTGGAGATTTTTATGCTATTGTTCACCCAATACAAATCCCCAGTTACACTCGAGGTAAGTTACACTCAAGTAAGTATTTTGCACCCGAAGAGTGCATGTAACTCCGAGTCGTGCTATCGACGTAGGATATATATATATATATATATATATATATATATATATATATATATATATATATATATATATATAGGAGATAGAAAGAGATAGAGAGAGGAAGGAATAGAGGCAAACGAAAGATATGCAGAAATAGGCTATCTGACTGAACATCGAGACAGTGAAAATGAATGGTACAAATTACTATTCATTAAAATATCTTTGTGCATATATTTATGTGCGTGTATGTATGTATGTTTAGAGATATGCATTGGGTTGCGACAAAAGGTCGTGGTGACAACAGGAAGCATTTGAACATGTTATTTCATTTCACATGGGACTGAAATTTAGGACATATAGATATCTTCTGAAAGGTGACATTTTCAACTTATACCATTCGTGTGTCAATTGCGAATTTTTAATGTTTTTGTGTTAAAAGTAAAAATGAGGGAAAAGGAGATGCATTTTCGTCATTTAAAAGAAAAATCTCTGTAGAAACAGTAAAAAAGGTGCCGTTTATGGAGATGGTGCCATAGATGATAATACTTTTCATAAAATGGTTTGGAAGGTTCATAAACGTAAATTTGAATCCAGAAAAGCGACAACGTTCCGGCAGGCCTGATGATGGCAAAATCGAAACACTGATTAAAAATAATGCAGGTGACACGATATGAGACATCGCAGAGATACACCACATATCTCATATGAGAGTTTAGGTTATTTGAAGACCTTTGGATACGTGAATCGTTATGATTTTGGGGTATCTCACAATTTAAATGACAGCATCTACAGATGCGATTCGGTGCACAAACGCAAGAAAATGGGTCATTAAAAAAATTAGCGTAGGCGATGAAAAATGGTTGGTTTACAACAACGTAGATTGGAAAAGGTCCCAGAGAAACGAAATGAGTTAACCGCTCCAACAGCCTGTCTGCTACCGAAATATTTGATTTATGTATATGTGGCATCTGAAAGGCATTGTGTACTACGAGCTGCTTCCGTAAAATCAAAAAGTACAGTTCCAGTTGAACCAAAGGCAGAGAGTTCGACTAGCTTAGCTGGAGACGAATCTCCACCTGAAGACAAAAAACTTGAAAGCGAGCGCAAATCACGCCCTTGGTCTTATACCTGTAGACAGCAGACAAAACAATATCTGATTGGTTAATGCAAATCTCGTTGTCATTATAAAAGTAATATTTACCTCCTGATATAATAAATTTATTGTTGTTAATAAGAAGAGGATAGTTAGCGAAGACCAGCCTCTCCCACTTCCCCTTTCGGCCATGTGCCACAATTATTGTATATTATATACAGTAATAAATATATTTATTGTTGTTAAAATGCGGAGAGTCGGCCTGTCAACAGATCGGGGTACCTGGCAGGACGGATCTGATGTTGCAATCCCCGAAATTCGTAATGAAGCCTGGGTAGCATCATTGATGACCTCTACCATTGTATTTTATAAATGTATTTTAAGAATGATAGCTGCACAAAAATATATTATTGATTCATAATGGTCAAAGTGTCCTCTTTGTTAATTGTATATTAATCTCTTTCGGAATTTAACTTAAATTATTATATACCCCTCATCTTGAACACGATCAAAAGGAGAGATGCGTTTAATTGTGTTGCAGGAATTCAAGTCTCGTTCCAATGCTTTCAAACCCCTGCCAGCGTCAACAGTTTATGGGTGATGGATCCGTGAGTGATCGGACAGTACGGCGCAGGTTTCTGAAGTTCTGCAGTAGGAATATGAGTCTGGAAGAGCAAGGGGGCAGGGGACGTCCATCTGTAATTGACAAACAATATCTGAAAAACACGAGTCGAACAAAACCGACATCAAAGTGTCAAAGAAATGTCTCATCGTTTCAACAATATCGGACGATCTCAAGAAAATTGGCGAAGGTGAAGAAACAATAAATTGAATCCATATGAACTCAGAATGATCCATTTCTTTATGACAATCGTAAACGATCGGCCCAATGGCTTGATTATGGCGTAGCACGCAAACATTTTCCAAAACCGAAAATATTTAGTTTTTCAAATGTATTTTTCGCTAATCGATGAACGTTCGAATTTCGGTGTCGAATAATCGGTCCTTCGATACTTTGATTAAAATAAATATTTGTGGTTTCCATTTCCATTCAGGATATAAGCAGACATAGCTCTCCATAGCTACCTTTTTATTCTTGGAAATCAAAGCACTCCATGGTAACGAGCGTGTGTAAATGGATGGCAGAACAGGGAGTGGGGGATAGCAGAAAAGACAAAAATTGCTAACAGCTGTAAAGGATAGAAAGTAGTGAAGAGCGGTGATCATTCACATTTCTTGAAGGGACATGGCACGTAGAAGAAAAAGATTGCATCACCTAACCGTTTATAATTGTTTTTATCATTTCACCACAAGCAAGGCAATAAAGCCCCTAACATGCAAGAGGTTACTGTGAAAGAATACTAGGAAAAATATTAAGCAGAGAGAATCATGAAAGAAGAGGAATTAAGAAGACGTAACATAATGATTGACATTGCATTTACATTTCTGAAGATTACAGTTGACTGGAAAACAAGAAATCGGAAATTGTTTCCTCAAGCGAGATATGCGAGAGAAAAACTGTTAGCGTAGAATTTATATCTTTCAACTGTAAAATGCTGAAACCTATCTGCCAATCTAGTAATGTGCTTAAATTCGTAAAGTCGAGGTTCCGAAGATGAATGCTCATCAGAGCAATTACCATATAAATATTTATAGAAAAGGAAAACTACATTACGGCCGTCGGAAAGTGACTGAAATCGTGATGCCAGGTCAGGACCAATAATGGTGTAGATTCTTATTTGTATTTTATCAAGAATTTCTAAATATATCGAGGATACACTAAAAGGTAGACTTATAAATGCACGGCTCAATGAACCACCTTCCCTTGCAGCAGGCCTAGCAAATGATTCAATATATTTTCCACTTCACCTTATCAGAAAATGTTAACATGAGGAGGCGCAATGATCTTTCGAGTGCATGAAGGATGTTGGTCGAAACAGTCAAAATGAGTTCAAAAGCCACATAGATTGAGTGCTTGTCTTTTGTTAGTGATTTTCTTTCATGAATCTAACCTTTGATAGAGTTGTATGAAGTTATGGTTGTCAGATTAATAATGCAAGTAAGCTACTTACTTACTAACATTATTTACATTATTCAGACTGTTATCCTCATCTTCATGGCCATATTCACAACACTTTGGCCTCTATATCTCTGACATGAGGTATTATGATTAGTTGTATTATTCCCATTATTCGGACTGTTATTCTCATTTTCATTGCCATATTCACAACGTTTCCGCTTCTATATCTCTGAGATGAGGTATTATGATTAAACGTATTATTTACATTATTCGGACTGTTATCCGCATCTTCATTGCCATATTCACAAAGTTTCCGCCTCTATATCTCTGAGATGAGGTATTATGATTAGTTGTATTATTCCCATTATTCGGACTGTTATCCTCATTTTTATTGCCATATTCACAACGTTTCCGCCTCTATATCTCTGAGATTATGATTATTTGTAGCATTTACATCATTCGGACTGTTATCCTTACCTTCATTGCCATATTCACAACGTTTCCCCGAAGGGAAAACAATCCGGCCGGTAGTGTTTGCTGCAATGCTTGTTGAGACTATGTGGTTTCTTCCGGTCTCCTAACCGCCGCTGTCAATCATATCTTGCTCTCTCGCGGTCTACTCAGCAACTCTCACCCCAAAAAGCTGCCGTCACTAGCCAGTCGTCGCGTGACTCTCGTGAATTCTTTCTAGCAAAAGGGAGATAATCTCCTTCTGCACACAGACACAACTTATTCGATACGAGGAGAAACACACCAAAAGACTTACCACACAGCCCTTATTTGTTTTTTCTTTTATAGAACATATTTAAGCGAAGGATTGCTGCCTAACTATACTATGTTTGAAATATATATATTTCTCTGTCTCTGTCTGTCTGTCGGTCCGTCTCTATCTATCTATCTATCTATCTATCTATCTATCTATCTATCTATCTATCTATCTATCATTTTATATGCGCGGTACTTAATGGAAAGCGCTCAATATCTGTGATAGAGCTAACATAATAAGTTGTATGGATATGAGTTTGTGACCCGGGGTTTCGCGCTTTGGCGATCATCAGACAAACTGGTTTATTTTTTAAAATTAGATCTATTTATGCTTGTTTGACTATGTTTGGTAGCGGGAGGGGGAATATAAATCTGTGTTTGTTTGGGGTGACACTATCATGCGCATAGACACATACATACTGGTGACGGCCCATGCGGTAGATCTGAAAAGCGTTAATAACACCCCGTACCCGCTCCTTTTTTAAACAAACATCGCTACACATAAAAGACTAAGGTCCCGACACCGAAATAGAATTACAACTGCGTATGTACAGTGCTGTTCGATAAAAGTGACTCACCTGATTTTTTTTACTTAAAAATCTTTTCGCCTATTGTTTTTGGGGTCAAACTAATTTTTAATCTTACTAATATAAAGACTCCTTCCCGACCGCCTAGGAAAAAAGTTTACTCACCCTAAGGTATTCTATTGATAAATATAATTTTGGATATAAATGAGATTTAGGGAAAAACTCCGTGCAAAAAAAGTGACTCACTTATTTCCTGCATCTAGTAATCAATAGAAATATATCCGAACAGCTTTAAATAAAGAATAATAGAGGTATAATTTATTTATAATAGGTAATATAGTTCAAAAGATTTAATAATCTATGGGTCCTCTTTTATTTTGAATAACCTTTTCAATCCTTTTTGGCATTGACTTGATTAGGTTCTAGTAAATCTCATCTCCAAGCATTGAATTCCATTCGGATATGAAATTCACAATCAAATCCTCTTTGTTACTAAACTGCTTTCTCGAGAGCCTGTACTTTATAATGCTCGATAAATTTTCTATGAGTTTGAGGTCAGGTGATTGGGGCGGCCATGTCATAACACTCACCTGCTTCTCATCAAAGTATTCCTTCATCAATTTTGATTTGTGACAGGGAGCATTATCCTGCATAAAAATGGTTGGGTCGATTTGCACCCTTTCAGCAGAAGGGAGTAGACAAGACACTAAAATTCTCTTGTACTGCTCGCTCCTGAGGGTCTTTTCAATAGGTTTTAAGAAATCAGTTCCATGAAAAGAAAAGCATCCCCAGTATATTATACTGAACGGATGCTTGACAGTACTTACTGCTAAATTCAAAGAGCTTTCAAAGCTTCTTCTTCGGATTTTAGATCGCTTATCCTTTGAATTCAGCTCAACTTTCGTTTCATCGGAGAAGAGAACATTTAGTAAAAAACATCAGGGGAGCACTATGTATGCCTGAACACACGGATATATTTCTGCGCGTAGCCTCGAATATATATATATATATATATATTTTTTTTTTGTCGCACACTTCACTTTATTTTGAAACCTACTTCCTTCTGTCCATCACTGAATTTTTCCGTTTGTTTTTAATTTCCTTTTCTGTTGAACAAATAAACATCTGGATGCAATAATTCTATTTTTTTTACGTCGGGTTCGTTGCAACGTGTTGCCACTTACAACATTTAAAAAATCTGTAACAAAAGAAAACAGAAAATAAAGTGAATGCTACAAGATTAAGAAAGAATACGTACTCGAACGTTGTGGCCATTTTCTTTGCAAAGATATTTATAGCGTTTGTTATTCAGCCCATATTTAGCTGACATTACTGTGGCAACTCGGACAAAAAAAGCACATGTGCATAGGCTGTATTTCCCGTGCGCACACACATCCACGTTCCAGCAAATAATAGCACCGAGAGAGAACTTAAAGCGGCTACTTGGTTACTTATTTTAGCTCATTGCTTCACTTACAATTATTGCCCCATGACGCAAACAATCGTCAGTGCATTATTTACACAAATTAGACATAAATAATCAACAGTTCTTTTTTTATATAGATATGTCATATTATTGCCAATTAAGACGTTTTACATTTATATAGGTAGGGAAGTAATCGTTTTAAACAACGTGGTTAATGGAAATAAGTGCTGAAATTTGTTACGGAAACAAATACATTTATCTATATTCTAACACAGCCGGCCCGACTCGATCCGGGGTCTTTCTCACGCTGGTCATTACTGGCACCGGTCAGCTGATTGTTATCTGTTCACCGTTTTCTTTCTTCATCTGCTCTGTCCCACGTTGTGATTGATTGATCACAGTGTAGTGAAGATCGAACATTTGTCCGCACTTGAGCGCTGAATCGACTTGGTGGAACCGTGCTATGAAAACCAAAGGGCAACGATACCTCCGCTGGGGAGAAATGCAAATTATAATAAATCATGAAGAAAGACGCTGGGTTAATTTTCGATGGTTTTATGTACCTGTTGACACACAAAATTAATCCTTCCTGTGGAATCTGGTGACGAGGAATCTTGTGTTTCTAAACTTGGAGCAGGATAAACATTCACGCGAGATGTCAGGACATCGAGTCATCAATTTCCCCACGTCAACCATGCTCTTGTCCGGCTCGACATCAGCAATTTTCTGCTCGGCAATTCTCTTCGACAGCGGGACATGTGACTTCTTCCGGCGTCTCCGGTTCATCGCCGGGCTCGAGCGCCTTCGGTTCGCTTCTCGCTCAACTGAGATTGCTCCAACTCCTCAACCCAACTCTTTCTGTTTCAAGTAGCGTACGGCTTATATGCATCTCGCATAACTCTAACCACGCCTCTAGATTCTTTAATATTCATTTTCCTCAACCTTGGAGCAACAATATCTGATCCTTGGTAAACTACACCTTTGTGCAAATTAATTAAAACAACCACTTTAGTTTCCTTTCTTTTAACATACGGTCAATTTTAGAACCACTGGAGTGACAGGGTGTAATCAATTTCTATTTTTCCCTTAGATTAGGGGATTTGCAGTGGTGTGCAGTAATATGAATCTATTTTCGGAGTGTATGATGAAATTTGTTTGGCCTTGAAAGATATTGCGGAATCCGTGATTGCATCAGATATTTATCACACCCAGACCATATTGTCTCGATTGTTGATTAGTTGTCCTACGGCCGTTGTCTGTGATGGACGTTACTCCAAGGAAGCGTACGAAAATTGTAACGCTGCATGAACACACTGGCAAGTCTTACCAGTGAGCAAATCAAAGTACTATAGACTGGACCGGAAATTCTCCTGATTTAAATCCAGTCGAGAATCTGTGGCCAATCTGCAAGGAACGATTTCGTCGAATGGACATACGAAGTACTAACATGTGCACTGGGTCATGTTTCATTGGAAAAATATGAAAAAAGTAAATAATAACGGAATTATTCGCCTTCGTTTCAATTAATTTGCACAAGGGTGTAGGTGATCATGGCCCTCCACATCTTCCTGTATAATTAATTTGCACAAGGGTGTATTTAAAACAAACTTTGTTTTTCACATTCCTCTTACCCAAGAATTATTGTTTACGTTATAAATTTTTGTATATAAAAGTTATTTCACATCAGCAAAGATTTCACTCTGCTTTTAGAAATCCTTTCCTTCTCAAAATAAATAATTTCTTGTCAACAAATTTATTTCAACTCAGCCATTTCTTCTGGTTGTTGATGTACCAAATCTTGGTCTCGACAAATTCTTTTATTCATTTTCAAAACACTCACCAATTTATTAACATTTCCAACATGACTCAAATATTGCCTTCGACTTACATTCCAATCTGCGACTTACATTCCAATCTGGTTTAAATAATTTTCCTTGTCTAAGAAAAACATGTTTCTAATTATTTACCTGACCTCATATCGCAACCTTTTCCTCTCAAGGACTTCAACATTGCGGTCCTTCTAATGCTCCCATCTAGCCGGCGTTTTTACATGAACCCTTTTTAATCCTATGTTAAATTCCTTTCAACTATTACCAGTGATACTTGAATAGTGTCACACTTGAACAACATGGCGACAACCGCTGCGATCGTCTGCTAGCTATTCCCAACTACCAGAGTAAGGCTCAATTCCATAACTATAAACTTTTTATAATTATATATCACCTCCTTCAATGTAATCCCTATCCTCTTATGTACCTCTCCACTAATATATTTATGATCCTTAAATTTTTTTTCCATATATATTACAGGTAATAATTCCATTTAAATGGTTTTACATCCATACTTATCCAACACACTCTACGATCCAGGAATATTCCAAAAAGTTGATTATAAAAGGTTATATTAGCATCCCTTATTTTTCTTAGAGGAGATCACCACTCCTAAATTTTAATCCACAAAACACGTTCATTGATTACAAAATAAATAGTGATAACTCCAACATAAATAAATGAAATTCAACTTTAGAAATCTTATAGAAAACCAAAAAATAACATTCCCAATTACTACTAAAGCTAACTCTACAATTTCTACCTACTCAAATGTAATATTATCCCCTATCTCTATCTTCCCTCCCCTACCTCTCACTCTTAGGACGCTTATGAAATGATGTGCCTAAACTCTTGACCGATGTTTATCAGCGAAATAATTTCCACAGACCAATCAACATTAAACACCCGGTCCATCCATCACCAAACTGCTATCAACAACCACTATTGTTTAACTTAGATACTTATTTATATTTTTTGTATGTATATTTTTTGTATGTATATTTTTTAAATGGAAAAGGGAAGTGACGTTTCACATCCGGCTTGCCTACAAGCAGGATCGTTCATAACCATTTTCGACCCTCACCCGTCGATGTGCAGTTGAAATGCACTGAAACCAAGTTGCATCTTTGTAGTGAGTAAAATGATTTTGTCTATATGATAAAATTATATATATATATATATATATAGTCAAAACCTAATGAGCCAGACAAACCTATCAAGGTATAACTTAGGCAGATCGTCAGGGTCAGTTAACCCTGACGATCTGCCTAAGTGAAACCTTGGTAGGTTTGTCTGGCTCATTAGGTTTTGACTAGGTCTGCTCTACGTTTGTATCGAGCTCTTTAGTTAGTTGTTTACTCGTATCGGTGTTTTTTCTTTGGGCCTTGAACCTGTATCTGTGCGATTATTTTCGACAGACTTTCATGTTCCTGGCTCTTTCTTTTTTTTTAACCTTTTTTTCCCTTCGAGAATGATTTGGCTGTTGTTAAATCAAGAGTTCGAAGGTTTTTCGACACGAGCATAGTTACCTATATATATATATATATATATATATATATATATATATATATATATATATATATATATATATATGTTCCTAGAAGACTCGTAATGTAGATGTAGTCCGCTCCTGATTGAGTACCCCTATTAATATGGGCGTGTGCCAAACTTGGCCGCTATCCAATGAATTAAAATACCTATTTATATTTGTATTCTTTTTAAGACAATAATGTTGCCACTCCTTTTAGATATTTCGACAAAGAGATCGCGAGTTTCTTGTTCATGTACGAATGGAAGTCAGTCTTCGGCCATGTGTGTGTGTGTGAGATCAGAGTAACATATAAACTATAACAAGTCGACATTGAAAAGAGGTTAAGATTGATTTTTATGAAAGTGTCTTTTCTCACAAATCAGATGAAATGGACACATGGAAAA
Organism: Acanthosepion esculentum; assembly: GCA_964036315.1. Classification (NCBI taxonomy): domain Eukaryota; kingdom Metazoa; phylum Mollusca; class Cephalopoda; order Sepiida; family Sepiidae; genus Acanthosepion; species Acanthosepion esculentum. The sequence continues at coordinate 145,313,370 of OZ038477.1, read as the reverse complement.
GGCACAAGACTTAAGAAAATCCTGACCTTTTAGAAAGAAACATATATATTAAGGTTCTTTCTTTCTACGTTGCTATCTTTTCTTTTCTCTTCCTTTTTTCTTTGTTTCTATGCATTTTTAGGCTTTTCCTTTTTCATCTTCGTTAATACATCTTCTTTCTTTCTTTCTTTCTCTCTCTTCTTTTCTTCTATCCATGTTAATAAACTCCGCTTTCTTTCTTTCTTTCTTTCTTTCTTTCTTTCTTTCTATGCATTTTTATATCTCTTCTTTTTCTTTTTCTCATAGCATGTTAATACCTCTCCTTGTTCTTTCTTTCTTTCTTTTGATGTATTTCATAACTCTTCTTTTCCTCTATGCATCTTAACAACCTCCTTGTTATTTCATTCTTTCTTTCTTTCTTTCTTCTTTCTTTCTTTCTTTCTTCTTTCTTTCTTTCTTTCTTTCTTTCTTTCTTTCTATGCATTTTATGCCACTTCTTTTTCTTTTTGCATATTAATACCCTTTCTTTCTTTCTTTCTTTCTTTCTTTATTAGACACCTCCTTTTTGCTTGTTTGTTTGTATGTTTGTTTCTTTTCCCTCCTTGTGTTTTTAATTAAGTAGGCGGACGCCTGTAGGAAAAACGATCGCTGAAAATCTTTCTTACCAAGTAAACTTGACGTTGATCCTCAGAAAACATTTAAGCCGTTAAAAGCTTTATATAGTCAGCCTACATTTTCCAACCTTCATCCCTTATTCTTTTATTTTTACGTTAAGCATTATTATCAATATTATCAATATTATTATCAATATTATCAATATTATTAATGCAACTTTTATTTTCTTGGCCTTCATTCTTCTTGCGCTCTTTGTTCGACGTAGCGCAGTTATTGTTCTTAGTTTTGTTACTCTTATTGCAAATGGTAATTTGGAATTAATATTTCCTCAATGATACAAATAATTGGGCCAATGTTTCTTGTACACTTTATACGAAACCTATAATCAGCTTCTATCGTTTGTGTAAGTCATTTGGCCGCCTGGGACGAATCATAGTTGCAAATGAATGCGTTATTTAAGCCTTGCGAATAAATAATAGAATAGACTTTGATGGAGAATGGAGCTAAGACATCTTATCGGGTATTTTGTATAGAGTAGCATTTAAGATATTTAATAGAAACAGAAAAGGGAAAACGCATGAGACTTTCGTTCGGTCTTTTAGCCTTAAAAATCACTTTAAAACCAAAGTATCTCTTTGACCAAATGAGTAAACAGTGGCAATGGTGAATATTATTTTACCAACGGTTGGATTCCGAATTTAAGTTTCAATGTAATGGCTAACGAGTCACTGGAGATTTCCGCTGCCGAATTTCTTTAAATCTAGTAATTTGAGGGGTGGGAGCTAAAACATTCAAAAGGGGTAGCATTTAAGATTTCCAACAGAAAAAGAAAAAGAAAAAAACATCTTATGACGCACTTCATTTGTCATTATAATTTTAAAAGTAACCCTCTATCTAGAGTGGCTTTCGAGCCTTGTATATGATGAATTTTAGTATTGACAAAATAATTATTTTTCATGAATAAGGAATTGCAGCGATATTTGACTGACCGGTATGTATGTATATATATATAAGGCACGCTGGTGCAAACTACATAATTCTCCTATCGGAGAATGTAAATCTAGTGGTGGGATTATGAATCTGGAATACACCCACAGCGTTCAGGATACCATATTTGAGCGACAGCAGCCTGGAGAAATCCTAAGAATCCAGTGGCCCAAAGGTAACCAGAAGACTATTTGGACAAAGAGCTTTCTTTTATCATTAATAACAATCTTAAGGGCCACATAGGGCAACAGATCAGTTCCTTTTGTAGAATAACATACGACTTTTGCTTTGAGTGGTTTGGTCCAGTAAATGAAAGATAAGAAAGAGGAAAAACGACCAAATCGACGATAAATCCAGAAAGGAAAGTTACGATTAGAACAAAGATTACTGAAATATTATGCGCGCAACATCACGACCTAACATGCGCAAGTGGAATATTTGCGTAGTCGTCCATAACGATTTTTACGAGCGCGTCAATAACGGCAAACGCGTTCAGGAACTTTTATTACGGACACAAGCGGCAAAGAGGAACAATCGTTTTATTTATTTCATTACGAAAATTTACAAAGAGGAACGATCAATTAGCTTTTCTTCATACCCTGGCTGGTGGCAAACGCTGCTGGTGGCGCCTGTGGTGGTGGTCCCACCATAGCCACCGAAACCGTGAGATCACCCCTGGTCGGCGGCTGATGAAGACAGGGTATCGCACGTGCTAACACACTTTGTATATATATATATATATATATATATATATATATATATATATATATATATATATATATATATATAGTGACAATATTAGTGGTCAATGCATATATATATATATATATATATATATATATATATATATATATATATATCTATCAAAGTGAACATAGAAGTCAACACTTAGAGGCGACAGTCTGTTTCATTCTAGATGCAATCGTCAGGCAACTAGTGCTGTTATTTTTCTCGGCTATTTATATATACAGGTCAGTGGTGCATTGTGGGTAGTCTATTTTGGCGTTTACTTTTACCGGAAGTCGTTTATTTGTTTATTTATTTATTTGTGTCAAATTATTTTGCTTGTTTTTATCCAATTTTATTTTTATTTTTCATCTTATTTATTTAATTATTTTTTAATTTGATCGGTGTTTTTATTAACGTAGTAAAAATTTGTTTAAATAGCTTAATGTGGGTAGTCTATTATATATAAGATAAAAAATAAAAATAAAAATGAATAAAAACAAGCAAAACAATTTGACTCAAATAAATAAGCAAATAAACGACTTCCGGTAAAATAACCGCCATAATAGACTACCCACAATAAGCTATATAAACAAAATTTTACTACGTTAATAAAACACCGATCAATATATATATATATATAAAAAAAATAAATAATTAAAAAATAAAAATATAATTAGATGAAAACAAGCAAAATAATTTGACACAAATAAATAAATAAACAAATAAACGTCTTCCGGTAAAAGTAACCGCCCAAATATACTACTCACAATGCACCACTGACCCGTATATATAAATAGCCGAGAAAAATAACAGCACTAGTTCCCTGACGATTGCATCTAGCGTGAAACAGACTGTCGCCTCTGATATTGAGCTCTTTATCCCATAAATATAGCACACTTTAAAACTATATTTCTTCATATATATATATATATATATATATATATATATATATATATATATATATATATATATATATATATATAAATTCCCAAGAGGATAGAATCCAGGTAGAACTCAATGCCCAGGACAGAGTAAGAATATAATATAAAAGGTTCAAACATTAATATTCCATGGTTATAATTTATTACATTGGAATCGTAATCACGATCCAATCCATCAGACCTGATGATTTGGATCGTGATTACGATTCAATTCATTGCAGTTTTATTCAAGGATGTGAGTTCAGAGTTTACTCCCTTCAAATAAAGAAAATACATGAAGCCTCAATCCAATTTTCATCGATTTAAGGAATATTGGATTTAAGGAATTTTGGATTTAAGGATTATTGGATTTAAGGAACCAATTGTGGACCACATGGGCCACAATGATAAGTATTTACTTCATATCTGCTACAGTATGTATTTACAAAAAAATAAAATTTGAGAAACTATAAAGTACGGTGACTGAAGCTGTGCTGTAAAAAGAAAAGGTTCAATGGGGAAGATCATTTATCGAAGATTGAAGATCATCAATTTACAATGACCCTGCAGTTCGGATGAATTATAAGAGGGGATTCTGGCGGAGTCGGATGCTGGAATAGGAAGCGAAGGCTGCTGACTTGCCGCCATATTTTCTCCCAGTCAACTGTACTGACTGAATATACCACCACTACTGCACCTGCGTCTATCATGAGTAAGCATTGCCAAATATTGGCAGCTGTGGAAAAATCTCCAGAAGCCTCGTTCTCGATGCAAAACTACTACTACTACTAATACTACTACTACTACTAATTTTATTATTATTATTATTATTAATTATTATTTATTCTTATTTTTGTTGTTTTTTATCTCAAGAGGCCGGGTTGTTTTTTATCTCAAGAGGCCGGGTGGTTTTTCAGTCTACAATGAGATTGAAAGACCTTATGAAGAAAATAAATTCTGCCATATCGGCAACTAGTTGAAAATTGAATGTAAAGCAAAATAAATCCCGAATTATTTTACTAAGTTTACTATTGATTTCCTTTTATTATTTGCTCTTGTTACCCGATGATGCAGTTGCATGGTTTAGATCTGCGCTTCAAGTAAGATGTAAGTTGCCATAAAAACCAGAAATTAAAATGTTTTTTACGACCGCCATGATTACACAATTTGGAAGGTAGCTGTAAAAAAAAATCTCGTCTGCTTCTTGCAAATTCAAGTACAAGAATACTTGTATTTTAGCCAATACATAGGCATCTATTATTCTTTTCAGCTATCTATCTATCTATCTATCTATCTATCTAAGTCTATTTACATACGTGCATGTATGTATCTACCTATCTGATTCTGTTCATATCGATCTGTTAGTCTATTCATATCTATCTATCTATCTATCTATTTATCTATCTATCTATCTAATTCTGTTCATATCTATCTATCTATCTATCTATCTATCTATCTATCTAATTCTGTTCATATCTATCTATCTATCTAAGTCTCTTCATATACATGTATGTATGTGTGTATCTATCTATCTGATTCTGTTCATATCTATCTATCTATCTATCTATCTATCTATCTATCTATCTATCTATCTAAGTCTATTCATATACGTGTATGTATGTATCTACCTATCTGATTCTGTTCATATCTGTTAGTCTATTCATATCTATCTATCTATCTATCTATCTATCTATCTATCTATCTATCTATCTATCTATCTATCTATCTATCTAAGTCTATTTATATACATGTATGTATTTATGTATCTATCTATCTGATTCTGTTCATATCTATCTATCTATCTATCTATCTAGTCCGCCGACCTACAATTTCCTTCCAAACCTGCTATTTTTTCCCATGAGTAGAATGTATCTACGATTGGAGATGGGGTCAACCTTGTGATCAACGAAATTGATGTGATATACCGGCTAAAGAACATGCTTGGCAAATTTGTTACTTTCCCAACTTCCCTTTTTTATCGTTCCTTTTTGCTTATTTAATTATAAAATAAATAATTAAATAGCTTTGGGTCGGCAAATGTTAAAACTCTAATTGCAAATAGAAATTAATTATGTATTTTTAGACAAAATAATTAAATTTCGTTCGTTCGTACGCACAGTAAAGTTTATGAACACAGTGTCAGGTAAAGGTTTCTCTATAGGGCCTTAAAATTGCCTCTTTCTTCATGTGCTGGGTCGTTACAAGACGTGACTGATCATCTCTCTCCACAACTTCCTATTCTTATAGCTGTCTTCTAAAGCCTAGCGCTACTAAATTTCGCTACTTGTGACTTTTCGAGCTACTTTTAGAATAAACTGAACTAAATTACACTTCTTATATATGGCATGTCTTTTAGCTTGTGATAATGGCCCTCCACAATTTCCTGTCTTTTGTAGTTCTTAATAAATTTTGTCTTTTTGATGACTCTCCCAAATCCGCACTGCTATCCATTTACTCAAGCTAGTCAAGTAGGTTATGTTTTGTTTTCTTTGTTCCTCTTGCTTTCAATATGTCCTGTGAGTATCAAATTTTCGAAGTCCTCTTTCCTCATTATGTGACATAGAAATTTCAACGATATCTTTGTGACTTTAAGTATAAGTGTTCCTTTTGCTTCTATTTTCTCGAAAACTTCGTCGTTGCTCGCATATTCGGTCCATAGTATTCTCAGCATCCTTCTGTAGAACCACATTGCTGTTGCTTCTAGTCTCATCTGAGAAGAGTGACTTAGAAATTTCAACCGTCTCTTCCCGATGTTTAGTATAAATGTCCTTTTGTTTCCATGGTCTCTAAAACGTTGTCGTTGCTCACATGTTTGGCCCATAGTATTCCCAGAACCCTAGTCTATCAAAAACCTAATATATATAAAGAACGGTAGACCATATCAATATAAAAACAACTTATTTAAAAGTCTTAATTACGCCTTCTGGACAGCATAAAAGTTAGCTTATATTTTTACGAAATTTTTAATTCTATTTTGGCTTTTATATTCTACAAACAATTAAGTTCTTCTTTTGTTTGTTTATTTACTTTACGGCTACTGATTTTATTTTTCTTACCACCCACTTCTTTTGTGTCCATGAAACTGCATTTTCTTTTTATAGCTTAATCCCGCTGACCAAATATTCTTTTAGAATCAATGATCGCCATTTTAATGCGCACACATCAACTGATTAAGTTGACCTCTGCTTCGTTCTCGGTTTTATTTAATATCTCAGTGTGGATATTTTAATTAAATGTGCATAATAACTTTTCACAAATACACACACATATTCTCTCTCTCTCTCTCACTCACACACACACACACAGACGCGCACACACAAGCACAGACACACGCACTCCCTCACTCATCTCCGTCTTCACTATTGAAATGAATAAATACATATGAATTTAGATAGACATATAGAGATATAAATAAACAGATAGATAGATGTGAATAGGCTGAAATAGATAGACATAAATAGGCTGAAATAGATAGACATAAATAGGCTGAAATAGATAGATGGATATATATAGAGAGATATATGAATAGACTGAGACAGAGATGGATAGACATAGATAGATAGAGATATATGAATAAAATGAGATAGGTGGGTAGATAGATATGAATAGACTGATCTCTTCATTAATGAATAGAGCAGTCTGGCGTTTGTTTACATTCGTAAAAACAATACGTTAGAATTCGTCTTTCTCTCTGCCGAACGGTGAAGTAATGGGTAGCAGCGCGGATTGAGGAATCGGAGAGTTGAGTTCGAATTCCAGTCGAATCCATTACATTCACTTAAGTGCTAATACCCTTGGGAAAGGTGTGAATCCTTTTCTTCTCCCCCCAGCTATTGGTAAATAGCAGGATAGATCGGGTTCTTCAGCATTGGAAGGCAAATGGTCTACCGCTGAAAGAAATGGCAACCTACTGAGGGAAACATCTGCCTTGTCAGTCATGTATCGAAATATACATGATCGCCTAAGCATGGCAGATAACTGACTGATTCTGCCTAAGCGCTGATAGGTTGGGGGTAGAAAACCCGACTGATCGATTCTGGCTTGAAACATTCGGTTGTCTAGTCGTACTGATGAGCTGCGATACAGCGAAACAGGCCTGTATGCGAATGACAATATATATATATATATATATATATATATATATATATATATATATAAAAGTGAACATTGAAGCCAACACTCGGAGGTGACAGGTTGTTTCATGCTAGACGCAATCATCAGGCTAGACGCAATTAGGGCGGCCTCACGATTGCGTCTAGTATGAAACAGCCAGTCGCCTCTGAGTGTTGACTTCAATGTTCACTTTTCTATTTAAATACGCTCTATCTCTGATATTGAGCACTTCATCCCATAAATATAGCATACCTTAAAACTATATTTCTTCATATATATATATATATATATATATATATATATATATATATATATATATATATATACACTAGACAGAGCTAGATAGCTAGATTAATAAATATGAATACATTGAGATAGATAGATAGGTTTTAGCCAAAAATTTTCAGTAAGTAGAATCTTAAAATAAACCCTTACTTTGGATCCGTATAAAGTAGATACCAACGAAGGTCAAGCAAAAGCTAACAACTGTTCTTTTTTTTAATTACAAATCATTTAATAGTAGAAGCACGCAAAACATAAGAAATGGACAAAAAACTCTGTGGATTCCGAATCTGGTTCTCAATCGTGGTTATCCATCTTCGAGTGAAGGTAAGCATACCAACTTTGTAGAAGATTCTTGGATGTATTCACAGTCACGTACGAGTTTCCATTTTCACCTCATCACCATTGAAGAACTGCTGTCCTTTGAGTGCTTCCGTTATGAACCAAAACAGATGAAAGTCTCAGAGTGCAATGTCTGAATTGTAAGGCGAATGAGATAAGATATTTGTCTATCTGTTCTTTAAGTTGATGTGATCCCTGCATTACCATATTGCTAAAGTACATCACTCATCTTCAAATTTGGCAATGTTCGAGAACGCCTTGCTCTGAGTTTAAGACAATGTGCCCAAGTAGAAATTAGAATTGATAATGGTGCCATTAGCTATAAATTTGAACAGTATGACTCCCTACCTATTCCAAAACAGAGTTACCAACATTTTTCTTGTAGAGTATACTGCCTTATTTTTTTTCGGTAGTATTATTCCGTACAATAATTTAGTAGACACAACTTGCACCTTCCATGACTATTTTATATAGGAAGATGTTATCCGTGTTGTGAATCTCCAAAAGCGCTTCAGCAACCTCCCGTTATACATTCACAGTGTCTGTCAGCATTCTGGGAATCGATTTTCCACACATCTAAACTAAATGCGTTAAACTCTAGGTATTACCATAGAAGTCTTTCACAGAATGTCGCAATAGCGATGTTTCTGTCAGCTGTAACAGTGTCATCAACCTAATTCTTTTCATTATCATTTGCACCAGTTGATGGCCTACCACTGTGGAGCCTGTTATAATGCTTTTCTTTTTTCACTAGGATAAACATTACTTCTGCTGACCTATCTTTTTACTATGTTTACATGAAATGCAATTTTTGTATAAACGCTCATTAATTTCCTGTGAATATTTGAAATACAAGGTAACCAAAACAGTTCTGTCCGTTTTCAAAGGAAAAAAAGAAAACGCTTCACAGTATGTGTAACTTATATTCAGTCTTCGTAGTAATAGCCATCGGCATCCAGCACCTTCCGCTAACGTGTCTCAAGCTGTTCAATGCCCTTGCGGTAGAACTCGGGGGGGGGGTTGATGCAAAGAAGTCCGTGAGGGCTTTGCGCAACTCTGCTTCATTGGTGAAGGATTTCCCACGAGGATAATTATCCAGGGAGTGTAAGAGGTGGTAATCGGATGGCGCAAGGTCAGGTGAATAAGGTGGATGGCACAAAGTCTCCATCCCAAGTTGCTGTATGGTATCCCTGGCCCCTCGCGCGACATGCGGCCTGGCGTTGTCATGGAGGAAAAGCACACCTTTGTGATTCACCAGTGCTGGATCCTTCTGGCACAATGCCTGTTGCACACGTTTCAATTGATGCGAGTATAGGTCTCCAGTGACCGTTTGGCTTGTTGGTAGCAGTTCATAATGAACCACTTGACGACCTGTCCACCAGACACAAAGCATAATCTTACGTGGGTGCATAGGCGGTCTTGCTGTGTGAGGGACAGCATCCTGAGGAGACAACCAATATCCGGAATGCTTGGGAGTTTCGTACAGAACCCACTTTTCATCACGGGTATCCACTCGATTGAATAAGGATGCGGTACGGTAGCGAGAAAGCAGCGATACGCAGACTGACACTCGTTGTCCCTTGTGGACCTCCAACAGCGTTTGCGGAACCCACTTGCTCAGTTTTTACGTCTTACCTAGGCGGTGCAGGTGAAGTCTAACTGTTTCATCGGAAACGTTGAACTGTCTTGCAAGTTCACTACCTGTTAGACTACTGTCCTCTTTAATGGCCGCCTTCAGAACTCCGTCATTCAAGACCTGTGATCGTCCACTGCGAGGCTCACCACGGAGAGACAAATCTCCCGACTTGAATTTTCGAAACCAACGCATTGCAGCACTATCCCCAAACGCTTGACATATGCGGCGACTTGATGCAGCTGCTGATAAGCCCACTCTGAAGTCGTAAAGCAAACAGCCCTGAACGAGATCTCTAGACACTTCCATCCTTCTCACAGCTGTCCGGCTTATAACTGATGGCCGGGAACGGTGCGCGTGTTTTTTATAACGTCTGATGTTCCTACTTCCGGCTGTCCGAATACGCATTTCGTATATATTTCAACTTCATTCAATGACTAATCAAAAAACGGACAGAACTTTTTTGGTTACCTTCTATGTTATCCTTCCAAAATTATAAATTCTATGACAGATGATTGTTTTCTACGTTTGTCCAGTGAGGCAGAAAAAGGGAAAAGTAATTCTACTCTTCTTTTGTGATGAACTTTATGAATTCTAGACCCTTTACGAATTATAGCTGAAAAAAATCTCTTGGAGTTGTCTTTCACCTAAACTGGATACCAACCAAGGATCGACAGCATAGTATATTCTGCTATTTAACCTATACTTGGGGAAATATAGATTCATGCCTTTCTCAAAGATACCAATGCGAAAGTGAGCGCAACAGGAAAGGCAGAATTTGAACTCGGCTCGCCTAGACCACTACCCGTACCGATCACCGTTACGCCAGTTATCGACAAGTGAGCCTGAGCCCATCAAATGGAATAACTTTGTCGAAATTTGTTACCGATCCAATACTTTGATGAATAGAACATTGCTTAATATACTCTTGTTAAAACGTCGCCGGTTTTGACGGCACGAAAGACGTTTAAGCGGATTAGACGCTGCCTGATTGTCAGCTGTCGAAGTATAGTTTGAAGCTCGTCAAATAACCTATAGGGACTCCGAGACTGCTTCCTCGGGATTTTTGGCAAATATTCTTCAGGTCAAGCGCAGAGGATTTCGAGGGACATTGGCATTTCAAGACGGGTCGAATGTCGGTTTAAGATTACAAGCATTCAGGACGCATGAAAATGTAGAAAAAATTGTGAACTTACTCGTGAAAATCAGTCGCCAAGCAACCCCTCAATTCTGAAATCATTTATGGAGCTTATAAGGATATCCTAGTCCGGAAAATATCCGATACTTCCTTGTAAAATATTGAAGACCGCTAAAAATGCGAAGCTAAAGGTGATGTTGTGAAAGAACTTTGTTAAAATACAATTTATTCAGTTGAAATAGTGAAACAAGGATTTTCAATATCTGTCTATATCTCTGAGATGAGGCATCATGATTACTTTCATTATTTACATTATTCGGACTGTTATCCTCATCTTCATTACCATATTCACAGCGTTTCTGCCTCTATATCTCTGAGATGAGGTATTATGATTACTTGCATTATTTACATTATTCGGACTGTTATCCTCATCTTCATTGCCATATTCACAACGTTTCGGCCTCTATATCTCTGAGATGAGGTATTATGATTACTTGCATTATTTCCATTTTTCTAACTGTTATCTTAATCTTCATTGCCATATTCACACCGTTTCGGCCGTTGTATGCCCCGGCCTTCTTCAGGTGATTGCAATGTAAGCTCTGGAAAAATTTAAATAATAATAAATATATATATATATATATTACATGAATCATTCATAGAACAACACATTTCTAAAAAAACATATTTCGATTCGCATTTAATCTTTCATGTCCGCTACTACCTGGATTTACTAAAAACAAAATAATTTCCATGCCTGAGGATGACTGTACGTACAGTTGAAAGTACTTGCATATTAAAAAATGACCTTATACAGCTTGTTGTTATTAAAACCAAGGGTCATATCATTCATCGAGTGGTTCGTAGGTTAATGCAACTTTAAAAGATTTGTTTGCGAAGAAGTTTTTCGCCATTTTATATCATTAACTTTACTAATCTAGTTTTTGTATGAATCATTCATGGCATATAAATTGAACTGTACCACATATTCGATATATATATATATATAGATATATATAGATAGATAGATATGCCATGTTACACACTGTTCACATACAAAAAGACGATTTTAAAAATAGTCTCTTGTGGGAATTACATTCAAATTGTGGCCAATAAAAACTTTTGATTCCTTATAGAATCAAAGCTTTTAGTAGGAAATCCTATAAATGTTGCCATATGTTATGGACTGGATTAATCCCTAAAGTATTTAGAATGAAAAAGGAAAGTATCACTATTTACAGAGATATTCATTCGTTTAAATTCCTGATATATCTTTGACCAAATGTGAATTTGAGATTATCGCCGGTCCAGCTTGCTATTATTTTCGTAAATCTTGATCAAAGCACGAAGGAAATTACTTTTCACCGAGCATCTTTTTCGTATCCAATCCCAGCAAGGTAATGCATACATGGAGGAGGTGTTTCATCTTCTAGACTTGTTCCATTGTCAGTGCCTCTTGAATAAATCATAAGAATTACATCAAATAAGAAGTCAGGACAGTTATTAACTGCGACACCAGATACCATTCTTCTCGGCATCTATCTATCTATCTATCTATCTATCTATCTATCTATCTATCTATCTATCTATCTATCTATCTCAGTTTGCTCCTATCCAATATTATATTTACATCGATTTCTCTGTCTGTCTCATTCATTTTTCAAAGATGTCAAATCTGATCATGATAAAAGAAAGCAGTTAGCTGAAACTGAATTGAATAATTCTTGTCTTTTTTCTTCTTCCTCTGTATTTCCTCAGCAGATTCCCAGCTTAAAAAATTATAAGTTCCGCGCTTAAAATCAAAACCTGTTCATAACACTTTTTGCGAAATTCTTCTGGTTTCCATATTTTTTCGAAATACTTATTATTTGTAAAACAGTAAAAGACGCAATATGTATTGACGCAACTCGAAACAACCGACTCTGATTGCAATGATTGTGTCCAGGTGGTTACTAATCCGGCTTTGGACAAACGTTGATTGACATTCTCTCTTTTTAATGGCACATGAGAGACAAAATTCTGTTTTAATGGCAAATAAGAGATAAAATTCTCTGTTTTTTATGGCAAATAAGAGACCAAATTCTCCGTTTTTAATGGCCAATAAGAGACAAAATTCTCTGTTTTTAATGGCAAATAAGAAACCAAATTCTCCGTTTTTAATGGCTAATAAGAGACAAAATTCTCTGCTTTTAATGGCACATAAGCGACAAAATTCTCTGTTTTTAATGGGAAATAAGAGATAAAATACTCTGTTTTTAATGGCAAATAAGAGACAAAATTCTGTTTTTAATGGCACGTAGACAAAATCCTCTGTTTTTAATGGCAAATAAGAGACAAAATTCTCTGTTTTTAATGGTACATGAAAGACAAAATTCTCTGCTTTAATGAAAAATAAGAGACATAAACCGAATAATCGGAATTCAGATGTGACTGATGGGAATAATTTTGAATGGTCACCAATCCGTTTCCATTTTGGGGACGGTAGGTTTTCAGTAGAAATCTTTAATTAATACCGAATTTTTATTTTAAGTTTTTGGAATTAATAACGTTTGAAGTAATAAATATGTCGGCTTAAATATGCGCTTTGTCTGTTTAAAACTATTTATAATTTCTGTCGTAGTAGACATCAATGTATTGGATTGGTGCATAATTATCAGGCGGTTTTGTAGACGAATTATTTGTTAATTTAATTTGATGTTTTGTTTACTTTTTTAATAAAAAAATTATTTTATTTTCAGGTTATAAAAATTCGTGTCGATAATGATTTAAAAATGTTATTGTTGAATTGTTATGTTTCTTTTTTCATAAATATTGTTTTAAAACGCCTGATAATTATGCACCCACCCAATATATATATATATATATATATATATATATATATATATATATATATATATATATATATATATGTATATATATGTTTTGAACAATAAAAATTATTAAGAAAATTTAAATCTTCAGACACACTGGGTTGTAGATTAATATTCTTTCTTTTTTATTATTATTATTTCATTTAGATTCCTCGACTAGTTTCGGCCAACATGGCCATCATCAGGAGACAAAATATTTCTGCTTGCTGGTAGCAGTGAACTACAGAAGATGAATGTCTTGATGGAGAAAATGAACTCTTGTCTGTAGCTTTCATTTGTTTTTTTTTATTTGTTTTTTATCTTTTTACGTGAATTTTTTAACATTCTTTGTGTTAGTCAGTCTCTTTTAAGTTGTTATTTGAGATAAGAGCTGGATGGATTCATGCTGCTTTGAATTCCCTTGGTCATTTTGACAGATTTATTGGTTGCTGGAAAGGGGATGTGTCTCTGTTATGTGCGTGTGTGTTATCATTTGGCTCATTAGGGAGTGAGTGAGTATGATGTGTGTAAGTGTGTATATTCGTGTCGGTGTGTGTATAAGTGTGAGGCCTCAACACCTCCGTAAGGATGTCTGTTTTGTGTGGGTGAGAAATGTGGGAAGGTTTTGATTCGTAGGGTTATATATTACTACTATCTATATTGTTAAATTTATGGTTTAGCCCGGCTGGATAGTGTGTTTTTAAACGTCGTATCCACTTATTTTCATGGAACTCTAAAATCTTTCTAATGTTATCTGCTCTGGGCTTTTCTATTCTCTCAATTATAGTGAATTTGGCATGGGTTTAGAAATCGTGTTTTTCTAGGCGGAAATGTTGTTCTACAGGTAATAATCTTTCATGGGGAGTCGACTTAATTCGATTGCGATAATTATTAATTCTGTAGTGAAAGGGCCATTCAGATTTTCCTACATATTGTTTCTGGCATAGTGTGCATTCTAGGAGGTAAATTATGTCATGACTTCTACAGTTAGAGTCGTGGTAGATTTTGAAAGTAGATTTAGTGACTGAGCTAGTGAATGAATTCGTGTGTTTAATGTGGTTGCAGCATAAACTTCTTTTGTTGTTACATGGTTGGGAAAATCCTGTTGTTTTTGTTGTTAGTTTATTACGGATTACCTTGTCCCCTGAAATGTGGTTACTACCTATGATTTCTTTTAGGTTCTTAGGTCTACGATATGCTAGAAGGTCGGGTTCCTTAAACAATTTTTTAGGTCTGGTTTGAGGTGTAGTATTTCCCAGCGACTTTTGATTATTTGGGATAGTGGAGGCAGAGTGGGGTTGAAAGTGGTTACTAGAGGGATGCGGCTAGATTTATTTTTAATCTTGTACATTAGAGTGTCTTCTCTAGGTGTGGAAATTGCTTTATTTATTTGTTCCCTGATTAGGTGGTGTTTATAGCCAAGTGTTGTGAATTGATGCTCCGGATTTTCAATGTGTTTGTTTAATTCTTCATTGTGGGAACATATCCTTCTGAGTTTAAGTGCTTGTGAATAGGGAAGGTTCTCTTTGAGGTGTTTAGGGTGGGAAGACTTAACGTGTAGATAGTTGTGGGTGTCGGTGATTTTAGTGTGTAGTGTCGTTTGTAGTTTCCTGTTTTCATCTATGTAAATGCGGGTGTCTAAAAATGTTACCGATGTTTTGGATTTTTCATTGTCAAACTTAATTGAGTCGTGCACTGTGTTTAGGGCCATGAGGAATTGGATGAGTTTGTTGTCACTGCCCGTGTATACTTGAAGGTAGTGTTACTTACTTGAAGGTAGTGTGCTCCATGGAAGTTGAAAGTATTCAATGTAAGATTATGCTCCATGAGTTTTATGATAACTTCTGTAGGGGGATCTTGATTTCTTCTTTTAGTAAGTGCTTCCTGAAGGGCGGTTAGCCCTTTGATGTGTTTAATGTTTGAATAGAGTGACCATACGTCCATAGTCACTAGAATAGCATTCTCTGGAACTGTTTGTATGTGATTAATTTTGTTTAGTAGATCTGTTGTCTCTGAGTAGGATTTTACTTCCTTAGCTAAGGGTTGTATGTAATGGTCTACGTATTTTGAAATCTTGGTCGTGTAGCAGTTGAATGATGAAATGACGGGCCTTCCTGGGTTGTTGCTTTTGTGTATTTTAGGAAGGAGATAGAAACGAGCAGGTGTGATGTTTGTGGGTGTAAGTGTTGTGCATGTTTCCTTGTCGATTAGATTGTTGCGAAGCATTATGTTTAGTGAGCTGGTTAATTCTTTTTGGTATTCGGGAAGGGGATCTGTAGGTAAGCTTTTATAGGTTTCTTTGTCGGTTAGCTGTTTGTTTGCTTCTTTAATGTATTCTTTGATTCCCCAGATCACTGTGGCACCCCCTTTGCCAGCCTGTGTTATGACTAGGTCATCTCTATGTATCAGCGTGTCGAGGGCTATACGTTCCCCTTCAGAAATATTGTTACGTGACAGCTTACGTGCTATTGGTTTCTTTATGTCATTTGCTACGGCTATTTCAAATGTTTGTATCGTAATGTCTGTGTTTTGTGGGATGTATGTAGTGTTCGTCTCTTTTAATGTATCAAATATGGAAGGTGTGTGATCATTGTCCCTGTAGTGGGCTTTTAGCCGTATTCTTCTGAAGAAAGATTTCAGGTCCTTTGGCAAGGTGTCTTTATCAAACCTTGGGGGACTAGGGCAAAAGCTTAGTCCTTTATTTAATAACCTGAATGTATTGAGTGAAAATGTATTGTTACTTAAATTTATAACTCGCCCGTATGGGTCAAGTTTGAATTTGCAAGCATGGCGAAGTTCTTTCGTAAAAGCTCGAAAGCTTACATCATGTCTCCTATTAGGGATGCTATACCCCCATCCAGGTGTCCTGGTTGGGGGCTTATTCCCTTTTTTTGAAGGTTGAGTGTGTTTGCTGTTGATTGTCTACTAGGGGCTAATCTGGGTGGTCTGGGATGTCTGGGATATATATATATATATATATATATATATATATATATGTATATGATCTGTTTTTTTTGCCAATTTTCCACTCTTTTATTTTTACTCCCTTTTTTAATATTAAATTGTATTTTAATCGTTTCTTCCCAGTTTGTATATCATTCCACGATTCTCGTTATCATATTGTACTGGTCGGCAACGAGACTTTTGATGAGATGCTGTCCGAAAAAAGATTAACTCTTAGGAAGAAAATATGCGGTTTTGCATGTTTAAAACTATTTACAACCTCTGTGCTATCAGACATTTATTTCACTATATATATATATATATATATATATATATATATATATATATATATATATATATGTGTGTGTGTGTGTGTGTGTGTGTGTGTGTGTGTGTGTGTGTATAAAATTATTTTTTAAAAGATATGATTCATTCGCTATATAAGAGTTCTCATGTTTCAAAAACAATAGCCGAAAACCTCAATATAATTATTAAAATTAAATTGAATTAAAGTATCAAGCCCTGTTTCATCCTCAAGCGAAAATTTCAGGACTTGATACTTTAATTCAATTTAATTTTAATAATTATATTGAGGGCTTCGGCTCTTGTATTTGAAACATGAGAACTCTTATGTAGCGAAGGAATCATATCTTTTAAAAAATAATTATAATTATAATTTAAGCTCTACTTCTGTATTGAGCACTGTTTTATAAAAATAAAAACAAAAATACTAGAGAACTCCGGATTATTTACCTAACTTGTTCTTTCCTATTTTTCTACATATTTACACACACACACACACACACACACACACACACACACACACACACACACACACACACACACACACACACACACACATATATATATATATATATATATATATAATAGATAGATACGAAAATTTATTGATAGGTATAGACTTTGATATACATGTGATACCGATATCATTTTTATAATTTATATTATATATTATTTATAATTTATTTTTAAACTGAATTTATTTTTATAAGATTTTTCGAATATTCAGGCCGATAGACGAAAATAAATAAATATACTGTTTAGTAAGTAAATCGAGCGAATATGAATATCCACTAAAAATAACCTTTAACTGAATATATATATATATATATATATATATATATATATATATATATATATATATATATATATATATGCAAAGGGACAATGATATGAAAGCAGATAGAAAGAAATGACCAATGATCGAAAGATCTATAAGAGAGTATAATAGCAAAATAGATCGCTCTCTCGGCATTCTCTTTGTCTGTAGCTACACCACACAAATGTGTACAATGATCTCTATCATTCTTGTTTTCATAAACAACATATCACTTTTTTATTTGCCAGCCACGTCCGGACACGGGATTCTTGTAGATCAGAATTCTATTATGCTGAATTGATTGTGTAGTGACCATGCAGTCGACACGGTCGCTTATTTTTCTCTACGCTAGAGTCACAGAAGTGTGAGATGTTTGTAGCTAGTCTTCCAGTTAAACAATTTTATCTATCTATCTATCTATCTATCTATCTATCTATCTATCTATCTATCTATCTATCTATCTATCTGTCTATCTATCTATCTATCTATCTATCTATCTATCTATCTATCTATGCTTCCGGGTATGACAATAACGTTATGTATTGACGATTCTCCCACCCTATTATTTATCATTCAAACAGTTTTAACAGAAACAGTAAAAAATGTATTTAACCATACATTTATACTATATATATATATATATATATATATATATATATATATATATATATCCGATGCGATGAGAACGAAAGTAATATATAAATTCTAACGTTCGCAGCGTTAATTCAAAAAAGAGCTCGATACAGGTAGTAGAGCGATAATTATTTATTTATTATAATTTTATCATATAGACAAAACCATTTTACTCACTACAAAGATGCAACTTGGTTTCAGTGCATTTTAACTGCACATCTACGGGTGAGGGTCGGAAATGGTTATGAACGATCCTGTTTGTAGGCAAGCCCGGATGTAAAACGGCACTTCCTTTTTAAAATCCTTACCGACTGTGGTTACAGATCTTCCGAAATAGAATATAGAGAAAACTGTAGTTACTCTAAAAAAAACAATAGAGGAAGGAGAATAATTTGGTATACACCTCCCTTCAACAAGTCAGTCCGTACCAAATTAGGGCACAAATTCTTAAATCTAATTAACAAACACTTCCCTAAAGAAAGTAAATTAAGCCAGATCTTCAACCGCAATACCTTAAACATTAGCTACAGCTGTTCTAGAAACTTAGATAAAATTATTAAATCAGATAACAATAGAATACTGAAATTACATAGTGATATGCTTTGAAAATCGGTATTCGGCATGCTGGCAGATCTACAAATAGGGGAGCAAAGACTTTATTCCAATGGAAATTGAAACCGTCGTCACACTCTTGTTCTCTTCTGTCGTTCGTGGGTTGATATCTACTGATGTTTTTCTGAAAAGAAAATGTTGAGCTATTGTGGTTTTATCTATCTATCTATCTATCTATCTATCTATCTATCTCAGCCTGTTCATATCTATCTATCTATCTATCTATCTATCTCAGCCTGTTCATATCTATCTATCTATCTCAGCCTGTTCATATCTATCTATCTATCTATCTATCTATCTATCTATCTATCTATCTATCTATCTATCTATCTCAGCCTGTTCATATCTATCTATCTATCTATCTATCTATCTATCTATCTATCTATCTATCTATCTATCTATCTCAGCCTGTTCATATCTATCTATCTATCTATCTATCTATCTATCTATCTATCTATCTATCTATCTATCTATCTATCTATCTATCTCAGTCTGTTCATCTCTGTCTATCTCATTCTGTTCATATCTCTCTATCTCAGTCTGTTCATAATATCCCTCTCTCTATCCCCCCTCTCTCTGTATATATATATATATATATATATATATATATATATATATATATATATATATATATATATATATATATTCCTATCTATCTATCTATCTATCTATCTATCTATCTATCTATCACAGCCTGTTTCTATTGCAGCTCATTATTTTCTATCAATTTTCATATCTATCACATTTATTACGTAAATGGTATCGTTAAGATATATATATATATATATATATATATATATTCTTATGTAACAATTTCTATCTATCTATCTCGGTCTATGATTTATTATTCTGTTTCATTCACCCATCTCTTATTTATTTATCAGCCACTTCCGGTCAGCAGCTTCTTGTAGCTCAGAATTCTATTTTGCCGTGTTGATTGTGTAATGACCTTACAGTTGACACGGTGCTTTATTTTCTCTATGCTGGAGCCACAGAAGCTTGAGATGTTTGTAGCTAGTCTTCCAGTCAAACAATTCCATGTAAGTTAAGTTACGAAAAGAATATGGCATTATTGACAAATGGAGGCTCTCTACTCCCTTTACGACAACAATCCTTGCAGATTTACATAGAATGTGAAACCATCTGGAATATTTCTTTAGTTCGCTACTCTCCTGTTAAACAGACATTTCGGCCACTTGGATATTATAGACTTTGCAAATAATTTCTACTGGGTTTCTTTCTGACTGAAGGCGTCAGTATTGAAAGTGATTAACTTGACCAATAGCCTTTGAAATTGAGGGGCGGGTTATCGCTGTCAACTTAAGCCAACGAGTTTAGGCATTGACGGCCATCACCACTGCCACAACCAAGAACACTATTCTTCTTCTTTTTTTATCATTTCACCCCAAACAAGTCGATAATGCCACTAAGACGAAAGGTTTTACTGGAAGAGGAGATGACTTTAGCGAGGAGAAAGGACAATAGAAGAATAGGTTTCAGGAAAAACAGAAGATAGCCATTGATGTTGCATTTAAATTTTTGAAGATCGTTTAGGGCAGGGAAGCAGGAAAATGGAAGAGAGTTCCTCCGGTGAGAAGTGCGAGAAAAGGAAACTGTTAGAATAGAAATTACGTTTACATCTTGATACTTCAACAGTAAAACGATGAGACCGATTTGCCAATCTTAAGTTCATGTGGTCGGGGTTCCAAGGAGGAGAAGTCATGGGAGCAACTGTCATGAAAATATTTATAAATAAGATAGACGTAAGCCACGCCAAGTTGGTGGGAAAGTGACTGAAGTCGATATGCCAGGTCAGGAACGCTAAAATTACAGACCTTCTTCGAGATTTATAGCAGGAGCACCAGACCAGATGTGACTGCAATATTCAATGCATAGTCGAAGGGTAGATTTATGAATTGGTAAGATAGATTCTGATAAGATAAAATTGTCTGACACGATGCAGTGAACTAAATTTTCTAGCAGCAGGTCTATCATTTGACTGAATATAACCATTCCACTTTATGCCCGTAGAAAACGTGAGACCAAGAAAGCGCAGTGAATTTCTCTCTTGGAGGTTAGCATCAGCCATACTGATGGAGGGCAAAAATTGTACTCTATCATGATTAAAGAATAACAGTTTCGTTTTGGAGGCGTTAAAATTTACAAGTCGTTTCTTGCTTCATTTAACAACTAACGAGAGGTCATTTTCGAGAGAAGCTGCCAGTTTTACTTTGTAGAACGTATCGGACTTGCTATTAAGATTAGAATGAAAAGGCATTAGTGAGAAGAAAGAAGTATAAAAGAACAGGTTTCAGGAAATAGAAGATGGCGATAAAGCCATTCAGACGCAGGGGGTTACATAGAGTAAAAGAGTATGAGAAGGCATTAGTGAGAAGAAAGGACTATAAAAGAAAAGGTTTCAGAAAAACAGAAGATGGCAACTGAAGCTGCATTTAAATTTTCAGAATTCCACAGGCGAAAAGAAATTACTTCCGATCTCAAAATTAAAACGATGAGACATATTTGCTAACCTCTTAGTACACTTGAATTCATGGGCTGAGGTACGAAGGAAGAGAGATCATTTGAAAAACTGCCATGAAAATATTAATAAAAAAAGCAGAAGAAGGCCACGTCACGCCGGTGGGAGAGTAACTGAAATCGAGATGCCATGTCAGGCATCACAGATGTATTCCTTTGATTTTGTCGGAAAACGTGTGATATATAGCCGATGCACCAGACCAGACCAGACCAGACCAGACCAGACGAGAAAGATTTTTTGGCACAATACTGTGAATTAAATTTCCTGTCGGCAGAACTAGTAATTAATTCAATATAATCACTCCATTTCATGCCATCAGAAAACGTGATACGAAGAGGGCGCAAGGAATTTCTCTCTTGGAGGTTAGCATCAGCCATACTGATGTAGGGCAAAAATTGTACTCTATCATGATTAAAGAATAACAATTTCGCTTTGGAGGCGTTAAAATTTACAAGTCGTTTCTTGCTCCATTTAACAACTAACTGGAGGTCATTTTCGAGAGCAGCTGCCAATTTTACTTTGTAGGACGTATCAGATTTGCTATTTAGACAAGAGTAAATGTCTAATGCCATCAGCATAAATCCCTAGTTAGGAAATGATGACATCTTTTTCTTTGTTCAGTTGTTGGGGTATTTTACAACAAACTAAATTTACTTTTCCAGAATCACCTTGCTCTGGGATTGAATCAAGACAATTCCGGGGCACAATTTTTCCATAAGCAGGCAAACACTAAGACGAAATATGTGTAATGTAGACAATTTAGATGACAATTTGAAATTGTCGAAAGTACTTAGCCCGTAAATTACATCTGACAACAACTCAAATATAAGGATTGTATTATTCAAGGAATTGATCGTAAGTTAATGTCTCATTAAGTCTTGTTAGCGAAGTGATTTCGTCATTAATCACATTAACATTGTGAATTAATTCTTTGTATAAATTACTTCCTTATAATATATAAGCTGCACACTCTAATATATATACACATATACATTCATATATATATATATATATATATATATATATATGTCGAATTAAAAATAAACCCATTAATTCTTTAGAAATTTGTTAGCTTATATTGCAGATGAGAAATTAAAAAGGTATGGACTATTCGAGAAAAATATCTGATTACCGCTGTATTTTTTCCTTAAAAGGGGGAATGGATCCTTGCTGAACCGTGATGTTCTCTGTGGCTGCCAGATCGGACGGTGGATTCTTCTACAAACGGGGACGCAGGTTCGATCCCTATCGAAGAGCACATTTTCTTTAAGATTTCTGGAGTGCGCATGCCGATAGACGTAATGCACACTGCTTAAAGTACGACTATCATTATAATAACGTTTTCCAGTAATATCTCTCTATCTATCTGTATCTATTCGCTACATACAACGTGTGAAAGCACGTACGATACACTGCCAACGTCAGCCGTCAACCAGGGAAGGTAACACAGTTTCAGTAGCTAAGGCGGTACTGCCACCCCTGGCGCCACCATCACCTTTTGCAGCCGGAGAGGGTATTGTTTTTCTATACCTGTCAATCTCATGCACCTTATTTTTTTTTACAACTGCAACTGAAATTTTTAACGTTGCTTTTAAATACGCAATGTGCTCGTAGCAACCATTATTAATGACGTAGAATGGAAGGTAAACATTTATGTTTCACGCCGGAAGTAGCACTGTGTTTCGAGCATGGTTTTAATATATGCCTATATCTCTGAGATGAGGTATTATGATTACTTATATTATTTACATTATTCGGACTGTTATCCTCATATTCATTGCCATATTTACAATGTTCCGGCCTCTATATCTCTGAGATGAGGTATTATGATTACTTGCATTATTTACATTATTCGGACTGTTATCCTCATATTCATTGACATATTCGCAACGTTTCGTCCTCTATATCTCTGAGATGAGGTATTATGATTACTTATATTATTTACATTATTCGGACTGATATCCTCATATTCATTGCCATATTCACATCGTTCCGGCCTCTATATCTCTGAGATGAGGTATTATGATTACTTGCATTATTTACATTATTCGGACTGTTATCCTCATATTCATTGACATATTCAGCAGATAAAGACGTTAGTTAGATCCAGTGACTAGACCCAAAGAGTTATGAGTTCAATACCAGGCTACAGCAGTGGTGAACCAAAAAACTTTGAAGAGTTGTGTTAAAGGGAAATAACTGAGATATCCAGAAGAGGCATGGCATGTGGAACTAAAACAGTGTACTCCGGTGGACGAAATAAGGTGTTCGGTTCTAAATTCCAAACAGTTGAAGAAGGCCGGAGCATACAACGGCCGAAACGTCGTGAATATGACAATGAAGATGAGGATAAGAGTCCGAATAATGTAAATAATGTAAATAGTTTTAGTTAACTTTGTTTATTTTGGATCTTCATCAGATCCAACTCGATGCATGTTGATCTGTTATCTGGAAACGATGTGAAGCATTGCTTTAGATTCCGTTTGGATGGTCAAAAGTTAATCGATGTAAGCCCTAAAATGAAGGCGAACAGAAAATTAAATTTAGATGAAAAGTAAATTATCCAGGATTACAATATTATCAGAGAAACATTTTTCTAAACATACAACTAAATATCAGTTAATTCCGTTTAATAAGTAGATTTAAATTATTAATGTTTTTAGGATTAGTTTTTTTTTTTTAGTAAAAACAGACTGCATTGGTTCCCCCGGCCTGAAAATGGATTGATTTTAGCGACGAATTCTCAATTCACTGCAGGTGTGTAGCTATCTGTTTTGATACCCCAGTAAAACTTTGCTGTAGCATTTGCGTATTTTTGTTAAATGTAATTTTATGATGATAAAAACGTTTTTTCCAAATATTTGTAGTTGACCCGAAATAAAATTTAATTTGGTCATTATATCTGATGCTGGCTTTATAGATAACTCCTTTATACATACATTTGCCATTCATAGGAAGATGGTCCCTTTACGGCAATTACATTTCTGATCATCATAGCTACCGTTGGTTTGGTGTTGCTTAAGTATACGGAACCATCATATAGCCTGACGTGCTTTAACTGTTTCGGCCACAGAGGAGCGTTCAGTCAGCAAGGACGATTTTACTCTCTTTAAATTTTAATCTTCAGGCTATATGACGGTTCCGTATAGGATACAGGTTCGATTCTTGTCGAAGGGCGAAAATTTTCGATGAAAATTTCTCGGACATTCAGGCCGGTAAATGTTGTTTAATACTGTTTATTATAAAACAGAGCATTTACTTAAATATTTGTATCTATAAAAAGAATGTATAAACATAAAAATGTCTTAATATATATATATATATATATATATATATATATATATATATTTATTCAATTATATATATATATATATATATATATATATATATATATTAGGAAGTATATCTTCATTCAAACATCTTTCATTGAATAATATAGTCTATTTTAATATTAATCCTTTCTAGTTCTCTAATCAGTCTTTTGATATATCAGTTTGTTCTATATCAAAAGCAACCAACCGATACCCAACAAAATTTATTACGAGTGTAGTTTCTTAGATTTATCAAACAAGATAATGTGACAAACAGTTGGCGAACCGGATAGCGTCATTTGAACATTTTCTTGATTCATTGATTATTATTAGGCCTGGTTATCTGTTGGACGATGATTGGCAGAAGTCATTATTGTTATTAATTATTAATTTATAAATATATATGAACACACACACACACACACACACACGCACGCACGCACGCACAGATATATATATATATATGTAATTTAAAATTCAGGAGGTCAGTTGAATCTGCTACCTTGGGCCATTTTTATCAAATGACCACCTGACGCTTTTTGATTTAAAAAAGAAAGAAGTAAAATTTAACCCCCCACCAATACATTTACAATACACTGCTCCTCCTCCTCCTCCTCCTCCTTCTTCTTCTTCTTCTTCTTCTTCTTCTTCTTCTTCTTCTTCTTCTTCTTCTTCTTCTTCTTCTTCTTCTTCTTCTTCTCTCTTCTCCTTCTTCTTCTTCTTCTTCTTCTTCTTCTTCTTCTTCTTCTTCTTCTTCTTCTTCTTCTTCTTCTTCTTCTTTACATCCTCCTCCTCCCTTTCTATTACACCCAACGTAGTGCGTTTGTTTATTTTTGAAAATAATATGTTGCGTTCTTTAGTTCTTTAAAAAATAAAAAAAAGGGTTAGATAGTCATTTGATAAAAATCGCCTGGGGAGACCGTAAAGTTGAAACCAAGGTAGCGGGATCAACTGACACCCTGATTTTTAAAATTAAAAGCTCTACATGTTTTTATTTTTGTTTTTTCACACGTGTATTGAGCACTTTGTAATACTACTGTTTCCTGGTCTGATTCAACTCAGACCATTAATATTATATATATATATATATATATATATATATATATATATATATATATATATGTGTGTGTGTGTGTGTGTGCGTATCTGTGTGTGTGTTTGTGTGTACAATTCCTCTTTTTACTACTTTGCTTAAATATTGAAAACTAAAGGCGAATACCTTATAAAATACCATAACGGTTATTGGTAGATTAACCCGGATGTAAACACTAAGGTCATGCATGCGAATGCTGGAATCTTTTCGGCAAAGGGGAAGATAGCCTGGAACTAAGATTTCATTGCTGGCAATGGAAGAATTTATGTTGGTTTCACAAAGAGCAAAGATATCTGGCAACCGTTCCAGGTGAAAAGATTCTACGCTGCAGAACGGATTCCGTGAATATTGCAGAAAGAAAAATGGCTTCGTTGTATTTCTTTTTGTTGTGATTTCCATCAGATTTGATTTGAGGAGAGAGAGAGAAAAAAATGACATAATTTTCACTATCTGTCGTCATTGGCAATACAAACCAGCCAGTGCGTGGTTGAGAACAGAACGGGTTTGTCCACCGGAAATACATGCAGAGACAGGTACCCATGCGTGACCTGGCACTAAAGATACCCCAGTATTATGTGACTATTGATCGGTGCGGACTCTCTAAGCGCTACCAAAGAGTTCGGTCGCCGAACGACCAGGCAAAAGCAGCAGTCAGCAAACTGCCAACCCGGTACCCTCACAATGAAAAGTCACAGTCAGTGATTAGTCTGATCACGAAAAAGTTAAGACAGTTAAATCATTGTGGTCCTGACCGAAGAAAGACAGAGAACTGGTAAATTATATCCTAATCAGGGAACAAGGGATAAACCTTCTACTCCTGACCGATAGACATTGAAGGAGTTCGGCCGGACGTTGTGTAACCCTATCTACTATTATACGACAAAAAAGAGAAAAAATACGAAGGAATTTATATTAAGTAATGAGTTAGTATAAGATCTGATGTTTACGACCAACTAAAAATTGCATGGTAAAACTTAGTTCAATCTTGTCGCGTCAATTTCTCAGCATTGATAAGAAAAAATAGGTAAGGACATTCTAGTTAAACAAGTCGGTAGCGGGGAGGGCCGAAGTAAATGTTTGATAATTAATAGCAATGGAAAAACAATAAACACGACAAAAGGAAGGAGAGGTGAAAATATCAAAAGTAACAAATAAAAAAAATATAAAATTCAAAAAATAACACAGACATTTAAACATTTAAAGAGGCACACTGATATAAGGACTTATTTTCAATGGTGGTTTGGTAATAATGAAAGCGACTCTGAAATCTATCTATCTATCTATCTATCTATCTATCTATCTATCTATCTATCTATCTATCTATCTATCTCAATCATTTTCATATCTATCTATTTATCTATCTATCTAATCTATCTATCTAATCTATCTATCTATCTCAGCCCTTTCCATATCTATCTATCTATATATCTATCTATCTATCTATCTATCTATCTATCTATCTATCTATCTATGTCAGTCCTTTTCATATCTATCTATCTATCTATCTATCTATCTATCTATCTATCTATCTATCTATCTATCTATCTATCTATCTCAGTCTGTTCACATCTATCTATCTATCTATCTATCTATCTATCTATCTATCTATCTATGTCAGTCCTTTTCATATCTATCTATCTATCTATCTATCTATCTATCTATCTATCTATCTATCTCAGTCTGTTCACATCTATCTATCTATCTATCTATCTATCTATCTATCTATCTATCTATCTATCTATCTCAATCATTTTCATATCTATCTATTTATCTATCTAATCTATCTATCTAATCTATCTATCTCAGCCCTTTCCATATCTATCTATCTATCTATCTATCTATCTATCTATCTATCTATCTATCTATCTATCTATGTCAGTCCTTTTCATATCTATCTATCTATCTATCTATCTATCTATCTATCTATCTATCTATCTATCTATCTATCTATCTATCTGTCTATGTCAGTCCTTTTCATATCTATCTATCTATCTATCTATCTATCTATCTATCTATCTATCTATCTATCTATCTATCTATCTATCCTATTCTGCTTTTTATCTATCTATCTATCTATCTATCTATCTATCTATCTATCTATCTATCTATCTATCTATCTATCTATCTATCTATCTATCTTAGAAATGAATCGTTGAAATAAATGGATGTAGCGAAGGAAAGCGCGTGCACGCGCGCGCGCGCGAGAGAGAGAGAGAAAGAATGAAGAAAGCAAAAGTAAATTTGTGTAGAAGAAAGCGAATGAGTGTCGAGCTGAGAGAGTGGGAGGAGGAGATGAATAGTGGAATAGAAGAGAGAGAAAAGGACTTGACAAAATAGAATGAGAGAAGAAGAGACAGAAAGAAATAACATAAATAAAGGTATAAAGTGAAAGGGGCAGATTAAAAAAGAGAAAAAATAGAGAGAGATTGTGAGTGTGAGAAAGAGAGAGAGAGAGAGAGAGAGAGAGAGAGAGAGAGAGAGAAAAAAGAACAGAAGAAAGAAAAAAGGTAGGAAGGAAGTTTTAAGGAAGAGAAAGAGAGACAGTGATGGAGAAAGCGAGAAGACAAATAGAGGAGATGGAAAGGGAAAAAGTGTATGAGAAAGACAAAGCGAGAGAAGCAGAGACATAGAACGAAGTGAATGATACAGAGAGAGAGAGAGAGAGAGCGAGCGAGAGAGAGAGAGAAAGAAAGATTTATAGAGAGAAAAAAGAAGAGAAACACGGAAGAAAAACAAGAGACGGAAAACAGAGTAAGAGAATAAGGGAGAAAGAAAGGAAAAGCGAAAGAAAGGAAAAGCGAAAGAAAGCGGAGAGCAATGAATGAGAAAAAGGGAAAAAAGAGAGAAAAGGATATAGAGAACTAAGGGTGGGACAGAGAGTGAGAAAGCGCGATAGAAAAGAACAAGGGACATTAATAGAAGAGGGAGAGAAATAACATATATAAAGAGAGAACAGAAAAGGTTACAAAATGAGAGAATGGCGTAAGAGAGAGAGAGAGTGTGTGTGTGTGAGAGAGAGAGAGAGAGAAAGAGAGAGAGTGTGTGTGTGTGAGAGAGAGAGAGAGAGACGCCAATGATTGTAATAAACGCCAGGTGGCAATTCTTGAGAACAAATGTCGTTGTTTTGCGTAACTAAAGCTGAAACAAAGGTCTGTTAGCAATCAGTCGATTGCAATTTGCAATGCACCTTTTCCCCAATCTTGTTCCTGCCAACGCCGATTCTTCTGTCTACTTGCTCATTAGACCTTTTCTTCGCCTTCGACGCCATTGATAGTGAACAATGACGAGGAGAAACTGTAAAAACTAATCATTCATACTGAGACAAAATGGCGCTGCTCGTCTGCAATTTACAGTCATGTTTGAAGTTCGTTTCTTTTATTTCGTATTTATTTCGGGTGGAAAATTTCTTTTTGAGTTAAAACCTGTGAGTTTTGTTGCAATTTATTCTCGCCCTGTAACGACGTTGAAACAGCAGAACAGTCATAAGCTTCAAAAGACTAGGTGACAAAATTATAGAAATATCTATCTATCTATCTATCTATCTATCTATCTATCTATCTATCTATCTATCTATCTATCTAATCTCAGTCTGTTCCTATCTATCTAGTAAGGATCACCATTTACAAGGCCCAATAGCCACTCGAGGTAGAGTGTTACTCTAGGAAGACATTTGTACGTATAGAAATGAAAAATAGCGGTTAACCCTAGCCTTGGACAGGTTAAGATGTAGTGATCAGGGAAACATCTTCTTGGGAGTCGGTTCCACAGTGCAGTGGTTCGCGGGAAGAAGTTGTTATATTGGAACTTACTTCTCACCGATGGAATACGGAGGGAATGTGGGTAGTTGGCTACTATGTAATTGGTATGGCGTCTTCTTGCCCTTAAGGTTTGAATAGGCGGGAGCAGGGAATGTAGTTCATCCGCGCACTTTTCATAGAAGTAGCGGTATAGCAGCGACAGGCTTGCCACACCCGCTCTGTGGGAGAGAGGTTGGAAGTTGGGGAATAATTCGTCAACCACAAGGACACGGAGATGTTTTCGGACGCTATCAATGCTCGAGAGTGAGGTCTGGGTAGCTCCTACGCAAATACGACAACAGTATTCCATTTTTGGACTGATCTGGCTCTTGTAAAAGGAGAGGTGGAACCAGGTACTTACTGGAGCCGTAAAGACCCGATCATTTTTCCTGTATCTTGAGCAATGAATCATATGTACGAGTTCCACTTGAGGTCGAGTGTGAGTTTGAGGCCAAACAGTCTGTCAAGGCACGGTGATTCCCCGAGAGGGTCTCCGTTCATCAAGATTGGTGATAGTTCGGCCAGTTTTTATCCAATTGTGTAATTTGTAGAAGTGTCGCCGATCTCTAACACTAAGATCAAGAAGTTAGAAGATAGCAGGTTTAGTCAGGTACTTACTGAGGCGGTACACATAGCCAAACATTTTATCTGCATCCTTAGAATGAATCATATGTACGAGTTCCACTTCATGTGGTGTGTGAGTTTGAGGCCCGACAGTCTGTCAAGGCACGGTGCTTCCCCGAAAGGATCTCCGTTCATCAAGATTGTTGATAGTTCGGGGCCCAGGTCGGCGATGATGGAATGTAACTAGGTTGCTCTTCATGGCATTGTATGTAACCAGCCATTCTGTACTCCATAGGATAGTGTGTGCTAGATCGGAAGAGAGATCAGTCGCCAATGTTTGACTCTTAATATTTTTAGAGGTGCGCCGGTATATAGTGGTATCATCGGCATAGGTGTTTACAAATGATCTGAGTATATTCTCATTTATATAAATCAAAAAGGGGGTTGGTCCAAGGAGTGGCCACCTATGTTGACCAGTAGGGCTCCTGAAGACTGATCACTAATAACTACCCTCAGCGACCGAAGGAAGGATTTTGTGATCGAGAAGACCCTTCCAGTGATTCGATAACCGGAGAGCTTGTATAGTAAGCCTTTGTGTCACATCTCGTCGAAGGCCTTTGAGGTAGCTAATGCGATAGTCCTCGAGTTGTGTTTGTCGTCAGGAGCCTCACTGATTTGGTGATTGATGGTAGTTAGGACAACTGCAGTGGATTAGGCCGATCGAAACCGATGCTGCTCGTCGCTGAAGAGGTTGTTCTTTTCTAGTTGCTCGACGACCTTCTTATTGATTATGGCCCCCAAAAGTTTACTGATGATACTGAGGAGACTGAAGGGTCTGTACCGGGAAGGGGAAGACCGTATGCCTGGTTACAAGAACGCGGGCACGCGGGTTTGAATAGATTCGATAGTATTGGGGATAATTTCCGGTTTGATATTCTTAACCATTGTCCAACAACTGGAATTTTGTCTGGGCTAGTGGCTTTCTTAGGGTCAAGGCCTTTGATAAGTCTAGAGACCTCGCGCTGTAATTGTAATATTGCTGAAATTTTGATCAGTGAGGCGTGGGAAGTTGTGGAGGGGGATGGTCTTTGTCGTCTAACGTTGAGTTAGAGGCAAAGGACGAAGTGACGAGGGTCGCCTTGTCTGCTGAGGAATATATAACCTCGAGGCCATTTGTGCGCACAGCCGCTTTGCCTCTGATAATGATTTGGTTGGTAATCTTCCAGAATTTATGGAATTCAATTTGTTTCTTTTTAACCTTCGTCTGGACTGATCGTGCAGAGCTGTTAATAACATTTTCTAGAACCAGCGATTGCGGGCAGTTGCGTATGTAGTGAGGGCCCAACTACATCGCTCCTTACGATAGTAATTGAGGTAGTGGTTTCAGGGAGTTATGGCTGCAGCGCATTCAGGGGTAAATAAAACTCTCCATTCCAGAAAGGATCTTATTAGTGACAGGGGCAGCAGTTTTGGGGGCAGCATGCTTGAAGAAGATTGGGAGGGGAGATTCCATCATGTAGCTGTCCCAGTTTGCCTTCACATAGCGAAAAACGGTTCGATGGAACGGTACATCAGGGGATGTCTTAGTTTGGGCATCAATCTGGAAACAGATTAGGGAATGGTCTGACGCGCCCAGCAGGAAAGCGGGGATAACATTTTTACTAAGCATTTATCAGGGCAGGAGGTTAGAAAGAGGTCGAGGACGTTCGCCTGACCTCCCGTTGCGTCCCCGGGACACGAGTATGTTCTGCGATGATCTGGGTTAATTCATAGGCGATGGAGAAATCTCTGCAATATCTGCCTTCATCATCGGTTGCGGTGGAGTGGACGGGCCATCTTTATGGTGAATATTGAGGTCACATCCGAGGGAAATTGAGAGTGGATATCTCAGATATTCGATCGAAGATTACCGCCACTTCGTCCTGATGGCGATAGAGAGCAAAGACGAATGTGGTTCTATGGATAAGCGCTACGCGGAAGCTCATATACGAGAGATCAGGATACCCGTCTTTTAAGTTACTGAGACAGGAACACACGTCCATAATAAAAGTTCCTATTTCGGTTGTCGTGTTTTGATATGAGAGATGAGTAGCCCGGGATTGTGAGGTCCTCTAGTGTAATTGAGGCATTGATACCACTTTCATCTATCTATCTATCTATCTATCTATCTATCTATCTATCTATCTATCTGAGTAGTCATCTTTGCAGAATCTCACATTGAAATGAATCTCTTTC
Organism: Acanthosepion esculentum; assembly: GCA_964036315.1. Taxonomy (NCBI): domain Eukaryota; kingdom Metazoa; phylum Mollusca; class Cephalopoda; order Sepiida; family Sepiidae; genus Acanthosepion; species Acanthosepion esculentum. The sequence continues at coordinate 145,280,936 of OZ038477.1, read as the reverse complement.
ATCATCGATTAAAATAGAAAATGTCACTTTGATAGATGCTATTTTGATAAATTCAAACCAGCCATCTTGTTTGTTCTCAGAATTCAATTTGGAGCCAAGTTTAGTTTTTTTGAATTAAAAAAAAACAAACTTTTTTTTTATATTTTTATTTCCACATATTATTCGGACTATTGTCTTCATCTTTGTTGTAATTAACATAACGTTTCTCTAAATGTTTTCTCATCTTCTCAGATGAAGTCTTTTCATTATTCCACATATTATTCGGACTATTGTCTTCATCTTTGTTGTTATTAACACAACGTTTCTCTAAATGTTTTCTCATCTTCTCAGATGAAGTCTTTTCATTATTCCACATATTATTCGGACTATTGTCTTCATCTTTGTTGTTATTAACACAACGTTTCTCTAAATGTTTTCTCATCTTCTCAGATGACGTCTTTTCATTATTCCACATATTATTCGGACTATTGTCTTCATCTTTGTTGTTATTAACACAACGTTTCTCTAAATGTTTTCTCATCTTCTCAGATGAAGTCTTTTCATTATTCCACATATTATTCGGACTATTGTCTTCATCTTTGTTGTTATTAACACAACGTTTCTCTAAATGTTTTCTCATCTTCTCAGATGACGTCTTTTCATTATTCCACATATTATTCGGACTATTGTCTTCATCTTTGTTGTTATTAACACAACGTTTCTCTAAATGTTTTCTCATCTTCTCAGATGAAGTCTTTTCATTATTCCACATATTATTCGGACTATTGTCTTCATCTTTGTTGTTATTAACACAACGTTTCTCTAAATGTTTTCTCATCTTCTCAGATGAAGTCTTTTCATTATTCCACATATTATTCGGACTATTGTCTTCATCTTTGTTGTTATTAACACAACGTTTCTCTAAATGTTTTCTCATCTTCTCAGATGACGTCTTTTCATTATTCCACATATTATTCGGACTATTGTCTTCATCTTTGTTGTTATTAACACAACGTTTCTCTAAATGTTTTCTCATCTTCTCAGATGAAGTCTTTTCATTATTCCACATATTATTCGGACTATTGTCTTCATCTTTGTTGTTATTAACACAACGTTTCTCTAAATGTTTTCTCATCTTCTCAGATGAAGTCTTTTCATTATTCCACATATTATTCGGACTATTGTCTTCATCTTTGTTGTTATTAACACAACGTTTCTCTAAATGTTTTCTCATCTTCTCAGATGAAGTCTTTTCATTATTCCACATATTATTCGGACTATTGTCTTCATCTTTGTTGTTATTAACACAACGTTTCTCTAAATGTTTTCTCATCTTCTCAGATGACGTCTTTTCATTATTCCACATATTATTCGGACTATTGTCTTCATCTTTGTTGTTATTAACACAACGTTTCTCTAAATGTTTTCTCATCTTCTCAGATGAAGTCTTTTCATTATTCCACATATTATTCGGACTATTGTCTTCATCTTTGTTGTTATTAACACAACGTTTCTCTAAATGTTTTCTCATCTTCTCAGATGAAGTCTTTTCATTATTCCACATATTATTCGGACTATTGTCTTCATCTTTGTTGTTATTAACACAACGTTTCTCTAAATGTTTTCTCATCTTCTCAGATGACGTCTTTTCATTATTCCACATATTATTCGGACTATTGTCTTCATCTTTGTTGTTATTAACACAACGTTTCTCTAAATGTTTTCTCATCTTCTCAGATGAAGTCTTTTCATTATTCCACATGTTATTCGGACTATTGTCTTCATCTTTGTTGTTATTAACACAACGTTTCTCTAAATGTTTTCTCATCTTCTCAGATGAAGTCTTTTCATTATTCCACATGTTATTCGGACTATTGTCTTCATCTTTGTTGTTATTAACACAACGTTTCTCTAAATGTTTTCTCATCTTCTCAGATGAAGTCTTTTCATTATTCCACATGTTATTCGGACTATTGTCTTCATCTTTGTTGTTATTAACACAACGTTTCTCTAAATGTTTTCTCATCTTCTCAGATGACGTCTTTTCATTATTCCACATATTATTCGGACTATTGTCTTCATCTTTGTTGTTATTAACACAACGTTTCTCTAAATGTTTTCTCATCTTCTCAGATGAAGTCTTTTCATTATTCCACATGTTATTCGGACTATTGTCTTCATCTTTGTTGTTATTAACACAACGTTTCTCTAAATGTTTTCTCATCTTCTCAGATGTAGTCTTTTCATTATTCCACATATTATTCGGACTATTGTCTTCATCTTTGTTGTTATTAACACAACGTTTCTCTAAATGTTTCCTCATCTTCTCGGATGAAGTCTTTTCATTATTCCACATATTATTCGGACTATTGTCTTCATCTTTGTTGTTATTAACACAACGTTTCTCTAAATGTTTTCTCATCTTCTCAGATGACGTCTTTTCATTATTCCACATATTATTCGGACTATTGTCTTCATCTTTGTTGTTATTAACACAACGTTTCTCTAAATGTTTTCTCATCTTCTCAGATGAAGTCTTTTCATTATTCCACATATTATTCGGACTATTGTCTTCATCTTTGTTGTAATTAACATAACGTTTCTCTAAATGTTTTCTCATCTTCTCAGATGACGTCTTTTCATTATTCCACATATTATTCGGACTATTGTCTTCATCTTTGTTGTTATTAACACAACGTTTCTCTAAATGTTTTCTCATCTTCTCAGATGAAGTCTTTTCATTATTCCACATATTATTCGGACTATTGTCTTCATCTTTGTTGTTATTAACACAACGTTTCTCTAAATGTTTTCTCATCTTCTCAGATGAAGTCTTTTCATTATTCCACATATTATTCGGACTATTGTCTTCATCTTTGTTGTTATTAACACAACGTTTCTCTAAATGTTTTCTCATCTTCTCAGATGAAGTCTTTTCATTATTCCACATATTATTCGGACTATTGTCTTCATCTTTGTTGTTATTAACACAACGTTTCTCTAAATGTTTTCTCATCTTCTCAGATGACGTCTTTTCATTATTCCACATATTATTCGGACTATTGTCTTCATCTTTGTTGTTATTAACACAACGTTTCTCTAAATGTTTTCTCATCTTCTCAGATGAAGTCTTTTCATTATTCCACATATTATTCGGACTATTGTCTTCATCTTTGTTGTTATTAACACAACGTTTCTCTAAATGTTTTCTCATCTTCTCAGATGAAGTCTTTTCATTATTCCACATATTATTCGGACTATTGTCTTCATCTTTGTTGTTATTAACACAACGTTTCTCTAAATGTTTTCTCATCTTCTCAGATGACGTCTTTTCATTATTCCACATATTATTCGGACTATTGTCTTCATCTTTGTTGTTATTAACACAACGTTTCTCTAAATGTTTTCTCATCTTCTCAGATGAAGTCTTTTCATTATTCCACATATTATTCGGACTATTGTCTTCATCTTTGTTGTTATTAACACAACGTTTCTCTAAATGTTTTCTCATCTTCTCAGATGACGTCTTTTCATTATTCCACATATTATTCGGACTATTGTCTTCATCTTTGTTGTTATTGACACAACGTTTCTCTAAATGTTTTCTCATCTTCTCAGATGAAGTCCTTTCAATATTCCACGTATTATTCGGACTATTGTCTTCATCTCTGTTGTTATTAACACAACGTTTCTCTAAATGTTTTCTCATCTTCTCCATTGAAGTCTTTTCATTATTCCACATATTATTCGGACTATTGTCTTCATCTTTGTTGTTATTAACACAACGTTTCTCTAAAAGTTTTCTCATCTTCTCAGATGAAGTCTTTTCATTATTCCACATATTATTCGGACTATTGTCTTCATCTCTGTTGTTATTAACACAACGTTTCTCTAAATGTTTTCTCATCTTCTCCATTGAAGTCTTTTCATTATTCCACATATTATTCGGACTATTGTCTTCATCTTTGTTGTTATTAACACAACGTTTCTCTAAAAGTTTTCTCATCTTCTCAGATGAAGCCTTTTCATTATTCCACATATTATTCGGACTATTGTCTTCATCTTTGTTGTTATTAACACAACGTTTCTCTAAATGTTTTCTCATCTTCTCAGATGAAGTCTTTTCATTATTCCACATATTATTCGGACTATTGTCTTCATCTCTGTTGTTATTAACACAACGTTTCTCTAAATGTTTTCTCATCTTCTCAGGTGAAGTCTTTTCATTATTCCACATATTATTCGGACTATTGTCTTCATCTTTGTTGTTATTAACACAACGTTTCTCTAAATGTTTTCTCATCTTCTCAGACGAAGTCTTTTCATTATTCCACATATTATTCGGACTATTGTCTTCATCTTTGTTCTTATTAACACAACGTTTCTCTAAATTTTTTGTCATCTTCTCCATTGAAGTCTTTTCATTATTCCACATATTATTCGGACTATTGTCTTCATTTTTGTTGTTATTAACACATGTTTCTCTAAATGTTTTCTCATCTTCTCAGATGAAGTCTTTTCATCATTCCTAGTACTATTTTGAATGAACGTTTGAAAATAGCTCACTTTTTCCCGAATTCATCAGCAATTTTCTCAATTTTCTGAAGGACATTTGTTATCCAAAATGCATAGACCACAAGGTGGGACTTTTATTACACCTTCATTTATTATGGAAATGCAAATGTCTTCCTCAGGAACCTTATACATTTTGAGGAATGAATGAAATGCCATTAGGAAATCTATACGTTTCCATTTGATACACAATTTTGATCATGTTATTAACTAGTCTGAGGTAGTTTTATAAATGTTAAGTTTCACAAAGCAGTGTTTTTTTCTCATAATTGTGTAATGATTAATTTCGAATCCACTGAATGTATCAAGATTATAGACGAATTTTATTGGCCCACATAATCTTTCGTGCTTGGCGAACAATCCGACAAACAATCATTTCAGATCTCACCTGGAATGCGTCAAAGAGGCAATGAGTGCCCTGTCTAATTTTTGTTAGATTATGCGCTGTGTATTTAAAAATATTGGCACTGATCATTTAAGCATTCCATATCACAACGCAACTGAATCTACTTATAAAAGACCGCTATCCTGTTTTCTCTTCCGTAGACATAGCGTTGATGATGAGGGAGGCTATGCTGACAACATAATGATTTATATTTGGAGTAAGAATGACCTTGAACTGAAAATCAACATTGTGTACCAAGCGTTCCAAGAAATAGAACTCTGGATAAACCTTTCCAATCAGACACTATGATCTGGAATTGAAATGAAAGCATGACACTGATAACGTAAATCAATCATAAAAATGAAAGAATCATCTACAAAGCGTTTCAAGAAATAGGATTCAGGATAAACCTTTCGAAAACAAAATATGATCTGGAATTGGAAAAAAAACAGTGTCTACATCTACCCTGAATCTATCATAAAAATTCAGGGTGCACATTTAGTAAATACCAAATACTTTGAATACCTCGGTAGAAGGATAACAAATTTAGCATAGTGGATAAGGAAACTGAATACAGAATAAGGTGGGCTAGGGGTAGTTTCGCCCTACACTGTCAATTGTTACAAAGACAAAACATTATTCTGGACCCTCGAGTCATATTCTTGAATAGTGTCATCAGATCGAGACTTTCATACGGATTTCATGTACGGTGCCAAACCCGTTCAGAAATATGTAAACTCTTGCATGCAACAGCTTTCTCATAGCAGTGGTTAAAATGGCTTTGAGCAAATGAATAAATAAATGGATCTTGGCGAAGACCAATATGATGAGGAAAATTTGGATTCATTCTTTTTGCCAGTTTCATTCTGCAATAAATCCTTACTGCCACATTACGTTGAAATACCGTATGATCACCGAAGTAAAGCAACGTCGTGCCTGGTCATTGCCGACATGGGTGACAGCTTAGGAATACTAGGGGCTGTAAACTTGGATGTGTGGGTGGTGTAATGGATAATGGGCCCATAAGTTTTAATCGGAGCGCCGAGATCCGATTCTTGTTAGATTTCTTAAATCCACTTACGTTCAAATACCTTTGGGAAAGGCATGAATCCATCTTTTTTCATCCGGCTATGGGTTAATTAAAAAGATAAATAAAACCATTATTATCTGAAAAAAACAAGGTCTAAAACATTTTCTGTATTTAAACAACCTGCAATGGGTTGATAAACCGTAAAAAAATCAATCAGCAATAGTGATATATGCAAACAAGAACAGGGGTTGAACTTGTTTCGACAGGTCTGCCTTCCAATACGTTAAGAGTTACACTATCTTGTTCCATATTCAGTTTGAAGTATAACGGATGTTTGATATCTACTAATATAAGCTTGTAACTGGTTGAGGCAGAATACGCCTTCAAAGCGCCTGGCTTGGAACTTACATCTAACTTTCAACAAAACAGGGCCATATAGTCGGTGGCAGCATATTTTAAGATTATATGTATAGTACGAAAGATTGTGTTATGTCATAATTTCCAGTGCGGATTACTTGTTTTTCTTGAAAATCAACATATGAAAATTTGTTGCGGTTCTAACCTCAATCAGTGATTAAACTAGACATGCGCAACTATCTCAACCACTAAGCGGACTCTTTTATTAAAATTCTGTTCATGTCAGTTGTGACAAGGTGGTACAGTAATAAAATTTCTCTGACAATAACTGACAACTAGCAAATGTCAGGCCGCGATGAGTTGACCAGGTTTTGCCTATTTGTTCACTTAGAGGATCTTAAAATGGCCGCAGTGTACCATGAGAGCGTGTAGTCCTGAATATTGAAGGGGACATATTAAAAATCCGATAAAGGTACGGAGAATGGGATTAGACGACCTAAACACGACCTGGCCATCCCTTCAAAGGAGTACGTGATATTGTTTTTGACGCAGAGCATAGAGCCGATGTTTAAATCTGACCAAAGAAATTTTCGGATGCGTAGATTTTGGTGGCAAGAGGGCAATCGAAATGGATTGTGAACCTGTGACATGAGGTGACGGTTTTCCTGGACACAGGATTGTATTTGATTAAAAAGAATTCCTCTTTCATTTTAAAAGTTTCTCTCTCTTTGGCGCTTCAGGTTAATCTATCTATCCCTCTATCTATCTGTTTTTATTCTATTTCTGTTTTTCTATCTATCTATCTATCTATCTATCTATCTATCTATCTATCTATCTATCTATCTATCTATACTATTTCTGCTTTTTATCTATCTATCTATCTATCCTATTTCTGCTTTTTATCTATCTATCTATCTATCTATCTGTTCTTATTTTATTCTCTTTTTAATCTATCTATTCTTATTCTATTTTTAATCTATCTATCTATCTATCTATCTATCTATCTATCTATCTATCTATCTATCTATCTATCTATCTATCTATCTATCCTATTTCTGCTTTTTATCTATCTATCTATCTATCTATCTATCTATCCTATTTCTGCTTTTTATCTATCTATCTATCTATCTATCTATCTATCTATCTATCTATCTATCTATCTATCTATCTATCTATCTATCCTATTTCTGCTTTTTATCTATCTATCTATCTATCTATCTATCTATCTATCTATCTATCTATCTATCTATCCTATTTCTGTTTTTTATCTATCTATCTATCTATCTATCTATCTATCTATCTATCTATCTATCTATCTATCTGTTCTTATTTTATTCTGTTTTTAATCTATCTATTCTTATTCTATTTTTAATCTATCTATCTATCTATCTATCTATCTATCTATCTATCTATCTATACTATTCTGCTTTTTATCTATCTATCTATCTATCTATCTATCTATCTATCTATCTATCTATCTATCTATCCACTTGGATATAATCAAATACTACAGTCAATGCAATGAGAAAATAAAAACCTAATTTATTTTGTGTCACCCCAAAATAAAATCCGCCATTTGTCAGTCCTTAATACCAAACACGAAAACAGTGAACGTTGTGTAAAAATTGAAATCAATCAATGGCAATAATGACCGAGGTGTTTTGATATTACTGGAAAGGAAGTGGTAGGAAGCGAACATTTTGAAGGTACGATAACGATTTGCCCTTGACTCGAAGAGGTTAAGATTGAAATGTTCAAGGAGGGCATCCATGAAGGAGTCTGTTCCACAACATAGTATCGCGCGTTTATCAATATAAAGCATGACAGAAGAAGTCAGATACTTCCTGGAGCGATAGAATGAGTCGGTCATATTTCCGGTATAAGAGTGAAACCGCACACCGTGACTGGGGTCAACCTAATGTCGGAAAGACGTTGATGAAGATGACGACGCCGACGACGAGGATGATGAAACGGTAGCTTTTGAACTATTGAAAGTTACGAGCCAATTATTTTCCTATTGAGTTGTCAAACAGAGGCCACAGAAGAGATCGGCTCCAAAGGCCTCGAATTAAAATAATGAATGAACGTGAATGAAGGGTTAAACCAGGACAAAAATGTGGTTTCTGCATTGAAATTTGTTTGCATGAATAAATATTTTAATTACTATTGTGGTGTCCTCCCTCTAAAGAGTCTATGTTGGACTCTTACGCCTACTATAAGATTAGTAGGAGAGAAGGCCTTGGTGGGGACAGTCGAATAGATTGAACACTGGGTCAACCGACACACACTCACTAGTCGTGTAATACTCTTCTGTGGTACTTACTGTTTAATATATGATATATCTGTAACACTTGTTTTGTTATTTCTTTAACCATTTACTTGGTCACAACATCTTCGTTGGTTTACTCAGCGGTCAATCTATTCCACTGTTAATATTTAACAACCCCACCACGAGGCACAAGGCCGAGTTTACCGTGGGTTCTCCGAGCCCGTAGGCTCGGCCAAAAATAAAATATAAATATTCCCTTAGAAACTGCATAAACGGGATCAGGGTCTGTCTACCTCCCCGGACGAAACTTTGCCCTTCGGCAAACCCTCATCCGGGTTCCTCTCCGCTCAAGGTAGAGAGTTCGACAAATGAACAAACTGGTCGACTGTTCCCCGAAGACCTTCTCTCCTACTAATTTTATAGTAGGCGGAAGAGTCCAACATAGACTCTTTAGAGGGAGGACTCCACAACAGTTACTGTTCCCAGCATTTTTCATTTCCTCATAGAATGTTTTTCTCATATGCGGAACGTATCCGGGTTTTCTGAATATCCTGACAAAAATGGTTACAGGATCCAGATACAATTTGGTAAACAGTAAGAGGGAACCTTACTGCGCACGAGTTAGCAGAAACTCTCTCCTGTAATTATGCAGTCCGCAGTGAGACGTTATCGAGAGTGTTTGTGCACTGTATGACTGTTACATTCACAATGACAGAGTCAGTCGATGTGTAGGCTTTATTGGCAAAACATTGTAACACTAAACCCACACGCTACTATCTAGAGTTGACTTTCCAAAACTTCCTGCTTTTACTCTCTGTGACTTATCCCAACACTAAGATTTGACCTTCTATAATTTTCCTAAAACTAAGAATTGATGCTTTCAGATTTTCTAAAAAGCTAAGATTAAGAACGTGACGCAACAGTTAATGGCGATCCCGAAAAAGAACTTAGTAGACGGCTTTGAGAAATGAAAAGGACATTGAATTAGACAAGAGTGCTAGATCCGAAGGAAAGTAATTTGTACGTATTAAATAAACTAATCTGTCTATATTTCTGAGATAAGGTGTTATGTATACTATTTACATTATTCAGATTTTGTCCTCATCTTTGTCGCCATATTTATTACAACGATTCGGCCATTGTACGCTCCGGACTTCTTCAGGTGTTTGGAATGTCGAACATAACCCTTTATTTAGCATGTCCTTGAGGACAAATGGAACAGTGGATAAAGGCGTTAGTTAGATCCAGTGTCAGGACCCAAAGATTGTGAGTCCAATAACCGCTTAAGGCAGTGGAGAACTTGGAGAGGGGAATTAACAGGAGATATCTAATAACTGACATCCATTAAAACATGGCACATGGAACTAGGACAGTCTACCCCAGTGAGCGAAATAAAGGGTTCAGTTTGACATTCCAACCATCTGAAGAAGGCCGGAACGTACAACGGCCGAAACGTTGTAATAAATATGGCGACAAAGATGAGGACAATAGTCCGAATAATGTAAATAATGTACATAATATCTCATCTCAGAAATATAGACAGATACTGAAGGGCCGAAACGTTGTAATAAATATGCCGACAAAGATGAGGACAATAGTCCGAATAATATAAATATTTTACATAATACCTCATCTCATAAATATTGACAGATACTGAAAGGCCGAAACGTTGTAATAAATATGGCGACAAAGATGAGGACAATAGTCCGAATAATGTAAATAATGTACATAATACATCATCTCAGAAATATAGACAGATACTGAAAGGCCGAAACGTTGTAATAAATATGGAGACAAAGATGAGGACAATAGTCCGAATAATGTAAATAGTGTAAATTACTAATATTGTTGGTTGGCTGTTCTTTCAACATTAAGCTGATTAGTCTTAATATGGTTTTAAAAGGTCAACCAGAAAGGGAGCTGAAATTTCTATGATACATGATGAGGAAGGAACGCTTTGATTTCATGGCAAGAGGGACAGCCTGAAATAGCGAGAAAACTGCTTAACGTTTGTGTGTAAATGGATTGCTAATGGGTCGTGAGAGAGATAGTAAAAAACAAACATTGCTAAGAGCTACAAAAGAATCACTGGCAAAGGGATAAACATTACTAAGGGCCATAAGCGGTAGGAAGTTGTGGAGATCTCCCGTCATGATGGGGTATGACAAATTCCTAATGCTGGTAGTTATAGTCACAACGTTTCGGCCGTTTTTACCTTTCGGCCTTCTTTGTACGTCTGTCATAACCTGGAAATTTCGAATCGAATCCTTTAGTCAATTGATGAAGGGAGATCATTCTCATTTTTCCATGTATATATTACTCTCTCTCTCTCTCTAAATATATATACAAGTTATCTCCCCTTGGAAGTAAAGGGGAGATAACTTGTATCAGTTAAGACTTTCTAGTTAATTAGTTATTGTAACGTCATCTCATCGAACCAGAGTAGATGACTTGTTTGCTCTACTCAACCCAGGTATTGAACTCACGACTGCCAGGTAATTATATACGCTTAACCAACGACCTCCCCTGCTAGGACAAGTGAGCAGCAGGAGACATCAATTAAAATAATAAAAAGGAATAGAATATCAACATGCTTTTAAGAACTTTTTGACAATGTCGTCATCTTTTTGTCGCCATTGTTACTACTTTTGTCACAATGCTTTTAGCTGATCTAGTTTTCAGTCGCGACATTAAACTGTAGGAATCCAGATGAAAGGCATTACGCTGAACGTGACTTCATCTGAAATTAAAATCAAATGAGGAATTTTATTAATACTATTATGACATTGTCAACGAGATCCCGAAATTGTGCTTGACTTCTTTCCCACTTGCGAAGATCAGATGGTAATAGTTCCTTCATTTACTGCGGATAAACTGCTGTTTAATGTGGAGCAGCTCGCTCCCACCGAGTACATTCTTCAAGTTTTATGATCTTCCTTTATAGTTCGACAAATTGAGAAGAGTAACGAGTGTGCCAAACTGTATTTTGTTTCGTCAGGGTCCGAAATTTCAGACTGGGGGGATACAGTATAAAGATCAGTTTTATTAAAAAAATTTTTTTGGTCTTTTTTCTCATTGGTAGAACGAGTTAGCGAAATTCGAAATTTCATAATGCTTGACTTTAAAAAATAAACTCGATTTGAGTACAATAATAATAGATCTATCTAGTAACTGTCTATATTTCTGAGATGAGGTACACTATTTAAATTGTTCGGACTATTGTCCTCATATTTGTCGCCATATTTATAACAACGTTTCGGCCTTTCAGTATCTGTCTATATTTCTGAGATGAGGTATTATGTACACTATTTACATTATTCGGACTATTGTCCTTATCTTTGTCGCCATATTTATTACAACATTTCGGCCTTTCAGTATCTGTCTATATTTCTGAGATGAGGTATTCTGTACACTATTTAAATTGTTCGGGCTATTGTCCTCATCTTTGTCGCCATATTTATTACAACGTTTCGGCCTTTCAGTATCTGTCTATATTTCTGAGATGAGGTATTCTGTACACTATTTAAATTGTTCGGGCTATTGTCCTCATCTTTGTCGCCATATTTATTACAACGTTTCGGCCTTTCAGTATCTGTCTATATTTCTGAGATGAGGTATTCTGTACACTATTTAAATTGTTCGGGCTATTGTCCTCATCTTTGTCGCCATATTTATTACAACGTTTCGTCCGTTCAGTATCTGTCTATATGTCTGAGATGAGGTATTATGTACACTATTTACATTATTCGGACTATTGTCCTCGTCTTTGTCGCCATATGTATTACAACGTTTCGGCCGTTGTACGCTCCGGCCTTCTTCAGGTGGTTGGAATGGCCAACTGAACCCTTTATTTCGCTCACTGAGGTAGATGAGCGAGCACTAACAGCTAACAAATTGTCAATTCTCAGGTATCTCCCCGTTCACCAGGTTATGTTCGACAGCTGGGCCATTGGTTTCTATATGAATCAACTTCGTTCGGGATACGGGAAATACAAAGTTGTCATGCACAGGATTGTCCTCGCACACAACCCAGACTGTGCTTGTCGGGCGCTACGAATTGCGTGGCATGCTTTGAGGCGTGCGGACGGGAACATGCAAAGCAGCACGAAAGAAATTAACAACGTTCTTCAAAACTTTTACGAACTGGTTACATATGTTTTTCTGAATTGCCTTTCCACAATGTTCTTTATTTTTCCCCTCTTTCTCATCTGCTCTTTTCTTATATACATAAGGTTAGTAATGCAACGCAGACGGAACATTTTCACATATACATCGGCAGTATGAATTGGTTGGATTTTAAGTTTAGATCATATCGTTTTTTTATTGTGCGTAGTGTCACCACAAATGTATCCACACGTTTCCGGTGTCTGTTTTTTAATTTTAATTTTACGTCAGCGACTCGGTAGCGAATTATTCATCGAAAATTGATTCATATTTATCTGTATCTCACTCATTTAAACCGTTATTTAACTCCTCTCTTTAAAACTTCTCTCTGTTAAATTTTAATCCCCATCTTCACCTTTAGGCCTTTCCTGTTCTTCTTTCTTCTATTACACCCTCTCTCTAGAGCTTTCATACATTTCCCTCTCACACTGGTTTCCCACTCCCACACATACACTCTCACTAAAATTTACTTTTTATTTTTTATACCCGGAGTTATATTTGCCGATTTCTTTTTGAATTTATAGGTCTGATGAACTGGATCGTGATTATTATTCCAATGTAATAAATTATAACCATGGAATATTAGTGTTTGAGCCTTTTATATTATATTCTTACTCTGTCCTGGACATTGAGTTCTACCTGAAATTCTATCCTCTTGGGAATTTATATATATATATATATATATATATATATATATATATATATATATGTATATATACACACACACATTGACCACTAATATTCTCTCTCTCTCTCTCTCCCTATATATATATATATATATATATATATATATATATATATATATATATATATATATATATATATATATGTCTGGGTCATCAAAATTAAACCAGTGTGATAAAACTGGGAAGATCAGCCTTTTTCTTCTAGATGGACTGCCTTCCAGAAATTATCATCTTCAGTCTGAGCTATTGGGATAGATGGATTCATCCCTTTCTCAAGAGGATTAGTACAAATTGAACAGAAAATGCCATAACCAGAAATTGAACCCGGTTTGTTCATTCTATTTTCAGTTTTGATATCTGTTATGCCACTTCGTACATCTATGGAATATAATCAGAAGCAAAAAAGACAAAAAAAAAAACACTAGTCGATAAGATACGAAGTTTCTTCTCATCCATGACGGCTTTAGTAAACAAAATTCTCCCTGCGTCGTCTTTCACAAGAAGAGCTTCCAAGACATAGAAAGCGAGATTTTGCCTTTTTCCAAATCAATTTTTGGCTCAAATTGCTAAAGATAAATTTGATATCTGGTGGAAAGCAGCAGAAATAATTTTTAAAAAATGGTCATGAACGGAGCGAAACGATCATAGGTGCCGAAAATGCGAGCATCGTACCATGTTCAAATTCAGTCATGACTGCTGCGTTCATTTTCGCCCAAATGGGAAAATCATGAAATGTAACTCGTTTCCCCTCAGCTATGAGTTAAACAGTAGAATAGGCTGGACTCTCTAGCCTTGTAGGGGCGACTAATCTAAGAGAAGTAAAACTCTAAAATCCAAAACCTTGGAGAAGGAAACAGGAAAGCACTTATCATTCCAAAGAATAAGTGGAAATTCACAGATAATAAAAAATATATGTGAAAAGCCATGATCAACTGCGTCCCGAAGTATCACGGTATTTGTAAAAAGAAAACAGTAAAATAATTAAATAAAAAAGTGAAATAATTAAAGGTAACTTAGAGAAAATCTTAATAAATGAAAGAATTGGAAGAGCAACACCATTAATGGTAAAAGAGTTTATAAGACAAGGTTGCGTCGGAAAGACGGAAAAAACAAATTACAAGAGAACGCTGTTTGCCAATAAAGCGTATTAAGTTTTCGTTCGGCCATCTTTATGACATTTTGTCGGCGGGAAAAGGAAAATAAGATGACGCCATCGATTTGCCCGGCGATTCGAGCGTTTGGTCAGTATGACAGAATGTGGATTAATGTCTGACTGTCCAAAGACATCATTTTCTTTCGCTCGTATTGGGTGTAATGAATAAGTATTGGTCGATTTGTCTGAGACGGTAAAAATCTCAAAGCAAAAACACAATCTATAATTATTATCTGAACGATATAAAATATTTGAGATAGTTTACCGCTACGATGTCACACGCATCTTTTTGATCTGTTCTGTGTTCGTCGGGTAATCTGCGAAAAATGTTCGTTGATTTAAATTTCACGTATGAATGACAAATGTTTTCGTGCGACGAAGTTTCATCCTTTATGAATTCAAAGGACTAAAATGATGTTTACATTGAGATTAATGCCCACGAAAGGGAAGATTAAACTTATAAAAATTTAATTTAAAAAAAATTATATATTTGGTTATATATTCTAACTAATTTAATTTCGTTCCTTTTTATTTATATTTTTCTCACTTTTATTGCCATTTCTTTGCAGATCTTCTATTATGACAATGTCGGATATTTAATAACAAAAGTAATAAAAAATGACGTCAACCAATGCATATGAAGTCTAAATTAATCGAAAATAATGTCAGATTACGAAGAAAACAAGTTAATTCCATTAATATATATATATATATATATATATATATATATATATATATATATATATATATATATGCATGTTTCATTAAATAATATAGGCAAGTTTTGTCTATTTATTTTAAGTAAGTTCCTTTCATATTGTCTGATAAGCTTAATAACATTATCATTGAAAGACGAAAGGAAATTACCATATTGATACATGTTTAAATCCACTCTAAGCTTTCGGCTTACATAAGCCATTATCAAAGATGACAATTATATTTCAATATATCAAACAACACACGGACGGAACAATAAAGCCTGTTTTTGTTGCATGAAAAATTTCACAGCAACGACAAACTCGTTCTATACGAGACGCGGAAGCGAAAATCGCATCGCAGCTCGTGACGTCACACATGACCACGCGAGAGTGAAAACGAGAAGTATTAAGTACGGGAAGCCGTCGGTATAAACCAATGGCTTCTGTTATCAATTATAAGCATTTAAGAATATTTGTGGAGATTTCATAGTTTATTTTGTTCAGGTTAGCTTTCAACTGTTTTATGTATAGAGCTTCAAGAATTTTTAGTTTTTGTTTATTGTTTTCATGTTTAAGTATAGTTGTGTTTTCAACAAAGATTTTCCGGAATTGTATACGCGGCCAGGCATGTTGTTTAAAATGCCTAAAAATGTTAGAATTATCATTCAAATGTAGAGTCAAGCGTCGTGAAAGCGAGTTTGTGGTGTGACCAACATAAATATTATTTAATCCAGTGTAGATATAATCTCCCAAAGGGCACTTGAATTTGTAAACTATGTTGTTTTTTTGCAAATCGCTAACGGGGGGGGGGGCGGTAAGAACCATTGCGAATAATATATATATATATATATATATATATATATATATATATATATACGCAGACATACATACACGTATGAGTGGCGTTCCGACGACAATTTTCCACCCACTACCATAAAAACACTGATATACGCAAACATATATAAATCCAGAATTAAAAAAAAATCAGTTTGTCTAACCCAGAGTCACAAACTCACATCAACCCAACTAAATATGTTAACTCTATCACTGATATTGAACGCTTTCCAATAAGTACCGCGTATATAAAATATATAAATAATATATAAAAAAATTGCATACATATATATATATATATATATATATATATATATGAGATAACAATATATACATTTTTATATATCAAGAAACTTTGGAGGACAAAGTGAAAAAAGTTTACGTGTGACGCGTTTCGTCCTTTAGGACTTCCCAGCGTCTATCGTTCGTGCGCATGTGTAGTAGGATCAACGCAAGCAAACCTAGCTTTCGGCTAACATGAGCCATCTTCAGAGTGGTTATACGGATATTTTAACAAAGATATTTCCCATCAAATCTTCTAAGCCAACAAAACAATATCATCTTTGATGGTGAATATCTTTGTTTAAATATCCATATATCCACTCTGAAGATGGCTCATGTGAACCGAAAGCTTAGATCAAGGACCAACTTAATAAAAAATATCCAAATGTTGGACATTTTATGCCTTTATTTTCACCCGAAATTAAAGCAAACATACGAACTTTACAACGGTTCATGGTCAGACATAATAGACATTCATTGTCTGCTATATTTAACAATATATATATATATATAAATTATGAATTGGACAAAGTCCGACAATTATTTTAAGACATGCCTTTAACCGATTTGGCCACAGAGGAGCGTTCGGTTAGCTAGATCGAATTTACTGCCTTTAAACTTCAATCTTCCATGAATCTCTCACGTACATTCATATCGGCTCAAAGCGTATCCAAATGTAAACAAATGACGTCACACATTATGAAATGGACAAAGGCACGTCAGGCTATATGACGGTTCCGTATAGGATACAGGTTCGATTCATGTCGGACGAATATTTTCTATGAAAATTTCTCGGACATTCAGGCCGGTAAATGTTGTTTAATACTGTTTATTATAAGCAGAGCATTTACTTAAATATTTGTATTTATAAAAAGAATGTATAAACATAAAAATGTCTTAATATATATATATATATATATATATATATATATATATATGTATTGCTGCCATATATGGTCTGGAGCCCCTGCTGTTTTCCTCGGGGTTCTTGATAAGATCCAGAGACGGATATGAAACGTAATTGGCCCTGATCTGTCATCTCGTCTGCAGTCGCTCTCTCACAGACGCGCCGTTACCTCGCTCTGTCTTTTTTACAAATACTTTCACGGTAATTGCTCCGATGAGCTGCTTTTGCTGGTTCCCAGGCCTCATGAATTTAAGCGTCCTACGAAGCTGGCATCTCGTTCCCACCCCTTCACTGTTGAAACTGTTAGATGTAGACGTTTCTTGTACTCCAATAGCTTCATGTCTCGCACCTCTCGCCTGTGGAACTCCCTTCCTTATTCCTGTTTCCCTGACAAATATAATCTCCAACTATTTAAGTGTAACGTCAATTGACATCTCCAGTTGCCTTGATCTATCCACTTCCCTTCACCACATCCTTTCCCCCTTTCATTCCTATCTGCTCTCGCTCCAAATCTTCTGTGACCCCCTTGCCTTGATCGATCCACTATCTTTCGCCACATCCTTTCCTTTACCACTCCTATCTGCTCTTCCTCCAAACCTTCTGTATCTCCTTGCGTGCTAGTGGCTTCCAGCCTTGCTTGGGGTGAAAAGCTTAATATATATATATATATATATTTATTTACAGGATAAACTACATCCGCGTCCTGGGTAAGACGATAAACTACATCCGCGTCCTGGGTAAGCCGATAAACTACATCCGCGTCCTGGGTATGACGATAAACTACATCCGCGTCCTGGGTAAGCCGATAAACTACATCAGCGTCCTGGGTATGACGATAAACTGCATCCGCGTCCTGGGTATGACGATAAACTACATCCGCGTCATGGGGAAAACGATAAACTACATCCGCGTCCTGGGTAAGAAGATAAACTACATCCGCGTCCTGGGGAAAACGATAAACTACATCCAACGGCAAGGCCTCTGATCAGGAAGTTTTGAGGAGCGTGGAACCACCTTTTGCTGGTGTTCCCATGAACATCCTGACCTGGGGTGGTAGCAGATTTTAGGGTTCCAGCTATGGGCAAATAGTTTACCCCCCAAACTGCGGTCAAAACACTATTAAAGTGTAAAAATAGGTTTTAATACCAGTAATACATTTTTGTAAAAATATTACCATCAATGAATTTTTGAAGGAAAAAATATTACCAGCAATATATTTTTGGATGAAATATTAGTAGCAATAAAAATCTTGTCGGCATTAAATAATCCAGTGAAGTTAATATGCCGTAAACCAAACCAAACCATTTATTCTGGCCTGTAACGATAAGGCATTCTATTTATATTGGGTTGAGTCATAAGTAATTTCCACTTTTGGAGATTGTAATGACGAATATATCATCCTAACTAACTTTCTTTAAATATATGGATATAAAAGGTGTTAAATATACGCTAGATATTCAACTCAAAAGGCATTGATCAATTGACAAGTATAAATATTGTCAAGAAAACCTCAACCCCACAAGACTAGAGACTGTTCTGGTCGAGGTAAAGAAGCAAAAGCTCTTACCTTAAGTTGCGAAATAAAATTCCTTTCTGCGACATAAACCGTCTCTAGATTTTTTTGGGGTTGAGATTTTCTTGACATTTCGTGAAATAAGATTCCTTTCCGCGACGTAGCGTGAACGTCTAATAACTTGCATTAAGTAAATATAAAAATAAAAAGGAAAAAAAAACAAAACAAAAAACACTTTCCTTATAACTACTTCAGTGATCACGTGGTAATAAAGTCACGTGACCCCTGTAACTTAAAATGTTAGTAAAAACGTAAAGACTTTTAGTTAGTAAGAAACAACAACCCAGTTAAGTACATTACTCTTTCTCCCACCTGAACTAATTCTCCACAATATCGACAAACAATGCACGGCAGATAATGTTCTGCCTATGGTGGGGTAATCATTTTTCTTTTTATTCATTTAGAAGTTTAAAATGTGTTCATACACTAAATGCATATTTATGCGACCAGCAGCTGGAACGTGTCCATAAAGGTTTGGTCGAAAAGCGAAATGTTGTTCTACTCCATCACAACAAAAGGGTGTATAGAAAAAGAGTAACACAAGACAAAATGATGGAACTCGGTTCGTCTGTTGTATCAAATTCCTCGCTATATTCACTTGACATTACACCAACCGATTATTACAGATTCCGTTCGCTGCTAAACGCTTTGATGAGGAAAACCTTCTCTAATAAAAACCAAATTTAAGAGTTAGTCGAAAACTTTCTCACATCAAAACCTACGGAATTTTATTCAGAATGTATTGAAGAGCTGCCTCAGAAGTAGCAACGTGTCATTGCAAACGATGGTTAATATATATTTGAATGAAATATATTTGTATTTAATTTTTTTTGAGAATAAAGTTGATAAACAAAAAAATCAAATTATTTAAGACTCAGATTAATATTTTCATATGTTCCTCTGCAAAAATCTTCCATATTGCTTGTCTCTGCTAAGAATTTTGCTTTAGTAGATAAAAGATCAATTGCCATTTTTCCATGGAATTATTTATGAAACAATCAATTGTTGCGTTAATCTTGAACAACTTCCGACATTCGAAGATTCTGATGTGAAGGATCGTGTTGAATGCTTTCATGCAGTCAATCCATCGTATTTTTTCAGCTTGACTTACCTTCTCCCAGAATCCTATACTCGATGTAGAGCAGGTTATTCAGTCCTTTGTTCTCGTATCAATTTTGTAATCTGCTTATATTTCTGAGATAAGGTATTGTAACTGTTTACACTATTTAAATCCTTCAAATTGTCCCTCATCTTTATTTCTATATTCACGACGTTTCGGCTGTTATACGCTCCGATCTTCTTCAGGTGATATAAGTTGAATTTTCGAACCGAACCTGCTGTGGCCATATATTGAACTCACAACTTTTTGGTCAAATCCCTTTTTGGATTACTCAACCAACTCTTTTATCCATTGGGTCATGTGTCCAAAAAGCGTTGCAAGTTTAATATCTGGCCACAGCAGTAGGAACAAAAGTTGTTTTACCAAGGGGATTTAACTGAAACTGAGATGTTTAAAAAGGGTATGGCACATAGAATTAAAACAATTTACCTCTGTAGACTAAATAAAGGGTTCGATTTAAAATTCCAAGGTATATCACCTGAAGCATATAACGGCCGAAACGTCGCAAATATGACAATAAAGATAAAAAGAATCCAAATGATGTAAATAGTGTAAATAATAAATTTTGTTCTGGAAAGGAGATAGAATCCCCTTTACTCTTCATGTAATAGTATATTTCCCCTGCTATCTGGCTAATAAAAAAATTGCCATGTTTAAGGTAGACATATGATAGGTCTATAATTTGCTTTACTTCGTTCTTTTTGTTAGAGGCTTTTAGTATTAGGGTTGCTCTCCCTTTTGTAATCGCCCGTTTTGGGATTTTCTCCTTTTTAGGTGAGTTTTGGAAGTAATGTGGATTAAATCGTGAAGTCTGGAGGAATTCCGTCTGAACCTAACGCTTTCCATTTGACTTTTTAATTTTTTGTTTGTTTAGAAAGGTTTGAGTAAGGGATAAAAAAGTTTGAATGAGTTAAGAATTTTACAAGAACGAGAATGAATACGCCCTCTTCTCTCTTATTGACTAAAATCTCATTATGCTTGAGATAAAGCGCTTCTTCTCTCAACGCAAAAGTCACTATCTTAGCTTGTCAATCACCGTTGGCGTATCGCCACACCCATCTTATTAACTGATCAAACGATGGTGTTCGCCATTAGCTACATATATTTACTGACACCGCATATAGTTATCGCTGAAAAACAGGAAAAGTATTCCGATTCCTCTTTCATTCTCTCTCACATGTAACTTCACACACATCTCTCTCTCTCTTTCTCTCTCTCTTTCTCAGGCACGCATGCAATTTTTCAACCTCACATTTACACAAATCTCACTCACCCCATACATATATTCACACTTTTTTCTTCCCACACACATATACTACCCCTCCTTCTCTCGCATAGTTTTCTCACTCACATACTCATATATTTAATTTTCACTTCAACATACTTATAGCCACAATTTCCTTTCTCTTTCCCTCTCTCGTACATATACTTCTTTCTCTCATCTTCACATTTCTCTCTTTCTCATACACATACTCCTCTCCCTCACCCTCACACTTCTCTCTCTCTCTCATACACATAATTCTCTCCCTCACCCTCACACTTCTCTCTCTCTCTCTCTTATACACATAAATCTCTCTCTCATCCTCACACTTCTCTCTTTCTCTCTCATACACATACTTCTCTCTGCCATTCTCACACCTCTCTTTCTCTCATACACATACTTCTCTCCCTCATGCTCACATCTCTCTCTCTCATGCACATATTTCTCTCTCTCATCCTAACACTTCTCTCTCTCATGCACATACTTCATACTTCTCTCTCTCATCATTACACTACTCTCTCTCTCTCTCGCATACACATACTCCTCTCTCTCATCCTCATACCTCTCTCTCTCATATACATACTTCTCTGTCTCTTATACACCCCTCTCCCTCTCTCTGATATACATACTTCTCTCTCTCATCCTCACCCATCTCTCTTTCTCTCATACACATACTTCTCTCCGTCATCCCCATACTTCTCCCTCTCTTACTCATGCACGTATTTCTCTCTCACATCCTCATACTCCTTTCTCTCTCATACACATACCTCTCTCCCTCATCCTCACACCTCTCTCTCTCATACACATATTTCTCTCTCACATACTCACACTTCTACCTCTCTTACTCATACACATATTTCTCTCTCTCTCTCATCCCCACACTTCTCTCCCTCATCCTCACCCATCTCTCTTTCTCTCATACACATAATTCTCTCTGTCATCCTCACCTAATTCAACACTGTCCCTGTCTCTACAAATTCTTGTGCCATGGACGAATTGTTGGACGGAGGGGTGGATCACTTCCATAGTTCTCTTGTTTCGCTGAGTCTGCCTATACGATTTTGATTCCATAAACAAACACATTCTGCCTATTCTTGAGGAGTAGCCATTTTTTAGAGCTTCATTTAACAGTATCTCTTTCATCAGCAGGATACAAATTTGATTAGCTCCTGAGTACATAGAACGAATCTGATTAAGATACCTTATCAATTGCTTTTTTAATATATTTTGAAATTGTAAAAAGACTTTATGGATACCCTGTATATATATATATATATATATATATATATATATATATATATATATATATATATATATATATATATTAGTAGTAGTAGTAGTAGTAGCAGTAGTAGTAGTAGCAGTAGTAGTAGTAGATCTCTTATAAGTATAAGACACGATACTCGATCAGAAAACTTTCGGTGTCTTGATTTGCAAATAATCCAACCAATACCAAAGGGAAAAAACGGTATAAAAAAGAAAGAACCAAGAACATGTACGTTAAGTGTAAGTGCTCAATACAATAAGTAGAGCAGACCTAGTTAAACCTAGAGAGACAGACAAACCTACCATCCCTGACGAAACCGTGGTAGGTTTGTCTGGCTCCCTAGGTCTAACTATATATATATATATATATATAATATATAATATATATATATAATATAATATATATATAATATATATATATAATATAATATATATATATAATATATATATATATATATATATATATAATATAATATATATATATATATATATATATATATATATATATATATATATATATATATATATATATATAATATTTATATTATTTATATATATATATAAATAATATAAATATTATATGTCCGGTACTTATTGGAAATTGCTCAATATCAATGATAGAGCTAACATATTCAGTTGTATAGATATAAGTTTTATGGTATGAGTATATATATATATATATATATATATATATATATATTTTAAGACATTTATAATATATTTAACGTTAATTAAAATTTAACTTAATGTCTTTAAATAAATTGTCGGACTATGTCCAATTCATATATATATATATATATATATATATATATATATATATATATATATATATATTTATATATATATATATATATATATATATATATATATATATATATATATATATATATATATATAGTAAAAAAAGAAAGAACAGCAGGATATATAATCCGGTGTTCTTATTGATATTTTTGTTTTTACAAAACAGTGCTCAATGTAAATTTACAGAGCATAAATATTATAAATTAACTGATTTAAAATATGGTTCCTTCTCTACACAGGAATTACGATGTTTTTTTAAGTGAGTAGGTTGTTAGCCTACTGCACAACCCCCAACCAATGGAAGATCGCTTTTGAATTCAGAGTTATCCTCCTACCCGAGGGTATAGGACCCAGTCTATCCTGCTATTTACCCATAGTTGGGGTGTGGGCGGAAGAAGAGGATTCATACCTTTCCCAAGGGTAAGTGAATGTAATGGATTCTCCGATTCTTCAATCTGATCCGCTATCCATTACTTCACCGTGCTTCCTATATATATATATATATATATATATATATATATATATATATATATATATATATATATATATATATATATGAATCTAATTTCTAAAACGATGCAGTTAAAGTAGGTAGGAAGCATTCAAATTCTTAGCGGGGATCACGTTTTGTCGAGTACGTATAGATTTTGCTGAAATAAAATCCATTTTCCTGATATCGCTGATTCATAGGCGAAACCTGTCAACATCGAATTTTTCTAAATTTGTTTTCTGTATTTATCATATATAGTAAGAATTTAAAATATTATATCTATATTTATTAAGCTTAGACTGTCACAAAGTCTTAGATCCACAATCGCGAATCTGTGTGAATCAATGTCACTGTTTGTTCAATTCCTATCACTTTCTCGGTAAGGCACTTATATATATTTTAGATATATGTATTTTATAAGAATATCACCCCCCCCCCACACACACGCGCACGCGCGTATTTGAGTAATGATTTCTGTGTACTTTTTGTCGGCAATAATAAAGTGGAATTTCCATCGGTTGAACAAATTTACTTTTGTATTCGGAACATTTTCTATTCGCTCGAAAGTGTTTCAATGAAATGAGTTTCTAACTTTTCATTTTCAGTTAATTTGTCAGATTGTCAATTTCAAGTGGACCACTTGACTTTCTTATCATTCAAATAACTTACAGGATTTTCTGAATGTAAAAAAAAACAAAAACAAAAAACAAAAAAAACAAAACAAAAGATTCCAACATGGCGGATTATCTTCGCTGAGACATTTCTCGATGGAACCAACATTTTTATGATTCCACGAACTCTCCCGTTTAGCATATTGATTTCTATTCTAATTTCTTTTATCATATTAATTATCGGTCGATGTGCGCTCCTGCCTTCCTAGTGTTGTCAAAATTTCATTTTTTTACGTATGATGCAGACGAATACGTTCATCATTTTATTTTATAGGGCAAAGATTACTTAGGTTTGGTTTTGACTTTAAAAAAATTGTTTGAAGTCCTGAATAAAAATAATTATTTGATGTTTGTCATTTGGACGTCTATCTTCATCTTTGTTGGTTTAATGCAAAATTTCAGGCCCAAATATTCTTGGGGTTTCCTGCTTTGTTGAAATTTTGAATTAATTTTTATTTTATTTTTTCAGACTGTGGACAACATTAAGGGTTAAAGAGAAACATTTTGAGTGAGTGTCAATCTCGAAAAAAAGGTTTTTAGAGTTTCTTCAAAGTATAATGGATACTGGGATATACATGGAATGTACGAAGGCGATTACTGAGAAGAGGACTAAAGATAATTTCTCCCACTAAAAAGGGGCTGCATTTTAAGTTATGATTAGATAGCTGGATACTTTCCGGACAGACACATCCGATTGAATGACAGGGAAATAAACAAATCAAATGATCCACTTTAAAGTATTTGGCCGCATCAAATAAACGAGGACATAAGGAGGGAAAGGGCGGTGCGTGGTTGGGCGTAAATC
>OZ038477.1:145238133-145253133 GCA_964036315.1 Acanthosepion esculentum | reverse complement strand
CGACGGATTTGCACCAAGATTTACATGCACATGCTCCAAGTTAGCGGAAAGCCAAGATCGACGTTGCATTTGATGTTTTCATGCTTCTACGGTAGTTTTCATGTAGTTTGCGGCTATTTTCTACTAGCCAGAGAGAGAGAGCCTATAGCTGGCTGCGACGAATAGGCAGGAAGATTCTATTGGCCGGCGTGATTGCCAACAGCTGACTGACACGAATGTGAACTAGCATGCTAGCATGCAAAAAAATCGATAGCTGCATTCGTCACAAGTGGGAAAAATTTAAATCTGCATGGCACTTTACTCCAATTGGCCCATTCACTTGCTTAAACTCAACGTTGAATCTGATTCCGCATAACTGTGTTGGGTGTGAAAAAGTATTTGTTGTTAACATTCTTTTTTCATTCGGTTTTTCCAGTTACGAGTCCTTTTTTAAAGCTGGTCGTTTTGTGTTCATTTTGTTTAGTTTTTTTTTTTCCTTCTCCCTTTTAATATTAAATCTTATTCCTATCTCGCTTTTTTCTTCTTCCTTTTTTGTCTGGATGAATTAAACGATATTTCTCAAAGTAATTTTAGTCTGAATGATTGGGCAATTGCCTATGAAATAAATTATTACCATCTTACATTCAGCTCTCTTGTTACCTTGGTATTATACATACTAAACATCATTATATATATATATATATATGCATTATTTATATATTTTATATAACTTTCGTGGCCAAGATAACTCTATAGTCGGCTGCATCTTCTCCCTATTTGAGGACACGACGCCAAGCATCGGCGGAAATCGCATATATATATATATATATATATATATATATATATATATATATATATATATATAGCGAAACAGTCTGTCTGTGGATGACTATATATATATGTATATATAGTAAATTTAATATAATCCAAGTGGATCATAGTAATATGAAATGTTAAAACTGATCCACAAAAAGAGCTCAGTGTATTAATTATTACAGAGCAAATAATTAATAAGCAATAAAATCCCAAATCACCTCGACCAACGAATAAATATACTTCGTCAGTCTTATTCAATCCCGGTATAGAATTCGTGTCGGAATTAGAAATTTAACTACATTTATTATATATATATATACCATATACCGGGCTTCGGCAAAATTACTGTTTCACTTCATTTTTTAGAATTTTTATGATAACTTTAATTGTCAAAATAATTTTCATTTACAATAACTTAAAATTTGATCATTCCAGTTAATTATCATTTCAGGTAAATAGTGGTAAGATGTATGTATACAACACTGGAAGCAAAAAGAAATGAGCTGTCTATTATCCACTCTGCGGGCCAAATCAGAAAGTGTCAAGCCGCTAAAAGTTAGTCGGATGACCGTCCACAGAATGGCAGATAGACAGAGGAACGGTCATGGCCACAGGAATCGATCTCGCTCAGACCTAATTGTAAATAAGTTGACTGTTAGCATAGCATTTGAAAAGGATCCGACGCTCAAAATGGCCGAACTTGCGAAAAGAAAAGCATATCTCTGTGGCCACAGTGTCCAGGGCCGTCAAGAATGACGTAGGAAAAAGCTTCAGGCGCGGGAAAAAGACCCCTGCTAACTGATCGCAAGCAATAAAAATGCCCAGAGCGCTGTCATCGTCTTTATAATGATTTGAAAAGCCATGGAAATCGCATTGTCATTTTCTCAGATGAGAAGACCTTCACGTTGGATCCGGTCGTGAACTAGTAGAAATATCGCGTTATTTGTTTCGGCCAGGACGTCTCTGAGGTCCGCTACATGTTTACGACCAAGCACCCGGTCTCCGTGATGATGCTTGGCGTCGAGACCTCAAATCGGGAGAAGATGCAGCCGACTACAGAGTTATCTTGGCCAAGAAAGTTAAAATAAGCAAGTCATCCCTTGCCCTAATTAAGATTGTTAAATCACTTTTGAGTCAGATAAGGCTATACCAAATTCATGCATTACAGCCAGGTGTTGATAAAACAGCAAATTACCTTTCAGGTAGCGAAATATCGCCAGGTCCACTGACCTAATCTGTCCAGTCTACGATTCACAGTGTTTTTAAACTAGATGCTCGACGTCTGTATATTTTCCTCTCTGAACAGGCAAAAACTCATACTGATGAACAATAAAATGCAAAAATATGGCATTTCTCTTCCTTGTTATTCGATCCAATCAGGTTGGATTTGCATTACTCAAAAAACAAATAGATTTTCGATATTCAGACTGGATTATGTTTGGCAAACTCCAATTTATTTTCGCAAATATTCGTCGAGTAACGGCTTTTGACAGACGCTATGGTCTTAGAGCATATTAGCCAGTAGTCACCATTAAACAGCCTCTCTGGATATTTTGACATCGGGAAACTGGTTTGGGGCTGGAATACTCTTTTCTAAAGATCGGATTCTGATGCTGCCGCGATTAGATGATTTTACATTTGTCCAGTTGGCCCGATCATGAGATAGGGTTGATGGGTCTCATATGCCAACAACTATTATATACGTGGTTCTAAGAAAAGAGACTGACACTAATCTTGATGGTTAGAGCGTGGAGCGGCTTTTTTTTGCTTTACAAGGGCTGTAAGTCAAGATTTAGTTTCAACGCTCAATTCACTGGTTTTGGACATTGTAGAATCAAATTCCTAATTTAAATTGCTGCGATTCCTTATATTTGACTAGTGTCGACTTCTATGTTCACTTTTATATTTACACACGCTCTATCTCTGATATTGAGCACTTTATCCCATAAATATAGCACACTTTAAGACTATATTTCTTCATATATATATATATATATATATATATATATATATATATATATATATATATGTGTGTGTGTGTGTGTGTGTGTGTATTTAGGCAGCAAATTCTCTTTTAGGCATGTCTGATTGAATAAATTACAGACATTATGTCTGCTAATTTTTAATAAAATCCATTCATGCTCAGGAATAACCTTCCATGTATTGATGTTAAAGGATGAGAGAAATGTGTTATAGCTGTTTAAATTTCTTTTATTTTTATTTCCCAAGTACTTTCGATCTTCTTCCAAGATCATCTTCAGGGTTGTAAGTGGTACAAAACTATATGTTGCTCATTAATATAAGTATTTATACAAAGTTTTGCGTTGTTATCCATTATCGTAATTTTTTCATTATGCTTTTAAATGCAAAACGGTTGACAATGTGCCGAGCGTTCATTAGAACGTGAAAAAATTATACATTATGGATTTTTTTCTTTATGTTATAATGTCATTGCCATGCGCGCATTAAAGCATGAAAAAACTGTTCCTTTACAGGCATTTCAGAACATTACTGCAGTATTCATAGTTGATTCTGTTCAGTGCTGGCTTTAATTTTACACACACACACACACACACACACACACACACACACACACACACACACACACACACACACACACACACACATATATATATATATTTCCTTGTTTTTATTAATTGTACAATGGATTAGATGTTCGGCACATATTGTTCGCAAGTACTTTCGGTCAAAACATTCACCATCTTCAGGTTATTTTTTCCTCAATTTCATGTAATTTCGGCTAAAAATTCCAAGTATCACATTCATTTTCGTCTTGGAGATTAAAATATCTAGGTATGATGTTCAGCAATGAATAAGATTTTTTTTATTCAAGTGAAAGATCAATTATTCAAACTAAATTGCATACACCTGTATGTATGTATGTCTGTGTGTGTGATACAGAGGAGAATTGTACCCTCTCACCACCAAATATAATCAAACACAAAGAAGCATAAATAGATTCAATTTAAAAAAAAATAAACCGGTTTGTCTGACAATCGAAAAAGCGTGAAACCCCGGGTCGCAAACTCATATCCATACAACTGAATGTTAGCTCGATCACTGATATTGAGCAATTTCCAGTAAGTACTACTCATATAAAATAATATATATATATATATATATATATATATATATATATATATATATATATATATATATATATATATATATATATAGTCATCCAGCTCATCAGTGTGGCTAGACATCAGATTGCTTCAAGCCGGGACCAAAACCCGACCACTTTGGCACACACACACACACACACACATATGTGTGTGTGCGTGTGTATGGACGTATATATATATATATATATATATATATATATATATATATATATATATATATATATATATATATATATGTGTGTGTGTGTGTGTGTAATAACGAGTAGGTTTTCACTTAAAATTAAGGGAATTGCTAGTCCCATGAAAAATTGGTTTTAAATTAAGTTTTCTTTCTCTCATACTGGTTGCCAATTAAGTCTGAAAGCCCAGTCTGTTATGCTATTCAACGTCTACCTACATTCATACTTTTTTCAAAGTTATTTACGTGAATGTAACACACTCGCCTGGAATTCGAACATGGCTGGCCGATTTCTCGTTCCATCTATCTATCTATGGTAATTGCCGCATCTTACTCAGATGAGAACTGCGCCCCCATTTTCGTTTCGTTTTGGCGTCCATAAGCCCTAAGATTTCGATTTCATATGTATCAAGCATATATGAAAGATAAACCCTATTCTTGACTAGATCTGCATGCCTTACAACCCTCTTGTGCATCATCCTATGCTCCCTCAGTTCAGATGATGATCTGCAATCCTTGTTACAAACAACACTGGTATGGCGATAGGATGATGAGACAGGTTGGCTTGCTTCTGTTTGTTACAATGAACTTTCAGATGGTTTGCTTAACCTGTCGCCAATACAGCATATTTCAAAGACACTTTACAGCTTCAAACGTCGTTACTCATCCATCGCTATAGAGATTTTAAGTGAAATCAGAATTCTAGGACGTAGATAATTAAACACCATTAAGAAACAAGGACAAGATGACAGAATAATTCTTAAACAATGAGATAAGATGCTGAAAAATCAGCACGTCATTGAAATACCGGCTGTCCATAAAGTTCGTGTGCACTTTAAAATATTTATACCTTTATTTGTATTTGCGATAGAAATAATCTGTAAAAAATGTTATAAAGTTTAATGTACCTAGTTTTAAGTATAGCTAAAATAACTGTGATTTTAGGCATTACTGTAAATCAGTTGGCAAATGTTTTACGTGAACTGCAAAATCGTCTTCCCCTTTGTATTGCTAATGATGGAGGACATGTGGAAACTTAAATAAAATTTAAATAAAACCTTAAAAAATATAGATTTACTTTTTTCTAATCCTTTTTAAAAATTATTTCTATCGCAAATACAAATAAAGTTATAATTTTTTAAGTGCACACGAACTTTATGGACACCCTGTATAGTGACAAACGCTAGTGCAACACAAATCTCACTATTTGAGATTCCAGTGACGAGCCAAGGCAATATACATAGTAGAATACATAGCAGAAGCACCAGACCGGATGTGGCAGCCATATTCAATGAATGGACGTATGGTAGACAAATAAATATGTAAGATAGATTCTGACGAAAAGAACTGACGACAGAGTGAACAACCTTTCTAGTAGCAAACAGTGATTTATTTAAAACAATCTTTCCACTTTAGCCCAAGAGGCACGGCGAGTCACGCTCTTGTAGGTCAGCATCAGTCATACTGATGAAAGGCAATAACCGTTCATCTAACATGAATAAAAGAGGCCGTTCTGGGTATGATGATAAACTACATCCACATCCTGGGTAAGACGATAAGCGACGTCCGACAGCAAGGCCTCTGATCAGGAGGTTTTGAGGAGCATGGAACAGCCTGGTGTTTGCAGATCCAGGGTAAAAAATAGGTTGTAATACCAGCAATAAATTTTTTGAGGAAAAATTATTACCAGCAATACATTTTTGAAGGAAAAAATATTACCAGCAATACATTTTTTGAAAAAATATTATCAGTAATATAAATCATGTCGGCATTAAATAACCCATTGAGGTGTTGATATGCCGTAAAACAAACCAAACCAATCCAAACCGAATAAAAGATGACACTTTCGACTTGGATGCGTTAAAATTAACAAGTCATTAACAACAGCTTGTATGCCATTTTGATGTCAACTGACAATTTGATTGTATCGAACCGATCAGACTTATTATGAAGACAGGAGTAAATAGCTGTGTCATCAACATAGATACCAATTTGAGAACTGACACCATTGGGAAGGTCGTTGATGAAAATTAGGAACAAGGTAGGTCCAAGGATAGAACCCTGGGAGACGCCTGCATTAATAAAAAAAGATGAAGACGAGTGGCCGTTCAAGACAACTTTCGTTTCGCGATTCGTTAAGAAAAACCGAATCAGTTCAAAGATTCGTTCATAAATACCCTAAGCGTTCAATTTGTGAAGAAGACCAATATGTCAAACGTTGTCAAATGCTTTCGAGATGTCCAAAACAATAGCCCAAGCTTCACCATTCTTATCTAAAGCTTGATAGACTCTTTCCACAGTAATTGGTAATACATCAGCAATTAATCTAGAGAAACGAAAGCCATATTTCCTGTCTAGAAAGAAGGCCCTGCGATGTGAGATGCTTAACCAATTCAGTTGATTAACGTCCCCCCAAGGTTAATAGATTGATTGGAGTCAGTTCAGGTACACATACCTTGAGAATTATCGCCGGGATACTATACCAGGAATCCAGTTTACATTGTGATAAAACTCTAACTTGTTTATCTTGTAACTGGAGTTCGTCTTTCATGGATGATGGCGAGAATAGCCGTTTTCATACATGATATACTTGAAGTTCCTTGTTAGCATTAAAATTTGTATAATCCTTGCTTTTAAAACAGATTTCTAGTATTTATGAGAGATTCATTCCAAAGCCTTTAGTGTTGAAAATCAACATCTTGATTAAATCGCTATTTTTTCTTTTATTTGCAACTGCTACCCATTTTAGTTGTGGTTGCCGTTGAATGTGTTCAACTGATGCGGTTTTTATCTTTTTGTATAAACATAACGTCTAAGCATAGCGTCCCAAGAAATGGAAAAAACTTCTCTAGAAACAAAGAAAATTGTACTAAAGTGTTACGTGATATATGTCCTGCTGTAGGGCAGCGAGTGCTGGACGATCTCCGCAAAGATGAAGAAGAGACTTGAGACTTGAAAAATGCCGTATTACAGAAGAATGCTGAGGATACCAATGAACCGAACATGTAAGCAGGGACGGAATTTTAGAGAAAATGGGAACAAAAAGGGAACGTATGGTTAACATCAGGAAGAGGAAGTTGAGGTTTCTAGGGCATATAATGAAGAAAGAGGGCTTGGAAAATTTGTTACTCACAGGACAGATTGAAGTTTAGAGTGACAGAGGAAATCAGTGCATGGCTTACTGACTGGATGGCGGAACAGTGTTTAGGAGCAATAACAAAAAGACAAAGTTTAATAAGAGTTAAAAGATGTGGCGAGCCATAATCGCAAACCTTTTGCGGGGGACACAGCACATAAAGAAGAATTATAGAACCATCTCTTTTATATTTACCATTATTCTCACGTCTTCCAATTTCTCTCTCTCACGTTTATGTTCATCGTAATCCGCTGGAACAGCTACGTTCGCGATCTAGCGGATTCATTTTTCTGGTATTAATAGATAATTTAATAGAATTTAGAATAATCGAATCGAATTTCTAGATTCTAGCGGTCTATGGGCAATTCCTCAGGCAGGACCCCAAAGCTGCATCAACAGACCCGATCAACGACTGACAGTTTTCTTCAGCTTTCTTTTGTTCGCTTTGTTCTCGGGAGGAGGATAAACAGTAGGCATCGGTTCGTGGTGTATGTGAGAGGAAGAGAAGATAGAAAGAATGTTTGTCAACAGGTCGCCCAGTTACCTATCCTCTGCATATGGGTGGCTCGTTTCCATGTGTTGTGGATTCCGGGATGAAATCCGGTACCAAATAATAACAAACGCCCAGAATGTATATAGGAAAATAAATATATTAAAGTAATAATACAAATAGATAATACAGGTTAGTAGTTCCAGGAATGCGGGTTAGTAGAAATATATATAGTCTTTGATATCGACGTATCGCTGTATGGCTTCTTACTGAGTCTACGTGCTCACTCACTGTGACTCTTGCCGCTACGTTATTCTACCGACCGACTCAACGTTCTACTACTACTACTAACTTGACTCAACGTACTGACTTCTCGGCTCCTTCACTCTTCGGGTATTCACTGGTAGTAGTATATATATACCTTGGGTGAATCCATTTGTGTGAAAAGGGGAGACCCCTGAACACCAAGCTGAAATCATGGTAGAGAAAACTAATTGGAAGAGGTTTCGGACAGCATCAGACATCGTGAACTTTCTACTGCAGCAACTTTACATGTTTACCCTTGTTTTTCCGTCTTATAACTAGCAATCACTGTCAGGATTCCACGCCCACAAGGTTCCAGTTAAACTCACTCAAGTCAGGTCATCAAAGTGCGGTATGGTGGGGTCTGGAATTGCATTCATTACAATTATCATTTTGCCATTCTTGTCTAGCCTAGAAATTCTGCAAAATTACTTAGATGAAGTAGCCGGTCTATAATTTGTGAGTTTTGTCTCCCATGACAGTCTCTGGTTTGTGTTGATACATCTTATGTACATGGTTATTATTATTATTATTAGTTATAGTTTGGTACGGGAGATAAGGAAATTGAACCTAGAATAAACACAACACCGGAAGTAGCTGCCAAACCAAAACATGAGCGTATGAACACGAGTTGTTTTCTTAAATAGCCTCGTCAGATCGAGACTATCATATGGAAGCCATGACTGACGGCCAGCTCGTTCATAAATATCTATTGTATACTACCATTTTCTCAGATCGATGTTTAGAAGTGATTTCGACAGAATGAAGCATGGAGGACCATCATTTTTCGATTCGCTTAGACAAACGCAAAGAACTTCTACTAAATAGCAGCAACTACATCAATTGATGACATTCAACAACAGCCACAAAGAAAATGCTTATCACATAGAACTCGGAGAAAGAATAATGATAAAATAAGATGTTCACGTTTCATATTAATTAAAAAAATGAAAGGAAGGATAACTCTGATATTAATAATGCAAAGAGCTATAAAAGTTACTGGACTTGAGAAACTTCTTTTCTTGAAAAATTGTTTTAATACAAAGATTTTATAAATTTCAACCGACGTTGACACTGGCTTCTCGATCAATAAATGCAAATGTTTCTTTATAAGGAAACGGCTAATATTGCTATTATTATTATTATTAAGAATATTTTACCAGAAAGATTTTATAAATTTCAACCGACGGTGGCACTGGCTTCTCGATCAATAAATGCAAATGTTTCCTTATAAGGAAACGGCTAATATTGCTATTATTATTATTATTAAGAATATTTTACCAGAAAGATTTTATAAATTTCAACCGACGGTGGCACTGGCTTCTCGATCAATAAATGCAAATGTTTCTTTATAAGGAAACGGCTAATATTTCTATTATTATTATTAAGGATATTTTACCAGAAAGATTTTATAAATTTCAACCGACGGTGGCACTGGCTCCTCGATCAACCAATGCCAAATGTTTCCTTATAAGGAAACACGTATTATTATTATTATTATTATTATTATTATTATTATTATTATTATTATTATTATTATTATTCAGAATTTTTTTACCAGAAAAATTTTATAAATGTCAACCGACGGTGGCACTGGCTTATCGATCAATGGTAGACATTATTATTATTATTTGCCTAGTGTGCCACATTGTAACGCATATAACTGAACACACAGTTTCTCGTCTGTCATGTGGTGACCATCGACATCCCTAGTTTGTTTTCTTTGTCCGTGCTCATTGTCAGACACCGATTTCGTTTTATCTTTTATTTCATTGGCTTTAAATGTCCTTCCTATATTTGCTTGGACATATGTCACGAATGACATCTATCCGACCAAGCCAGACAACCGTAAGCCTTGATGTTTACACACAAGGGTATTGATATCTTTTCCTCTTATTCCCTGGGCGTCTTTCTCCCTAAGACACGTAAGATCCGCTTTCATTTGTCAGACAAGGGAAAATGTACACTTGAGCTGGACTCTCTCAGGTCAGTAGAAAAACGCTAAGTATTCATATGTTTGGGTCATATTCCTGTCCTTTCGCGTTGATAGCAATATTGGGAGTGGGAAAGGCATTTCTTACCATATGAATAGCTTTCCTTTGGTGATTATCAAATATCTTCAGACAGATTTAAAGTTTGATATTGGCAAAACGACAAATTGTTTTGTATATAATATTCAGGACAAACTGATTCTCTTGAAATACGAATATAGATTTTATGTAATATATTAAGAGACGTGATTAACAAGATCTCGTAAAATCTCGAACGTATGATAATGGTTCCCTTGGCAAATGAATTCTACTTAACGAAGTATGTTTACAGTAATCACGAGAGAGTTAAAGTTGAAAAATACATCGGAAAGTTATAATCTCCGTGATGTCCCTGCTCTCTTGGTGTCGCTAGAGAAGCTATAAACCAGTTTGAGTGAAAATACATTAATTAAAGAACGTCATATACAAAATTGTATATATATTCCTGAAAAAAAAAAGTCCCGATGAATAACTGACTGTAGACTCTGCATCGAATTTTACATCATTTGGTGTCGTGTGTAGAGGGGGAATTGTAGTTAAAGTTTTACTTTATTTGTAAATATTTCTAGAGCGTTTTGTTTTTCATACGAAAATTTAATTGTTTGATTTATAAACACTAGCAAATAAAGTGCATTAACCAGGAAGAATATATTGTGAATATACTTTTGTATAAAATAATATATATATATATATATATATATATATATATATATATATATATATATATATATATATATATATATATATATATATATATATATATATATATATATATATAAGGTTAATGGTCAAAGTCGAATCATTAAAAATTTCTCTTAACCACATGGATGGATGAAAAAGTACATTGCAATTAATACCACATCGATACATTTATAATATCCTTGCGTTTGTTTGTTTCTTCTTCTTCTACTCCTCCTCCTCCTCCTTCTCCTCCTCCTCCTCCTTCTTCGCCTCCTCCTCCTCCTCCTCCTTATTCGCCTCCTCCTCCTCCTCCTCCTTCTTCTTCTTCTTCTTCTTCTTCTTCTTCTTCTTCTTCTTCTTCTTCTTCTTCTTCTTCTTCTTCTTCTTCTTCTTCTTCTTCTTCTTCTTCTATTACACCCAACGTCGTGCGTGTGTTTATGTATTTTAAAAAATAATATAGCCTTCATTAGTTTGTTTAAAAAAATAAAGTGTTAAGAGCTCATTTGATAAAAATCGCCTGAGGGAACCGTAAGGTTGAAACCAAGATAGCATATTCAACTTATCCTACCCCCTGTTTTTTAAATTGTATATATATATAATACATGTATTATGTCTAATATATGTGCGTGTGTGTGTATTCTTTTTCTTGTAAAGTCCTGTATTTTAAACATATTTAAAGTGTTTTAATACAGATAAAAATAATGATCTGCAGGAAGGTAAATAAATTAAAATGTTATATATATATATATACATATATATATATATATATATATATATATATATATATATATATATATATATATATATATATAATAAGAGTAGATATGTTCGGCTATCGTCCAGTTGACAGTCCTTCATGGTCTTTTGAACGGGAGCAGAGGATTTTGTTTTTTGTTCCCCTGCTAAGGATCGGATTTCCGGTTCTCTCTAAAATTTTCTCATTCTCTTTCATTCGCAGTATATATATATATATATATATATATATATATATATATATATATATATATATATATATATATATATATATATCGTTGTATATTTAGGCAGCAATCCTTCATTTATGCAAGTTTCATTAAAAGCGATAGATAAGGTACTACGGTTAAGCTTTTTATTTAATTTTTCTTGTGTTCGAACAAGAGCTTTCTTGTTTGGACAAAGGGTGTGTAAGAACTGTCCAAATGTTTTATAGTTCCGAGCGCTTTCGGCTATACCTTTAGCCATTATCTAGGATGATTCGGTTTTTCAGCTTAATTGAGTGTGTGAATTATGTGTATGTTTTAGTGTGTTGTAGAGTTGTTTTTAATTTCCGAATACGGTTAGCACATTGTGGCTTTGTTTGTAGTTAATATTGTTAAGAGTTGGCATTTTCTTTTTTATTATTAAAGCTTCCATTATCTTTTTTTACAGGTGGATGAAGTTATAAATAGTTATAATATAGTTACACAAATATAATATCTCCTTGTTCGAACACAAGAAAAATTAAATAAAAAGCTTAACCGTAGTACCTTGTCTATTGATTTTAATGAAACATGCATATATATATATATATATATATATATATATATATATATATATATATATATATATATATATATATATATATATATATGTAACATATAGTGCTGGTGTTAATAAAACAGTGTTTGGTGTAATACAACAGAAGCAAAAATATATATTAACACATATACATACTATCCCTCTCCGATAGGTAACAGTCAAAAATTAAATTCGCTAAAACTACCGACGATCTACTGCAAGAAATGACAAAGGACGTTTATATGACCAAAAATATCCGATAAAATAATTATCAAAGCAGATAAGACGGGTAACCATTACAAATCAAGGAAGTTAATAAGTTTTATAAAAAACACCCAACATCTGGGAAAATAACATCAATAGCGAAGCGAAGAAAATAACCACTGTACACAGAATTGATGATAGGATCTACAAATTCTATAAACAAAAAGCATTCATGACAGTTAAAGACCACAAAGCAAATTTCCTAAACAACCCTTAATACTGATTCCTCAACACAACTCGAAATAATACCGGTAAAATCAGCAAAAACAGGTGAGGAAATGAAGGAAGAGAGAGTGAAAGAGAAATGAGAAAGGTTAAACAATAGCATGATCCTGAGAAGGAGTGACGCAGAGAATAAGAGAGAGAGAGAGAGAGAGAGAGAGAGAGAGAGAGAGAGAGAGAGAGAGAGAGAGAGAGAGACACACACACACACACACACACACACACATACACACACAGAGAGACAGACAGACAGACAGAGATAGAGGAGTGCTAGATAGATAAATAGAGAGATAGAGAGATTTTAAATGATACCATTAAAATTGAAGACAATATGATTGGTAAAAAGAAGCAGATAATATGAAAGGGTGTGAAAGAAGTAAAACATTAGCGCCTAATGCTATAAGAATGGTAATATTAACCGTCTTCCTAATAAGGAAACATTTGGTATTCATTGATCAGTGCCATTGTCGTTTGAAATTTATAAAATTTTGCTATTAAAACAATTTTTCACGAAAATAGCTTTCTTCAGTCAGGTGAAGAGGAGACAAGGTAGAGTAATGGATAGCGGCTCGGATTGAGGAATCGGAGAGCCGAGTTCGAATTTCAGTCGAATCCATTACATTCGCTTACGTGCTAATACTTTTAGGAAAGGTATGCATCCTCTTCTGCTCCCTCCAGCTAAGGGTAAATAGTAGGGCAGACCGGATTCTATAGCCTGGTCTACCGCAGAAAGAAATGACAACTACAGCTGGAAAAAAAAGTCTGCCTCGTCAGTCATGTACCGAAAGATACATCATCGCCTAAGCGTATATCACGCATAGCACCTAACTGACTAGTTCGGTTACTCTTATCGCTCTTTGCTGATGGGTCCTCTTTCCTAATACAGGGTGACCCCCAAAAAACGGGAATTTTTGAAGTGCGTATTGCCAGACATGAGCAAGTGGCAACACTGCGAGACAGTGACTTTGAGCAAGTAAACATTTCGCCATTTTAGTAACGAGAATGAAATTCGCAGTATCCCAACTGAGATGTTGCAGCAGTCAATGAGCAATCTCAACAGCAGATTTCAAGAATGCATTCGTACAAGAGGACGCCATCTACAGGACGTAATTTAAAAAAAATGAAAATCCCATCATTGTTTCTTAAATGGCATATTTTAAGGTTTCAATTACTATGAATTAAATATTTTCTTCCATCACTCTTGGTTTTATTGGATTGTTAAAAAGTTCCCGTTTTTTTGGGTCAACCTATATTTTCTTTTTGGCATTGAGTAACATCACCATCTTTATTATGTCTTTGTTTTCGTTTCAAGTTACATTTGCTATCCATTTTACTTGTTGCCGCTGTTGGAAGTCCTCAAGGTATGTTGTTTCAATTATTTGGTACAGTTCTTAGCCTGTGATTCTGTAGCACCAATCTACAATGTTTGAAAAAGAATGGTCTTAACTAAGAGTTACTGATCTCATTCTCTCGAAGCCATTTTTTAACCTCTGATCTGAGAAACCGATCTTATACATCTGACAGGTTACATATTTCTGAACGCCATGCATGACGACCATATAGAAGTGTTAATCTTAAGAGGCTATCTCAGAACAGGAATCGAGGTGCATGTCATATCATCCTAGTTGTTACTGTTGCTTGAAAGTTCTCAAGCGATGTGGCATCTGTTATTTGGTAGCAGTTCTTTGTGAGTCTGTAGCGCCAGTCCACGCGGTTCGCAAAAATGATGCTCATCGCTAGGACCTATGTTTTTTATTCGGTTGAAGCCATCTTTAACCATTGACCTGAGAAAGCGGTGATATACACTTGATAGATTATCATATTTGAAAGAGACATGACATCCATATGCCAGTCTCAGTTTGGTTTATTTTGTTTTACCGCAATATCAACATCTCAATGGGTTATTTAATGCCGACAAAATATTTATTGGTGGTAATATTTTTTTCCAAAACGTATTTCTGGTAATAATTTGCCCCAAAATGTATTGCTGGAAATATTTTCCTTCTAAAATGTATTGCTGGTAATATATATATATATATATATATATATATATATATATATATATATATATAATTCAAGCGTCCTACGAGGCTGGCATCCCGTTCCCACCCTTTCACTGTTGAAACTGTTAAATGTAGACGTCTCTTTTACTCCAATAGCTTCATATCTCGCACCTCACACCTGTGGCACTCCCTTCCTTATTCCTGTTTCCCTGACAA
>OZ038477.1:145145633-145233133 GCA_964036315.1 Acanthosepion esculentum | reverse complement strand
TAAGAAGTGGTTCTATGCTCCTCAAAAACCTCCTGATCAGAGGCCTTGCTGTTGGACGTAGTTTATCGTCTTACCCAGGACGTGGATGGAGTTTATCGTCATAATCCAGGACGGTCCAACAATCTGTAGTAAATAATTTGCTGTGGATACCACCAAACATGGAGATTTGGGACACAATGCGAACTGGGCGTGATTAGAACGCCCATAAAGCCAAGTGGGCACAATCACACTTAGAATGTGTCAGATGCGCGCCGCCCGTAGAGGTTTACGAGACAGTAGTCGGTACGATCCTGCCGTCGGCAGAGGGGTGGGGAGGTTCTGACAAGATGCTTAAAAAATAAAGAGTCGGGGGACGATAGAATTCTCGTGGGCGAAAGGAAGATCTGGTTCGTTAGTCAATAGATGTTGTCCTAAGTTTCACCAAATCGTACCAAGTGAAGCCGTGTATAAATAACAAAATATAGGAAAGAAGTTCAGTGTTTTATCGTTGGTCTTGGTGTTATTTCAGCTTCCATTCCTTTGTGGACGGACACTGGGACGTTTCCAGTTTTTGTGCCTACCGACGCAAACTGGAATCGAAGCATAACTTGGGGTGTTTTGTTGTCAAAAATAGGGTGTGTCATGATTTAGTGCTTGTTGATCATATTCATCGTAGTCTGTGAATGTAGAATCCAGCACAGTAAGTAATTTGT
Source organism: Acanthosepion esculentum (assembly GCA_964036315.1). Taxonomy (NCBI): domain Eukaryota; kingdom Metazoa; phylum Mollusca; class Cephalopoda; order Sepiida; family Sepiidae; genus Acanthosepion; species Acanthosepion esculentum. The sequence goes on along the minus strand of OZ038477.1, from coordinate 145,232,441 downwards.
TCAATGAAACAACGCCAATACCACTAGAAGCAGCTGTTCAGTCTTCGATATCAGAGGTTGGCAGTAAATATTTGGGTAAAAAGCAAAATGGCTGCCTTTATTCACGTCGGATTGAATATTCAGTGCTTTCTGATTGGTTAACCTTTCATTGGTGGACTATAAAATGAGTCAGCTCATTTTGTTTGTCTCACTAGTACATCCGAGTACCCCAAAACTCCAACAGTGGGCGTGGCTAATAACAAAATAGTTTTAAGTTCATGACAACAATGTGTTAAGTAGTTTAAGTGCCAGTAATTCTATTTTATTTGGGCCTCAGTGCCAATCCCCAAAATTTCAATGTACAAGATTACATATGTGTTTGTGTGTGTATGTGCAGAAATAATTTCATATGTTCCTACTATGTCGGTATGTGGAGGGAAACGCGCATATATATATATATATATATATATATATATATATATATATATATATATATATATATATATATATATATAGTCATCCATATGCAGAATGTTTCGTTGTATCATCAGTGTGTTTAGATATGAGATTGATTCAAGCCGACATCGAATTCTGACCGATTTGAAATCAGTCGGAGACTCTCAACCTTAGCTCAAGCAGCGGAGAGATGCATTTTTTAACACCTTTTTAACGATTGCTAGGAAGAAGCGAAATTTATATGGCATTTTAAAAAAGCTAAAAAAGAACACCCGGTTTCGTCCCAGCCTTATCAAGTTTATTTTCTGGGATATAAAAATATATATAAACGTGTAAGTTAAATTAATATAACGAATGGAAGGAAAAAATATGAATTTCAAGAAAACTAGAGTCCAATAACATTCAGACCCAGTAAGCATTCCCTCTGTTTACAAAGGGAAGGCACACGGGATATACAAGGACTCTAGAACCTTGAGGTGAAATGTGGAGTGAGACCTAGATAAAATGTTGGCTCTTCATGGCATCCGGATTCAAAATCCTGGAGGGTAAGTGTTGTAATCCGTTTGTCCATAAGATATGAAAAGAGTTAGAAGACGCTGACAGTTCCCCAATATCTGTATCAAAACATAAAAGACATTCAGGAAATCAAGCAGACAATTGATGAAAACCGAGGTCAATTAATGAGGTCAATTGCCAAAAAGCTGCATGTGTCTGAATAAAACAATCAGAAGGTGTGTTCATGAAGACATTCGATACAAGTCCTACGTGATGAAGAGAGGTCAATTTATGTCTGAAAAAACCGTTTAAACAGATCCAAAAGGCTTTTAAACGAACTTAAAAATCCCTCAAAAGTTGGTGTGATTTGGCTTTTCCCAGATAAGAAAAATTTTGATCAAGATAAAAAAACTTAACAGAAGAAATGACAGATGGCATTGTTCAGATCCTTCTGAGGTGCCAAGAGTGATGCGCACAAAATTTCCTTCAAGTATTATGGTATTGGGTGTTGTTAGCAATGAAGGACAGGTTATGCCACCACACTTTTTTCCACAAGGTCTTAGAGTAAATGCTGCTGCTTACATTGAGGTTCTAGAAACAGTTTTCAAGTCCTGGATTGACAAGGCTCTACAAACACAAGTATGGATGGCTGTTCATTTGTACGACCACATCACACCCAACATTTGGCCTCCTAACTCTCCAGATCTCAATCCACTAGACTATTATGTGTGGAGCGTTGTTGAGAAGGAGGTTAATAAACAGCCTCATAACACCAAAGACTCTCTTAAAGCTGCAATAGTTCGAGTAATGTCTGACATAAATAAGGACCAATTAATCAGAACTTGCAGCCGATTTCGACCTCGTGTAGAGGCAGTTATTGATGCTAGTGGTGGTTTTATTGAATAAAATTAAATAATAGTTAGCTAAATTTCATGTTTACTTGTTTGTAATCAAATATAATTATATTCATTTGTTCACCAAGTTTTTTTACTAATCCGTCCTCAAATACCAGCCGCACCCTGTATATGACCGGAATCAAAAACATCCATGACATTAATAATTCTGAGGCAAGTATATATAAAATAAACTTTTCGTTAAAATACATTGAGGAAACTTGCAGAAATTTGTAAAAACGTATCTATGAACCCCAAACGTCTCTCATGCATAACAATTTATGAAATGCATCGGAATTATCATAGATCGGAAGAAATTCAACCACAACTTCGATCTGCAGAATGACACTTATTAAAAGAACAAGTAACTTAGACGGAAAATTCTTGAGAGTGGCGATACCGAATTTTGTCAAAATATAAATCTGTGCCCTGAATTTTTTCAAATATTTCCGTTCGTGAAATAATTACTTATTCCCCAAGCTAACATATATTATTATAAAAACGTTAAAAAAAATGAAAGAAAATAGTTAACATTGTAATGTTCTATTATTTTAAACATATGATACATGAATTAATACCATACTAAAATAATATAATAATTAATATATATATATATATATATATATATATATATATATATATATATATATATATATAGATAGATATATAGATACATATAGATTATTACCTGTAGAACAACCTTTCCGCCTAGAAAAACACGATTTCAAAACCCATGCCAAATTCACTATAATTGAGAGAATAGAAAAGTCCAGAGCAGATAACATTAGAAAGATTTTAGAGTTCCATGAAAATAAGTGGATACAACGTTTACAAACGCTGTTTCCAGCCGGGCTAAACCATAAATTTAACAACATAGATAGTAGTAACACATAACCCTACAAATCAAAACCTACCCACATTTCTCACCCACACAATCAGATATGCATACAGAGGTGTTGAGCCCTCACACTTATACACACACCCACACGTATATACACACTTATACACATCATACTCACTCACTCCCTAATGAGCCAAATGATAACACACACTCATAGTAATATACACACTTACACACATCATACTCACTCACTACCTAAGAACCAAATAATACACAGACACTTAAGAGAGACGCATCCCCTTTCCAGGAACCAATAAATCTGTCAAAATGACCAAGGGAATTCAGAGCAGTATGAATCCATCCAGCTCTTATCTCAAATAACAACTTTAAAGAGACTGTTTGACCAACACAGGGACTGACCAAAAGTCATGACAAAAAATTAAAAAAACAAATTAAAACTACAGACAAAAGTTCATTTTCTCCATCAAGACATTCATTTCTGTAATTCACTGTTACCAGCAAGCAGAAAATTATTTTTCTCCTGATGATGGCCGAAACTAGTCGAGGAATCTAAATGAAATAATAATAATAAAAACGAAGGAATATTAATATACCAGTGTGTCTGAAGATTTTAATTTTTTAAATATTTTTTATTGTTCAATATATATATATATATATATATATCATCCACATACAGACTGTTTCGCAGCTCATCAACGTGGCTAAACATCCGATTGGTTCAATCCGGGATCAAAACTCGACCGATTTTCGCATCAGTCAGAGAAGAGGCACACGGCAGATGAAGTGAAACTGTCAACAGTTAACATTTCCTTTCTCCATAGTGCTCAATTGGCGAACAAGAGCATACTCATATATATATATATATATATATATATATATATATATATATATATATATATATATATATATAACAAGTGAACATAGAAGTCAACACTTAGAGGCGACAGTCTGTTTCCTGCTAGATGCAATCGTCAGGCCACGATTGCATCTAGCATGAAACAGACTGTCGCCTCTAAATGTTGACTTCTATGTTCACTTTTATATTTACACACGCTCTATCTCTGATATTGAACACTTTATCCTATATATATAGTACACTTTAAGACTATATTTCTTCATATATATATATATACACAATTGTATACACAATTCCGGAAAATCCTTGTCGAAAACACAACTATACTTAAACATGAAAAGAATAAACAAAAACTAAAAATTCTTGAAGCTATATACATAAAACAGTTGAAACCTAACCTGAACAAAATAAACTATGAAATCTCCACAAATATCCTTAAATGCCTATAATTAGTAACAGAAGCCATTGGTTCATGCCAACGGCTTTCCATACTCAATACTCATCGGATTCACTCTCGCGTGGTCATGTGTGACGTCATGAGCTGTGGTGCGATTTTCGCTTTCAGCGTATTATATGCACGTGTTTATCGTTGCTTGGAAATCATCCATGTAAACAAAAACAGACTATCATCAATTTCTTGTTCGTGTATTGCTTAAATATATTGTGTAATTGTCATCTTTGATAATGGCTTATGTAAGCCGAAAGCTTAGATTGGATTAAAAAATATTTATCAATATTGTGATTTTCTTTCATTGTTTAATGATAATGTTATTAAGCTTATCAGACAATATGAAAAGAACTTACATAAAATATATAGACAACACTTATCTATATTATTTAATGAAACATGTATGAATATATATATATATATATATATATATATATATATATATATATATATATATATACGAAGCCAGGAACGGTTCATGGTCAAACATAATAAACATTCGTTGTCTGTTATATACATACATATATATATATATTTATTTATTTATATGAAATGAGAACGGATCAAATATAAATTCAACCGTTCATAAGATTAATTTAAAACAGGCTTCAATACAAATCCAGTAGTAGAGCAATAAAGATCCTTATACGAACCTTGTTTTCTGCATTTAGAGGAGAAAATGCAGATAATCAGAATTTTAAACAGGCAGGATCTATTAAATCAAAGATTTGAATTAACCGTTAATTGTAAACACATTTTACCTTTGACTCTGCAGTCTTGCTTGACTTTGAAATTTAGCAATAGATTCTTTTTATATGTTGAATAACCTTCTTGTAAACACATAAAGCTTATCTTTGGTTAGATTTTTTCGATATAGTATAGTTTGTTATTCTTCTAATATTACTGGTAATATTTTGTCTCGTGGTATATACGTTTGGCTGGCGTTTTAGCATTCTCTATTCATTTGTTTTATTAATAACCTACATAAAACACTTTAGTCAACAATTGCATTTCATTAAGTATAATCTATATATTATATTATTGTTATGGTCCAGGTTAGGATCAAGGAAGAACACGAACACAAGTGTAGAAATAACGAAGATATATTACATGGAATAATAATACAAGATGTGGAAGGTGTTAGTATGACTGACAGTCTGGTTTGGAGTGAACTTCTATCAGCTCGACTCGATTCGTCCCTCTCTCTTGAGAGGCGTAGTGTACATAGTGTTAGGAAGAGTTCATTCTGTAGTTATAGGTAAGGACCCATAACAATTATTTTATTATATTATACGTTCTATATGCTAAAATCTATGTTGACTCCATTTGTTTAAATATTTTATTTAATTTTTAAGTTTTCGTTATTTTTAAAAAATTCTTTCTTTCTTTTTCGTTTATCATTTCTTAAAGAGCCATATTATTTATTGTTAAATTACGTTTTCTTCATCGAAGGAAATCTCAGCCATTGGACTTCAACATTGTAGCGAAATTTTGTTTCAAATATAATGTCTGTATTCACTGCAATTTTAAATGTGCTTCATGACCTCTTAGCATAGGCCATTTTCATTGGTTCAACCGATTATCAACATAACACGTTTTGCTACTTTACATCTCTATACTTTCCTTATATTTATATTTTCCTTTTTCTCTTCCTTTTCTCTGTAAAAGAGATTAGATCTTGTGTCTTTCTTACTCTTTTTCTTTTCTTTCTTCTTTTCTCCACGGGAAAATTTATTATTTAACTACAATTTTAAAAGATGTTTAGATTAGAATCCGTTTTATTTAACTACAATTTTAAAAAACAATTTAAAACTATTTTCACTGTTACTTTTAATAGACTATATATTTTTTTAAAAACAAGTAAAATTTAATAGAATTACTTACAGTATATAAAATTATTTTTTCACATCAAATATAAGTATGTATATTACCAGGTTACACTTTTTAATTTTATTTTTAAATATTCCTTAAGGAAAATTTTTGACAATGACGGCACAAAATAGCTATTTCATTTCTCTGATTCAGTAAATTTTTATTTTTTATAAACTTAGTAATATATAGTTTTTCATGTATGCACAAAGGACATGGGTCATTTAATGACCTACATATTCTAGCTTTTCTTATTAACTTCCATTTTACTGTTGGTGTTTTATTGGATTATTTTAGGTGCCAGAAGTACTTTGAGAGAGATGTTTGATTTTTATATTTATTTATCCTGAATGAACTTTGATGTTGGTTGAACCTTTTTTGAACTCATGGCTTGTGCAACCTATATATATATTTATGTTTTCAGGATTTTCAATAGAAGATATATTGCATTGGTATATTAATGATTCCGTGCGACATTTATTTTGTAGAGGACAGTTTTGAGGGTTTCTACTAGTACATAATTTTTGTTTATCCTCATCAGTTTTTATTTTTCCATTGTCTAAAATCTTTTGGTTCTGGTATAAGTGTTTATTTAAGATATTAGCATTATGTTTCTTAATAATTTTTTCTAAGTTTTCAGTACAGCTGTAACTTAATTTTAGTGTATTATTATTGAAAATAGTACTTAGTTTACTTTCACTGGGAAAATGCTTGACTATTAATACGAGGAATTTTTGTCCTAATTTGTTCTTTAACATTTGGTTGTATGGGGGCGTATACCAAATTATTTTTCTACTTCTATTTTTTCTATGCTTTCCATTTTCATTTTTAATATAAGTTATTTTGGGGTTTTTGTGGCCACTATCTTTTAGAGCTTTATTATAGAAATTAATATGTTCATCGAAAATCTTGTCATTTGCTGAATTTGTACTTATTCTTTTCGGATAAATAAAGGTATATGCTCAATTATAGATGGGGGTGATTTGATTTAGGGTGTGTATAAAAAGGATTGGTATTGTTTTTTTTTTATAAGGTGTGTATGTATTTTCCTTTAAATCTAATGTTATATCAAGGAAGTTAACTTTTTTTAATTTAGTGCTAACCGTAATTTTTAAGCTCATACTTTTAAATTCTTTATATAATACCTTTCTAATTTTATCTATTTTGAAGTCAGTAGAGTTTCTAATAACCATAAGACCATCGTCTCCGTATAAACCAATGTCAGTTATATTAATATCACGATGCGCTGTAAGATTGTATAATATAAAAAGACCTATGAGATCAGAAGACTCAGCTGAGTCTAGTGATCCCATTGTGATGTCAAAGTGGTCATATGAATTCTTTATCCATTGCTCACCTTTATGTATCAGTACCAATGTTCTTTTCTTCTTCTGTAATATTCGTGTACTGGGTGGCAAGTTTTTTGCAGTTAACAATAAAATTAAAAAAAACCCAGACGACATGCATTTAGTGGATGTCAGAATTCGTTGAAAGATACATCCCTACCCATCCCTAAACATAACCCCTTTTCCGAACGTAACTAATAACTGATGCAACAAAAGTTAATGAAAATGAACACGCTAACACCCCTTGTCTGGATGAGCGGATTTCTCTGTATCCTTGAAAACAGTGAATTATGAATTTTTGCCGTGCCTTTAAAACTCAGTAAATTTAAAAATAAGTTACTCCAAAATTCGTTTGAAGATGAAATGGAACTAATGTTTTTAATTTAATTACAAAATTAAATTCGACGCTTTTAGCTTCCATTTTTGAAACATGGTTATTACTGTGTAGCGACAAAAAAACATATTTTCGAATTGGTCGGATTGGTTTTCGTATGAATGATTCGCGTAATATAAATTGAACCTGCACCACATAATTGATATTAAAATAACCGATCCGACGTGCGAATTCCTGATAATAACTGTGACATTACTCTATTTATTGAACAATTTAGTTCATGCCACCTTTACTAAAAAAACCTACTTCTACAAAAGAATTCTCATATTACTATATTAGTACAAGAACGCAATATTTTAAAATTAAAAAAAATTCAACCTCAGCGTCGTGACAGCACGCTCCAAAAGTATTTCTTACAGTTTACAATATCACATTTCTAAAAACACTTCTTTCGGATTACACTTTATCTTTCGATGTCCTGTTATTACCTGGATGTAAAAAACTTACCTATTTCCCTACCTGAGGATGATCATATGAAACGATTGAAAGCTAGTAATAAAAAAGACCTGATAAAACCGGAATTTATAAACATGGATCATACCATTCATTAACGGATTCGAGGTTAATATATTTTATTATTAAAAATTGTTTGCGAGAGTGATTCTTGCCATTTATATCATTAACTTCATTATCTGCTTTTCGTATGAATGATTCGCGTAATATAAACTGGACCTGCACCACATAATTGATATATATATATATATATGTGTGTGTGTGTGTGTGTGTGTGTGTGTGTATAAAGAATGAATGAAGAAAGGAAGGGACGGACATAGTTTTCAGGTTTTTAAATTATTCAAATTTTGTACGCAAACATATGCATAAAATCTTTTAAAAATTGTCACTAAAACTCAACTGAAAATGATTTTCCTCCCACGCGATCCAATGTTCCTTGTAATATATTCGATGATATTGCTATTAATTAATGATTTTTTATTAATTAAAATTTAAATCCGCTGCGTATCGTCATTTCGAATCAAGCTTCACCATCACGGTTGCTAATTAAGGAATTCAATTGATTACTCCGAGAATCTCGCGAGATTACGACGTGAACATTTTCACGGACGTTAGTACGTTTATCGTGTTATGCGTCCATTGCTAATCAAGTTCCTCTAATGATATTTACATTTCTCTGTTTTTCTTCATTTGGTTTTTATCTTCATTAATTTTCATTTTTTACTTCTTCGTTTCGTTGTTTTCATCTTCAGTCTTAGTTTTCTATATTTCGTTTTTTTTTAAGCCGATTGCCTGATCAACTTCTTGACCCGCGCATAAAAAGGAAGCAAACCTTTTCGTAATCGTCACATTTGGATCCCTGAGCACAATGCATTGCTGAGAAACAGTTGTCAAATTTGTTGCAGTAAATGTTGGTAGAATTACTTGTTTGAAACATCGTTATTATTCCACGATCGGTTTAAACTACTTATTATGAATTATCAAGAGTGGTCTCCCCTTGTTCCGTTACTCTTCTGTTTGAGAGAGCTATTTCTGTTTACTGGGACTTTAAAAGGTCACTATACGCGAACCTTGTATTCTTTAGTTGAATAAATCTTTCTTAAAGCCCACACCTGGGTACTTTTGTCATTACACTACTATCCGCATCCTTTTGTTTTTTTTTCGTTACGATTCGAACCATTTATTTCTTGTAGTCCTACGGGTATCTGAAATTATTCGAATAAACTACAGGGTGTAAAAAAGCAGCAAATTTATTATCAGTCTTATCTTTCAGGAATAATTGACCTTGAATAACCTTGAATAAATTTCTTGAATGGCCTTGAATAATCATTCGACTCTGACGTAATTACTTAACTCTGATTGGTTCTTTTAGGATTGATTAATTGCTTCTTGTAACTCGTCATTTAAGGGTTATTTGCAGACAACGTTCATCTTTCGTTGCCTTCTTGTATGGCTAAAAGATTCACTGATTTTGAGCGTCAAGTTATCGTACGTGGGGATTCACGAAATGTGCTGAAATTGTTCCTGAATTTTTCCGTCACATCAGTCGTCACACGTTTTCAACGGTTGCCTCAACGTCTTTCTGAATTTACTGCCTTTTTACGGTCTACCCCGTAGAATCGTCGGCTTTAACTTGTATCCAAGAATGTAATGTCTTCTTTCTTAATTGCTTCTTTTATGAATGGTAAAAACGAACGGAATATTTACGTATGAAGAAGTACTTCTGCTGAAGACTAGTGTAATATTTGCGTGTCTTTCCTAAGATCAAGATGTCGTATTTATGTCTTTATATTAAAACAGAGTAAAGCCTTGGCCTGGGGGTTCGAAACCATCAGTCGCACCTCCCTCGATAAACTGAAAATACAGAGCTGGTGAATATCGACATCAACTGGACAGTGGTCGTAGGGACTGGAAATGGTAGTCATTGGTTGATATGTACGAATATGGACACACCACATTAATTACACCTTATGTCAGATTGTCAACGTGAGGTGGACAGATGCGAGTCAAAGTGTACAATTCTGGCCTTTCCTATTATATATGAGCATTCTACGTTAAAGGGACTTTGTTAGCATCTCTCTTCTTATAAGATAACCACGAACAAGGCAGCAAAGCCACTGAGACACAAGGCAGTTATTGAAGGTGAAAAAAAAAAAAGGAAAAATGAGAAACATTGTTAAGGAGCGAGAACAATAGACGAGTAATCAAGAAGAAGAGAGTAGATAACGATAGATATTGCATTTGGAGTTTTGAAGCAGAACAGTAGATAGCAATTGACATTGCATTTAAATTTTTGTAGATTAAAGTTGGCTGGAAAGTATGGAGCCGGAAGGGAGTTCCACAAGCGAAGAGCAATATTTATTCTGCTAAATACACAGAAATGTGGCACAAGGCCGAAGGGGGGTTTACGGAAAGGACGGTCTTCTTCTGTCTTAACTATAACTTAGCTAGCCGCAAAAACTGACCCAGTCGTACGAACAATATTCCTTACACCAAAACAACACATTCATACGTACCTTTCTTACTACAACTATCATAATACCTCACTGTCTCCATGTAAATACTAACTAGTCCCCATATTTACAATTCAGTGTCAGTGGGGGGGGGGAATAAAATAACAATTCTAAAAACTAACCCTAATGAATATTTACAATATAAATACAAAACTATTTACAAGAAACTAAAGAAAACAAGAGCTCATCCGAACAATTCCGATGAAAATATGTATAGAAAAGGTACAAGGAAACTATATAACGCTGGCGAGAACGTGATAGAAGCCGTGATGACATGTCAGGACCAATAATATTGCTGATTATTCTTTGGATTTTACCAAGAATATCTACATATATAGCAGGAAGCTACGGACCATATGTGGCAGTAATATTCAAAGTATGGTAGACTTAGTAGTAATAATGAGTATGATACTGATTACATAGATGTTAGTGTATATCTATGTTTATAAATATTTAGTATGCATCAAATACTACATTATTTTATAGTTGTCTCAAACTAGAGGCCATTTTAAACAGGACATTCTAAAATTTGATTGTGCATTTGACTTTCCCCTTTTTATTTATTTCTTATCGATCGTTTTCCTCTTTTCTGTTTTATTTTTCTCTCTCATTTCCGATTGCTAAATATGACTTCTTTACACTTAATGGAACCTTTGCTCTTACTCCTCTCTGTTCTCAGTGGGTAAGTAATTACCTTTGTCAGCAAAGAAAATGTACTCGGCAATGATTGTACCCGGGGCAAATTTCGAGACGTGACTATCCCAGCGTCGACCGCTTTGCCATGCCCAGGTGTTCGCTGCCTAGGGGTACGGCGTACCCATCTTGCATTTTATTCCGGTTGAGTTGAACGTCATCGAAGGGAGATATAGAAAAGAATACCGAAAGGCAGTGATGGAAGGGGGTAAATGAAGCATCAAGAGAGACATGACAATAACTGAATTAAACAAGTGCCTATATTCAAACATCTTGATTCAATGAACGTATATACATTTTACACACACACACACACACACACACACACACACACACACACACACACACACACACACACACACACACACACACACACATATATATATATATATATATATATATATATACACAAATGAAGAGAAAGAATAAACAGATATAGAATCTACAGTTCTCTGGCATTTGCTTTTTTAAAAAAGTGCTCAATAAAACGTAGAACATAATATTTTCTAATATTTTTATTAAAAGTATTTTACATTGACACGGAAATTTCTATGTTTAGAGACTTAATGTTTTTATCTTGTCATCAGGCAATGATTAGGTAACTTTTGGGGGAAAAAGTTACTAAACAGAAACTTCCATATCGCAATGTAAAATATTTTAATAAATTTGTCAATAATATATATATATATATATATATATATATATATATATATATATATATATATATATATGTATTTTATTTTTCGTTTCACCTTTTGGAAGTGCAGTCTGATGATCCTACGTCCTTTAAAAGGGCTATGATGAAATAAATTATTACATGGAGCATTAAAGTGGTCTGTTTTTCTTTAATATATATCTATATCTATCTATCTATCTATCTATCTATCTATCTATCTATATATATATTTCCAACTACTTTCGACATATCTATGTCATCATCAGGGCATTGTTTATTGCAAAACAAATATTGTAGTATTCATTATTGTCAAAGACAAACTGTTGTGTTATCTGAATGTTAAATTTCTTACAAATAGACTGAGAGACGCTGCGTCAGTGCGTGATCGCACAACACTTTAAAGGGAGGCAAATAACTATGGCTTGGTGAGTTTTCTTTACGAAATGAGAAGTAAAATGAGAAACTATTGGTGCAAACCTTGGGATTTCACACTATCTATTATACGCATTCTCAGACATTTGTGGAGTATTCATAATTAATTTTATTAATATTTGGTTTCAAGTTTTTAATAGCTTCAAGAACTTTTAGTTTCTGCTCGTGAAAGATTATAGAGCCTCTTTCAACAAGAATTTTTCTTAATTGCGAATGTGGACAGGTATGTTGTAAATGTTTAGAAATGTTAGACATATTATTCAAATGAATACTTAGCCGCCAAGACAACGTTATTGTAGTGTGTCCAACATAAATATGATATATATACATAAAATCTACCATTCTTTCATGCTTAGAATATTGCTGCCACATATGGACCAGTGCTATTTACCTTGAGATCCTTGATAAAATCCAAAGAAAAATCAGCAATATTATTGGTTCTGATCTGGCGACTATGATTCAGTTACTTTCTCACCGTCTTAAGGTTGTCTCTCTCTATGTCTTTTTTATAAATAATTTCATGGTAAATGTTCGGATGAGCTCTTCTCTATGGTACCTAGACTTTTTAAATTTAAGCGCAGTTCTAGACTGGCGTCTAGATCTCAAGGATTTACAGTTCAGCTGGCTAGATGTAGCCGTAAGTTCTATGCTAGCAATTTCTTCTCACTCACTTCCCGCTTGTGGAGATCCATTCCGGCTCCGTACTTTCCAGCCAACTTTAATTAAAAAAAAAATTAAATGCAATGTCAATTATTATCTACTGTCCTCCTGATTACTCTTTCCTCTTCCCGTTCATTATTAATGTTTCTGTTCCTGATTCTTCCACAACCTGTAACCCTTTGTGTTTTAGTGGCTTTACTGCTTTGCATGGGGTGATATTGATTAATATGCATAAGGCCACAATAATACGTATTTTCCTTTAAATTACAACAGATTTAATAGCAGAAACTCATAAGGAACAGCTTTATATATGCACAAACATCTTCCGATTTTAGTTTTCAACATAGTCTCTTTATTAATATGAGATGAGTGTCGGTTAAAACGTAATTCTTTATGCGTAATCTTCTTACAACAGAGTTAATAGTAGAAACATATAAAGCATAACAAAATGAACGCATTTGTCTTAGGATTCTAAATCCTGTTTCTCAAAATTGTCTCCTTCTTTCTGAAATGCAATACCGGGCTTAAAAATGGACGCCACTTAGAAGATGTCATTTTTCTCCACTAGTGCGAATTTATTTTCTGAAAGTATTCTATATAAAACTATGCTATTATGAATTAAAGTTAAAAAATAAGGGAGTTATTAAAGTTTAAACGTTTAGGACAAACTGTACATATTCGTATATAATTTCTTGTATAACATCTGTATATGAAATCTTTTTCAGTCCAGTACATATTTGCTATTCATTTCATTCACCTATACCGGTTCTTCCTTCCGTCATGTTACGGTATTAATATATTATGGATAAACTAATGCCTATAATGGGCAACTGGGGACTAGTGATAATCAAAACGGTTATTCTCACTGTTCAATCACATTCATTAGCTCCTTTTGACTGTGAATTAAATGCTAGCGGTGACGCTTTACTCGGTAAGAATGCCTTGTACGTTTCTGTAAACTTCGTTAAAGGGAGTAGGTTACTGTCATCTCTTTTTGACCATCTTTTGTATGCGTCTCTATTTTTTACATTCTGCTACTCTATTTTAATTTGCGTCTAAATTCCAAGGACAGATATATGTCGGTAGATTTGTTGTTGTGCAGCGCAACATTGATACCAATAGTCGGCTTATAGCAGAAGAGTGGGGAATCAAGACGAAATAGAAAGAATTGAAATGATGAAGAAGAAAAACAGAAATGAGAACTGGATTGCCGATAAAATAAAGAAGGAGACAGGAAATCAAAAAGAAGAGAGAAAACAAGAAGAATAGCGGTACTATCTAACAAGAACTGAAAGGATTGTGAGATATAAAGATGGCGATAATTGTGGAAAACAAATAGTTGAAAAAGAGATTATTACACAAGTTGAAGAGACAGGAATGAATTTGGACGGCTAAAGAGAAATAATTGGCGCCTTCTATAGAAAAGGAAAACTTGCAATTGAAATCTTTTAATTTTCTCTTTTAATATCTTTACATCTGTCGTCTTTCTCATTTCTACTATTTATACTGTTTTGTTTTTATTTTATTGCTTTCCTCTCTTTTGTTTCACTTTGACATTTTTACCCGTTAAGAACTCCATAAACACTATCATGATCTTCAAATATAGTTTGAGCAAAGAGTTTATCCATCATTGAACATTATGCACAAACTGGGAACTAAATTTCACTATGTCATTCAACCCAAGCAACTTTTCTCCATTCCTTACCAACCAGGCGTAATAACATCATGTCCTCTCGACCAGACACAATGGGGTCGGCTTGTATGTACTGAGAAAGAGAGAGTATAGTAGAAATCGTCTTATCATTTTATTGCTAATTATTAGCCTACTTTTCTTCAGTTTTTTCCCTGATTTGTAGCGTAACAGACAATAGAAAATAAAACACAGAAATCGAACGGAACATTGGAATAGAAAATGTCTTACCTAACCTTAACATCTTATTAAGAAACTGGAAGACTTCATTAGAAACAAATAAAAGAATACTCTGATAATAGGTAATACCAATCCTCTTATGTAGCAGGGAATACTGGACAATTTCTTCGCAAAAGAAGAGGAGACTCCAGGCAAAAGAGACGCGGTTCTATAGAAAGAGACTGAGAATACAGTGGACGGAACATGTACTCAGCGGGAAATTTTTATGGAAAATGCGAATGAAAAGGAAACAAAGAGAAATAGTTGAAGTTTCTGTGAAACATATTGAGGAAAGAGGGCTTGGAGAATTTGACAATCACAGGACAAATCGAAGGTGGGTGAGGCAAAGAGAAAAGTGATCGCAAACAATTATGTATAACTAGATGACAGAACATAAACTAGGGGGAGGGGTAAGGGGAGAACATTTATTAGACATACAAAAGATAGGAACTAACGGAGGGTCGTGATCGGCCACGTCCAGAAAGGACACGAAATATGAAAAAAAGAAGAAAAATTGATTGATTTTTTACAGCCCATAAACTTTTTGCAGGTTATTTAAAGCCAGAAAATATTTTTAGATTATATGATTTTTTTTAGATAATAATGAGTTACTGATACAAGTCCTACTATTTAACCCATAGGTGGGAGGAGAAGAGGTGGAATCATAACTTTCCCAGGGGTATTTTCGCGTAAGTTGTTACAACGAACCCGACTGGAATTGGAACTCGGCTTTTTCCAATTCCAAGCTGTTATCCATTACACCCCAAATATCTATGCTTATTTCCAAGCAGTCACCTATTGAGATACTGGCCAGGATCGACGTTGCTTAAACTACAAGAACCGGTATTTCCACGTGATATGCCCGTAAGCCCAAAAGAAGAAGACATTTTTTTTTTAATAGTCAAGTCAGTAAAGAGGCTTTGATACTAAAGTATACAAGAGTTTTGGATAAAATTAATAAAGAATTATGTTAATAATTTGAAGCCAAAAATTATGGGATCTTTTATTAGTTTCTAAAACAATCCTTTATGGCAGCGAATGTTGGACGGTCTCCTCAAAGATGAAGAAGAGACTCGAGGTGGCGAACGTATGGTTTTGCAGATGGATACTAAGGATAACATGGACCAAGCGTGTGAGTAACGGTGAAATTTTGGAGAGGATGCAAACAATGAGGAAGCTTATACTTAACATCAGGAAGTGGTAGCTGAAGTTTCTGGGACACGTAATGAGAAAAGGAGGGCTTGGAGAATTTGATACACGCAGGTCGAATAGAAGGAAAGCGAGACAAGGGAAAGCAACGCATGGCATACATAGCGGGCTTAAGCCAATGGATGGCAGAACAGGGCCTTGGGGAAGTAGCAAAGGGACAGAACTTATTGAGAGCTACAAGGGATAGGAGGAAGTGGAGAGCCATGATCGCCTATGTCCTGAAGGGACACGGAACATAAAAGGAAAGAAGGAAAAGAGAGACAAAGGAAAGCAACGCATGACATACATAGCAGGCTTAAGCAAGTGGATGACAGAACAGGACCTGGGGGATGTATCAAAGAGACAGAACTTATTGAGAGCTACAAGGGATAGGGAGAAGTGGAGAGCCGTGATCGCCTACGTCCTGAAGGGACACGGAACATAAAAAGAAAGAAAACAATAGGAAGAGAAAATCAATCTTATCTTCTCATTTTGGTGCAGGCTGACCTATCGGTAAATTAAATTCACGAAACGAGTTCAAATGATTTACACAGTTTCGGCTCACTTCGGAAAGGCATGACTTCACCCCCCGACCTTATAATGGTCTGGTTAAGGGATATTACCAGTTGTCCGTTCCCCAGCTGCGAAATGCAGTTCATATAAGAGAAATATACACGATCCCTCAAATCGAGGTTTGGTTTGGTTTGTTTTACGGCATATCAACCTCAGTGGGTTATTTAATGCTGACAAGATTTTTATTGCTGGTAATAATTTTTTTTTCAAAAATGTATTGCTGGTAATAACTTTTTTTAAAAATGTATTGCTGGTAATAATTTTTTACAACGTACTTCTGGTATTAAAACCTATTTTTACACTTTTATAGTGTTTTAACCTAGTTTAGGAGTTAACTATTTGCCCATAACTGGGACCCTAACCGGTGCTACCACCTCGGGTCAGGGTAGACCTGGTAACACCAGCAATTAAGATGTGGTTCCACGCTCCTCAAAACCTGCTGATCAGAGGCCTTGGTGTTGGACGAAATTTATCGTCTTACCCAGGATGCGGATGTAGTTTATCGTCATGCCCAGGACAGCAAAAACTGCGGTTTAGTAGCCGTCTTGGCTGTCTCAGCTTGATAAGCTACCGAGGAATATTGCTAAGCCTAAACATCTCCATTTTAAACAACTGGAGCGCTGAGAGGATGAAACAACAGTCGTTGAAGATCGACATACCTTGCAAGCGAACAACAAACTAAATTTTTTTAATCAAGTTAAATTTGGACAGAATAATTTTTTTTTTTTTATTGTTACTCATAATAAAATCAAATAACCCTTTGACGTAGTGGAATTCTTAATTAAAGCTAACACGTTTACTTTGTTAAAGTATTCATCTGAAGAACAATGGCGTATAGATGTGAGCGTTTGTATAAGTGTATCTGTGCTGAACTATTTCCATTTTGTACGTAGATTCAATTATTTGCTCGACAGTATTGTAAATGTATTCAGTAGTCATTCTGATATCGTGTCTTCTGTCAATGATTATATATAAATATTCACAATCAATTTATCAGCGTGAAAATAAGTATATATGGAAGTTGTACCTTGGGGAAATCTATACACGAAGGCAAGCAATAATGAAACTGTTTCACACAGTATCTGTATGTTTCGAGAGAGGATGGAAATTGCTCTCAAAATGGAGACATTGACTGATTAAGTGGAATAAAATATAGAAAATAAAATATATTGAGTGGCAATAAATAAATAGTATCACCTGAAAAAATACACATCTTACGATATACGAAAGGACGGGGGAAAAAGAAAGCTTTTGAATGACTAATATGTAACAAATATTTTACTTGTAATTCATTTAAGACGAAACATTTATAATCAATAAGAAGACAGAAACGTGACTCGATGAACGGAAATCAGTAAAAGGAAATGAGACGTCGTTCGATTACACTGTGATGACGTCTCATATCAAGCTTAGTCTGGCACAAGGTCATAGAGCTCTAACTGAGGATAGAATCAGTCTGTTGAATGAAGGAGTATAGGTAAGGACTGCTCCAGTTACTGCGTAGCAGTAACTATTTATTTAAGACGTTTCATACTGAGAAAGACAATATTCAGAAAATGAAAAAACTTGGACCTGGTCTGAACAGTAACATCGCAAAAAAAGAACGCCAACTGATATGTTTCGAGACAGAATGCAAACATTATGGAAACAGATTTGTTGTCAAGAGTAAATGAAGGAATAATGTACATCGATGTTGGAATGTATCAGATCATGAGTCTGTAATACAGCTCAATGTTCAAGACAAAACGTAGGAATGTCAACAAACAGAAAGGGTCCAGAATGCCCAGCTAACAAAACCAGGGAATTTTACTTTGAAAAAACTTCGAAATGTCCCGAAGTCACCCAAGAACCACCATAGTCACAAAGCTGAACCGAGACATTCAAAGAACAAAGCAGAAAGATCCCATTTCTCCTTTGGGGAAGTTTATAATCAAGGAAGATCTGCAACTAATTCGCAAACTCGCAGAGGACGGAGAAGGCTAGCAAAATATTGTCGAGTCAGTATCCAATGTCACTGAAGACGAGAGAACATGTTAATTCATGACCTCAAA
This sequence comes from Acanthosepion esculentum, assembly GCA_964036315.1. Classification (NCBI taxonomy): domain Eukaryota; kingdom Metazoa; phylum Mollusca; class Cephalopoda; order Sepiida; family Sepiidae; genus Acanthosepion; species Acanthosepion esculentum. The sequence continues at coordinate 145,213,695 of OZ038477.1, read as the reverse complement.
TCAAAACGATGATGATGATGATGATGAATGACTATGCTCACACCGTTGTGCTAGGGTAAACAAGCAAATATTTAATTCTTCTTTTATATGCAATGTCTCTTCAGGACATGATCGATCATGGCTCTCCATAACTTCCTATCATTCTAGTAACAGTTGTCCTGTTATTATGCCGGGTTTACGGCCATATCACGCTGAGACACCAGTTTTTGTCCTATCACCGAAGGTAAGAAACGTCCAGCCTGATCAGTAACTAGATGGATGACCGCTTGGGAATACAAGGTACTGTACGTTGACGAATGTCGAAGACGATGAAAATATTTACTTAGCGAAAACACGGTTTAGATAAAATACGCACCAATCCAAATAGATTAAGGTCGTGTTAGACGAATTTTATAATGAAAAGATCTTGGAGGCTTCGAATATCAGCTTTTAAAATTTTTTTTTTTCTCTAACGAAATTTCGGTTTTCAGCTTCGCATTAAGTCTCTGAATGTGCCAGTCGACTAAAGTTTCACGGCGCAGAAAACTGAAATTGGAGGGCCGAGTTCAAACTCCGACCGAAACAGTGTTTGAGAAATGCAAGAATCTATATCTTATTCCCAACCTCTTCTTGAACGCCGTTCATCTTTTGTCCTCTCGCCAATGCTCAGCATTCTCAGTCTTCTCTTTCACTTTCACTCCCTGTAACCACCTGCGTACTAGTGGCATTCGCGTTCGTCTGACCCTAACCCTATTCTCAGTCTTCTCTTTCTCTTACCCTCCTTGTAAACTGCGCACTAGTGAAATTACGGCCTTCCTTGGGTTGAAATGATAAAAAAAAATGAAATTGGACTGCCGTCCTACCAAATCAGTGTTTGCTCACTTTGAGAAATTCATATCTATATCTTATCCCTAACCATCGCAATTCACCAAATTCACGACAAAAGACCAGTAGCATTGGTTGGTAACCAGTCTAGGAGAATGACAAATCAGATTTCAAGACAAAGGAAAAATCAACGGAAACCACTTCCCTGTCTTTACAAAAACAACGTGACAGCGCACAATTTAGAGTTGTTAACGACATGTGCTCTCTCTAGTTTTCAAAAGGCAAAACTGGTTACTTGTTCACACACGATAATAATATGATAATATTTTGATATATAATTGCGTAATTGTTTTTAAGCATTTCACCCCAAGCAAGGCGCGAGTGCCACTAGCACGTAAGGGGTTACGGAGAATGAGAGCAAGAGTAAAGAGGGGGTGTTTGAGAAAAGGATAAAGAGAAGGACAGGGATCAGGATCAAAGCATCAGAAGATGTCGATTGACATTACATTGGAATATTATAGCTATCAGCGAAGCAAGTAGGAGGAAGAGAGTTTCACTGTCGGGAAGTGCGATAGAAGCTTTTGGAGTCGAAGAGGCGGTTACATTTAACTGTTTCGACAATGAAAGGGTGGGAAGGGATGCCAAACTAGTAGCACGCTTAAATTCATGCAGTTGGGGTACCAGTGAAAGTAGCTGGTCAGAGCAGTTGCTATGAAAATATTTGTAGAAAAGACAGAGGGAAGCCACATTACGTCGGTGCGAAAGTGACTGTAGACGAGATGCCAGATCAGGACCTATCACATTGCATATGACAAAGTGGAAAAAAGCTACGAAAAGCGCTTCATCTTCTAAAAGGACTTTATCATTTTAATGTAATATTTTATTGATAAAATTATACATAAAAATTCTTCCAACCTAAAAATATTTTCTGTCTTAAAATAACCTGTAAAAGGTTGATAAGCCGTAAAAAAACAATGACTTAATCCTATTATTCCTCCCAGTCCCTTTTATGCCTTCCATTTACACATGTTAGGTAGGTTACTCGATATCTCGTTTTGTTTTTCTTGCCTTCAATACGCCATGTGAGTGTCAAATCCTCCAAGCCTTCCTTTCTCATTATGCGTCACAGCAATTTCCATTGTCCCTTTTTGATTCTAAGTATAAGTCAATGGAAATAAAGTAAAATAAAAAGGATTTTCATGACTTTAAAGGTATTTACATCAACTGAAGACATTGCACGGTGTATTAAATTATCTACGATACAAAATTAAACCGGGGGAAATGAGGCGAGGAAAATATAGTGTTGCGTCAATCCTCCAGGTGGGGAGGGCATACTTGCCATGAAAATCAGCGTTCGAAATCAAAATCATTTTTTGTGATATTTACTAAGCTCGGGTTCATAGGACAGAAATCTGAATCCGGGGAGAATTAAGGCCGATAGTGTTGCGCCAATCCTACCGGTAGAGAAGGCATACATGGCCAGAAAGAATCTGAAATCACATTTTTTAAAAATTCGAAACTATGTGTGATCTTTCCCGCGAGGACAGAATTTCCTCTCGTAGTAAGGATCTGGAATATTTTTTCTATCGTAAATATTTCTATAGTAAATATTTCTATATTAAATATTTCTATAGTAAATTTATATGACTTGCTTTTGTAATAATGCAATAGTAAGGGATGCGCTAGCATGGATAAAAATTGATGATTTGTTTGCAACGGAAGCGAGAATGATTTTGGGAGAGGAAGATATTAGCAAAACAACCAATTATTGTTACAATCAGTCTGAAAATGGCATTGAAGTATGAAACTGACAGCCACCCATATCGTCCTGATTTCTATGTCTACACATGTTCTCTCCATCTCTTGACACACACAAACACCCCCCACCACACGCATATATATATATATATATATATATATATATATATATATATATATATATATATATATATATATATATATATATGTTATGGGTCCTTACCTATAACTCCAGAATGAACTCTTCCTAACACTATGTATACTACGCCTCTCAATAGAGAAACGAATCGGGAACGTGATTTACATAATTCAGGGTCCGAAGTTCTCGCATAAAAGTCACTTAAATCAGATCAGAAAGAGGCTCTTGGAGGATTCTAACGGTCTACCTCAGGAAGAGGAGGAAGTAATGGACACAATATTTGACACATTCAATATGCAAAGGCGTCAAGCAATTTCAGAACCGCGGAAATCAAGCATAAAAAGAAAATTTACAGAGCCTTTGATGCTTAATCCGAAGAGGAGAAAATATTAAAGACCCCTGCGAGGTAAAAGTTTGGGAGGGGGGTGTTATGGGTCCTTACCTATAACTACAGAATTAACTCTTCCTAACTCTATGTATAATACGCCTCTCAAGAGAGAGAGACGAATCGAGTCGAGCCGATAGTAGTTCACTCCAAACCAGACTGACAGTCATACTAACACCTTCCACATCTTGTATTATTATTCCGTGTAATATATCTTCGTTATTTCTACACTTGTATTCGTGTTGTTCTTCCTTGGTCCTAACCTGGACCATAACAGTGGCGACGAGGATATTGAAGAAACGAATTCTACGCGGAGAATCTAAAAAAAACAAACAAAAAAAAAAACAAAATTTTTTTGCTATCGGTCGTCCAAAACAGAGTCGACGGAAAGTATTGAGAAAAAAAAAAAACAAGTTCTACGCGAAGATAAAAAAAAAACATTTTTTTGGACACCAACCTTAACAGTGGCAACCAAGACACGAATTTTACCTGTCAGCCAGAACAGAATCGAATTCTACGCAGGAAGATTTTTTCGTACTAAGGTTCCAGAAAAACAGGTGACAAAGACCTGAAGTCTACACCGAGAAAAAAAGGAAAAAATCGTTACACGAAATTACGGTGTAAACATGGAAGACTTTAAGGCAACCAAATTGGAACTAATGAAAATGCAATTCGAGCAGCAACAAAAAAATGAGGAAAGACAGACTAGTCTCGAAGATAAACTATTGGAAATTCAACAGAAAAACGAAGAGAAGCAACTCGAACTACAAGAATTACTACTACGGGCAATAACAAATAAAGGACAAAATTCTGGAAATGAAGCGGCATTTTCGCAAAATGCTATATGGAGCTCTATCAAAGACTTTACTTATGCACCGGACGAAGACAAAACCTTCGCGGCTTACTTCAGAAGATATGAAGATTCATCTGAGGTTGATTGCGGGAATTGGTCAGACGCGAAAAAAGTACGTCTACTACTGAGGAAACTAGGGTCAAGCGAATACACTAAATTCGTAGACTACATCCTACCGAGGAAAACAAATGAGTTGACTTTCAAGGAAGCCGTGAAACTTTTAACGGAATTATTTAGTCCGAACACTTCACTATTCCACAAAAGGTGGAAATGTTTAAATCTAACAAAAAAGGATAGCGAAGACTATATAACATTCGCTTCCGTAGTAAACAAATACTGCGATGACTTTAAGTTATCCGAACTCAGCTGTGACAATTTTAAATGTTTGATATTCGTCCAAGGCCTGGTTTCGACTAAAGATGCGGAGATCCGACGGAGAATTCTAACAAAACTTGAGAGTGAACCAGAATTGACACTACAAAAATTGGCTGAGGACTGTCAGAGATGTATAAGCGTATAAAAGGACTCGAAAGATATAGAATAGTCTGGCGTCGCTCACATACGAAAAGTACAACGACAAACACGTTTTTCACCCTCATCAAAAACAAACCAAACAAATTATTTTACTACAAAAAGCCAAATGAAACCTCGGAAGAAACCACCACCCAGTCCATGCTATCGCTGTGGGACTTTGCATTGGTACAACGATTGTTCATACCGCTATAAGACTTGTCTGTCGTACAATAAAGTGGGACATAAAAGTTCGCACTGTAGAACAAAGAAAGAAAACAAAAGCCGAGTAAGAGTCACTAGAACTGACCAAGCGGACGGGATAAATATACGAAAATACGTACAAGTAGAAATGTTAAACAAAAAAGTCAGATTACAATTAGATTCCGGATCGGATTTAACCATTATTAGCTTACAGACGTGGAAGAAATTAAACAAACCGACCATGTTGAGAACAGATAAAAAGCCAGGTCGATAACAGGAAGAAAAATCAAATCTGAAGGGGAGATTATCACAAATGTGATGTTCAACGGGATGACCAAGAAATTAAAGATGTATGTTCTAAAAAATATGAAAAATCTATTTGAAACTGACTTGATGCAGAGATTTGACCTCTGGGATTTACCGATAAATACGTTCTGCCAAAAAGTGGAAAGGTTATCGACCGAGGCAGAGAAATTGAAGGAGAAATTAATGGAGAGTTTCCCCGACGTATTTTCAGCCGGCCTTGGGAGGTGTAAAAAAATGGCGGCCAAAATCGAACTAAAAGAAAATGTACAACCCATTTTCAATAAGAAAAGAAATGTACCTTTCGCATCATTAGAAAAAATAGACGAAGAGTTGGATAGACTCGTGAAAACCGGTATATTGACAAAGGTGGAATATAGTCAATGGGCCACACCTACGGTTTACGTGAAAAAGAAATCGGGTGAGATACGAGTATGCGCTGATTTCTCGACGGGATTGAATGCAGCGATTAAGGATTATCACTATCCTCTCCCTAGTCCAGAGGGAGTTTTCACAAAGTTGAACGGAGGAATTTTTTTTTCAGATAGACTTGAGTGAAGCATACTTACAAGTACCAGTTGATAAGGAAAGCTCGAGGTTGTTGTGCATAAACACACATAAAGGGTTATATAAGTTTCAGAGATGACCATTCGGGATCAAGGTCGCGCCGGCGATATTTCAGCAAATAATGGACACTATGCTAGGCGGACTGGATTTCACGATCGCATACCTTGATGACATCCTGATAAATAGCAAAAATATTGAACAACACTTGGATCACGTTCAAGAGGTTTTCAGGCAGATACAAAATTACGGTTTTACGGCAAAGGAAAATAAATGTGACTTCTTTATGGAGGAGATAAAATATCTGGGCCATATTATTGACGAAGAAGGAAGAAGACCATATCCAGAAAGGGCCACGGCAATAAAAAAAATGCCGGCTCCAAAAAAATTATCTGAGTTACAAAGCTTCTTGTGCTTAGTAAATTATTATCAAGAATTTATTCCTAACATGCAAAAATTACGCGCGCCCCTAAACGAACTGTTGAAGAAGGAAAAAGTTTGGGAATGGTCATATGAATGTCAGCAAACTTTCGACAAAATCATTAAGACTCTAACAGCAGATTTATTTTTAACGCATTATGATCCAAAATTGGAAATAATAGTCGCGAGTGCCTATGGTGTTGGGGCATGTATACTTCATAAAATGCCGGATGGAACACTAAAACCAATCGGGCATGCGTCAAGAACCTTACTACCAGCCGAACAAAATTACTCGCAAATCGTAAAAGAAACGATGGGCATTATTTTTGCGGTTACGAGATTCCACAGATATATTTATGGTAGATTTTTCAACTTGCAGACGGACCACAAGCCGTTATTGACAATATTTGGATCAAAGAAAGGTCTACCTGTCTACACTGCTAATAGATTGCTAAGATGGGGGACGATTTTATTAAACTATAACTTTAAATTGGAGTATCTTCCATCAAACAAAATCGAGCATGCAGGTGGTCTTTTGAGACTAATACCAAAGAAAACGGAGCCATTAGAAGATTCCGTAATTGCAGTTCTACGATATGAGGAAGATATTAGAACATCATTATGTAGTACAATTCGCGACATCCCCGTCACATTAAAGGAAATAAGAAACGAAGCAGTGAATGACGAATTTATAAAGGAAACGAAAACAGAAATTGCAGGAAAAGATAAGCATATATTAGACAGTTTTTCGTTATGTGATAATGTTCTGCTATATAATGAAAGAGTAGTAACCCCGAAAACGCTACAAAGCAAATCCACAAGGATTTTCACATGGGCCACCCAGGAAAGAACAGGATGAAATCCTTAATGCGAAGTTACGTGTACTGGCCAAACATGGATCAAGATATTATACATATGGTGGACAAATGCAAGGGCTGTTCCTTAGCAGCCAAGGCACCTCCGATCACTCATAAGCCATGGCCTAAGACAGATCGACCGTAGTTGAAAATCCATGTAGATTTCGCAGGTCCATTAGAGGGTTTCTACTACTTGATTGTAGTAGACAGTTACAGCAAATGGCTAGAAGTATTTCGTTGTAGAAAACCTACTTCTAAGAATAAAATAAATTGCCTTCACGGGCTGTTTGCTCGTTTCGGATTGGTTGATTGTTTAGTCACCGATAATGGGACACAATTTACATCTGTGGATTTTCAAGAATTTTGTGAAACTTTTCAAGTGAAACACATCAAATCCCCGCCATATCACCCAAGATCAAACGTGCAAACGGAGTGGTTTGTAGATACATTAAAAAGAGCACCAAGGAAAGCTTATGGCGTACCAACAGAAAAGGCTTTACAACAATTCTAGTATAGAATTACACCGAACAGTACTACGCCATCGGCATTATCGCTGGCGGAAGTAATGTTCGCCCGAAAAATTAGTTCGGTATTCGACAAATTACTGCCAAAACAGACAAAGCAATCACCAACGTCGTTTGTACCAAAAAGAAAATGTAACCAAGGGAAGAAAGTTTTTTTTAAATATTCAAAAACAACACATCCTATTGAGAGCCAGGTACAATAGAGAAACGAATCGGGAACATGATTTACATAATTCAGGGTCCGAAGTTCTCGCATAAAAGTCACTTAAATCAGATCAGAAAGAGGCTCTTAGAGGATTCTAACGGTCTACCTCAGGAAGAGGAGGAAGTAATGGACACAATATTTGACACATTCAATATGAAAAGGCCTCAAGCAATTTCAGAACCGCGGAAATCAAGCAGAAAAAGAAAATTTACAGAGCCTTTGATGATTAATCCGAAGAGGAAAAAATATTAAAGACCCCTGCGAGGTAAAAGCTTGGGAGGGGGGTGTTATGGGTCCTTACCTATAACGACAGAATGTTCTCTTCTATGTATACTACGCCTCTCAAGAGAGAGAGAGAGAGATAGAGAGAAAGAGAGAGAGAGAGAGAGAGAGAGAGACGAATCGAGTCGAGCCGATAGTAGTTCACTCCAAACCAGGCTGACAGTCATACTAACACCTTCTACATCTAGTATTATTATTCCGTGTAATATATCTTTGTTATTTCTATTCTTATGTTCGTGTTGTTTTTCCTTGGTCGTAACCTGGACCATAACAATATATATATATGGGGACTTTCATCATGGACGACAAATAACAGCTCAGTAATATAAAGAGATGCTCTAGTTATATGCACATGAGGTTTGCAGGTATTTTGGAACCTTTTAGACAGATGGGACCTGTGGTTGACTCATTTCGTCTGAGCGGTTGAGGATCAACTGCAAGATATTTCACTGAATCGACAGCAAGGCCTGCTTTATTCCATGCGTGTTCCCTACACTTACATTTCTAGGACGACCAGAGCTTTTTTGGGGCGAATGTGATGACACGTCTTCCAGTGACGAACTATCGTACCAAGTGAACTCAATTGTATTGTGTATCATATTGCGTACTAGCAGCATGGCTCGGCGTTGCCCGTGCTTGATTCAAAAATCGTACGACTCATACAGCAATCGCTATCACTTGACGTAAAATATTTTTGCCCTTCATTGCCTTTAAAGGAGTGCCCTTTGCTGAGCTGATGTTGCTACATGCCTTACTTCTTGCCTATCTCACACTTCGAATTTTTTCTAAGCTCTATACTAAACATTAAATCTGTTACGAAAAAAGAACTAAACAAAATGAACACAAAACGATCACCTTTAAAGAAGGACTCGTAACTGGAAAAACCGAATGAAAAAAGAATGTTAACAACAAATACTCTTCCACACCCAACCCAGTTCTGCGGAATCAGAATCAAGGTTGAGTTTAAGCAAGCGAATGAGCCAATTGGAGTAAAGTGCCATGCAGATTAAAATTTTTCCCACTTGTGACGAATGCAGCTATAGATTTTTTTGCATGCTAGCATGCTAGCTAACATTCGTGTCAGTCAGCTGTTGGCTCTCACGCTGGCCAATAGAATCTTCCTGCCTATTTGTGGCCGCCAGCTATAGGCTCTCACTCTGGCCAGTAGAAAATGGCCGCAAACTACATGAAAACTGCTGTAGAAGCATGAAAAAATCGATTATTTCCACTATCGATGGGAGTTGGGAAATGCAACGTCGGTCTTGGCCTTTCGGCTAATTTGGAGCATGTGCATGTAAATTTTGGTGCAAATCCGTCGAAAATGGCGGCCGTCCATTCGTTACACACACACACACACACACACACACAGACACACACACACACACACACACACACACACACACACACACACATCCTGCCTTTTATAGCTAGAGATTAGCAGATATTTTTATTATAATGTTAACAGTTTTAATTTATTTTTAGTAAATGATAAATTTAAAATGTCTACTTTTACTATTGATGTTATCTATGTATCGTGTTTTTTTAAATTGCGATTTTATTCTTATAGTAATTATGTTGTATTGGATTTCGCTAAAATATTGATAGAGGTTTTGTTAATATTATGAATATTATCTTTAGAATTTAGATTTGTCTTATTAAAGTTATCGTTGTTTAAGCGAAGTCTAATTTGGTTGTCAATATTTGTAAAAACAATTATCAGTAAGTGCCAATTTATATTACTCTCTTCCTCAAGAAAAAAAAACATTTGGACAAGGAAAATAATTTATCTTTTTCGGTTAAATTATTTTGGACGGTGAAATTTTATCTTTTCGGCCATTGACTTTAGGAAGAGAGAATTGAAACTGGGTGGGGTTTTATATGAATAAGTGAAAATTAAGACATTTTATATCAATAAGTACGTCGATAAATATTGAGGTCAGGATGACAGGGTCATTATGGTCATCCATTTATGTCTCTTATTTTCTAAGGTTTATATCTATATATTAAATGAATAAACTAGACCTACTATTTAAGAAAGGTATATATGCATGATATTTTCATAGAAACTAATAACGTTAATGATATTTTAATTAAAGCAATTTTCGAGAAAAATTCTGTTTTAAGTTCACTTCTGAACTAAATAATAATAAATTTAATCTATTAAGCCACACAAAACAATTATAAATAATACACACACACGTAAACACACACACGAAAACACACACACATACATATATGTATGAAAAAGAAAACAAAGAGAGAAAAGGTTAAGAAGTTAGTGTAAAGTGGAAAAGATGCGACGAAAAGGACACATAATCACGACACCCTACACGTACGCACATCCGCGCAGGCAGGCAGATGGACGTACGCACGCTCGCAAAAATACACTATGAAAAAAAAAAAACTTTCAACAATGATAGGTGTATATAAAAAAGGAAAATCGTGAAGTATAAGCAGTCAATTACTAATAAACCTGACAGGTGGACGGACGGGTCTGTCTACGAAGCTCTGGAGTCGGGATGGTGAAGTCGGTCTCAATCAGCTAATTGACAAACCTTTTACTTGTATAAATTATCTCTCTCTTTCTCTGATATATATATATATATATATATATATATATAAAAAAAAAATTAATATATTTTTTATTTATTGATCCGACAGATTTTATCACTTAGTTTTAGTGGATGCACATATTTGAGTAGACGCCCCGCTTAATTATTAAACATTATATTCATTTATTTTCATCTACCGGCCTGAATATGAAAAAGATCTTATTTATCGTGCAATGGGCGACGCCTATTCGTATCCTGTCGGAAGGAGCATCTTTTTCTTTAATAAAATTTCCCTATGAACATTTTTATCGTGAATTTAATGAATTGTGATGTTTGGTTATAAGATATTCATTCATTTCTCAAATATATCAGCGCGTAATAAACAAACGGTCGGATTTTGAACTCGGCAATTTCAATTCTCTTTTGTCATCATTTCACCCCAAGTAAGGGCGTAATGCCACTAGTACACAGGTTACAGGAAGTGTAAATGAAAGAGAAGACTGAGAATAGTGCGGATTGAGGAAAGGACACAAGACAAACGGGGTTCAAGAGGACAGAACATGGCGATTGACTTTGCATTTAAATTTTTGAAGATTGTAATTATCAAGGAAGCAAGTGAACGGAAGGGAGCTCCACACGTGAGAAGTGCGAGAAAAGAAACTGCTGGGGTAGAAGTGGCGGTTGCATTTAGCTATTTCAACAGTAAACAGGTGGGACCTTGATGCCAATTAAAGAGAACGCTTAAATTCATGTAGTCGGGGCACCAGGAAAAAAAATCCTTGGGGCAGTTGCCATGAAAAAATTTATTGTGAAGACAGGAAAGCTAAGCTACTTCTCGTCGGCGCGACAGTAACTGAAGTGGTGAAACTTGGTTAAGATCGATTACATTACAGATCCTTCTTTGGATTTTGTCAATAATCTCGAGATGTACAGCAGGAGCAGTGCGTCGAGAAACGTTAGTCGACGATCGTATTCAGAGATTGAAAACGGAAATTTCGTTAGAGAAAAAAATAAAAGCCGATTTTCAAGGCCTCCAGGTTGTTTTTGTTATAAAATGTTTCTAACACGATCTTGACATTTTTGTCTTGGTGCGAGTTTAATCTTAAGTTAATCTTCATCACCTACCACATTGATTAACTTTTGAATCCAAGTGACATCTGCGATTAGATAAAATTATTTTCAGCCGTAATATTTTGCCGCAGGCATCAGGTAGTAACAGACGCACTTCAGTTGTGCAGAGTCTTTCCGTAAGACGAGAGCAAAAAGTCGAGTAGACAAAAAAGTGTCAAAACACGATTTTTAACCTACATTTTCGACACTATTGACAGTGCCAGGCGAAGCAAAGCTTATTAAATAATCTCGATGTCGTATCGTCATATATATTTAGATATCAGTTTCTTTATTAAATCGCCTTTCATTGAAATTGAAAAAAATTAATAATAACAGCCACCAGTTCATAATCTCATACGTGATTCCGACAGTGTTATAATAATTTAATAATTCTATTGAATTCAACAAAAGCGTGTTCCTGTCGGAATTTCTGAGGAGTCATCATTATCTACATTCCAAATAGTTTCTTCTTCTTTGTTGATTTTATTTATTTTTTTAAGCATTTCACTCCAAGCAAGGCGGGAAGCCACTCGCACGCAAGGGGTTACAGAGAGTTGGAGCTACAGCAAATAGGAGTGATAGAGGAAAGGATGAAGAGAAGATAGGGGATAGATCAGCGCATCTGGAGACGTCGATTGACGTTACATTTGAATAGTTGGAGATTATAGCTATCAGGGAAACAGGAAGAGGGGAGGGTGTTACACAGGCGAGAGGTGCGAGACATGAAGCTATTGGAATAGAAGAGACGGCTACATTTAACAGTTTCGACAGTGAAAGGATGTGAGCGAGGTGCCAGCCTAGTAGAACGCTTAAATTCATGGTTTGGGAACCAGCGAAAGCAGCTCACCGGAGCAGTTACTTCTTTCTTTTTTAAAGCGTATCACCCCAAGCAAGGCTGGAGGCCACTATCAGGCAAGGGGTTATAGAAGGGTTAGAGGAAGAGCAGATAGGAGTGGTAAAGGAGAGGATGTGGAGAAAGAGAAAGACAGTCGGTCGATCAAGGCAAGGGGGTTACAGAAGATTTGGAGCGAGAGCAGATAGGAATGAAAGATGAAAGGTTGTGGAAAAGGGAATTGGATAGATCAAGGCAACTGGAGATGTCGATTGACGCTACACTTAAACCGTTGGAGATTGTATTTGTCAGGGAAACAGTAATAGGGAAGGGAGTTCTATAGGCGAGATGTGCGAGACATGAAGCTATTGGAGTAGAAAAGACGTCTACATCTAACAGTTTCAACGGTGTAGGGGTGGGAACGGGATGCCAGCCTCGTAGGACGTTTAAATTCACGAGGCCTAGGGACAAGCGAAAATAGCTCCTCGGAGCAATTACCGTGAAAGTACTTGTAAAAAAGACAGAGCGAGGCAACATCGCGTCTGTGAGAGAGCGACTGCAGACGAGATGACAGATCAGGGCCAATCACATTGAATATCCGTCTCTGGATCTTATCAAGAACCCTGAGGCAAACAGCAGGGGCCCCAGACCATATATGGCAGCAATACTCCATGCAAGGGCGAATGGTCGATTTATAGACTTGGAGGATCGATTCCGGGGAGAAAATTTTCCTGGCTCGGCACAGGGAACCAACTTTCCTTGCGGTGGATGATGCAACTGACTCGATGTATTTGTTCCATCTCAGATCAGCGGACAGCGTGAGACCGAGCAGCCGCAGAGAGGAGCTCTCGAGAAGTTGGTCTTCAGACATTCTAATGGGATGCAGGGATAGATAAATACTATATAACCATTTTTACAAACCAACGCTTTTATCTACTAGACGATTGTCTCATGGGACAATCCTAAACCAAGAACATATTGACTGTCTGCACTTGCCACTGTAGTTGCTGCTGTTAGAACTCTTCTTTGCATCTGTTGCAAATCCTGCCGAAACCATGTTGTGAAGCTTGGCGCTTTCAGTCGTAGTTTTCCTTCCTTCCTTCCTTCCTTCCTTCCTTCCTTCCTTCCTTCCTAGACGGCTCCCAAATGGTTTTATGAGTTTCTAAATATCACCATGTGCTATGAAATATTCTGGTAGGATCAAATTTATCTCTTACTTTTCTAAATCAACACACGCGATCATAAAAAGAATCATTTAGACTGAAAAGGTTTTATATGAAATCATAATGCCATTATAAAAATGTTCTTGATATCTCTAAACGCCCATTCGCTGTTCCAACGGCGTAAGTTCTTCTCTAAGCCACTCTCATCTACGCTGATTTCCTTTTCAAAATTGTGCGTAAAATTGCTGGACGATCGATACGTCTATCTTTTTACTCTTTTCTTTCTCGGATTTGCTCTGTAGCTCTCAGTCTTTTATTGGTGTTTTCTTGATTGCTTGGCCTTTACCTTTGTCTGTTTCCGCTCGATAGGCGTAACTGGCGGTCACTTCTTCCAAGCCGTTGATTGCAAATTTATCGAATATAACAGCTTTGGTATTCAATGTTTCATTCACCTTCCTTTTCTGACGTCGTTCTGTTTATCAGTTGTTTTGTGGCGATATAATTCGATGATGCACGTGGTGCGTACGTTTTTGGTTGGTCGGTTTAAGCGTTTAGCAACGGGCTGACTGTTGTGAGGCTAGGCAGCATACCAATTGAAGACCCCACTCCACCCCAAAAGAAAGTCCATTTCAGAGTCATACGTAAAAAATCGTTAAAAGCACACGCATTCTTTTGCCTCATGCACACATATACGCTCATGTACGTGATGGCGTCTATGTGTTTATGTGACTTCCGCAATTTTGGACGTGAAGGTAAAAATAAACCAGAAAATCAATAAACAAAAGAGAGCACTGCGTGGTATTATAGAAGACAGTAGAATATATATATATATATATATATATATATATATATATATATATATATATATATATATATATATATATATGTAAGCAAATATGTGGATGTAGATCCGACGGTACGATGAAAATGTGGAAAAGAAAAAGCAAAATCCGAATATGTGAGTTTACTGTTTTTTATTTTGTTTTTTTTTGTTGTTTTTCTGTCAACGTCAGACGTTTCGGTCTAATAGACCATCTTCAGGACATGGTTATTGGAGACATATTTATATTAAATTTAAGTTTTCAGTTTTTCTGTTTCTGACTAGTCCTGTATCTATCGTCTCTTCATTTTAACTTAAATTTAATATAAATATGTCTCCAATAACCATATCCTGAAGATGGTCTATTAGACCGAAACGTCTGACGTTGACAGAAAAACAAAAAACAAAATAAAAAAAAGTAAACTCACATATTCGGATTTTGCTTTGTCTTTTCCACATTTTCATCATATATATATATATATATATATATATATATATATATATATATATATATGAAGAAATATAGTTTTAAGGTGTGCTATATTTATGGGATAAAGTGCTCAATATCAGAGATAGAGCTTATGTAAATATAAATATAAAAGTGAACATTGAAGTCAACACTCAAAGGCAACAGGCTGTTTCATGATAGGCGCAATCGTTAGGCCGCGAATGCTGGGTTTTTCTTCGACTATTTATATATATGGGTCAGTGTTGCATTGTGGTAATCTATTCTGGCCGTTATTTTTGCGACAGTGGCTTGTTTGTTTATTTATGTTTTTATTTGTTTGGGTTAATTTATTTGGTTTTCATTTTCATTGTGTATTATTTATTCTTTTTGGTTTTTGACGTTTTATTAACGTAGTAAAAAAATTGTGGGGGGATTTTCTTAGGTCACTTATTTAATAGTTAGTCTTGATCTGGGAAGATAATTAAGGCTATTTATTCGTTCAGTGTTTAGATTGTTTGCCGTAGTCTATTCTGTTATTTTGGCGGGGGACAGTTTTTAATTTATTTATTTGGATTTATTATTTTTACTTGTTTTTGCTTATTTATGCTTATTTGTATCAGTTCTAACGGTTATTTTAGGCGGGACAATTTGTTAATTTCTTCAATTTTTTATTTATTTTCATTAATTTTTATTAGTTTTTTTTATTTATTTACTTATTTTTTATTTTGTATATTTTTATTTATTCTATTTGGTTTTCGATTTTTCAGTAACGTATTAATGTTTTCTTTTTCATTATATAGTAGTTATAGCTATTTTTACGTCCAAGTTTTGCATTGGTTGTTGTAGTCTATTCTAACGGGATTGGTTTGTTAATTTGTTTATTATTATTTACTTTATTTATTTATTTGGGTTGATTATTTTTACTTGTTTTTATATTTATTTTATTTTTATTTTTATTTATTCTATTTCGTCTATTCTAACGGGAGTAGTTTGTAAATTTGTTTATTATTTGTTTGGGTTAATTTATTTTACTTGTTTTTATATTTTGTTTATTTGTATTTATTCATTTTAGTTTTCGATTTTTAGGTAACGTAGTAAAAATTTGTTTTCGTGTCTGCATTTTGAGATGAGCTCAGCTCGTTTATTTAGGAATTTATTTGGGTCTGGGAAGGTCATAATAGCTATTTTTTTTCCTCCAAACAAAGTTTGCAGGATTTTGATTGATTGTTGTAGGCTGATGCTCTTTTCCTTATTTTTCATATTTTTGGTGTGATTTGTGTTTTGTCTTTAATTTCCCAGATATACTTGGAAAGCATTGTGCTGTTCGCGTATTTACTATTTGTGAAAGATGTTTTGTGTGCATAGTTTCTAGGATCCTTCAGTTACTCCTTGGTATACTTTTTCTTCATTATCTGGCGATTTTACCGTGTCTTGGTATATTACGTTGTTTTGTAAGCAATTACCGTTTAAGGGACATTCATTCTTTATTCAACAGTTACACGTGGGTTTAATTTGTTCGGGTGGTTTGTTGATAGTTTTCCTGTTGTGCTTTTTTATTATTTGTGGCATATTCTCGGTGTAACTGCAGTTGATTTTTACAGTGTTTTTATTGAATATTTTGTGTAGAGTGCTTGATTCCGGGAAGTATTTGTTTAAGAGTTTAAAGAATATTTTACCTACAATTGCTTTTAAGTTTTTGCTGTACGGTGGGTTGAACCATATGATATTTCTCTTCCTGTTGGCCATTTTTGTGCTCTGTGGTGAGTATGTGAGTGTTGTCTGGAATCCATTATCTTTTAGGGCTTTTTCGTAGTCTTTCTTAGCTTCATTGAATATGGCTTTGTTGCAAGAATTGTCGGAAAGCCTGCGGTTAATCGATTTTGGTATCTGTTTGATTATTGAAGCCGGGTGATTAGAGGATGTGTGTATGTACAGTGGTTTATCATTGGGTTTTATAATAAATAAATAACCGCCATAATAGATTGCCCACAATGCAGCACTGAGCAATATACATAAATAGTCGATGAAAAACCCAGCATTCACGGCCTGACGATTGCGCCTATCATGAAACAGCCTGAATGTTGACTTCTATGTTCAATTATATATATATATATATATATATATATATATATATATATATATATATATATATATATATATAGTACAGGTAATCGACCCGTAGGCTTATTATCCTATTATCCGGGTGGATCCTAGTAATATTAATTATTAAAACTGATCCACGGAGAGCTTTTTATTTTAACAGAGCATATGTATTTTTTACAGCAAAAAACAAAAATTAACTCAACATAGATATAGTCTATTTCAAACCGTTCTGTATACGGCTATCATCAGGGCTTTTTATAAGAAACACCACATAGTAGCAACTGATATTAAACCACAAGAACAAATCCTGGCCACCACATAGTAGAAACTGATAACAAGTCCTGGCCATAAATAGACTCTAATCCCAGACCGCTTCGCCCGCTTACGCCACCACCAATCGCTAACACAAACTCACTCTCATTAACAAGGCGTCTACTAGAGGAGGACTGACATTGAAAATAAATTTAAAAACAATGCTCCGAGACAGACACTTAGAGACTGATGATAGTCGTACACAGAACGGCTTGAAATAGACTATATCTAAGTTGAGGTAATTTTGGGGATTTTACTGTAATATATATATATATATATATATATATATATATATATATATATATATATATAGTAACGAAAAAACTAAAAACGACCATGTCTCTCATACCATTCCTCACCACCCTCTATGTCAAATTATATAAGCTTAATACTGCCCGTCAAAAGTGTAAATTTTAAATTCATTTCTCATTTCACCTTTTTGAAAGTGAAGTCGGAAGATCCAGAGAAAAAATAAAATTCCCTAGTGAAATAAATTATTACAAATGGAGCCTTAAAATTGTCTGTTTTTCTTTAAATTATATATATATATATATATATATATATATATATATATATATATATATATATATATATATATATATATTAGGCCAGTGAAGCAAATTCGTGAGATTAAAAACAGAATAATATTGATTATAAGACTAATAATATCAGTAGTCCATTTGACCAAATGGAAAAATTTATGAGAAATATTTTAACAATCTGAATTTTCTGAAACGCCTGTATACTTTCTATAAATGAAGTTGAACTTTTTGTTCCGGGAGAATTTTAAAAAAATTTTTTTTATTATCGGCTGATATGGGAATTTCGATATTAAACTGATTTTTGGAACATGGCGAACAGCTAGGCAGTAACATAAATGCATAAAAATTCCACTGGAACTGTTTCATCTTTAAATGATCCCCAGAGTGTTGATATACTGTAAAAATCAAATCAAACTATTCTTTTATTTCGTTGTATATTTGATGTAATGAATATGCATACACCTGTGTTCCCCCTCACAGGAATATGATTGGCTGGTGTCAGCCATAAATACAGACTGACGTGGAGGTACGATAGAGTCTAAGTCTATGACGACGTCCATTGGACTACGCCATTGGCTATCTACGCCTATTGTCTACCTCTTTTGACTACGACTACGACGAGTACCAGTCGATTACGGCTACCTGCTAGATTGTACTACTCAGTTACAGTAGTTAGAGAAAGCAAGAGAGAATGGAGAAAAGAAAGGAAAAGAGAAGGAAAGTAATAGAAATGCTTAGGAAAAGGAAGCAAGAAAGGAACAGAAGAAAAGGCGATAGAGAAAGAAAGAAAGAAAGAAAGAAAGAAATAAAAGAAGTGAAAGCGATAGGGATGGAAAAAGGAGAGGGAATGGAGAAAAGAAAGGAATAGAAAGGAAAAGAAAGAGAAAGCAATAAGGACAAAAAAGACAAAGAGAAAGAAAGAAAAATGAAAAAGAGTGAACAAAAACGAAAATAAAAGAAAACGAGAAAGGAGAAACGACAAAGAAGGGAGAAAAAAAAGAAAAAAAAAAGAAAAAAGAAAAAAGAAAAAAGAAAAAAAGAAAAAAGAAAAAAAGAAAAAAGTTAAAAAAGAAGAAAAAACCCCAAGAAAACAAACAACAACAACAAAAGAAACGTCTGTAATTTTATTTATTTGTCTAACTCCCGAGGTTAAATTCGATATAAGCAAGATGATTTTAATGTTGCGGACCACATGTGAATATGTGGGTAAGCATAGAAATCTGCTTTTTTTTTGCCGCTGGCGCCAGGACATAACAGACTCGCTTCACTTGTACTTTTCCTGAAGACGAGACATGACGAGATCCTCGCCAAAAAGGATAATGGAGACATTGAATATGAAGAGAGACAGAGAGAGAGAGGGAGAGAGAGAGAGAGGAATAAAAGGAGTGAAGACGAGGGATGGCAAAGAAGAGGGGGGGGAAGAACAAAAATATAATGAGGAGGACGGTCACAAAGATGAAAATGAATGAAGGGAAGCAGAAGGGAAGAAGATAATGAAATAACGCAAGAAGAGGAGAAAATTTTAGCAGATAAAGAGAAGTGGGCGGGGGTGGGGAGTGTGACTGAAGATAATGGGAGGGTCGGGTGGAGGAGGAAGAAGATTGCGAAAATAAGAGAAAGGAGACTGGAAGCTTTACGAAGAAGAAAGAGAAAAAGAAAGAAGAGTAAATGAAAGATGTAGAGAAGAGTCGAGGAGGAGAAGAGAAAGAAAAAGAAACAAGAAAAGAAAAAGGGCAAAAAAAGAAAAGATGAAGAAGAGAAGGCAATAGAAGCGTGTAAAGTACAAGACAAAAGGGAAAGCGAAAGAGAAGAAAGAGAAAACAAGGAAAGGAAAAAGACAAGCAAGAAAAGAAAAAAAGAGAAGTAGAGAGAAAAGAAGAAAGATGCAGAGGAGAAGGAAAGGAAAAAGTAAAGGAGAAAAAAGAAAAAGAGAAATTCAAGCACGAAAAGAAAAAAATGGAAGAGAAAAGAAGATAAATAGAGGAGAAGGAGGAGAAGAAAAATGAAGATGAAGAAGAAAAGGAAGGATGTGGAGGAGAAAGAATGGACAAAGAAAAGGAGAAAATAATAGAAAGAGAATTTCATGCTAGAAAAAAAGAACGAAGAAGTAACAAAAAAAGAAAAAGGAAGAAGTAGAGAGAATAGAAGAAGAAGAAGAAAAAGAAGAAGAAGAAGAAGAAGAAGAAAAAGAAGAAGAAGAAGAAGAAGAAGAAGAAGAAGAAGAAGAAGAAAAAGAAGAAGAAGAATGTATAGAAGAAGAAAAAGAAGAAAAGGAAGTATGTGGAAGAGAAGGATAAGAAAAAGAAAAGGAAAAAAATGTCTGATAAAAAGTAAGCGTAAATAAAACATAGAAGAAAAACGAAAGAAAAATGAACGAATTGCTCTGTTCAACGTTTTTCGGTTTGGAGTGTCCATCTTTGGTTGATGTCTAATCAAGAAAGATTAAGTTCTGTTCTTCAAACCGCCATTGTTCCCAGAACTTGATTTGGCCCGTGACAGAATTTTGTTGCCATCCAATTTGGGAAGCTTCCAAATTCCGCATACTTCTCTTTAGCTTCATTTGAGACAAAATGCTGCCCGCATTAGTGCGTCTTGCTTTGGAAATCTCTTTTCACAGTTACGAGCTGCCGACAAATTCTATTTTCCAACCAACGGTAGGATATTCAGTGTTTTAATTCTTTCTACAAGACTAAAATATCAAATTAATGATCAGCATTTTAATTCTAAGTTTAAAGTAAATTTGGTTTGCAAAATATCAAACAACATTTGTTTTTACCGGAGCAACAGTTAACCAAAACAAGAAGGATTCTTAAACAGATTATTAATCAACATGTAGGTTTATTTTTATTAGATTATAATGTTTCATTCATAGAATTCCCGAAATGTTCAATAATACTTTGTCCAAATAACTACGTAGCTGGCACCCTAGAGATTTTTTTACGGCGTTACTTTACATAAACTAACCATTTATGAATTAAAAAATATAATCCAGATTTAGACATTTCGGACCTCATTAAATTCTGGAAAATAGAAATGTATTTTAGACACGATTCTTTTAACAAATGAAGAAGGAATTTGAAGCAATAGACATATGGTTCTACAGAAGGATGCCGAGAATAAATACTATGTATGGAGCATGTGAGTAACGAGTTTAATTTTCACCCGATATAAGGCTTAAGAGCCACTTAAGGTAGAGGGTTAATATTCATTCAGTAAAGTGGTATAAAGGAAAGAGGAGGAAGTAGTAAGTGAAGATTATGAGGATATAGAGAATAGATAACAGTTGAGTCGAAGATGTTAAGATTGTAGTGTTCGGGGAAGTATTCACGCGGAAGTCTGTTCCACAAAGTAGCTGTCCTAGGGAAGTGGCTGTCAGTGGACGTAACATGGCGGGTCTTAGCTGCGAATTCTGAACAGGTTAAGTTAAAGAACGGAGCTCATCGGAACGCTGTCTATTGCATCTGTGGGCAAAGACGCTGTAAGGTGCAAAATAAGTCATCACCTACAGGGACGCGTAAACAATTTTGAAAAAACACTGGAAAGTAGTGATTGTGCGGCTCTAGATCATGCATAGAAGTAATACTCCAAGTTTTGGTCTGATCTGACTCTTGTAAAGATAGAACATGGCTGGTGGCCTCAAGTGCGATACAAGGAACTGATGATTTTACTAGCATCTTTAGCGATGGGTCGTATATATGAGCTCCATTTAAGGACTGGAAAAAACTTGTGTCCCAATAGACCTTCACACTAACGAGATTTGTTAAGAGTGCTTTCATTTAAAATGACTGGAGAAAATTGATTTTATTTTTTAATTATCTATCTATCTATCTATCTATCTATCTATCTATCTATCTATCTATCTATCACATCTTAATTGCTGTTGTTCTCAGGTCCACCAGGACACAGGGGGTAGCACCAGTTAGGGTCCCTGTTATGGGAAAATAGTGAGCCCCCAGCAAACAAAAACACTATGAATGTATAAAAGTAGGTTTTAATAGAACAAATTCTAGCAATACATTGTCATCTAAAAAGACCGACAAATGCCTTTCATCTGTAGTTGAAGCGATGAAATTGTGTCCAGATAATTGAGATTTCAGCATTAGTGAATGATATGCCGCTAAACAAAATCAACCGAAGCAATCTATCTATCTATCTATCTATCTATCTATCTATCTATCTATCTATATATTCGTTTTCTATCTATCTATCTATCTATCTATCTATCTATCTATTCGTTTTCTATCTATCTATCTATCTATCTATCTATCTATCTATCTATCTATCTATCTATCTATCCCAGTCTATTCGTTTTCTATCTATCTATCTATCTATCTATCTATCTATCTATCTATCTATCTATCTATCTATCTATCCCAGTCTATTCGTTTTCTATCTATCTATCTATCTATCTATCTATCTATCTATCTATCTATCTATCTATCTATCTATCTATCCATCCTAGTCTATTCGTTTTCTATCTATCTATCTATCTATCTATCTATCTATCTATCTATCTATCTATCTATCTATCTACATATATGTAATTAGGAAAGTAATTATTAATGAGTGTTTGTTATATATATTTTAATTCAGTATAGAAAATCATTCTTCTTGAAGAGATTGTTTTTGCACATTTTATTAAGTTTCGTATAATAGCCATTTTGTAATGGGACATTTACTTTTATAGTTGAGAGTTCACGTCTTCATGCTAGACGTTTTTTTTTTTACATGGGGAGGTAGTAAATATATTATGATTAGTGTCTACCAATGCATCAAGTAACGTGATTTTATTGTCATTAAATTCGTATGTGAAATCAAGTACAGAATTTTTCCGAAAGTTTTTTTGAAGTTTATGTATTTCGTCTATGATTTGGACTAAAATGGGAATGTCATCTATATATTTTAGGTAAATGGGGACGTTATTTTTCGGTTTCAAATAAGTTATTTTCTAGGTTAGTCATGTAGAAGTTGGTAAATATTGGTCCTACAATGGAACCCATAGAAAGACCATTACATTGTACGTTTATGTTATTTTGATGGCCATAGAAAAAAATGTTTTTGCTGCACATCT
Source organism: Acanthosepion esculentum (assembly GCA_964036315.1). Classification (NCBI taxonomy): domain Eukaryota; kingdom Metazoa; phylum Mollusca; class Cephalopoda; order Sepiida; family Sepiidae; genus Acanthosepion; species Acanthosepion esculentum. The sequence goes on along the minus strand of OZ038477.1, from coordinate 145,190,934 downwards.
TAATTTGCTGTTTTCTTAAAATATTAAGTCTCATTTTTAATGGAGGGAAAGATTGATTGTTGTTGATACTCTATTTGATTACATATATTGTTTCCCTGACTGGGATTTTCAACGTCATGCGAAGCTATGGTTTCATTATCAGGTTTATCAGGTTTTTCACTTTTTAAAATTTGGAGTAGTTCGTGTGTTGATTTAATGCTGTATTTATTGGGTATATATGGTATAATTAGTTGATTAATAACTTTGGTTAGTTGGTAAACAGGAGTAGGGACTTCGGATATGATAGGACGTAGAGGAAAGTTATATATATATATATATATATATATATATATATATATATATATGCAGAATTAGGAACATTATAAAAAAAGCATAACACCAGTTGACAATAGTAAAAAAATTAGATTAATTATTTATTATAAAAATTTAAAACCTCTAACCTTATAGTTAAAAAATAATAATTCACCTCCTAGAACAAAATTAAATAGGGCAAATATTATTTACGAATTTAAATCCTCCTTAAGGAATTGTACTCCTGGTCAATCAAAATTCGTAAATAATTATATAGGCCACACTACAGCATGTTTGACTCACTCTACACCTTTCTGACAATAGCTCAATTAGATCTCATTTAAATATTCATGGAGACCTACCGGACACTATTCGTAACATACTTATCTACATATAAAAAAGGCTAAAAATAATGGAAGCATTATTAGTAAAAACAAACAAACCAACACTTAATAATATTAACTTTGAACATGGACATAATATCTTGACCGTGTTTTGAAACAAAAAAAATGAAAACATTTTATACAACAAGCTATTTCTAATTTTAACAGTTAAAATAAAATCCTTGAAAATGGCTAAATGTATAGCCGAAAGCACTCGGATGAAAAAAAAACATTCGGACAGTTTTTATATAATTTATCATCGGAAAAGAAATAAATTATTAGATCGAATGAGAAATTTTATAAAAAATAAAAGCACCTTGTCTGTCGTTTTCAATGAAATGTGCATGAAAGAAAGATTGTTGCCTAAATACACAAATATATATATATATTTTAAGACATTTTATGTTTAATATTCTTTTTATAGATACAAATATTTAAGTAAATGCTCGGTTTATAATAAACAGTATTAAATGACATTTACCGGCCTAAATCTCCGAGAAATTTTCATAGAAAATATTCGTCCTCCGACAGGAATCGAACCTGTATCCTATACGGAACCGTAATATAGCCTGACGTGCCTTAGCCGATTCGCCCACTAAGGATCGTTCGGTTGGCAAGGTCGAATTTACTGCTTATAAACTTCAATCTTCCATGAATCTCTCACGTACATTCATAACTACTCATGGCGTATCAAATGTAAACAAACGAATGTCATATATACATATATATCAACCTCTTCAATCAATTTGAAGTATTGGCATTTACTGCAGAGAAGGTTGAGTTCTTTGCTTGGAAGTTCTCTTCCAATTCCAACTCCACTCTTGATTTATCTGACTGATTTCCTCACAAGAACGGATAATCTCGTGAGTAATATGCGCTGTCAGTGGTTTCTGACATCATTTCTAAGTTAGATACCCACAGATCCAGCTGGTGTGACGGGGTTCTTGCTGTCGTCCTAAAGAAATGTATTCCTAAACTGGCGCCTGTTCTCTCCAAACTTTACAACAAATGAGTCGCTGCTTCCCGCTTTCCAGCTGGGAAAAATGTTATTATGGTTTAGTGTTGAAAAGAAATAATTTTATTTGGCTATAATGCAGTTCGCAAAACTTTTGTTCAATAGCCTTTGTTTTACTTTATTGAGCGCCAGAAAGTGACCATGTGCAAGTATTGTGGGGACCTTACCTACAAATGGACTATTCCACACTTATGTAATATGGCTACCAACTCAGAGTAAGTGACAGTTACCAAGAGGACGTCACCAAGAGTGTATCACCGAGTGAGTGTATGAATGAGTGAGTCAGGACACCAGTGAGAGAAGTACTCTCCAGTCCACATTACTTTGTACTACGTTTCTGTGAACAATATACCGTTTAACTTTATATCCGAGTCTGTGTTATTTTTCTATGGTTTCAACACCATAACAGCAAATTTATTTGGCGAAAAGTTATTCATTTATACAAGCTGGTTAAAGATCAACTAAAGTTTCATTGTTATGGATATATATATATGTCTATTTCGAACCATTTTCCCGGTTTCCGGTAAATATTAAAAAATGATCCGAAATATAGAATAAATAACTAAATCTTTTAGAAGAAACTTTCATTGGTTTTAGCTAAACTTGTATAAATGAATAACTGCTACCCAAATGAACTCAAAGAGTAATATATATATATATATGAAAATTTCTCAGAGTTAACTTGAAAAAGACAATATTTATAAATATAAATGACAATAGGAAAACTGTAGTATTTGCTGACGCGTTTCGTCCAATGTGGACTTTCTCAAGGTAAAAAACGAACTGAATTTATTCAAATAAAGTAACTAATAATAACAAAAACGTACACTACAATATCGTGAAATCAAAAGAAAATTGTTGAATCCGTCAACACAGCAATAATAACAATGTCTCCAGACGTGACAGTAATTGACGTAATTTTCAGTTAACTGTATGAAAATAGCGTTCTCTAAATTCTCCGAGTTGCTAAGGACATTTTGTTTTTGTTATTATTAGTTTGTTTAAATAAATTCATTTCGTTTTTTGCATTGAAAAAGTCCACATTGGACGAAACGCGTCTGCAACTATTACAGTTTTTCTATTGTCATATATATATATATACATACATACATATATATATATATATATATATATATATATATATATATATATATATATATATATGATGAAGGGTGTCAATTTGACCGATGGCATGTCGGATCCTGAGGGAGATCCCCCTTATATCAAATAAAAACAAATTAATGAAACTTACACATACAACTGTTTTACTAATAAAAAAGGAATAAGAACCTTTACGAATTCATCTACACTCAAGTCCAATGTCAGAAGTCATTTCTAATGCTAAAGATAAATAAAGAAAAGGTTGAGAAATTCGCTGTCTGAGGAAATTTAAGTATCATGAATGTTGCCATCCATTGAAAATGAATTGTTAGATGAATTGAATGCAGAAACAATTATTGGCAAATTTGAACAATCATCTAATGAACACAAATTTAAAATAGTTGACTGTAATGCTCTATTGTGCTTTTGAATTCAGAATCTATCCTCAAGGACACATGGCCCAGTGGATAAAGGCGTTGATTAGATCCAGTGATAGGACCCAAAGAGTGTGAGTTCAATACTCGGTTAAGGCAGTGGAGAACTTGGAGAAGGGAATTAACGGGAATTAACGGGAGATAACTGACAACTGACACCCATTAAACATGGCACGTGGAACTAGAACAGTCTACCCCAGCGAGAGAAATAAAGGGTTCGGTTCGACATTCCAACCACCTGAAGAAGGTCGGAGCGTACAACGGCCGAAACGTTGTAATAAATATGGCGACAAAGATGAGGACGATAGACCGAATAATGTAAATAGTGTACATAATGCCTCATCTCAGAAATATAGACAGATACTGAAAGGCCGAAACGTTGTAATAAATATAGCGACAAAGAAGAGGACAATAGTGCGAATAATGTAAATAGTGTACATGATACCTCATCTCAGAAATATAGACAGATACTGAAAGACCGAAACGTTGTAATAAATATGGCGACAAAGATCTGGACAATAGTCCGAATAATGTAAATAGTGTACATAATACCTCATCTCAGGAATATAGACAGATACTGAAAGACCGAAACGTTGTAATGAATATGGCGACAAAGATCTGGACAATAGTCCGAATAATGTAAATAGTGTACATAATACCTCATCTCAGGAATATAGACAGATACTGAAAGGCCGAAACGTTGTAATAAATATGGCGACAAAGATGAGAACAATAGTCCGAATAATGTAAATAGTGTGGTTTTGAATTTTCTGTTAATCTGTAAATTGTGCAGTAAACTATTTAAATATCAACCAAATACTTAAAAGTAAAAAATAAATAAAAAATTAAATTAAAACATTGTGTATTCACATTTCATATCTACTACCAGCAATATGTACAGAACCCGTAAACTGTCTCTTGGCTTGGCTTTGCGAACGAAGATTTCTGTAGTGGGCTGACCACGCCGACTGTAGGAACACTGATGGCCAACCAGGGCGATACGGGACAGGCAGGTCTGGCCGCAGCGACTGCAATTTAAGGTCTGGTCTAGTATAGCTGCTGAGGCTTCCCGGTCATTCCTCCTGCGGCTTTTCTCCTTCAGGTTGGCCCTGCTAGAGTCCTTAAAGCTGGAGATGGCCTGGTGGACAGTTCGGAGCCAGGCTTGACGGTCAGCAGCAAATGTCGACCGGAATTACTAAGAAATATACATTTTTTCCCCAAACATTTTAATTGGTCCATATGTATCTTTGAAAATTTTATTTAATCGTTGTAAAAATTAAATGATAGCATTGGGCCGTATTTGTCTCTTGGTAACCAATATTTTAGGCAAAGATAATGTTTTCCAGTATATTTTTTCAAACATTAAGTCTTCCTCTGAGAATAGAATTTGTCATATAAACGTCTCTGAAGCTTCGTCCTACGGCAAAGCTCAACAGATCAGAAATTGCGCTGAAACTACAACCTTCCAACAGACAATTGGCAATTCTCTCTGGAAGTTGTCCAGATTCCGACAGTTTGTCACCCCGATCGTTATTCTTCTCGGCTGACCTTCAAAGGTCGTTAGAGTTTCCAGAAACGAAGATAGAGATTATGAGATGCTTCCATTTCCAAAGTCGGCAAAATCGTATATTGATAATTCATAAACAAAATAATAATTCATGAGTTGTAACATATAATCAAAATAAAACAAAGTAAATTATGTTAATATTATATAAGTATACTAGCGGAAATAGGTCTCTATGCAGGTTAAAAGCTGAAGATTTGAATCGCAGCATTTCTAATGAAAATAAACTTGAATCATAGTAATACCGTTAATCAAGTAAATAATGTTTCTATCAATACCAATAATTAAATGTCATACTAAGAAATGTCTAGTTTACGATCTTCTTAATTTAATTTATAATGTTATTATTTATGTGCGCCAAGGTTAATTTTCAACATGTCATAAGTATCGAGAGTGTTATATATATGTCTATCTATATATATCTATATCTATATATCTATATCTATATATATCTATATCTATATATATATATATATATATATATATATATATATATATATATATATATATATATATATATGAAGAAATATAGTCTTATGTTGTGCTATATTTATGGGATAAAGTACTCAATATCAGAGATAGAGCGTGTGTAAATATAAAAGTGAACATAGAAGTCAACACTTAGAGGCGAAAGTCTGTTTTATGTTAGACGCAATCATCAGGTGGCCTGACGATTGCGTCTAGCATGAAACAGACTGTCGCCTCTAAGTGTTGACTTCTATGTTCAATTTTATATATATATATATATATATATATATATATATATATGAAGAAATATAGTCTTAGGGTGCGCTATATTTATGGGATAAAGTGCTCAATATCAGAGATAAAGCGTGTGTAAATATAAAATTGAACATAGAAGACAACACTTAGAGGCGGCAGGTTGTTTCATGTTAGACGCAATCATCAGGTGGCCTGACGATTGCGTCTAGCATGAAACAGACTGTCGCCTCTAAGTGTTGACTTCTATGTTCAATTTTATATATATATATATATATATATAATGTAATATTATATACAGAAAAAATACTTAACTGTAATAAATATCAATTTTTGATGTTGTTTTCCCGACTTCGAAGTTTCTTGGAATTATTCATTCTTTGTTTCAAACAACATACCCCTTGAAGAATGGATAATTCCAAGAAACTTCGAAGTCGGGGAAACAACATCAAAAATTGATATTTATTACAGTTAAGTATTTTTTCTGTATATAATAATATAATGCTTTATTTTTAACATTAATATTATTGTAATATTTTTTAATATTGAGTACTATATGAAAATATCTGTTTTACTTTTGAACCATTACATTCTTAAATCTAACACACACACACATATATATATGTATGTATATATATTGTTAAATCTTACACACACATATATATATGTATATATATCTAAGATTTAACAAACAAGTTGGATTTAAAAAAACGTGCAATTTATTTGTTAGTAGGCTGTTGATTGATGTGTCATGTGCTTATACATACATACATACATACAAATGCACACACACACACACACACACACACACACACACACACACACACACACACACACACACACACAGGGTGACCCCCAAAAATGGGAATTGTTGAAGTGCGTATTGCCAGACATGAGCAAGTGGCAACACTGTGAGACAGTGACCTTGAGCAAGTAAACATTTCGCCATTTTAGTAACGAGAATGAAATTCACAGTATCCCAGCTGAGATGTTTGCAGCAGTCAATGAGGAATCTCAACATCAGATTTCAAGAATGCATTCGTACAGGAGGACGCCATCTAGATGGCGTAATTTAAAAAAAATGAAAATTCCATCATTGTTTCTTAAATGGCATGTTTTAAGGTTTCAATTACTATTAATTAAATATTTTTCTTCCATCACTCTTGGTTTTATTGGATTGTTAAAAAGTTCCCGTTTTTTTGTCACCCTGTATATATATATATCAGTCAACTGCGTGTAAACAAATAAATCACAATTGCTGGTATAATTCCACACCCCCAATAATATTGTCAAAAGCAGAAAATATATTTGAGAGATAGAATTCTGCGACATTGCTTTTTCTTCTTCTGTGTGCTGTGTTCTTTCAATACACGTCCAAATCTTCCTACTCCTAGTCGCTATTATTAACGTTTACCTTTCTAAAATCTAACTCACACGCATTCTAAGAAGCTTGTCATATACGTAGCCAGCTGCCTTCGCCTGTCCTTTTTACATTCGATTGAAAACTAGTGGAGCATTCTAATGAGGAAGGTTTACATTGGCGAACCTCACTTATCAGCAACAATTAACCTTCAAATGATATTCTGGGCGATGTTCAGACTGCTTTATATGAAAAGATAAATAAAATTTTATAAAATAAATATATAAACCACTTCTAAATCTAGTTTCAGGACATGAAGCATATTTTCCGTTAATGTTATTGTTATGGTGACCTATATACATTAGAATGAACATTTTTCTCCTTCATAAATACTAACTTCCTAAGCAGGGCAGGCGGGACCGGACAGTTATCTGCTGACTAATAACACTCTTATTTTGTATATATGTTCTGTTATTTCAATACACTTGTTCAACCTACCATCTTCTTTCCGTGTCTTTCTTTTTCTAACAGGCTACAAAATGTTTAAAAATGTTATTGAACTGGTAAACAGACATAGAGATAGGTATTTTCTTATTCCAAAGTCTGTTATAAAAACATTACTGTAAAGCATGTCTATTCAAGATGGCCGCGATCATCTTTCTTATATGATTGCATTTATTGCTTTAAATAATCCCTCTTCACTTGAGAATCCCTCATGTTCAATAACTCAGGATTGATAGACAAATAGTGAAATACATATATTTATGGCTGAATCCATTTTTTATATCCATTATGTCCGACTGATTACAGGTAGAATGTTTGATTCCTACAACCGAGGATATGTTTGTCGTAAACCGGATGTAGATAACGTCAGTTGGGATAAATTTCCACCGCTATAGCTTGTCATGGCAATTTGCTTAATTAGAGAATAATTATTTTGATAAGAAATTTTGATAAGAAATAGTGAAATTTCGTTATAAACAAAAAAGAGAAAAGAAAAGAGTACTGGCCTGCTACGCAATATCAGTTTTTCTAAATTGTTCCTCACAGATGAAGATGATTAACAGAGGATGTTGAAAGTATCATTTACACGCCATATTAGCAACGAGTAAGTTTGAAGGAAAATGGGAAGACGTATAATTCGAATCGGAAAGAGACGGTTCAAATTTTTGGGATACATCTTCGAGAATTTGACACTCACAGGGCATCGTGAAGGAAAGAGTCATGGAGGGTAAAAGCGAATAACCTACCGAACAAATTTTTGTAAGTCGGTGGCAGAACAGGAAATAAGTGAGATATTAAAAAAACTAATATTGTTAAAAAGCTATAAATGATGGGTTGTTGTGGAGAACCATGATCGCTTACTTTCTACACAGGACACAGGAAGAAGAAGAACAATTTCAAACGTACTGTTTGCTTCAAGTTATTCCCACCTGTCTGCTTAAATTTCATGGATTTTATACGACTGTGACATTGTCACGATATCATTTGGCATAAACTTGTGTTTAGGCAGCATAGGTTGTTGTTCCGTAGTCGAACGCTTCGGCTATTTTTCATATGTCTTCAGGCCAATACATCGAAGTGTCTTTATTTCTCACTGAGTCAAATCATCCATCTTTTCACAAGGCGGAAGGTTTTCATGCAGCGCAAGGCATATAGTTTTTATTGGCTATTTTTATTGTTCCCCAGTAGGGAGATTTGTGAATTGTTAGCCTTTGAACATTACCTGTTTAATTCCTGTGACATTTGAATATTTATCTTAGTAAAATATTTAAGGGTTTTTATATTTTTTGTTTTTATTTTTGTATTAAATATTTTAATTTGTTTTTTTTTGTAATATTTTATATAACTTTAAAAGCTATTGTTACTATTAATTAATTAATTAAAATATTTATATATTAGTAATTTTTATATAGTGTTATCTATTGATTCTAAAGGCACCTTTTAATTCCTTATTCCAAAGATACTTTATATTCATTTTTTCTAAATTTATGGGTTGACTTTTATTTTATCTTACTTTTATTGCTTTTTTTTAATATTATATATTAAATTTCAAATATTAATTTATTCCTTGTAGATGGGTATCAATTAATATAAGTTTAATTTGAAATGTGTTGATATGGATGTATTCATCCTAAGATATTTATATTCCTGCCATTTAAAGTTTTAAAATATTTATCTTTTCTGATATGTTGGTTATTTTAATTATCTTTAATTCTGGATAATCTCTTTTTCATATTTTGGGGTTTATCTCTTATTATTTTATATAATTTGATTTTTTTCACTAATTTCTGAAGGTTTTCTTTTAAGAATAAACAATTGTCTTCTTACTGGGTAATAATAAATAGGTAATCTTTTCTCGCCTTTCCTTCTTTTTCCCTTCCTTTCACCTCTCACCACCACTCATATCAAGACTTACACTACTTCCCAATTTCTTTTGCTACCTTCCCTTCCTTTCTATTCTTCATCTTCTTTTTTTCCACTATTTTTCTTCTTTTCTTACTTTCCCGTGATTGGCCATTTTTCATTTCAATAATTTATCATCCATTGACTGTTTGAAAAATAATGAAAATTTAATTTTACAAGGTGAGGATGATCATTTAGATAAGGGTATCTTAATTCCGATTCTATGAAAATATATTGCTCTCCTTATTAAAAAAAAACATTGAGCTCTACGTGTGAATAAGTTTTAATAAAAAATATTTAATATTTTGTGATAATAGGATTCACTTGGATTGTATACCAACGGATTACTACGTCCGCATCAATCCAACCAAATATATTAGCTCCATCTCTGATATTGAGCGCTTTCTAATAAGTACCGCACATATATTATATAAATAATAATATATATAATATATCACACACACATATTTATATCTATATACACACACTTTTCACACACACACACATATATTTATATTTATATCTATATACACACACTTTTCACACACACACACATATATATATATATATTTATATTTATATACACACACTTTTCACGCACGCACACACACACACACATATATATATTTATATTTATATCTATATACACACACTTTTCACGCACACATACACACACACATATATATATTTATATTTATATACACACACTTTTCACACACATATATATATATATTTATATTTATATACACACACTTTTCACACACACACACACACACTTATATATTCATATTTATATTTATATACACACACTTTTCACACAAACACACACACACATATATTTATATTTATATACACACACTTTTCACATACATACACACACATATATATATTTATATTTATATTTATATACACACACTTTTCACACACATACACACACATATATATATTTATATACACACACTTTTCACACACACACAGACACACACACACATATATATATATATTATGAATCATATCTGGTCATGAAACGTAGATGTTTACGTTAAGGTACGTTTCGTGAGCAGTAAGATCATCGAAGATGTTTTTCTACGAAATTTCTCGGACATTCAGATCGGTAAATGTAATTAATACTGTTTATTCGAAAACAGAGCATTTGCTTAAATTGTATCATTTAAAATAAAATATGAACAAAAAATAGTATATATATATATATATATATATATATATATATATATATATATATATATTGCGTTTATCATGAAACAGACCCTCTGGGTGTTGACTTCAATGTCCACTTTTATATAACACACACACACACACACACCTAGACACACACACACACACGCGCACACACACATATACAGGGTGTTGCAGCAAAATCCGACACTTGACAAAAAGGAAACGAAATAGGCAATAAAAACAAAAGTTGTATATGCAGTGACCCGACAGTTTGACAACTAACTAACGTTTTTCTCTCTACCCTTTTCCAGGATAGAATATGAAGGCAGAGCAGCGGTAGAAGTTTCTTTTCGCTTCGGGAAGAAGCCTGCAGAAGTGATGGCCTGGTTTGGGTTCAATGGTCATGGACATTTGGAGGAAATGGAAGACGTGTGAGAACAAGGACAAGTTTACTGCCAAACGAAAGGTCCACAACGTTCGTTCTTCGGCCGTTAGGACCGACGAGTTCGTCGCCGCCGTCAAGGCGACAGTCGACAATGATGAAAGCCAGAGCTATGCTAAGATCGCCGCTGACATGGGCTGTCACAAGTCGACGATCTGCCGAACGATCAAGAAGGACATTGGTTACTCCTCCTACCGCAAGTCTCACCGCATGCTCATCACGAATGCCTCCAAGGAGTCGAGGAAGGTCAAGGCGGTGGCTTTGCTGAACGAGCTCAAGCACGGGTCGACCGGGCGGGATGCTGATGAAAAGAATTTCATCCAGGACCAGACGAGCAACAGGCAGAATGACAGGTGGATCGGCAAAGACATCGAAAAAGTTTACCGTCATGAGGCATACGAAGTTTCCCTCCTCCGTCATGGTCCTTGGCGTCATCTCCAGCGAGAGGGACGTCATGCCCCCGTTCTTCTTTCATAAGGGTCTGAGAGTCACCGCTGAGGTCTACCAGGATGTGCTGAGGAGCTTAGTGAAGCCCTGGGTGGACGAGATTGCCACCGGCCGCCCCTACGTCTTCCAGCAAGACTCCCCTCCTGCACACAAGGCCAAGATGACTCAGGCGTGGCTGCCCAACAATGTAATTCACCCCTGAGGATGATCGCGTCCATAATTTGCTTCGTACTACACACACACACAAACACACACACATGCACACATATATATTCAAACATTTTTCATTGAATGATATAGGCATATTATGTCTATTTCGTTTTATAATAATCATTTCTTGTCCCCTAGTCAATTTCATGAGGTTAAGATGAAATCATCAACGAAGGCGCCGTAGTTTTTTCTTACCCAAGTACTTCCAAATTTCCTCAGGGATGAATTACAAAGACACACTTATTGTAACTGTGATCGTTGTGATGGTGATTTTTAAAAACAGGCGTGAACGCACTCTCTTATAATTATTTTAAATTTTAATGTATTTAAAAAATTAATCATTTTTTAAAACAAAGTAACCTACGCATTCGCTTAGCTTTGTAAAGTGAAAAAAGCTGTAAGAGGTGGGCATCTCAGAAGACGATCGAACTCACTACAATTTTGTTTAGAGCGTATAGAATAGCCAGCCTGCGGTTATGTTATCCATGGCATAGATAATATATCGGCTAATGTGGGAGACGAATCCCCAAATGATTCAATCTCCTTCACTGACAAATATCAAATATCAAAGTCCTTGCTCTCTTTTTCTCTATCTTTCATCCGGGCAATTATCCCCTTTCTTGCTCAATCTTGTTCATTTTAGCTGTCTTTAATGGCTGACAATTTGTTCGTGAGTCTCACAGTGATCGATCGATTACAGTGATCGATTTCGTCTGACAGCGCCCGGCTCTCTACTTCCCGCCATCATTAATCATCACCACTGCCCTCGAGTTGACATTAATGAGTGCGCATGCGTTAGAAAGACATGAGAAACATACAACGACGCCATCATTTTCTTACTTTGATCATGGCCACCCGCTCCAACCGTCGGTAATAAAAGCTAAGTATTTTAGCCAGTTTCTTATCGTTTTGATCGTATGATATAATAAGCTTAATAATTAGTGACAGATTCAAAAGATTTTCAAGACGTAGACATAAAAATCAAGGTAAATTATCTGTCTTGTATATAACCTGTGCAAATTTCACGTCACATCTCAATTGAAGAACATACCATAAAATAATTCCTCCATAAACATCAGTGAGTAATACATGTCTCTAGCAGCCATAATCTCATTTAGCAGAAATCATATAACCACACATATTGGGCTGCAACACTGTACTGTTTTTCGATAGGTGGGATTTGGACTGGTGATTTCATTTCACACGTGATTGAAATTTGTGACATATATAAATATTATGATATATTGTGATATCTCAACGCTTCTTTCTTTAAGATTTGTGTGTGGGTTGTGTATTTTAAATGTTTTTTTCCATTAAAATGAAAGATGAAAGAGAACGAGCTGCAAGAAAATAAAATAAAACTGTACAAGAGAAAAAAGATCTGTGCTATTTATGAAGATGGTACCATAACTGTGACTACCGGTTCACTAAGTTGAGAAGTGGAAATTTTTATCTGGAAGACAAAGAACATTCCAGCAGGATTTCAGACATTATTGGTGACAACTAAAGTGGTTAATTCAAATGACACGGAAAATTGCATAGATATTCCACATATCCCATATGATTATTGGACGGCATTTGAAAATATGTGGCTATAAGAATAACAATGATGTTTAGGTGGCTCACAATTCAAAAGTGAAAAAGATATTGTAGCATAAATGATCTTGTGTTCCTCTGACGTCGCTCGTACAACACTAAATACTTCTTTTTCAATCCGCCGTTCTTAAGTTCCCGTACACGTCACTAACGTAAAAATTGACCCGCTTCTCACTGCTTCAGATCTCTTTTATCATGCCAACACCTCGGCCGACTGACCAATTAGCATTCTCTGACTAATTAGCTTTGTCTTCAATTACCCAGTCAAATGGCCTTCTCCAGTCCGACTAATCAGCACGCGACTTGATGTTGGTCGAACCACGCTAAGCTGTAACCACCGTTACAGAATATAGTTTTGGAATAATCTAACGTGAGGAGGGGATATTCATACCATTTTCAAAGAAAATAATGCCGCTACTACATGTCGTGTATTGATGTAAGGAACTTGTTTTCCTTTGCACTAGATGCAAGTCACTCTGACTCGCTTGCTTCTATGTAATTGTTCACTACAGATATGCATTTTCATTTGATGTTATTTTTATTTCCGGAAATGTAACAAAAAGAACTGTAAAACAGAAAAAATGTGCCATTTACTGAGATGTTGTCATAGCTGAAAGTACTGATTGTAAGTAGCTTACTTGATACAGTAGTGGAAAATTTGATCTGGATGACGGCAAACTTTCTAGCATTTCTGCAGTCACTGCTTATCACCAGTTCGAAAACTGATTAAATCGAGGTCACACGACACGGGACATGATCTATATATCTCGTTATAAAGCGTTTATATGCACTGGAATATGTGAATAGTTACCATGTTTCGGAGCCACGCGATTTAACGGTAAAAAAAAGATTTAATGGACTACAGTTCCATCTGATTTCTGAATAAATGCACCGAAAATGATACATTTTTGAAAGAACGATCACAAACGATGAAAAATAGATTGTTTACAACAATGTGTCATTGTTAACCACTTCAAAAGTCTGCATTAAATAAAGGTATTCTATTATATAGATTAAAATTATTATGCAGATTATCATGCAAATCAAACTAATATTAGTTTAAGGTTTCTGAAATCTAATAAAAACTATTTTTTTCATTTTTCATATTATATGTCGAAAGGATCTAAAAAGTGCTGAAAACAGGAAATAACAAAAGTTATTGAGAGAAAGGATGTCCACGTTGGAGATATCAAAGGAAGTTGGCAGAGATTGCCGAACGATAAGGAAGGCTGGTGAAAATATAACTAAATTGAGAATTAGAAGCAAGGGAAAAAGTTTTAAGAATTGTCTCCTCGGGAAGGACGTAAACTAAAGCGAGTTATGTAAAAAATAACCACTTTTGATCAGTGGTCAAATGTTTGAACAGGCCGGAATCGAGGGAGCCAAGAAGGGAAAAAGTGTAGAATACTTCCTAAATTGGGATCTATCGAGAAATCTTGTAGGCCGAATGGCTGGTGACACTCGATAGACGTGATTGATGGCCCAAAGGAGAGATTTTATCTGATGCAGATGTGCTTGTGGCTAAAATAAGGCAGCAAGGAGTCGGCAGTGCGATGATATGGCTGGAATTGTCAATCAAAACATTTTTGAACCATACAAAATCATCGAATGAGTTAAACTGAACAGTACTGACCAGTGCAATTTCATGGACATGATTTCTTTGAATGGTGCAAGTGACCCCCCCACCAAAGTTTCAAAGTGAAATGTGTATTTATGCACAACAATGCTTCTCATGCATTTAAGTTTATTCATGAATTTTTTGAGCGTAAAAAATTCACAGGAGAAGAGATAATGGAATGGCCACCATCAAGTCCCGATTTAAATCTCATCGATATCTATGGACAATTATGCAGTTCTCTAGGAAGCCATTAAAGTCACAATGACGGAAATTGAATTTGCTGAATTAAAAAAAAAATGAAACAAAATCAATGGATAATAGATTGCTGGCTGTTGTTGAGAAGAAGGGTCAATATATTAAAGTGTAAATGCTTCAAAAAATTATGTTTATATTTGTTCTGTTAAAAGTGTTGATCAACTGTTGGTGATTTTATTACCTGGTTATGGAAGTGAAATGAAAAAAGTGACTTTCTGGAACTGCGTAATAACTTCAGGCTGCAGGTTAATAATAAATTCAATAACTTTAAACAACCTAAAAATTTGACTAAATTTTCGTTTTCATTTCTAAATTAATCGTTTAAAATTTGACAATTTTTTTTCAAAGCAGCCTCGAGTAATTAATGTTTATATGCGTTGCATAAATTCAGAAGAGCTGTTCGTTCGAAAAAATTAAAATTATGTAAATATACTGTAGAACCTATCATATACGGAAACCCTCAAATCCGTTAACCCTCATATCCGGAATCCCACATATCCGGAAACCCTCATATCCGGAAACCCTCATATCCGTAATCCAACTTGATTTTGATGTTATTATTTGAACTCTTTGGGTGATATATAATTGATTGGAAAATTCTGTTTTACAGGAAATTTACTTTGAACAATTGCTTATGCTTATTTCACCCTAATGGCTTGTATTGGTGCAAAAGATGATGGGAATAAGAGGAAAGAATGACAACAAGACACACCTGCAACAAGATAGCGATGAGATGCATGATTATAATGAAACCTGGACTGAAATTGAAAAAGCTATTGAGAACGTTGTCAGTTTTATGGAAAGAAAGCCAGCATTCAGCTATGACGATTGCAATAATGCACACAGAGTTAAAAATGTCTTTCGTTTAAAACATTTCAAGAACAAAAGCAAAACAAAATGCAGAAAAAGTTGAGAATGACATTAGAAGAGAAAGAATCATCATGCAACAGCGATTAAAAAGTCCTTGTTACATTATTTGTTTTGCATACGTGGCATACTTTTCATTAACATTACATAATTTATTTCTTTTTCCTTAAAATCAATTTCGTTATATTTCACTCACCATTTGCTTATTTTGTTTACTATAAAACATTGAAAATAAATGTTAAACCTGATTTTAGTTCTTTTATTTTAATCTAAATATATACCTCTCATATCCGGACTTTGTAACCAGTTCCTCATATCCGGGAAGCCTTCTTAGTTGTCAGAAATTTTACTGTACATATATATATATATATATATATATATATATATATATATATATATATATATATATATATATATATATATATAACGTTGTTTGTCCATGTGTGTATTGGGTTCGGGGATTTTATGGCATAACAAACTTGATGGGTTATTTAATATCAAATGAGGTTGTTTCTTTTTCATAGTTGTCCATAGGTAAGTATTGAATTCATAAGAATACACCTGGCATTATTATTTCTAAGGTTTATTTTAGGTTCCTAAGACAAAACACCTGTCTGCGTTTGTGTGCGTACAATTGTGACGTCAATATTGCACGTTTAACGCTTGCATCAACAGCGTGTATTTTTATATATAGCCAAACTTATCGCCTATTGGTTAATTGTGATAACTAATTTGCATATTCAACTCTTATTATTTGAAACGTTATTTTAGTGGATATTTTTTAAAATTCTAAACAGTGTGTACAGCGTCTATAGGCATGCGAACTGTTTTAAATAAAAAATTAAATACGGACATCTATTTCAAACACGAGTATCCAATAAAAACAATGTTTGAATTAAAAGAAAATATGTCAGATTAAAATATATCCATTAATTATTTAGAAAATTAGCTTTAAAACGTAACAGCTATTTTGTTATTCTGTTTGGATTCTGTCTTTAATGATCTTTTTTTTTTACTAAAGAGATTTTTGGTGATGACTTTTAAAATGAAATTGTTTACTTATTCAAATTTTCTGACCTGAAACTATTAACCATCTTAGCATTTAGATCACAGCTTATGAGTCAATGGTGTAAAGTAACGTACAAGTATATTTTAAAAAAGTTAACAGTTATTATAAATTATAATTATATGATATTATAACATGCCGTATATGAAGTTAATGATAGACAAAATGGATAAACCTATCAGAATGTTTAAATTCTGAAAATTGCGCTAAAATAATAGTGTGTTAGATTGGAAACTGTCAGGTTAATGCTTTAGATAGATCTGAAAGAGAAAAGAGTATGTTAAAAATGGCTTGCTAAATAACTACCATACCGTATATATATATATATATATATATATAATAAAAAGGCTTAAACACTAATATTCCAGGGTCATAATTTATTCCATTTGAATCGTAAATACGATACAATTCATCAGACCTATTGTGTGTGTATGTCACCACAAAATGTATACTCTTTTCCGGTGTATCTTTAATATATTAGACATTTGAAAATATTCATATTTCTCTCACTTGAACCATCTTTGACTCCCCTCTTTAAAACTTCTCTCTGTTAAATTTTAATCCCTCCTTCATCTTTAGACCTTCCTATTCTTCTCTCGTCTGTTACCCCTCCCTTTGGCTTTCATTCACTCTAGCAGTCGCCCCACACTCTCATACATACACTCTCACTAAATTTTATTTTTTTTCCGGAGTTGTTTTTTCTGTTTTCTTTTTGAATTTGTAGGTCTGATGAATTGGATCGTATTTACGATTCCAATGGAATAAATTATGACCATGGAATATTAGTGTTTAAGCCTTTTTATTATATCCATACTATGTCCTGGACATTGAGTTCTACATGAATTCTATCCTCTTGGAATTATTTTTATACATATACATATGTATATGTATGTATGTATGTATATATATTTAGATATTTTAGATATATGATTGCATATGGATGTGTATATTTACCACTAATATTATCTTTCTATCTCTCTCTCTCTCTCTCTCTCTCTCTCTCTCTATATATATATATATATATATATATATATATATATATATTGTATGAGAAGTAATTTAAGTTCATGATAATTATCATAGGTGGAGTTTGGTGAAGATTTGTCACTCACCACTCGTCAGAACACATACTCTTCTTCATTACAAGAAAGGAGTATGTTAAAATTTGGTGTATGGCGAGTAACATTATGTTAGGTCCTTATCTGTTTATGGTTTGCTAAATATCTAGTATGACATATATATATATATATATATATATATATATATATATATATATATATATATATATATATATATACATTATAATTTCTTCATATAGACGAAAACAATTTCCTCACTACAAAGATGAAACTTCGTTTCGGTGCATTTAGTTACACCTCGATTGGTGAGAACCCCAGAATGGTTATGAACAATTCTGTAAGCAGGCCCCACGTGGAACGTCACTTCCTTTTTTCTATTTGTTTCTTTGTAGAAAGATACAGAAAAGATAGGAAAGGCAAAAATATTGACCGAGTGAAACAATAGTGTTTGTTGATAGCAGTTTAGTGAAGGATTGTTGAGGTGTTAAAATAATTGCTCGACCTTTAAGATTTTTCAAATGGACAGCGACGGTCAAAGGTTTAGGCACAGCATTTGCAAGCGTCCTAAGAGTGTGTGTGGGGAAGGAAAGGTGGGAATAGGATAAAAGTATTAAAAGATAAAAGGATAAAAGCCATTAAAAGAGAACGGAGGGATAAGTTCAAAAGATCGATATATTAGTAATTGGAAACGCTTTTGGTAACTTTAAAACAAAGCCAGAGCTGAAGAGCGTATATTTAGACTAGAATTATTGCTACTCGTTTTGTAATCAATGAATGTATTTTGTAAATTAATAAATTAAGAGGTGGAAATTTTTCTTGGTATATTGAATACATAAGTTCTTTGGTTTTTTTTTAACACTAAGTTTTAGTTTAGAATTTAAGATATAAATAGAAAGGTATATAAAAATATGGGATATTATAATTTTATAAGCAAATTTTGATCTATTGTCGGACTGTAAAACTTGTAGAACAAATATGGATATAAATCAATTTATCTGATATTATTACTAGTATCATATATGTGCGAAATGCATTTTAGGAATCATCATCTAAGATTAGTAGATAGGTATTTAAGAGGGTAGAAAATGTATCAAAGGAGGTGAGATATAATTTTAAAATTTTAGTGTTATGGGTTTGAAAGTTTAGCAAGATTGTAATGTTAGAACTTTAATATGCCTACAAACAACGGTAGTTTCAAATCTTTGCCTTGAGGAAGGCAAAACACCTGAGGTTAAATGGAAAATCCTAAAACAAGCGGAACTTGAAAATCTTTGAACGAACATTGTTTTTTATGTCTGCAGGAAAAAATATGTATTATTAAACTTTTGAACAACAGCCAATTATTAAGTCAAAGATTTATAAATATATATATATTATTCCAGGATCATTTTCCGACTTATTCAAGATGATCTTCGCCCTATCTAACCTTCTGACTTTCCGTCCCGGAGTAACAAGGCGCCTCACAGGTTTCACGTCTTAAGGATTGAGTTGGATCTTTTCTAATTGATCGCTTTATCTATTGAAATGATGATCCTTGTTCCTGTTGTGATCTCCTGATCCAGTTTTCCTCTCTACTGTTTCCCGTTTTTTTAAAAACTTATTCACCGTTATCTTGATGGTTCTTGTGTGGACTTTGAAGATGGAAGCCAGAGTATGAATGTTGGTACAATTACTGAAAGACGGAATGATCTTTTCCCTCTCACCCTTACTCAGTTGGGACGATATAGTGGGGTTGACACAAAACTATGTGAACCTATTCTTTTTTTAGCTGAATAACTCAAAGAGTTTCAGTGATTCTTATGACAAATGGTGTCAAGATGGCTAAAACTTTGAAATGCTATTACACAATTTGGACAATTTTAATTTTACACACGGTATAACCTGATGATGGACAGGAAAGTTTCTCTATGGTGGTTAAATGAGAGCAGTTTTGTTTTGGATGCATTCAAATTTACAAGCCATCCCCTGCCCCAGTTAACCCCAGTTTGAGTTGTTTTTCAAGAGCAGCGGTCAGGTTAACTTTTCAGCTCTGACTGATTTGCTATTGAGACAAGAGTAAATGCTAGTGTCATCGGCATATATGCCTACATGGAAACTGGTGATGTCATTGAGGAAGATTAGAAACAGCGTAGGCCCCAGGATAGAGCCTTGGGGGACACCTGCGTTTGTGTGAAAGGATCTGGAAGCGAGCCTGTTCAAAACGATCTACACCTGCCAAACGCCTTCAAAATATCTAGAGATTTAGTTGAGCTTCACCGTTATTATCAAGAGCTTGATATACATATTCGTTAATAGCCGTTAGCCCATCACCGGTAGACCTGGAAAAATGGAAGCCATATTGTTTGTCAGAGAGTAGGACGTGAGAGGTAAGATACTTAACCACTTTAGCATAGATTAAAGCCTCAAATACTTTGCCGAAAACCGATAGGAGACTAACAGGTCGATAGTTAGAGGGGTCAGAAGGTTCTCTAGAGTTCTTAAGAACAGAAACTACACAGGTGCTTGAAGGATTTACAAGATGCTGGAAATCAGGAAGCAGTGACCTGTTTATAGATAGATAGATAGATAGATAATAGAATAAGATAGATAGATAGATAATAGAATAAGATAGATAGATAGATAGATAATAGAATAAGATAGATAGATAGATAATAGAATTAGATAGATGGATAGATAGATAGATACATAACAGAATAAGATAGATAGATAGATAGTGTTCCATTACAATTTATTTGCCTATGTATATATGATTGTTGCTGCATTAATACTTAACAGAAAAGTGTCGATAACAAATTGCAGCTGTAATGCTAAGAAATGCAAGTTGTTTTCTTTTCTATCTTATTTAAATAAAATTGAAGTTACGACTTGCACGCCTCTGCAGACATATATAAACGGTGAGATCGCTTGTAGTTCCCAGGTCAACAACCGTTTGCTTAAGTGACATTCTTACAAATGGCTCGGGATTAAATTCTAAGTTTTGAAAAAAAATAAAAAACAAAATCCAGTTTTATTTGAAAATCATTGTATTTCATAATTGTTGGTTGAAATACAACCTTCCAATGTGAAAAATATTCAGTCTGTCCTTTTTATTTTATAAGCAGTATGGACTTCCTAGTATTTGAAAAGTCTGTTATAACTTGTTAAATTAATTAAATATATTTTATCAAATTAATTTTCATGTACACGTATTACACATTTCATTCTTGACTGTCAATCATCGCATCTGTCTCTGTCTTTTTCCTCAACTTACGACTCTATATAGACCTCGTGAGGATCCATCGTACAGGAGAAGTAACAGCTTACGAGTGTATCTTGCTAAGTGTGGCTCGGATTATTTATATAAATACGCCTATCTATCTATCTATCTATCTATCTATCTATGTAATTTTATTCTATCTATCTATCTATCTATGTAATTTTATTCTATCTATCTATCTATCTCATTTTATTCTATCTATCTATCTATATATCTATGTATCTATCTTATTTTATTCTATCTATCTATCTATCTATATATCTCATTTTATTCTATCTATCTATCTATCTATCTCATTTTATTCTATCTGTCTATCTATCTCATTTTATTCTATCTATCTATCTCATTTTATTCTATCTATCTATCTATCTATCTATCTATCTATCTCATTTTGTTCTATCTATCTATCTAATTCTATTCTCTGATCTCGATCTCTCTCTCTATTTATCTATCTATCTCATTTTTTTCTATCTATCTATCTATCTATCTATCTATCTCATTCTATTCTCTGATCTCTCTCTCTCTCTATCTATCTCATTTTGTTCTATCTATCTATCTATCTATCTATCTATCTATCTATCTATCTATCTATCTATCTATCTATCTATCTATCTCATTCCATTATCTGATATCTCTCTCTCTCTCTCTCTATCTATCTATCTCGCACGTCGGTTAACATAACATATGAAAATTCAGAAACGAGAAAAATGGAATTTGCACGTGGACGCATTTCCCGTGCATCTTTACAACCATTCGACATATTACATTTTCAGACAAAAATGTGTGTCCGCTCATGTAGAAAAATCACCGGTCGACCTTGTTCATAAAATATTATTTTTGAAGGTCGAAAAAAACTGTAATGATCGTGCCGTCTGATAAGAAGGCGAAAATAGATATTCCATACGCAAAATAATTGTTTATTATACTTCTGGACTTTGTCAAATTAACATCGGCCAAATCAAGGTTGTGTGGCCTCAGGTTTTTCTTGGAATATTCGATCTTTATTTTACGAGAATTTGAGGGATTCTACGTCTCTTCTTGTAGGTCGCGTGTTTTTTTAGTAACTTACTGTTACCCGTTTCTTTTGTGTGTGCCTACCCTAAGTTCAGCTGGGTTCAACTTCTTTGGTTACGTTGGCTCACCGTCTGATATCTTTTGAATCCAGATTTTGCACTTAGTACATTTGCGGCCACCTTCTAGATCAGCTCTTGGGCCTTCTAGGATTTTTGACATTCCAAGATGACACTGAGTACACAATTTGGTATCTCTTACAGCGAATTCAGTATATACTGGAGTCACCACTAATCAACCCATGTTAGATTTACTTTCCTGATGGGGATTAAATTTGATTCAATCCTTTGGACGAATTTAGGTATCAAGGTCCTCTCGTATCTTCTCTATTTACTGGACATATCCCACACTATTGACTAGTCTTACCGGACTTGATAAATATATATACTTATACGATCAAGGTGGAAAAAAATCAGAAGAAGGTGAACAACTATATTTATTTATACGACTGTTACTTTCTGTTTTATTCGGAAAAGTCAATTCAACAACCATATAAATATTGGGATCACTACAGATCAACTCTTCTTAGATCAAAGACTCCTGAGGGACATTCATTTCGATTCAGATCCTACCTCCTGGCGGGAATCACAGAATACAAACGCATTTCGATGTTGAATGCTGTTTAGGGATCAAACTATATTTTTTCTTTATTTTTTACATCGCCATAGACTGTATTTATTTCTAAGATGCGTTCCATTTAAGGTGCTTTCGTAAAATCGTAAAGGTGTCTTGGAGAGATAGATCCAATTGTAAATTCTAGAAACAATATTATAATGATGGCAGGTCAGCGGATAAAGTTCATCGGCCTTATTCTGCGATTGCCTGAAAGTCGACCGGCCAACGTCACTCTAAACTGAAGACTACAAAAATCCACAGGTTTTCCCCAAAATGACATGGCTCAATACAGTTAAGGAAGAACTGAGAATAAGTAATACCAACTGATTCTAGGCTCTCCGATCTGCGAAGATTGATCAAAATGAAGGGAAATTGTGAACCTCCGATGTACACCGTTCGTGAATTTATTGTCCAAAAATTATTTTTTTCTGTGTTTAGCAGTATGGGTTCAAACGATAACTAAAATTAATTAATTTCTTGTCTCCTTTTCCTTAAGGTCCGCAAATCACGTATTAAGTAATTAGTATTTTATTATCATGTAATTACACATTATTTAATATTATTGACTGACTTTTATATAACATAGGTTTGACACAGTTTTCAAATAGAAGAATGTTCAAATTGCTTTTAGAAGAGAAAGATTGTGTGCGCCAAATATTTGTCTTGGAATCCAAGGAGTCGGATCATTCTCATTTTTCCGTATCCCAAATGTAAAGAAAAAATTCCACTGAGAATGCTTTTTCCCAAGACTTGCTACTTTATGGAACAATCTCCCGCGTGTATACTTCCCGGAACACTGCAATCTTAAAAGCTTAAAGTCAAGAAAGAATCGTTATCTATCGTCCATATGAGCATAAACTTCTTTTTCTATCATCTCTCTTTTCATCCATTTCATACACATAAGATAAAATTACATATATATCCATTTTAACATAACCGCAATGTTGTATTTCAACCAACAATTATGAAATACAATAATTTTCAAATAAAACTGGAATTTGTTTCTTTTTTCTTTTTTCAAAACTTAGAATTTAATCCCGAGCCATTTGTAACGATGTCACTTAAGCAAACGGTTGTTGACCTGGGAACTACAAGCGATCTCACCGTTTATATATGTCTGCAGAGGCGTGCAAGTCGTAACTTCAATTTTATTTAAATAAGATAGAAAAGAAAACAACTTGCATTTCTTAGCATTACAGCTGCAATTTGTTATCGACACTTTTCTGTTAAGTATTAATGCAGCAACAATCATATATACATAGGCAAATAAATTGTAATGGAACACTATCTATCTATCTATCTTATTCTGTTATGTATCTATCTATCTATCCATCTATCTAATTCTATTATCTATCTATCTATCTTATTCTATTATCTATCTATCTATCTATCTTATTCTATTATCTATCTATCTATCTTATTCTATTATCTATCTATCTATCTATCTATAAACAGGTCACTGCTTCCTGATTTCCAGCATCTTGTAAATCCTTCAAGCACCTGTGTAGTTTCTGTTCTTAAGAACTCTAGAGAACCTTCTGACCCCTCTAACTATCGACCTGTTAGTCTCCTATCGGTTTTCGGCAAAGTATTCGAGGCTTTAATCTATGCTAAAGTGGTTAAGTATCTTACCTCTCACGTCCTACTCTCTGACAAACAATATGGCTTCCGTTTTGCCACGTCTACCGGTGATGGGCTAACGGCTATCAATGAATATGTATATCGAGCTCCTGATAATAACGGTGAAGCTCAACTGTGGCTCTAGACATCTCGAAGGCGTTTGACAGGGGTTGGCACGTTGGTCTTCGACGTAAACTCCAAGGATACAGTATTAAAGGATGATTGTTTGATTTAATCCAATCGTTCCTATCAAATCTTGAAATGTAGGTCGTTTTGAACAGGCTCGCTTCCAGGTGTCCCCCAAGGCTCTAGCCTGAGCGCCTACGCTGTTTCTGATCTTCATCAATTATCTTCCTGACGTCATCAGTTCCCATTTAGGAATTTATGCAGATTACATTAGCATTTAATCCCGTCTCAGTAACAAATCCTTCAAAGCTGACAAAGTTAAACTGGCCGCTGTTCAGGGACAGAAAATGACTTGTAAATTTGAATGCCTCTAAAACAAAACTGCTCTCATTTTGTTGTAGTCTATTCTGACGGTTATTTTGGTAGGATTAGTTTGTTAATTTGTTTATTATTATTTACTTTATTTACTTATTTGGGTTGATTATTTTTACTTGTTTTCTTATGTATCTAAAAAAACGTTTTTTTGTTAATAAAACATCAAAAACCGAAAAGAATAAATAATACAAAATGAAAATGAAAAACAAATAAATTAACCCAAACAAATAAATAAATAAATAAACAAACAAAGAAGCTACTCCTGCAAAATAACCACCAGACTAGTATACCCACAATGCACCACTTACCCATATATATATATATCAATAGCCGACGAAATATCCAGCATTCACGGCCTGATAAAATTTGAAATTTTATTTAAGTTTCCACATGTCCTCCATCATTAGCAATACAAAGGGTCATACGATTTTGCAGTTCACGGAAAACATTTGCCAACTGATTTACAGTAATGCCTGAAATCACATTAGTTATTTTAGCTATACTTAAAAGTAGGTACATTAAACTTTGTAACATTTTTTACAGATTATTTCTATCGCAAATACAAATAAAGTTATAAATTTTTAAAAGTGTACACGAACTTTATGGACACCCGGTATATATATATATATATATATATATATATATATATATATATATATATATATATGATAAAATTACCGTTAATAAATATTTGAAGAAAGTATGCAATAAAGAATTTGTTAAAATCAGTTTAAATTTACATTGTGTTGTGAACGCTTCGTTATAAAAGAGCATCCTGAGAATGAGTGAAAGTAATCGTTACCAGTGCAAACTTGCAACTTCCATACAACTAAAATATACTCATACGTAGATATTTATATACATCCCCTAGAAAAGAAAGTAAAATCCTACATCAAAGGCGCAACAGACCTACTAAACAGAATTAAACATATATACAAATAATACCCCCAAAATGCAGCTCTTGTAACTATGGACATTAGATCTCTTTATTCAAACATCAAACACAATGAAGGACTAACCGCCCTTAAAGAAGCATTTACTAAAAGAACAAAACAAGAACCCTCCACAGCAGTAATCATAAAACTTATGGAACACGTCCTCACATTGAATTCGTCCTGGGTATGTTTATAAACTGCATCCAATAGCGAGGCCTCTGATCAAGAGTTTTTGAGGAGCATGGACCCACCTCTTAATTGCTGGTGTTCACAGGTCCACCCTGACCCGGAGTGGTAGGATCTGTTAGGGTCCCATCTATGGGTAAATACCTACCCCTCAAACTGGAGTCAAAACGTGTAAAAATAGATTTTAATATTAGCAATACATTTTCGAAGAAAAATTATTACCAGCAATACATTTTTAAAAAAATATTACCAGCAATACATTTTTAGTCAAAATATTACCAGAAACAATTTTTGGAAAAAAATATTACCAGCAATAAAAATCTTGTCGGCATTAAATAACCGTCTGAGGTTGATATGCCGTAAAAGAAACCAAACTCACATTGAATAGTTTCGATTTCAATGAGAGTCACTACCTACAAGTAAAGGGATGTACCATGGGCACCATTGCATCTCTATCATGTGTCACACGGGCAGATTTGAGGAGACCCATATTTATCCGTTCATCGGTAACGACTACATATTCTTTACAAGATATATCGATGATATCTTCTTCAACGGGCAATGTGGAAAAACTGATTTCTTTATGATCCTAAACACAGTACACGACACCATTAAGTTCGACCACGAAAAAACAACACGATCGGTAACATTTCTAGACGCCCCCCTCTACATCAATAAAAGCAGAAAACTACAACCGACACTACACACTAAAATCACCGACACCCACAACTATTGACACTTTAAGTCTTCCCACCGTAAACACCTCAAGGAGAACCTTCCCTATTCACAAGCACTTAGACTCAGAAGGATATGTTTTAACAATGAAGAACTAAATAAACACACTAAAAATCTCGAGCATCAATTCACACCACGTGGCTATAAACAACATATAATTAGGGAAAAATTAAATAAAGCAATTTCCACACCTAGAGAAGACACCCTAATGTATAAAAAATTATAAATAAATCCAGGCGCATCCCCCTAGTAACCACTTTCAACACCACTCTTCCTCCACTATCTCAAAAGTCGCTGGGAAATACTACATCTCAAAACAGACCTAAAAACTGTGAGGAACTCGGCCTTTTAGCATATCGTAGACCAAAGAACCTTAAGGAAATCATAGGTGATAATCAAATTTCTGATGATAAATTAACGCGTCATAGACCAAGTATAAAAACAGCTGGATTTTCCCAACCATGCAATAACAAAAGGGGCCTATGTTATAGCCACATAAAAACACCAATTCATTCACTAGCTCAGTCATTAACATTGCTTTAAAAAATACCACAACTCTAAGTGAAGAAGTCATGACATAATTTACTTTTCGAATGCACATTATGCCAGAAACAATATGTGGGAAAATTTGAATGATCCTTTCACTACCGAATTAATAATTATCGGAATCGGATCAAGTCGATTCCCCATGAAAGATTATTATTTTGCCCATGTTCACCATAGTCTATGAATATAGAATCCAGCGCAGTACGTAATCTGTTCAATGAAACAACGTTAAGGATTAACACGAGTCAGACACTCTACTGAATCTGACTATATCGCCAATACTACCAGCAGCTGTTCCGTAATTCTTCAGTCTTCGATATCAAAGGCTGGCTGTAATATTTAGCCATCCTCACGAGGGTTACATGTGGCACAAGGCCGGGTTTAACGTGGGATTTCCGAGGCGGGTTCACGGACAGTCTACCACCCCGAACGAGACACTGTCTCTCGGCGGAGCCTCGTCCGGGTTCCTCTCTGCCCGAAGGCAGAGTTCGACTGCTCAGCCATCAAAGGCTGGCTGTGCATATTCGGGAAAAACATGGCCGCCCTTATACACGTCCATTGAAAAATTTGAGCCTTCCGATTGGTTAACTCTTCTATTGGTGAACTATAAAATGACTCAGCTCATTTTGGCTGGCACACTAGTTCACCAGGGTACCCAAAAACTCCAACACCCCACCATTTTGTGTACATTATGAAATCTTTCAAAATATTAGTAAAGTCAATATTCATATTGAACAATTGCTTTAGTATTCATAAAATATATCTTTTTGTTTTGTAATTAATTTAAAAAAAATTAATATCCACAAAAATTAGTTATATCATTTTGTCCACTGTTAAGTATTTCAGGTTAATAAACATTAATAACAATATTATAAATTTGGGTTGTGATCACAACAAATTAGTGGAAAAAGTTGTTATTTTACCCATAGCTGGGACGCATTAAAACAGGCACTATCATTCCAGAGTGATTCTGAGAGTCATTCAGAGGAGGATTGGGCTAAAAGTAAGACTATTTACATTTATACCCCGAAACTAAGGACTCACATTCATACCAAAAACTGACGTCTCTTAAGACAATAACTAATGTATGCAGTTTTACGTCCTACCCAGGATTTTATAGGTCAGTACCAAATATGACAGGAATGAAATCCCCTAATTTCAATTTTGTAATTGGCTTTGTAAACAAATCCGACACGTTATTTTCCGATTGAACATATTGAATTTGTACTGTTTTCTTTTGTACCTGATCCCTAACAAATTGATATTTAATATCAATATGCTTTGATCTTTGATGTATTATTGGATTTTTAGCCAAAGCAATACTGGCCTGATTATCACAGTAAATAGCTATAGGCTCGCTTATTATTAGTGTTGTAATAGTTTTTATTAGTAATTTAAGAAAAATAGCTTCTTGTGTTGCTTGCGACAATGCAACGTATTCTGCTTCGCAGGTCGAAAGAGAAATCATCCCCTGTTTCTTAGATTTCCAGCTAATTATTGGATTACCTTTTGCCAATCTAAAGCAATATCCTGTGATACTTTTACGATCTGGTGAATTTGCCCAATCAGCATCACAAAATCCTTCCAGTTGTAATGGGTTTTTTGATTGTCGAAATACTAGGCACTGATTCTTAGTTCCCTTTAAATAACGTAATACTTGTTTAGCTCTTGTTAAATGCACAGTCCTCGGTTTATTTAAGTTTTGAGACAACTTAGTAACCGTATAGCAGATGTCTGGCCTTGTTGATGTCATGACGTAAATAAGACGTCCAATCAATATTCTGTATTCTTTCTCACACGCCGCTATACCATCTTCATTGTTCATAATTGTTTTTAAATCCATTTCACATGGAGTAGTTCGTGTTTTACAATTTTGCATGCTGAATTTAGATAAAAGTTTTTCGATGTATCTGGATTGATTCATTGTAATAGTGTTGTCCTTAAATTCGAACTGTATACCAAGAAACCATGATAGTCGACCCAAGTCGGTCATTTTAAACCTTATATTTAAGGAATTTTTAATTTCTAATAGTGTAGCTTCACATTTTGAATCAATTAACATATCGTCGACCCAAATAATCAGAATTGCTAATATTTCATTATTAAATATTTTTGTGTACAGGCATGGGTCAACTGGGGAGGGTTCAAAATGTTGTTCAATTAAATAGGAATGTAGTAATTTATTCCACGTTCTTCCGCTTTGTTTGAGTCCATATAGTGACTTTTTGAGTTTCCATACATAATTATCACCTTTTTCAAAACCTTCTGGCGGTTCTAAGTATATTTCATAGTCAATCGGAGCATTTAAATACGCTTCTTTAACATCCATATTGTGTATATCCATACCATAATGTGCGGCCATTTGCATTAAAATTCTTATTGTTGTCATGTTTGTTGTTGGACTGAATATTTCTACATAATCTTCCCCGTATATCTGCGAAAATCCCTTAGCTACAAAACGAGCCTTATACACTGGCGAGACATCCTCAGTTCGCTTTATAGTATAAACCCAACGGCTGCCGATAATATTTTTATCATCCGGGGCCTTTTTCAATTCAAAAGTATCATTTGATACTAGGGATTCCATTTCTTTTTGCATGGCGGCTATCCATCGTTTGGAATTATCAGAATTTATGGCTTCTTGATAGTTCTTCGCGATACATTGCACCGAATAGCAACAGTCAATGTCACAGATATTACATTGACCCATTCCAAAATAGTCTGGCTTTCTTCTAATTCTGGTCGGATAACGCGGAATTTGCCCCCCTCTTTGGTTGTATCTTCTTTTAACTCAAGGTTTGAGTCTATACAGGGTGTCTATATCATCTGGTATAAAACCTTCCTTTAATTGTAGAATTTGAAAGGGTTTTCTATTTATAGGCCCTATCTAATAATTAGGCCATACTAGTTCGTGTTGGACCAGTTCCTCGCAGTTAATGTTCTTTTCTTCGGGATCCTCCACTTGCTCAAAGGAATCTGTAAATCTGACGCATCTGATCTTCCTTATTATTTTACTTTGTGGGAATAAATCATATAGGCCGGACTTGTTTTGTCATAGCCAATGAATATACCTCTTTCACTTTTTGGATCTAGTTTTGCCCTGTGGTTGACATATGTGTAGCAAATTGTAGCAAAAATATGTATACCACTTACGTTGGGTTTGTAGTTCGTATAAGCCTCGTAAGGAGTCTTTTTTAATGTTACTATTGTAGCAACGGTTTCTTATATACACGGCTGTATTTAATGCATACGCCTAAAGATTTTTGGGTAACTTAGATTCTATCAGCAAACATCTAGCCATTTCGAAAAGCGTCCGCCAACTACGTTCAGCGATTCCGTTCTGGTGCGGGGAATAAGGACAGGTTTTATCATGTTTAATGCCTTCATTTATTAGGAGGTTTTCGTAATCATCAGAAGTAAATTCTCTACCATTATCTGTTCTAATTATTTTCACTTTTCCATAAGGTGAAATATCAGATAAATACATTCTTGTAGCTTGTAGGGTATCAGATTTGTTTTTCAAAAAATATATCCTAATAAGTCCTGAATATTCGTCAACAAAGTTTAATACATATGAATAGGTGCCAATACCCATTGAAGAAATTAGACCCGCTAAGTCGCAAACTGGGAAGAAGATGTCTGTTGATTTTGGGATTTGATCCCTATTTCTATATTTTGCCATTTTCCCTTTAATACATGTGTCACAATGTTGTAAGCCCTTTCGAGATGTAATTTTCATTCCAGTGACGTATTCTCGCAATCTTTTAACATCCGAATTATTACAGTGGCCTAATATTTTATGCCAAGTCCTTAAGTCGTGGGTGGCTGTTTTCACAGATTTAATACTTTTCAAATAATACAAACGTCCATTTTGTTGTATATTAAATTCAGTTCCGTCTGGGTATATTAACTTTGAATTGTCTCGGTGAAAATTAACTTTAACACCAGTTCTAACAGCAGACTGAAACGAGAAAATATTTTGTTTAAATTTAGGGATATATAAAGCCCTTTTTAATAAACATTTACAAATATTTCCATTAGTATCTCGTAAATAAATCCAGGTATCGCCTCTTTTTAAAACTAAATCATTAGCTCTGGTACCGTCAGCCAACTCAATAAAGTGGGAATCTAGCTCGAAGTTGGGGTCAAAATTAATAAATTTTGTTTCATCTGTAATTACATGATTTGTCGCACCCGTGTCGACTAGGTAAGAATTATAACTATTGGGTATAGTATCCAACCCAAACGAAAAAGCATATGTTGGCTCATTCGAAAAAGCTTTTACATTTTTACAAAAATCACTCCTTGTATGAAATTAACATTTCGCACGTACATGCCCGACTCTTCCACAACGAAAGCAGATGATATTTGATTTTCTATTATTATTGTTCCTGTTGTTGTTATTGTTGTTGTTGTAATAGTTGTTTTTAAGCCCCTTGTTTTTAATATCATAATTCCTAGGCTGGTAGGTTGGAGGGACTGGTTTTCTGAATTTTTAAATGACGTTCTCAGTTGCATTACGTTATTTCCTTGATTTGGGGGATTACACATTTTTTAAGTTTCTTCATAACTACGTAACGCAATTTTAAACTCAGTGAAAGTTAATTTTTTTATCTTTTTGAATTATGACTGTCAGGAATGTTTTGAATGTTGCTGGTAATCCCTTTAAAACCATGGCTATTAGCAGCCCATCTGAGATAGTCTCACCTGCCATTTTTAAGGCATTTGTGACATTCTCAGCTAGTATAATATAATATGTAACATATTCATTTTCTCGTCTCCTTAACGAGGTTAGTTCAGTATATAAAGCAATAATTTTGGGTTTACCTTTTGACAAGTAATGTTCACGCAATATTCTTAAAGCTTGGCTTCTCTTATTATTAAAGACAAACTCCTGCCATCCAGGCATTGTATTAATTTGGCGAACACGGTCGCATTTCTTTCCATAAAATCATCATCTTCTTTCTGGTCATCTTGGCAAAGAATGATGTCATGAAGTTTTTGTATTCTAAGGTAGCCTAGGAATTTCACTTCCCACAATTCGTATTTCGACTCGTCTCCGTCAAAATACAGTCGTAATCTGGGCTCGTAACCAATGTTGACCATGTTCACTGTAGTCTATGAATATAGAATACAGCGCAGTACGTAATCTGTTCAATGAAACAACGTTAAAGATTAACACTCACGTGTCAGACACTCTACCGAATCTGACTATATCGCCAATACCACCAGCAGATGTTCCGTAATTCTTCAGTCTTCGATATCAAAGACTGGCTGTACATATTCGGGAAAAACGTGGCCGCCTTTATACACGTCGTATGGAATATTTTGAGCCTTCTGATTGGTTAACTCTTCTATTAATGAACTATAAAATGAGTCACCTCATTTTGGCTGGCTCACTAGTATACCAAGGTACTCAAAACCTCCAACATATTACCTATAGAACAATATTTTCGCCTAGAAAAATATGATTTTAAAAGCCATGGCAAATTCACTATAATTGAAAGAATAGAAATAGACACAAAAGATAAACTTAGGAAAATACTAGAAGAACATGAAGGCAAATGGATTTTGTGCCTCAAAACACTTTGTCCGCACGGACGTAACAACAGACTAAACAACAGAGTTAGAATTAATACATAATCCCATAGATCAACCCACACCCATATTTCTCAAACACACTAAACAGACATGCTTGCAGAAGGGTTGAGTTCTCCCACATACACACACTCACACAAATACATACCCATACACACATCACTCTCCTAAAATACATCTGAGCATCATGAACCTCCCAGCCTCTCCTTAAAAGCACTTGAAAGAGGCCTTTTGACCAATACAAGGGCTGGCCAAAAATTAACGATGAAAAACAAATGAAAACTACAGGCAATGTTCACTTTCTTCAGAAACAGTCATGAACACCTGTATTTCACTGCTGCTAACAATAAGGGATTATTTCTTCTGATGATGGACATGTTGGTCGAAGCTAGTCGAGGAACCGAATTTAAATAATAGAATATAAATATTACTATATAACACAGTGTCTCTGAAATTTTAATTTTTTTAACATTTTTCATTATTGAAGACACACACACACACACACACACACATATATATATATATATATATATATATATATATATATATATATATATCGGAGGACGAATATTTTCTATGAAGATTTTTCGAACATTCAGGCCGGTAAATGTTATTAATACTGTTTATTATAAACAGAGCATTTACTTAAATATTTGTATCTATAAAAAGAATGTATAAACATAAAAATGTCTTAAAATAATTGTCGGACTTTGTCCCTTTCATAATATATATATATATATATATATATATATATATATATATATATATATATATATAGCACAGAGTGAGCGCTGTTGGTAATAAAACAGAGTGTTCGAACGTTAACAGAGCTTAAATTAATAAATATATATTTTGTTCATGACCGCTTGGTACAAATAAAATGGGGAATAAAATTTATATTACTATACACACACACACACACACAGACACACACACATATATATATATATATATATATATATATATATACACTTTATTTTGGGATATTACATCGAAAACCTATCAAGCTCGCTACACAATTGCAGTCGTGTTTCGATGCGCATACAAAGCATCTCATCAGGCGATTGTGAATTACTGGCGAGTGAACAATTTAATCAGATTTAACAGCAAAATACGGCCTCTTTTTACGAAAAATAAAAGAGGTGGGTGGTTATAAGGTTTGTGGGCTTTACTGAGATCAACCAATCGAATATGAGCTACGTTAAATTTAAGCTAAGGGAAGTAGCAAAAATTATTTTCCATAAATCGGTCATTACCCATAGGTTTGAAGTCAGTGACAGCAACAGACGTAAAACAGGAGCGGATGTGAATGGATACAATTTGTACATTTAGACGATGTTATATCCTATGAAAAATTAGATGGTAATCTAACAAAATGTTAGACAAGTTATGTGCTTTGTGAGTTTCCTACATAAAAAATAATTGTAGTAGATAAATAGTATCTTTAAGAAACAAGTAAATAATTTAAATCTATAGACTTACTTGATAAATTAATATCCGTTCGCAGCTTGCCTGGACACACACACACACACACACACACATATATATATATAAAATATATTTTGAAGGTGTGCTATATTTATGGAATAAAGTGCTCAATATCACAGATAGAGTTTTTATATATATATATATATATATATATATATATATATATATATATATATATATATATATCCAGGTAAGCTGCTAACGAATATTAATTTTATCAAATAAGTCTATAGATTTAAATTATTTATTTGTTTCTTAAAGAAGCTATTTATTTATCAACTATAAAAATGTTTATATATATATATATATATATATATATATATATGTGTGTGTGTGTGTGTGTGTGAATGTGTGTGTGCGCGCGTATTTTAAACTCTGCAACAATAATATTAATCATTTTCGTTTATTTGACATAAAATTAAATCAATTGGCATCCTTCATAATTTACCTTGACTTTCAGCAGTCTGATGTATATTTATGAGCGTTAAATGTTAAAATTCTGATAAACTAATGATTTGTCTTTTACTTTTGTTTATAAATGCATGTAGCAAAATAAAAGCCTCACATTTGTCTTGACATAGTTCATCAGAAGACTTAAAGCGTTGGATAAGATAAGTTTAGCTTTTTTCTTTATTCATATTGTACTTTTACATATATATTTGAGCTATATTTTAATTACTCACTCACACACACACTGCCCTTCTTTCTCTCCCTGTCACATTCATATAAACATACATACATACACGCACACACACACACACACATATATATATATATTCAGTTTCGTAACAGAAAGAGGAAAATGAATTCAGCTCATTGTTTAAAACGATAACTTTATCTGGGAAAAAAATGTACAAGGTTTTGCACACATTTTTTTTCCTTTTTGTCTACTGTGCCTGGAGGGAAAATTTGATGCTGGAGCGAAGAAAGAAGAATTCTCTGGACAATATTTCAAAACCAAAGAGATGAGTGATTTCGATAATTCTTCGCTGAAAATTACTTCTCGAATTTCTGACTTGGGATAAAAAAAAAGTGTCTTCTATTTACGAAGATAAATACATTTGTCCTCAGGTTTCGGGCATAAATATTTAAATAAAAATTTTCTGTTTTCATATCTTTCAAACTGGTATCAATTCATCTTAACAACGCTGCCAAACTAAACAATCATCAAACATTTTTTTTTTCGTTCAACGATGTTTAAGTAGCAACAAATCTTAGGATTAAGAACATTTTTTGGAGGTGGTCATTAGAAAGTTTGTCCAATGAGCCATGGAAATAAGTTCGATCATCTTAAGGATCTTAGTTCCTGTGTCTCTGAGCCTAACGAATTAAAACCTTAGGAATAGTTGAGTAACATACGAATTTTTCTCTTACGATTAATAAGAAGACAGAAGTGTATATATATATATATATATATATATATATATATATATATATCATAATTAAGTAATTCATCAAGTTTGTTTTAGAAGAAACCTCAACAGAATGCAGAAAGCACTGGAGCACTTCTAAAAACTCGATGAATTGCTTAATTATGATTATCTCAAATCCTCCTAACAATTTTTTGTATATCCTTGCTTGCTTGAACCGGCTTCTAATGCTCTGGATGGAGTGGCTTGGTGATAGTAGTCGTGGCTCTCTGGGGCACAATCCTTGGTTTAAGGAACTTGGATGAGTTCCACCGCGGTATATGTGAATGAGCGGCGCTATGTCGAGTTTAATTTGTTACCTCTTCGTCACCGTGGCCCGTGGAACAGTTGGTATGACGTTTGCTTAATAACGTAACTTTCCGGGTTTCAATTCCTGGTAGGGGATGCGCGCGCCGAAATATAGGACGAAACGGCCGTCCAGTGCTTTCTGCATTCTGTTGAGGTTTCTTCTAAAAACTCGATGAATTACTTAATTATGATTATCTCAAATCCTCCTAACATTTTCTGATATATATATACAGGAGTTGGACAATACATCTAGGAATGGAATCATGCAGCTTCCTGACTTCATCCAAAGTAATTTTCCTCCATTAACACCTGCACTATCTCTTTAAGACACAACGGAGGAGGATAGCGATTCCTAACTTGTCACTCCAAAATGCACCACAAATGTTCAATAATATTGATATCTGGAGATTGGTGAGGCCACTACATGTGTCCTAGCTCACTTTCATGCTCTTCATACCAATTCTTAACCACTCAAGCGGTATGTATTGGAGCATTATCGTCTTGGAAGATGCAGTCACCATCAGGGGATAAAGTCTGGGCCATTGGATGAACATGATCACCCAAAATGTTCAGGTAATCTTTGCTGTTGATTCTACCACGCAGTGCAACTATTGGACCGAGATATTTGCATCACATTGCAGTCCAAACTATAACTGACGCACCTCCATGCTTCACTGGTGGAAGAAGGCAGTCAGTGTAGTAAGCTTCTTTGAGTTTCCTCCACACATAAACTCGCCCTGAAGTTGGGAAAAGAGAAAAATTTGACTCGTCTGAGAATATGACTTTCTTCCATTGGTTTGCAGGCCAGGCATTGTGATCTCTGCACCACTTCAACCACTTCTGAATGTTGCGAGTGGAGAGAAGAGGTTTCCCTACGGCGGCTCTTCAGTAACACCCAGGCTTATGGGGCTCACGACGAACAGTTTTAGTAGAAACTGGACTATTCAGATGATTATTCAACTCAGCAGTCACTTTGGCCGCAGTAGTCCGATGATTTTTTGCCACATTGTGTTTCAATGCATGTCGGTTCCTGTCAGTAAGTTTGCAAGTCCGGCCCGAATTGCTACGCTTGCTAGAGGTTTTGCCCTGTTTCTCGAATTGCGTCATAGTTCTTGATATGGTAGCTCTTGAAAAACCAAACAGTTTAGCAACCTTAGTGATCGAGGCTCCTGCCATGCAAGCTACAACAATTTCCCCATTTTCGAACTCTGAGAGGTCACGCATTTAGCTTAAATTTTACTAAATTCTAAAAGTAAATAAGTCAAAGACAATAAATTAGATAAATGGATATAACCTGCAATTACGAAGTTTTAGTTAAAGTTCTTAATATAATAGGTCTTTGAAATATAGGAGTGGAATTTGCACCTGTTCCAATTATTTTGTCCAACACACACACACACACACACACACACACACACACACACACACACACACACACACACACACACATATATATATATATATATATATATATATATAATTTAATTTAAAGACAAAC
The DNA here is from genome assembly GCA_964036315.1 of Acanthosepion esculentum. Classification (NCBI taxonomy): domain Eukaryota; kingdom Metazoa; phylum Mollusca; class Cephalopoda; order Sepiida; family Sepiidae; genus Acanthosepion; species Acanthosepion esculentum. The sequence continues at coordinate 145,153,134 of OZ038477.1, read as the reverse complement.
GGACCACTTTAAGGCTCCATTTGTTATAATTTATTTCACTAGAGAATTTTATTTTTCCCTGGATCTTCAGACTTCACTTTCAAAGGTGAAACGAAAAATGAATTTAAAATTTACACTTTTGACGGGCAGTATTAAGCTTATATAAGTTGACATAAAAGGTTGTAGTATGAGTGACATGGTCGAGTTTAGCGAGGGGAGGGAGAGTTTTAAAATTTCTTTTTCTTTTTCCTTTCATTACAATACTTAATATTGAGGAAGGAAAGTGTAAGGATCAGGCATTGACCTTATTTAATCGGTCAACTCAACGGAAATGACACGGAAAAAAGAAAAAAAGGGGAAAAGGAAATAAAAGAGGGGAAAATAAAGGGATAAGATATAAGAGATGTACGTAGAGTTTTTGGAGGAAGGAGAGGGGTGGTATAGCTTTAGCAATTTATATAAACACAGATTTTAACGCTTGATAGTAATTTAAATGTTTAAAAATTCCACAAAGAAATTAAATTTAATGCTTGTTAGCAATTTAAATATTCAACTTCTCCACAAATAAATTAGGGATTTAATATAAGTTAAATTAAGTTATTAATAAACAAAAATAAAAAATAAAAATTTACTAACAGCAATATTTTAATATATATATATATATATATATATATATATATATATATATATATAAATAAATTTGTATAATACCCCACGTTGACAGCACGACTCGGAGTTTCATGCCCTATGTAATCATCAGGTATAACTGACGATTGCATAGTGCATGAAACTCCGAGTCTTACTGTAGACGTGGGATATTATGTATATTTATTAATATATACTTAATACCTCTGTTATTTTGGATTGAACACTGTTTTATTTACACCAAATTATATATATATATATATATATATATATATATATATATATATATATATATATATGTAAATTTTACCGTAAACCCAATAACAAAGATGACCGTATTAATTTCTATTCCCACCACAACTGGAGAATAAAATCGGAAATAATTATAGGATAATATATATATATATATATATATATATATATATATATATATATATATATATATATATATATATATATAGATAGATAGATAGATAGATAGATAATATTAGTGGTCAATATACACATATGTAGTTGATATTACTAGCTTTGTCAAATTTTCTTGATTACACATCGGTTCTCTTATAAATGCCCTTCGTTTTTAGTTGCCCCCCCCATCTTTCACTTTTTTTTCTCTCTCATCTTCTGGATTTTACGTTTAGATCATATCGTTTATTATTGTGCGTAGTGTCACCACAAATGCATCCACACGTTTCCGGTGTCTGTTTTTTTAATTTTAATTTAGGTCAGCGAATCGGTAGCGAATTATGTATCTGAAAATAATTCATATTAATCTGTATCGCACTCATTTAAACCGTTATTTAACTCCTCTCTTTAAAACTTCTATCTGTTAAATTTTAATCCCCACCTTCACCTTTAGGCCTTCCTGTTCTTCTTTCTTCTATTACACCCTCTCTCTAGAGCTTTCATACATTTCCCTCTCACACTTGTCTCCCACTCCCACACATACACTCTCACTAAAATTTTGTTTTCTATACCCGGAGTTATATTTTCCGATTTCTTTTTGAATTTGTAAGTCTGATGAATTGGATCGTGATTACGACTCCAATGTAATAAATTATAACCATGGAATATTAGTGTTTGAGCCTTTTTATTATATATATATATATATATATATATGTATATATATATATATGTATATATATGTATATAGTATACAATCCCGCACACTCATGTATGGTTCCCACGCACGCTGCATACACGCACGTATATGAAATTATTAAATAGTGTATATGTAATTAAAATAAGTGTATGCCTATATCATATGTTATCATTTACTGCTTACTTTTTATTGTTTTTTATTTTTATTTAATGGTTAGTAGTCTATTTGTTATTTACCTTTGTGTTATATATTGAGGGGGATTAGGTTTTTTCATTTTTGGGTGTTTGTTTATGTGCATCAATATGTACGTATAAAAACACGCGCATAGGTTTGTATGTTTAATATTTGTTCATTTAATTGTTTAATAATAAATTAAGTTTATATTATAATTGTTTCTTTTATTTATCTAAAATTTGTTTCTTATTTCATTTATTTAAAGTTTATATTATATTTATTTATATTTATTTGTTTATTTTTAGTTAGTGCTTACATGGCAAAGTAAATATTTATTTATATGCCTACATTTACCCATTATTTCAGTTTTCTTGTTTAAGAGTTTGTTTTAGTTTTTTAAAAACTAATTTTCCTCTAAGTATAATTTAACATTTTTACTGTTAATGCTGCATGGGCTTCTCTTTTTATAATTTCCCATTTCATTTTGGTGGGGTTATAGTTTTCTTTTTACCTCCATATATATTTTGATACGGTTGGATTGTTTGTGTATTTTTTCTTTTGTGTAAGATTTTGTGGTTATAGTATCTTTCTTTAAAAGTTTTTTATGTGACACCCATATAAATTTTTTACTATAGCTTTGTATATTATATTAATGGTTAAACATTAATTATTAAGTGACTAATTTTCTTTGTTTCTGCAGTTACATTTAATGGTGTTATTTTGCTGCATGTTATTGCTATTGTTGTAATTGTTATTGGATTATTTTATTGTGTTTAGTTATTATTTTCCCCATGCAGCTGAAACTAATTTAGATTGTATTTTTGTTGATAATTTTTGATAATTTGATGTTTTTAAGGAAGTGTTTGTCAATTATTTTGAAGAATATTTTCCCTATTTTTGTTTTTATTGTATTGTTGTAGGGGGATGGGTTTGAACCAAATTATATATCTTTTTCTGTTGTTTTTGTTTGAATTGGTTTCGTTTTTGTGTTCTAGTTTGGATATCCGTTATTTCTTCGGGCTGATTCATATGTTTCTTTAGCTTACTAGAATTTGTTGAAATTCTTTTTTTATAGATAGTGTTGGAATTTAATTTGAGAACAACAATTTTACAAGTTCATATTCTTTTCCTATTTTTTCTATCCTCACTCCAACCTCTTTTTAATTTCAAAACCGGTTCCCAAGGCCTAATTCTTATCAGAGATAAGAATATATTTTCTGACTAACGAGAGAGCTGGAAAATATAAAAAGGAATTCCACCACCATTATTCTTTTTATGGTGCCATAAAGTCTGGGGGAAAACTCACAGCTTCTTCACTTCAACCTGTTTTCAGTACCTACAAAACCGGCTCCCAGGGCGCTGATTCTTATCAGAGATAAGAATGTGTTTTCTGACCAATAGAGGGACCAGGAAATTTGTACAACGATTTTGGAGGGAAAAGTCCCCGATCCATCGGATCCTACCAAAACTCAATAAATTTGGAGAATCTTGCCTATTTGAGAGTGAGAATTCTGCCCACCGTCTGTGAGGTCGATATTAGGGAGCTCCAGAACCTCTTTTAACCAAAGAAGAACTACCTACTAAAGGGCTGTCAAGAATGAACGTCGGTCCACAATTCAAGACCAATTCAAACATGCATCCCTTCACCACTTATTCTGATGAGCCCACTGGACTTCTGTCGTCGACTGCAAGATTTCAATATCTGCGAATAATTTTCCTACTCTACAAGAACTGAGAGTGTTCCTATCTGAACAATAACAATATTCTAATCGCTTAAAGAACTCTTTAGGCGCTCAGAGAAATATTTTGAGCAAGCCTTTTTTAAGTTAAGAACATTTTCTCTTTTCCCTTTCTTTCTCTCCTAATCGTCCTTTTTTCCCTTTGCCTTTTTTTTCGGTATATGTTGTAAATAAACACTTTCTTCTTTTATTGTTACTCACCGAGCAGGAGTTTTTTCTTTATCCGTACGCGCCTAAAAGAGAGAGTTTGTCCGCTCTAATCTGGGCTGCTTTACTCGCGTTTTGTCGCAATTTTTTAAACCTCAACCCAATTTTTAACCTCAACCCTTTGATGCGGGAATGCCGCGACGAATTTCTTAGCAATATAGGTATTTGTTTAAATACGTTCGGAGCTGGTTACATTATCAGTGCCGATTCTTACTCATTCATGTTACTTGAAATCAGTACAATTTTTAAACTAAATTTAGTTTAGGTACATATTTGCAAGTGAATTCAGTAGAAAAAATTAGACGTTTAATTACAATATAACTACAATTGAGAAATAACTCCTAAATTAATCGACAACAGGCCAACATGATTACTTCCCTTTAATTTTAGAAATATATCTATCTATAAAAGGCAGGAGGTGTGTGTGTGTATGTAACGAATGCACGGCCGCAATTTTCAACGGATTTGCACCAAAATTTACATGCACATGCATCAAGTTAGTGTAAAGGACAAGACCGACTTTGCATTTCCCAACTCCCATCGACAGTGGAAAAAAACGATTTTTTCATGATTCTACGGCAGTTTTCATGTAGTTTGCGGCCATTTTCTACTGGCCAGAGTGAGCCTATCGCTGGCTGCCACGAATAGGCAGGAAGATTCTATTGGTCAGCGTGAGAGCCAACAGCTGACTGACACGAATGTTAACTAGCATGCTAGCATGCAAAAAAATCGATAGCTGCATTCGTCACAAGTGGTAAAAATTTTAATCTGCATGGCACTTTACTCCAATTGGCTCATTCGCTTGCTTAAACTCAACGTTGATTCTGATTCCGCAGAACTGGGTTTGGTGTGAAAAAAGTATTTGTTGTTAACATTTTTTTCCATTCGGTTTTTCCAGTTACGAGTCCTTTTTTAAAGCTGATCGTTTTGTGTTCATTTTGTTTAATTCTTTTTTCGTAACAGATTTAATGTTTAGTATAGAGCTTAGTAAAAATTCGCAGTGTGAGATAGGCAAGAAGTAAGGCATGTACCAACATCAGCACGGCAAAGGACACTCCTTTAAAGGCAAGGAAGGGCAAAAAAAGTCAAGTGATAGCGATTGCTGTATGAGTCGTACGATTTTTGAATCAAGCACGGGCAACGCTGGGCAATGCTGCTAGTTCTAAATAAAGCGACCACACTAGCGTTTTGAAAGCTTATCCGGCCCATTTTTAACTTGCTCTCTTAAGTTTGATTTAAACGGAAGAAAACTTAGGGAAATGATTTCAATATTTTGAAAATGTTGGTTAACATTATGACATATACTTTATTTAAATTTATTTAAAAATACAAAAATTATTTTGTGTGCTAGAAATTACTAGAAAATACGAAAATTATTTCTTTTTTAAAATAATTCTATCATAAAATCATGTGAAGATGTTTTTTTATATTAAAATCAGCAATGCATTTAATGGGAACGAACACTGCATTCATACATTGATAGTAAAAAGAAGATAATAGTTTGTTAAGAAATAAACAGTTTACTTGAAAATGAATACCAAGCAAGATTTTATAGCGAATTTCTCTATTATCTTGTATGATAATTTTGGATAAAAACTAATTTAAATCTCAATAATCGGATATATAGGGATGAAAACGGCAACTGTAACCAGAATGAAAGCCATGGAAATAAAGTTACACTATAGACATATCCTGAATAACAATGATTTTCACTATTTACATTATTCGGACTATTGCCATATTTATTACAACGTTTCGGCCGTTCAGTATCTGTCTATATTTATGAGATGAAGTATTATGTACACTATTTACATTATTCGGACTATTGTCCTCATCTTTGTCGCCATATTTATTACAACGTTTCGGCCTTTCAGTATCTGTCTATATTTCTGAGATGAGGTATTATGTACACTATTTACATTATTCGGACTATTGTCCTCATCTTTGTCGCCATATTTATTACAACGTTTCGGCCGTTCAGTATCTGTCTATATTTATGAGATGAAGTATTATGTACACTATTTACATTATTCGGACTATTGTCCTCATCTTTGTTGCCATATTTATTACAACGTTTCGGCCTTTCAGTATCTGTCTATATTTCTGAGATGAGGTATTATGTACACTATTTACATTATTCGGACTATTGTCCTCATCTTTGTTGTCATATTTATTACAACGTTTCGGCCGTTCAGTATCTGTCTATATTTATGAGATGGAGTATTATGTACACTATTTACATTATTCGGACTATTGTCCTCATCTTTGTCGCCATATTTATTACAACATTTCGGCCTTTCAGATTTTTAATAAGTGGTGTTTCCTGTTTAGATTCTCTGTCATAGTTTGTTCGTTTCAACGAGTCGGGCTAAATTCAATGAGCATGAATTGGTTTTGTTAAATTTTATTCATATGATATTATTACAATGGACGAGATATATTTAAGTACAGATTTGATCTTATGAAGTTGTAACAGAGCTATAGCATGAAAAATACTAAATTAAAACCATTAGAAATTTGAAGCTTATTAATTGTTTGTCAGAATTTTCTTCGCAAAGTTCGTGTTATTAGAATGATGAACACAGTTCTTTTGTTTTAGGTTCACCGGGTTGATTATGCCCGAGCTAGCCTCAACAACTTTTGCTCATATAATATTGTTGTGATTAAGTCCAGTGAATTTATTTCAGTCTACATTTAAAGCCGTGAAGATGAAACAGAGTTATATACGTTGAAAAATAGTGAATTTAAATCATTTGGGATGCTTTTATTATAACAGTTCGGACCAAAATTTGTTAGCCTATGCCACGAATAAATAAATGCCTCAAGCGTTTTGTCCTATTGAGACATTGTTTCTTGCTTTTAAATAGACGTGGCATCTGGATTGCTAGTATGGGGATCGCAACTGATATATATATATATATATATATATATATATATATATATATATATATATATATATATATATATATATATATATATATATGTGAAGAAATATAGTTTTAAGCTGTGATATTTTTATGGGATAAAGTGCTCAATATCAGAGATAGAGCGTATGTAAATATAAATGTAAAAGTGATAAGAAAATAAATAAGAAAAAATAAGTAAAAATTAATCTAAATAAATAAATTAACAAATAGCTCCCGCTAAAATAACCGTTAGAACTAATAAAAACATAAATAAGCAAAAACAAGTAAAAATAATCAATCTAAATAAATAAATAAATAAAATAAAAAACAAATTAAAAACTGTCCCTCACCAAAATAGCGGAATAGACTACGGCAATTAATCCAAACATTTGACTAATAAATAGCTTTATCTTCCCAGACCCAAACAATCTATTAAATAAGTTACATATACAAATCCACCCCAATTTTTTACTACGTTAATAAAACATCGAAAACGGGAAAGAACAAATATATATATATATATATATAATAAAAATTGAAAATGAAACCAAGCAAAATAAAATAGCCCAAATAAATAAATAAATACATACATAAATAAACAAGCCACTCCCACCAAAATAACCGCCAGAATGGATTACCCACAATGCACCACTGACCCATATATATAAACAGTCGAGAAAAAATCCAACATTAAGTAAATAGTGTACATAATACCTCATCTAAGTCCTCCACTGATTCCATATCTTGTG
>OZ038477.1:145128133-145140633 GCA_964036315.1 Acanthosepion esculentum | reverse complement strand
GACAGATACTGAAAGGCCAAAACGTTGTAATAAATATGGCGACAAAGGTGAGGACAATAGTCCGAATAATGTAAATAGTGTACATAATACCTCATCTCCGAAATAGAGACCTATATACAATTCTCTGTATCAGAACAATGATAGGCAAATGAATGACAAAGTGTAAAATGTCTTTTCAACGCGTTTTATCCTTAATGGTTATTTTATTCCCTGTTTGATCTTTCACAGATTCTGATCTCGACTCATCAGGAGACAAATGTATTTTTGATATGAAAAATACTCTTTTCTCTCGAATGAGAAGATACAGGAAAATGGTGATAAACGAACAAGGGCATGAGATAAAAGAGAATATTGACTGCATTAGAATGGACTAGGGAGAGATTGAGAAGATACAGGTAAAGTCTGCGTGAATAGCGTTGAAAACGGATACTTTCAAATTTGAATCCCTGAAGAATTTACACCATCGTGTTAATTTGTTTTTATGTGTTTTTTCTTCGGCTGTTCCAATAAAGGCCAATTCTAATGAAAAATAATAGACCCCACGCAGGACTTTCAACGGAATATGAAACAGATCATGTCCCTAAATATAAAATGAAATATACAATAAGAACATGTGACAAAATGTTTTGTTTGCATGCAAAGCCCCGACATGTTTCTCTCTTCGTTCGCGAGATTTAATTTATTCACATCAGTAAGATAATCTTTCGTTGGCGTCACGGTATTGGTTTCAAGGCCCCCAAGTTTGCGGCTTTAGAAGTGTCGTATTAGTTGAATTGGGTGCATGGTTTAATGGTAAGGGACAAGGAAATGAGTGTGTGATGTTGGTGGTGCAAGCGGTTGGACATGCGCAAAGGGAAGTGTCTTTAAACAAACAGATGAGAAAGAGGACATTGGGTAGAAGAGAAAAAAGCAGAAGAATGGCATAGAAGAAGAAGAAGAAGAAGAAGAAGAAGAAGAAGAAGAAGAAGAAGAAGAAGAAGAAGAAAAGTATGAAGAAGGTGATGATGATGAAGAAAAAGAAGAATGAGAAAAAGAAGAAAAAAGGAAGAATAAAGAGCAGACGAAGATGATGATGATGAAAAGAAGAAAGAGGAATGATGGAGAAGAAAAAAGGAGAAGAAAAAGAAGAAGAAGAGGAAGAAAAAAGGAAGAAAAAAGAGAAGACGAAGAAGAAGAAGAAAGAGGAAAGATGGAGAAGGAAAAAGAGGAAAAGAAGAAGAAAAAAGAGGAGTAGAAGAAGAAAAAGAAGAAGATTAAGAAGAAGAAGAAGAAAAGGAGGAGGAGAGGAGGAGGCGAAGGAGAAGAAAAGAAGATAAAGACGAAGAAGAAAAGGAAGAAGAAATAGGACGAGGAAAAGATGATGATGATGATGAAGAACAAAAGGAGATGATGATGAAGAAGGAGAAGCCAATAAGAAACGAAAAAGATGAAGAAAATTTCTGCCTGATATTCTGTGATTAGGAATTATCTTTATTTACATTACTTACTCTCAGATTATTATCCTCATGTTTGTTGTTTTCACAATGTTTAGGCCATAATACTTTCCGGCCTTCATCAGGTAGCTATCGGTCCGTGTAACCTTCAAGGAATTTCGAAGTGAACCCGTTATTTAATATACAGTTAGAGTTACCCAGATCGAGAAGCACCCGATAAAGAGAAAAAGAGTAATCGAAGACGTGTTTAGTGAAGAGGAGGAAAGAGAAAGAGGAGAATGAGAAGAAAAAGAAGAAAGAAGGAAGAAAAAAGAAGGAAGAAGAAAGAGGAGAATAAGAAGAAGAAAGAAGAAGAAAAAGAAGAAAGAGGAGGAGGAGAAGAAGAAGAAAGAAGAAAGAAGAAGAAAAAGAAGAAAGAGGAGGAGGAGAAGAAGAAGAAAGAAGAAAGAAGAAGAAAAAGAAGAACGAGGAGAAGAATAAGAAGAAAGAGTAGAAGAAGAAGAAAGAGGAGGAGGAGAAGAAGAAGAAAAGTAGAAAAGCAGAAGAAAGAGTAGAAGAAGGAAGAAAAGAAGAAGGAAGAGAAGAAAAAAAGAAGAAAGTGAAGAAGAAAAAGAAGAGAGGAGAAGAAGAATAATAAGAAGAGGAAGAAGAAAAATGTTGGAATAAGAATTAGAAAGAGAATTTTATCTTTCTTTTTATTTGGAAAAGAAATTAAAATATATAGTATTCTTACTATTTCGAAGAATAAAAATAACAATAGAAGAAGAATGAAAGAAAGAAAGAATGAAAGAAAGAAAGAAAGAATGACTGAAAGAAAAAAGAAAGAAAGAAAGAAAGAAAGAATGAAAAAACGAAAGAAAGAATGAATGAAAGAATGAAAGAAAGAATGACTGAAAGAAAAAAGAAAGAAAGAAAGAATGAAAAAACGAAAGAAAGAATGAATGAAAGAATGAAAGAAAGAAAGAATGAATGCAAGAAAGAAAGAAAGAATGAAAGAAAGAAAGAAAGAATGAAAGAATGAAAGAAAGAAAGAAAGAAAGAATGAATTAAAGAAAGAACGAATTAATGAAAGAAAGAATTAATGAATGAAAGAAAGAACGAATTAATGAAAGAAAAAAAGAAAGAATGAATGAGTGAAAGCTAGTTGTATCTTGGATTAACCGCTAGAAGAAAAGCACGAAGAAGTAGAAGCCGAGAAGAAGGGAAAAGAAGAAAGGAAAGCTAAAGTTATTGCGAGAAAAGAATTGAGTTATTGAAGAAAGTAAAGAAAAAGAAGTTAAAACTAAAACAGAGAATGAAGAGCTGCCAAAATTTGACAGAGTACCGCAATGTTTAAAGTTCTTCAGTTCTGTAACTCGGCTTTGTTTCCAAAAAGCCAAATGGTCGTTACTAAATACGCAATTAGTAAAACGAAAATCAAACATGTGCCCTTTTATAGCTGCTTGTATTTACATTGGTAATGTTGTTATGAGATCGTCTTTACTTTCATGACAGTCACGCCCATGGGAAACTTAATAAGCAGTCTTTACCAAAATAAGGTCTGACTAAAAGAAGTAACTTCTTTTATTCGAAGAGAATAATCGTGAAAGACTTTGTTCCGAAAATAAGAGTATTGTCATTGTGGTGATGCTGTCAAAAGTCTTTCGGGAAAGATTTTAATATGAGTTGCTTGCTTTTGGATTGAACGCTCTTAAATTATTGGTGCCATTAATGTCTTGAACATCGCATTTTATAGGCAGAATTGATAATTTTGGAAGTTGGTGGTCTCAAGAGACACTTGGATGAGAGCCAGTTTTTTTAGGATCCTGACAAAAATTTTTCTTTCTTTCTTTCTTTCTTTCTTTCTTTCTTTCTTTCTTTCTTTCTTTCTTTCTTTCTAATCATGTCGGTTTTTTCTTTACGTCTTTTTTCATTTAGTTCTTAATGGCTTCCTTCTTTCAGTCTCTCCCAATCTTTTCTTTCTTTTTTCCTTCCACACGTATTTCAGACGTTTTCTTTCTTTCTTTCTTTCTTTCTTTTTTTATTTCTCGCTTTCTTAATCATGTCGAGAATTTTTCTTCACTCTCCGCCTATATTTATCTTTGAATTTAGCAGTAAGTACTGTCAAACATCGATTCAGTATAATGTTCTGGGGATGCTTTTCTTTTCGTGGAACTGGTTTCTTTAAACCTATTGAAAAGACCCTCAGGAGCGAGCAGTACCAGAGAATTTTAGAGTCTTGTCTGCTCCCTTCTGCTGAAAAGGTTCAAATCAACCTAACCAAGCTCATTTTTATGCAGGATAATGCTCCCTGTCACAAATCAAAATTGATGAAGGAATACTTTGATAAGAAGCAGGTGAGTGTTATGACATGGCCGCCCCAATCTCCTGATCTCAACCTCATAGAAAACTTATGGAGCATTATAAAATACATGCTCTCGAGAAAGCAGTTGAGTAACAAAGAGAATTTGATTGTGAATTTCATATCCGAATGGAATTCAATGCTTGGAGATGAGATTTGCCATAACCTAATCAAGTCAATTCCAAAAAAGGTTGAAAAGGTTATTCAAAATAAAGGAGGACCCATAGATTATTAAATATTTCGAACTATATTACCTATTATAAATAAATTATACCTCTATTATTCTTTATTTAAAGATGTTCGGTTATGTTTCTATTGATTACTAGTTGCAGGAAATAAGTGAGTCACTTTTCTTTACACAGAGTTTTCCCCTAAATCTCATTTATATCCAAAATTATAATTATCAATGGAATACCTTAGGGTGAGTAAACTTTTTTACTAGTTGGTCGAGAAGAGGTCTTTATATTAGTAAAATTAAAAATTAGTTTGACCCCCAAAAACAATAGGCGAAAAAGTTTTTAAGTAAAAAAATCAGGTGAGTCACTTTTATCGAACAGCACTATATATATATATATATATATATATATATATATATATATATATATATATGACATCACACATTATGAAATGGACAAAGCCTGACAATTGTTTTTAAGACATTCTTATGTTTATACATTCTTTTTATAGATACAAATATTTAAGTAAATGCTCTGTTTATAATAAACAGTATTACGTATGGTAATATTTTGGTGGGGTATGGTAATATTTTGGTGGGGTATGGTAATATTTTGGTGGGGCATGCGTAGGATGTGCACCCTTTGGCTTACTATATCAACAGAAAAAGGGGGCATTTCGAAAATTAGTTATTAACAGTGAATTGTTTTCCAGTGAGTCTGAGTGAGATGTAAATTCCTCTCTTGAGCGGTATACACATTCGGATACTTACCGGTTACAGGGATCCGCCCCTGCCCTGGTAGTATCACAGCTATGACAAGCTTAGACCAGCTCTGACCAGCTTGGACAAACTATGAGTAGCTAAGACTAGCGGCGCGAGTGAAGAAACTCGGGTCCTCACGTTAAAAATCGATCATGTGTCACAACCTGACTCAGTGGGGGGGGGTCAAGTAAATACCGAGTCTGAGTGAGAGTGTTAATGTTAATGCGTGTTAATACATACGATGCATATACAGCATGCATACAAAAAAATATTTGTTCTAGCTCACTTTCATGGTCTTCATACCAATTCTTAACCACTTGAGTGGTATGTATTGGAGCATTATCATCTTGGAAGATGCAGTCACCATCAAGGAATAAAGTCGGGGCCATTGGATGAACATGATCTCCTAAAATGTTCAGGTAATCTTTGCTGTTGATTCTACCACGCAGTGCAACTACTGGACCGAGACATTTCCATCATATAGCGGCCCAAACTATCACTGATCCACCACCATGCTTCACTGTTGGAAGAAGGCAGTCAGGGTTGTAAGATTCTTTGGGATGCCTCCACACATAAACTCGCCCTGAAATTGGGAAAAGAGAAAAACTGGACTCGTCTGAGAATATGACTTGCTTCCATTGGTCTGCAGACCAGGCATTGTGATCTCTGCACCACTTCAACATCTTTTGAATTTTGCGAGTGGAGAGAAGAGGTTTCCTTACGGCGTCTCTTCCATGATATGCAGCCTTATGGAGCTCATGACGGACAGTTTTAGTAGAAACTGGACTAATCAGATGATTATCCAACTCAGCAGTCACTTTAACCGCATTAGTCTGATGGTTTTTTGCCGCATTGTGTTTCAATGCACATCTGTCCCTGTCAGTAAGTTTGCAAGTTCAGCCTGAATTGCTACTGTTGCTAGGAGTTTTGCCCTGTTTCTCGAATTGCATCAGTATTCTTGATATGGTAGCTCTTGAAAAACCAAACAGTTCAGCATCCTTCGTGATTGAGGCTCCTACCATGCGAGCTCCAACAATTTTCCCTTTTTCGAACTTGGAGAGGTCACACATTTAGCTTAAATTTTACTAAATTCTAAAAATAAATAAGTCAAAGACAGTAAATTAGATAAATAAACGTATCTACAATAGATATAACCTGCAATTACGAAGTTTTTGTTAAAGTTCTTAATATAATAGGTCTTTGAAATATAGGAGTGGAATTTGCACCTGTTCCAATTATTTTGTCCAACCCCTGTAGATGTGTAATTGGCATACATGTAAGAATTTTATATTACAGGGTGGGGGCACCAGAATTTTAGAAATACCAATGTGGGACATGTTTTCAGACTAAATATGTCTTCAGGAGGATTGATATACTGTAACCTATGGAACTGTATTAGAGAGAGAGAGAGAGAGAGAGAGAGAGAGAGAGAGAGTGAGAGAGAGAGAGAGAGAGAAGAAATGGAAGGATTAACTGTATGTAAAAAAGGAAAGAAGGGAAAAGAAAGATCATAAAAGGAAAAAAGTAAGAAAATCACAAAGAAAGAAAGAGTATGAGATTAAATGAAAGAAAGAAAAGAAAGAAAAAATGAAAAGGTATAAACTGAAAGAAAGAAAGAAAGAAAGATGAACAGAAACAAGAAATAAATGGGAAAGACAGAAAAAAAGAAAAAAATGATGACCTGAATAGAAAAGAAAGAAAATAAAAAAGAGAAATAAAGAAGGAAAGAAAGACTGAACTAAAGAATGAAATCATGTTTAGGGAATGAAGTCAAGCCAGTAAAAAAAAGAAAAGAAAAAAGAAGTAGATAATGGGAAAACATAGAAACGCAATGAGTTTTAAAGTGAAAGAAAGGAAGAAGAAAAGAAAAGGTGAAAATGAAATAAAAAACAAATGAGACAAAGTGAAAAGAAAGAAGGAAAGAAAGATAGGAAAATGAAGAAAGTCAAAAAGATAAGGAATGGACGAAACAAAAAAGGGATAAATATAAAGAAGTGAAAGACAGAAAGAAAGAAAAACAAAGTAAAAAAAGAAGGAAAAGGAATGAATGAAGGAAAGTAAGAGAGGAGAATTAAAAGAAAAAGATAGGAAGTATAAGAGAAAAAAGAAAGCCAAAAAAGGAAAAAGAAGTAAAAATATAAACAACGAGAAAGAAAAAGAAAAGAAGAAGAAAAAATTTGAGAAAGACACGAAAAAAGAGGAAGAAAAAGACAAAAAAACGAAAGAGAGAAAGTGAAGAAAAGAAGATAAAATTATAGTTCCTCAAGAGCAATTTTGTAGATTTTCTACCATAAACCCTACATTTCGATACCAAAATGCAAGGAAATAAAACGAAAAGAAATTCAATGGCAGAGAGAAAGAACTCTTTGATCTCGTGGCCAGTCTAATGAGATTTATTTTGGAACAATAGTAAACGAAGAATGTTCATTTAAGTTTTTGCTTATTAATCAAAAGACAAAGTGTAGATAGTAGAAAAACGGTAGCAGACAGGACATTAATAAACTTGGTTTTATCAGGCCTGGTTCTAATTCACTTCAAAATCGACTTAAATTTGCGTAAAATCCTGGGCATTTAATGCGTCCAATCAGGTAAATAAAGACATAGGCCGTCTGGCCGGCTATGATGGAGCAATGATAAAAGTATTACCGTCTGTTATTCACCACGACAGCGGCGATGAACTTATGTTGATTTGGCAAGAAGGTAAGTTGGTTGGCAATGGAGATTGTATTAACATTAAGAAAGATGATGCTATCTCCTTGGATAGAAAATGGTATTAAACGTTTTATTTCTACTTTAAGACATTGGTTAATCTATCTATCTATCTATCTATCTATCTATCTATCTATCTATCTATCTATCTATCTATTTTTAAATCAAATTCAGTATGGCAATAAATCCACTAAGACGGAAGGAATGTGAGAAAAAGAAACATTATTAAGCAGAGAGAGAACAATAAATGAACAGGAATTTAGAAAACAGAAAATAGCGATTGATATTGTGTTTAGATCTTCGAAGGACAAATTTGACTAGAAAGTCGGAAGAGAGTTCCGTAAAAGAGAAGTGTGTGAGAAGAAAGTGTTAGCATAGAAATCTCCGCCTTTTCAAAATTTATCTAAATAGGGCGCAAGAGTCTGGTTAGACCAAAAATGGACTCTTTCTGCTGATGCTGTTCAATCGAAAATTTCTAGCCTGAACAGTTCAAAATTGACTTATTTTCCACTATATAGCCTCTTTCCCCACAGGCGTAGCATTGCAAGCTTATCGCTACTCTATTACTGTTTCCATGGATAATATTAAGAGGAACGCCACTTGTTAGTTCCACCAGTTTGAACCATTATCGCAAGGATTTGACATGCTATCTCGACTGTCGATTCACTCCAATATTCCCTGTCTTCCATTTGTAAGGACGGAGTTAAACCGTAGCAGATTTTTCCCCCCGATAACTCCTATTTCGTGGAATAAATTCGCGCATGGATACTTATCTGCAAACTACAATCTTAACCTCTTCAAATCTAAGTTCAATTGCTATATATCCTCCTTAGCCTCATAATCCTCACTTCCTACTGCATATTCTTACATTCCATTCTCTTTTACAGAATGTTGTACATATGTTCTTATATACAAAGACCAAACATGAGACCATTCAATATGACCGGCATCTGTATCGAAGCGACTGTTAGTGGATTATATGTGTTGATCAGATAGCCTTCTTCACGTAGGCAATGAACTGCAGAGAGAAGCCTTCAGAGAGCCAGTGCTATTATCATCATGCGTGAAGGTTTCCATCTCAACGAAGCCACAGATGTTATAGCGCCATAGATTTTAAACTAGGAGATGTAGGAGGACAAATATTACGGGCAACATAACATTGAATAGGTTTCAATTTGTTTGGGAAAACGAATCGACAGGATCAGATGGCCCTATCCAAGATATTATTGGAAATGAACACTAGCAATAAAAATCAGGTGAGGCAGAATGATGCGATCGGACATAAACTCTGACATCACCAGATAACAGACAATTTTAAATCACGTGATGCCGAATGATGCTATCGGACATGAACTCTGCCCTCTCCTCATAACATTCAATTTTAAATCACGTGATGCCGAATGATGCTATCAGACATGAACTCTGCCCTCTCTTAATAACATTCAATTTTAAATCACGTGATGCCGAACGATGCTATCGGACATGAACTCTGCCCTCTCCTCATAACATTCAATTTTAAATCACGTGATGCCGAACGATGCTATCGGACATGAACTCTGCCCTCTCCTCATAACATTCAATTTTAAATCACGTGATGCCGAATGATGCTATCGGACATGAACTCTGCCCTCTCCTCATAACATTCAATTTTAAATCACGTGATGCCGAACGATGCTATCGGACATGAACTCTGCCCTCTCCTCATAACATTCAATTTTAAATCACGTGATGCCGAACGATGCTATCAGACATGAACTCTGCCCTCTCCTCATAACATTCAATTTTAAATCACGTGATGCCGAACGATGCTATCGGACATGAACTCTGCCCTCTCCTCATAACATTCAATTTTAAATCACGTGATGCCGAACGATGCTATCGGACATGAACTCTGCCCTCTCCTCATAACATTCAATTTTAAATCACGTGATGCCGAACGATGCTATCGGACATGAACTCTGCCCTCTCCTCATAACATTCAATTTTAAATCACGTGATGCCGAACGATGCTATCGGACATGAACTCTGCCCTCTCCTCATAACATTCAATTTTAAATCACGTGATGCCGAATGATGCTATCAGACATGAACTCTGCCCTCTCCTCATAACATTCAATTTTAAATCACGTGATGCCGAACGATGCTATCGGACATGAACTCTGCCCTCTCCTCATAACATTCAATTTTAAATCACGTGATGCCGAACGATGCTATCGGACATGAACTCTGCCCTCTCCTCATAACATTCAATTTTAAATCACGTGATGCCGAACGATGCTATCGGACATGAACTCTGCCCTCTCCTCATAACATTCAATTTTAAATCACGTGATGCCGAACGATGCTATCGGACATGAACTCTGCCCTCTCCTCATAACATTCAATTTTAAATCACGTGATGCCGAATGATGCTATCGGACATGAACTCTGCCCTCTCTTAATAACATTCAATTTTAAATCACGTGATGCCGAACGATGCTATCGGACATGAACTCTGCCCTCTCCTCATAACATTCAATTTTAAATCACGTGATGCCGAATGATGCTATCAGACATGAACTCTGCCCTCTCTTAATAACATTCAATTTTAAATCACGTGATGCCGAACGATGCTATCGGACATGGACTCTGCCCTCTCCTCATAACATTCAATTTTAAATCACGTTATGCCGAATGATGCTATCAGACATGAACTCTGCCCTCTCTTAATAACATTCAATTTTAAATCACGTGATGCCGAACGATGCTATCGGACATGAACTCTGCCCTCTCCTCATAACATTCAATTTTAAATCACGTGATGCCGAATGATGCTATCAGACATGAACTCTGCCCTCTCTTAATAACATTCAATTTTAAATCACGTGATGCCGAACGATGCTATCGGACATGAACTCTGCCCTCTCCTCATAACATTCAATTTTAAATCACGTGATGCCGAATGATGCTATCAGACATGAACTCTGCCCTCTCTTAATAACATTCAATTTTAAATCACGTGATGCCGAACGATGCTATCGGACATGAACTCTGCCCTCTCCTCATAACATTCAATTTTAAATCACGTGATGCCGAATGATGCTATCGGACATGAACTCTGCCCTCTCTTAATAACATTCAATTTTAAATCACGTGATGCCGAACGATGCTATCGGACATGAACTCTGCCCTCTCCTCATAACATTCAATTTTAAATCACGTGATGCCGAATGATGCTATCAGACATGAACTCTGCCCTCTCTTAATAACATTCAATTTTAAATCACGTGATGCCGAACGATGCTATCGGACATGGACTCTGCCCTCTCCTCATAACATTCAATTTTAAATCACGTTATGCCGAATGATGCTATCAGACATGAACTCTGCCCTCTCTTAATAACATTCAATTTTAAATCACGTGATGCCGAACGATGCTATCGGACATGAACTCTGCCCTCTCCTCATAACATTCAATTTTAAATCACGTGATGCCGAATGATGCTATCAGACATGAACTCTGCCCTCTCTTAATAACATTCAATTTTAAATCACGTGATGCCGAACGATGCTATCGGACATGAACTCTGCCCTCTCCTCATAACATTCAATTTTAAATCACGTGATGCCGAACGATGCTATCGGACATGAACTCTGCCCTCTCTTAATAACATTCAATTTTAAATCACGTGATGCCGAACGATGCTATCGGACATGAACTCTGCCCTCTCCTCATAACATTCAATTTTAAATCACGTGATGCCGAACGATGCTATCGGACATGAACTCTGCCCTCTCCTCATAACATTCAATTTTAAATCACGTGATGCCGAACGATGCTATCGGACATGAACTCTGCCCTCTCCTCATAACATTCAATTTTAAATCACGTGATGCCGAACGATGCTATCGGACATGAACTCTGCCCTCTCCTCATAACATTCAATTTTAAATCACGTGATGCCGAATGATGCTATCGGACATGAACTCTGCCCTCTCCTCATAACATTCAATTTTAAATCACGTGATGCCGAACGATGCTATCGGACATGAATTCTGCCCTCTCCTCATAACATTCAATTTTAAATCACGTGATGCCGAACGATGCTATCGGACATGAACTCTGCCCTCTCCTCATAACATTCAATTTTAAATCACGTGATGCCGAACGATGCTATCGGACATGAACTCTGCCCTCTCCTCATAACATTCAATTTTAAATCACGTGATGCCGAATGATGCTATCAGACATGAACTCTGCCCTCTCTTAATAACATTCAATTTTAAATCACGTGATGCCGAACGATGCTATCGGACATGAACTCTGCCCTCTCCTCATAACATTCAATTTTAAATCACGTGATGCCGAACGATGCTATCGGACATGAACTCTGCCCTCTCTTAATAACATTCAATTTTAAATCACGTGATGCCGAACGATGCTATCGGACATGAACTCTGCCCTCTCCTCATAACATTCAATTTTAAATCACGTGATGCCGAACGATGCTATCGGACATGAACTCTGCCCTCTCCTCATAACATTCAATTTTAAATCACGTGATGCCGAACGATGCTATCGGACATGAACTCTGCCCTCTCCTCATAACATTCAATTTTAAATCACGTGATGCCGAACGATGCTATCGGACATGAACTCTGCCCTCTCCTCATAACATTCAATTTTAAATCACGTGATGCCGAATGATGCTATCAGACATGAACTCTGCCCTCTCTTAATAACATTCAATTTTAAATCACGTGATGCCGAACGATGCTATCGGACATGAACTCTGCCCTCTCCTCATAACATTCAATTTTAAATCACGTGATGCCGAATGATGCTATCAGACATGAACTCTGCCCTCTCTTAATAACATTCAATTTTAAATCACGTGATGCCGAACGATGCTATCGGACATGAACTCTGCCCTCTCCTCATAACATTCAATTTTAAATCACGTGATGCCGAATGATGCTATCAGACATGAACTCTGCCCTCTCTTAATAACATTCAATTTTAAATCACGTGATGCCGAACGATGCTATCGGACATGAACTCTGCCCTCTCCTCATAACATTCAATTTTAAATCACGTGAT
>OZ038477.1:145018133-145125633 GCA_964036315.1 Acanthosepion esculentum | reverse complement strand
CGTTGTTTGTTTTCCTTTTCGTGTTTTTCATTTTATTTTTTAATTTTCTTCAGTTTTTATTTTCTTGGTTTAGTTTTGTGAAGTTTTTTCGTTTCATTTTTTGTCTAATTTGTGTATTTTTACCCTCACCCCGTTTTCATTTTATCTTTTTCATATTTGTTTTAATTGTTGATTACTTTTTTATTTTCCACGTTCTTGTTTATTTTTGTGTTTCTTCTTGACTATTGTGTTTTTCGTTTGTGGAAAAAAAATAATTTAAGGAAAAAAAAAAGAAGCCGTTCTCTGTTCTACGTGGTGGTCCGTAAAAACCATCATGGCGGACAGTAACAACGACGAAAGTAATACACCGCTTTCTGGTCTGAAAGTAGGCCGCTTAAAAATGAAAGGAAAAAAATTGAAGAATTATTCAAAGGTAATGAATTGTTAACCATTCATGGAAGCACTGGGTGCCGTAAGTACTCGGACAATTCCCCTGCTGATTTCCGATGTTAAAACCCGAAAATTAATTGGGGTCAGCAAGGATAGCATGGAAGAAGCCCTGAAAGCTCTACAAATCAGCCCAAAAGTCCTCGCCAGAAGAACAAACGAGCTATGGGACATATTACTCGCAAATGATCAAGCTAAGGAATTAGCTGGAAGCGTGTTGACAACAAAAAACTTACGTCTGCAGACGGAGTGTATGGGCGCACGCAGGACGAAGGTGACCATACATGGAGTACCCGTGGATATCCCAGAAGATAGAATGGGGGCCTTTTTGTCAAATATGGCGCGAAGTCCATGAAGTAAAGGCCCTCATAAGTAAAATAGGTATAGCGACAGGCGATATGAAAGTGCAAGTCACGGTAAACCGAAATTTTTTTCGAGAAATACCTAATGTTCTCGTTTGCTGTGACAAACGGATATTGGTAGTTGTGGAGGGCAGGAGACTATATTGCTGGTCGTGTGGTGCTTCAGGGCACAGGGCCAAGGAGTGCCCTGGTAAAAGTACAAAACATCCACTCTGTTCAGCAACGACAGCAGCAACAGCAGCAGCAGTGGTCACGACACCAGCAGAGGAGGGGTCAACCACAAAAATAAAAACGACGGAAGGATTCTAGAAGGAGGTTGGAAGGGGTCAGAAAACCCCTAATGGTCAGTTTTCACAGGACGTACCTCAACCTAAGAAGCAACAAATACCGGAGAAGAAGCAACAAAAGGAGGTGTAGCCTACAAAAAAACGTACAGGAAAGGCAACTGCACCAAAAACATCATCAACAACAACAGCAACAACACCACCAGCAGCAACACCCACAGCTAAAGCAACAGCAATGCAAAGAGCTACAAAAACAGAAACAAAAACAGCAACAACAGATGGACTTAACGATGGCGGTCGAAAATATTCCCTCCATCTCTTAAAAGGAGCAGAGAAGGCGAGGAGGAAGATGAACCTCAGCAAAGACACTCTGGCCGTAGTAGGGCGGAGAGTGTCATGGATAGAACCAGGTCGCTCTCCATCTCTGCTTTGCCAAAAGCTAACATGGTCCTACCAAAAGCAAGGAGCCTCCCTACTTCCACTTCCCGTGCTCCGTCCAGCTCTCTCTCCATCTCTTCACTCAGTTCACTGTTTACTCCCCCTCACACATCCACTTCTTATCCTCCCCGCCCCTCAAGGGAGAAAAAGAAAAAGAAGTTCTTTTCGGGCCCTGAAGCCATATGTAAAGTTGACAAAGACGAATTTAAAAGGGGCTTATCAAAACATAAAAAGACCCTCTTAAGGCCTCTTTTGAAATTAGAAAACATTGAAGGCAAGTTGGTTGAGAACACCCAAAATTTTCCAGGCTCCCCAGGAATAATAACATGCGTGAGGGACACAGGGGGCTATTTAAAAGTATGGAATCATCTGTTCGAGGCAAAGGAAGCCTATCCGAACATCAGAATGATGGAACTTGAAAATGAAAATTCAAGAAAACTTAAGCAATTTTGTGCGGGGAGGGTCCCGGTTTTGACCCATCCCTCCTTATATAGGGCTGTTAAACTAACGTACCCTACGGACGTTGGCGGTATTGTCCTAGATGGTCGGATGACGACGGAGTTAGGCTCATGGAGCCTAGGACAATCCGTCAGGGTCCTTTCCGCCGCAGATTTCCGCCCGGTATGTGAGGAGGTTTTTGCTTTTACTCTTTTTATTTTTTTGCAGGCTTAGAAGATGTCTATCAAGATAGCTACTATGAATGTGAAGGGCTTGAGGGATCGGAGTAAGGCAGCCTGCCTGTTCCGGGATCTCTTGTCCTTTGGTGTGGATGTCGCCGCGATCGACTTGTTTGCAGTTCCGATGCGTGTGTTCTGTCTAACGACTTTGTCGTCTAATCAGCATATGGGGATTGAGTTGTCAGAGGAGTTTCTTTGCTTGTGAAGCGGACTCTTGATGCGAAGGTGGACTTTGTGCATACCGATGCCGAGGGCCGGTTGATCGTGTCCGATATTGCCGTGAAAAGTGGTTCGTTTCGGGTCGTTGCGGTTTATGCGCCCAACGACCGCAAGGAGCAGGTTTCGTTTTTTCGGCGGTTGGCGCCGTTCCTAGTGGATTCAACGCGACTAGTCTTAATGGGGTCTGGAATGCCGTCCTGGACCCCAAGTTAGATCGGGGGCTAGTGTAGGGGCAATCGTAGTTTGGCTGATCTGATCAACGATTTTGGTCTCGTTGATGGATACCGGGTCGATCACCCCGGGGGGAAAATGTGGACGTGGGCTAATAGTTGGCCTTCTGACAAGGGGTTAGCTACCTTGACAGAATATTAGTTAGAGGAGCCGATATAGATTTGTGAGATTGTCCCACGTTCCACTGGGTAGGCTATACGGACCACAAACTCGTAAGATCGTAGGCCTAGAATGGCTGGTTATTGGAAGTTCAATCTGTCTTTACTGGACAGGCGGGACTTCCAGGAGCGTACTCCTCGGGCCACTGATGACATGTGTGAGGCGTTTCGGCGGCATTTCGAGAGCCCGTTTACCAAGGAGCCTGGTCTTTGTGAGGACCAGTTTAGCAGCTATTTGGTTGACTTTCCTCGGCTTTCGCCGACTGAGGCGGCTAGCTGCGAAGGAGAGAGATCATGGAAGGCGAGGTCTACGCGGCATTGAAGAAGGTTGGCAGAGACAAGTCGCCCGGTCTGGACGGTTTGCCCTATGAATTTTATTTGAGGCTGTCGCACACCTTTGTCTCGATTTTGACTGTGGTGTTCAACAACAGGTTCCGGCAGGGGTCCCTCCCCGACAGGTTCTCCAGGGGTGTGATCACACTGTTGAAAAAGGGCAAGGGTGTTGGTGGTAAACTAGATGATTACAGGCCCATAACTCTGCTAAACACAGACTGCTGGGTCCGGAGCTGACTTGTTCTTTGAGGGGCCGAACAATTCAGAGAAACCTGCATCTGATCCGCACGATCATAGAGGGTGTAAAAGAAGACGATGAGGCCGCGCTGATCAATTTAGATCAGTCCAAGGCATTTGATAGGGTTGACCATCGCTACCTTGCTGCTGTCCTGCAAGCCGCCAGATTCGCATCCGACTTCTGCCACTGGATTAGCTCTCTGTATCGCTCCCTTGGGAGCTATCGAGCGCTTTTGCGCTGTCTCGGTCGGTTTGTCAGGGTTTTCCACTGTCGCCCTACTTTATGCTTTGGCGTTGGAGCCTCTCCTTTGCCGGCTGAGGGACAGGGCGTGCAGTTCGGCCCTATGCGGAATCGCCGTTCCTGGAGGGGTTTGAGCCAGGGTTTCCGCGTACACCGATGACGTATCTGCTTTCGTGTCGTCCCACAGCGACATTGAGGCGGTACTGAAGGCGCTTGACCGGTAAGAAAAAGTGACAGGGGCCAAGATTAACCGCGACAAGTCGTCCGGCTTGCCGTTAGGTGCCTGGAAGGGAGTCGATCTTCCGGACCGCTTCCGTTGGACGGACGTTCCTGTCCGTATTCTTGGAGTGTGGTTTGGTCCAGCTGGAGAAAAATTGGTCCGAAGTACGAGCAAAGATTGATGCTGCAGGCCAGACTTGCCATCGACCTAGGTTGTCCGTAAAGGGCAGGGCGGAGGTGTGTGTTACATACATTTTTCCTCTTGTTCTTTATCAATTGTCCGTACTTCTCTGTAAAGACCATCGGAAGGCGCTCGAGCGCTCGCTATCCTCCATTTTATGGAGGGGACGCGGGAATCTGGTCGACAGACGAGTCTGTGTACAACGTCCGTGTCATGTGGGGTGGGGGGCTGCTAATGCCGCACCTAATGAGCCACAATTGTGCCTCGAGGTTGGCTTTCCTATGCCGCCCGTTGACTGGAGGGGATTTGATTATGGCGAGGATTGTTAGGGACGCGTTCCCTTTCCTTACTATCAGTCCCCCCATCTCGCGGGTTGAGCGCCATCGTAAACCCTGGGATCAATCTGATTTCCTTCGCGAGTGTCAGTCGGCCTTGTAGGCCATTCCTCGGTCCAGTTACCTTTCACGGCCTAGGAAGGTCTTCTATCATCTTTTAGTGGAGGGGGTCGCGAAGGATCCTCTACGTTATCAGCTCTGCTTGTCGGAGGATGTGTTTCGCTCTTACTGGTCTTGGGCGCCAGCAGCGGATTATTTCAGTAACCCTGAGTTTTCGCTTACCTGGCGATTGGCTTGGAATCGGCTGCCTCTCAATGACAAGGCCTTCATATGGGGCTTGGTGGATTTGCCTGACTGTGAACGGCGTGGTCTTGGTTTAGAAGAAACGGCTTCGCACGCCTTCTACATTTGCCCCCGGGTCCGCCCCTTATGGGACCATGTCGGCGAGCTGACGGCTCGTCTCGCTCCCGAAAAGCTTGTGCCCATTGATCGCGCATACGCGTGTGACAATGTGTCGCCCCCGTATTCCGGGGTGAAACGTATGGTGTTTCTGACGCTGCTAGCCACAGCCCGAATGGTGATTTGGACGACGCGACAGGAGGAAGTCTTGCAAGGCATCCGTCTTTCTCATCAGGATCTGATCCGATTCTTTGATCATCAGCTCAAGGTGAAGATTAGAACTGATAGCAAACGCCTGCATTCGACAGTCTTCAGCGAAAGGTGGGTGACTGAGGCGAGCTTTGTTCGTTTGAACGGGGCTAGCCTTCATTTTCTCTTCTAGGTCAATCTACGTCACATCGGGGTAGTTTCCTGTGGATCCCTTCCCTTGGTTAGGCTAGACAAGCTTTTGTGTACCTAGTTAATGTGAGTGAATGTTGTTCCCGGCCTGTTCTCGGCCACATCTTTGGTTATGATCCAAGTTGAGATTCCCAACCTCCCCAGTTTTTTTTGGGTCCCTTTTTTTAATCTCGACTGGGTCAGCTTTATACTTTCCCACGGTCGTATAATTTTTTATCCTTTTCTCACTCGCTTAGCGAGAGAGTCTCTTGATTTTGTTCCATGGGCAGAATACAGCGTCCTCTCGGTTTTGAGGGTTGGACGGGCCCTAATAACATCAGTTATGTTTAGTTTGTTTTATGTTAATTTTAGTTTGTTATTGGGTTCATCTCCCTTCCTTATCATTTTTCATAACAGAATTTTAAGTATTTATTATTATCATTAAATTTTTATGGTATGGGTCGCGTTTTGTAGGTCCCCCTTGTGAGGATGCGGTATTATGGTGTATGGAGGATTGATTGGTGATGGATGAGTTTTTGTGGTGAAGGGACAAATTGTAATGAGTGAATGGGTCGTGAATCGGATTAGCTAGGTATAGGATAGTTAGTTAAGACCAGCCTCAACCCCTCCCCTTTTTCGGCCGTGTGCCAGAATTGTACATTTTAATACAATAAATACCGTCGGTAGTCATTCGGCGGACTTCGTGCAATAGAGTTGGACGTACGAATTGAGTGACGGACAAAGAGGAAGTCGAACTAGGCGCTGCTGAGTTGGTGTCTGTTTCGCGACTGCCCGGTGTAATGGGCGAGAAAGGGTGCCGCGCAATCCATTTCCTTGAGGCGACAGACGACGAAGAAAGAACAGCTGGTCTGTCGGCGAACGGCGCACTGCACTTTCTGACCCCCCTCTCGTCACTTTTTCTTTTTGTTTACTACATATATATATATATATATATATATATATATATATATATATATATATATATTGACCACTAATATTATCTATCTATCTATCTATCTATCAATCTATATATATATATATATATAACATTAGTGGTCAATATATATATATACATATATATATATATAACATTAGTGGTCAATATATATATATATATATATATATATATAACATTAGTGGTCAATATATATATATATATATATATATATATTTAGATACATAAATTTCTAAGAGGATATAATTCAGGTATACATTTTGAATTTGTAGGTCTGATGAATTGGATCGTGATTACAATTCCAATGTAATAAATTATAACCATGGAATATTAGTGTTTGTGACTTATTATATATATATATATATGTGTGTGTGTGTGTGTGTGTGTGTGTGTATGATAGACTCCCATCGATTTCGACATACGAGGATGCTACAACCTCATTCAGTTTTTATGTTTATGTCGTATGTGTCACTTCAGTCCCTCTAGTGACCTGCATACAGGTCCGCATATTGTGCAACAGCGAGAATCCAGGGACATAGCAACATGAAACATGCTGACGCTTTTTGCCACTTTCTTTCGTCTCTTATTCGTTAAATTTCTGATACCACTCTAGCAAAAATATCCCCAATTTTTTCTATCCGGGGAAACTCGCTCGAATTTAGTATGAGCAACATTGACAGCTCAGAGGTTACTCTTTATTTTGTCTTTATACCTAAGCCACGGCCGTCCAACATTACTTCGTCCACTGTGAAGCTGGCTATGCATGAGGACCTTAGGTATTCTGCCGTCAGTCATTCTTGCAACATGACCAGCACAGCGAGTTCTGACTGCATCAGGAAAATATCGAACCGAACCTTTTATTTTATTTCGTTCCATGCGCCTTTTCTAGATTAGATCAGTTTCCATTTAGTATTTCAACTCTCTAAGATTTTGTTCACATCTGATTTGGCCAGGGATTGAAATCAAAACTCTTTTTGTGAAGTTACTGAATTACTTCAACCAACGCTGTTATCCAATCGGCTATGTGCCCTTGAGCGTGCAACTGCCGAAACGTTGTGAATATGGCAATAAAGACGAGGCCAATAGTTCGAACAATATAAACAGTGTAAATAGTTACAATACCTCATCTCAGAAATATAGACAGATCCTGAAGAAGGCCGGAATGCACAACGTCCGAAACGTCGTGAATATGACAATAAAGATGAGGACAACAGTCCGAACGATGTAAATAGTGTATATCGTTACAATACCTCATCTCAGAAATATAGACTGATCCTGAAGAAGGCCGGAATGCACAACGGCCGAAACGTCGTGAATATGACAATAAAGATGAGGACAACAGTCCGAACGATGTAAATAGTGTATATCGTTACAATACCTCATCTCAGAAATATAGACTGATCCTAAAAGAAAGGCCGGAATGAACAACGGCCGAAACGTTGTTAATATGACAATAAAGATGAAAACAACAGTCCGAATAACGTAAATAGTGTAAATATATCGATATATTGATTAAGGATAGATTAAGCAATTGGTAGTTGAGATGAGAATGTTATATTTGTAGGCGACGTTTCAGCTCGAATGAGATGGAAACAGTTCCAGAATAAGAATGGCAAGAAACGATAAAAATGAAAATGTTATTTTCCCCACTGAAGCCAAAACTTCGCTTAATTCAAATCGTCTTCCTTCGTAATTTGATTATTTTTTTAAGTGTCGGTAATTAAAATCAAGTAAAAAGTTATCGTAATTGCACGTTCGAAGACTGTTTGAAAGATGCTGTTCAAAAAGGAATGAAAACAAAAAACACACAACAAAATTCAAATAATTGGCACCAACTGATTGGACACATTTACACACACACGCACACACACATAATATATAAATATATATATATATATATATATATATATATATATATATATATATTCGTACACATTTATGAACACGTGAACAAACACATACGGATCCCTCCTAATTTCTGCTGTTTTGTCACAATACCATACAGGCTTAAAAACAACCATATATATCGTACAACAGATATATATATATATATATATATATATATATATATATATATATATATATATATATATATATATAGAGAGAGAGAGAGAGAGAGAGAGAGAGAGAGACAGACAGACAGACAGAGACTCTTTAGTTTGTCTTTATACCTAAGCCGACATTACTTTGTCCACTGTCAAGCTGGCTATACATGAGAACCTTAGGTATTCTGCCGTCAGTCATTCTTGCAACAGTGAGTTCTGACTGCATCAGGAAATTAAATATATATATATATATATATATATATATAAACAGTCTAAGAAAGATATATAAATAACATCTGTCTTTATTTCTGAGATGAAGTATTGTAACTATTTACGCTATTTACATTGTTCAGACTGTTGTCCTTATCTTCATCAACACGTTCACGACGTTTCGGCCGTTGTACACAAGGAGAGAGTGTCCTCTCGTGTGTATTGTGAGTATTACTTTTGACAGATTGAAGTAAGTTTAGTAAAGACTACAGAGTTAGATGAGTCGCCGCTTGGTGCAGTAATCTTAGATTTGTGCGTGGTTAATGGATCGTAATTGTTAATCGGAGAGCCGAGTTCCAATTTCACTAGGGTTTCTTATATTCACTTATGCGAAAATACCATTGCGAAAGGTACGAATCCATCTCTTCTCTCTCCTAGCTATTGCTTAATTAGTAAAACTAGCATCACTTAATTTAAAAAAAAAATCCAACAAAAAATTTTTACAATCTAAAATATTTCTGGCTTAAAAAACCTGCATAAGGCAAAAATTGAATGAATCAACCAAGAAAACTCTACAGAGCAAAGTATGATTCTTACATGTACGTCTTTACATTGAAAGTTGTTAAGCATAGAATCTCGGAGACATATTCGCCATTGTTATTAAGTTGGAATGTCACCGAGTGTTCCAAAATGAAGGCCTTACTAAGCCAGGCTTAGTAGTTTTTCAAATTCACATACCCTTTAAAAATATCTGTTAATCTATTTTTTTATTTGCTTAGGTTGGATTACTGAATATTAAGAAGATTGATTTCTTGACTGTCATCAAAAGACAACTGAAAGTCAGAGTTAGGTTTTTGGGACGTTAAACTCAACTAGGTAAATACATTTAACTGGGCAACATAGGGATTATCAAATATACCTTCTAGAAAGGCTAACGGCCGTGAAGTGGCTCAGTAACCATCACGTTGAAACACCTGTTCCTGCACGATCACCGAAGATAAGCAACGTCGAGCCAGGTCAGTACCTAGATGGGTGTCCGTTTGGGAATACCAGGTGCTATTGGCTTAGATGTGTGGGTGGTGCAATGGATAATGGCTCAGAATTATTAATCGGAGTGATGAGTTCCAATTCCATTTGAATTCGTTATTTTCGCTTACGCGCAAATACTTTTGGTAAAGATATGAATCCACTTATTCTCTCTCCCCAGCTGTGGGTTAATTAGTAAAACCTGTATCACTAAACCGTTATTATCTAACAAGAAACAATTCTAAACAATGTAAAAATATTTTCTGGCTACAAAGAGTTGATAAGCCGTAGCAAATGAATGAATAAAGAATGATTGATTATTTTGTTTGTTTAACGCCATATCAATTCTTTATGGGTCATTTAATGGGGAAATTTTATTTCTTTGGGAGCTTGAAAGTAATAAAAATATGATATATATTATTCTGCTGTCGCAATTGAATACATGGTAGATGATACTCAGCTTTTGTACATATACATATTTGTGTGGACATCCTTACTCGAGGCAGTGATATGTGCCCTTTATGTTGGGGTTTTGTTGCAGTTATATTTGGGAATACAGATTGATTTAAGAAATTTTAGAATATTATATGGATTAATGTCATGAAAGTTCTTTCATGTTGGTCGCCTGTTTGGTTGATTTTGTTTAGCTGCATGTCAACATCTATGGACTATTTAGTGCCGAAATCTAAATATTTTGAACACAGTTTTATGGCTTTAACTAAATATATTTTGAACGCAATTGTATGCCTTAAGCTACAGATAAAATGTATTGTTGGTAAGTCTTATATCTAAAAATGTATTGCTGGTATTTTTACTATAAAAATGTATTTTAATAGTTTCATAGTGTTTTGTTGGGGGTGGGGATAGTTGGGACACTAACAGGTACTACCACTCCGGATCCGGGTAGATTTGAGAGCGATATCAATTAAGAGGTGGTACCAAGATCCTCTCGGAGGACTTGCTACCGGATGTAGTTTACCCAGGACATAAGTACATTTAGATACCTTGCTGCCGGAAGTAGTTTATTGTCATACCAGGGCAGACGCCTTGCTGCAGGATGTAGTTTATCGTCATACCAAGGACTGGAATAAATGAATTAATCAATTCCAGAAACTAAGACGTATAGAACAAATAGTTTAATAGAAATTAACTGTATTCATCAGGGTGATATATTTCCTTCTCGATAGCAGTGAATGCTGGATAGTTTTCTCACAGACTTCAAGCTGAGAATAACATGGACAGAACACGTGAGCAATGAGGAAGATTTATGGAAAATAGAAATTACAAGAAAACATACTTAGAATCAGAAAAAATACAGCTGAAATTTCCGGGATACATAACGAGAAAAGAGGGCCGAGAGAATGTGACACTCACAAGATATATTGAAATCAAAAGACGAGGATAGAAAAAGCGAGTAACTTAGGTAACGATCTTGTGTGAATGTACGGCAAATCATAGATTAAGAGGTGTGCCGTGAACCCCTACGTCCTTAAAGGTCTTGAAACAAAAAGAAGACGGTAGACAATTATTTGATCATGTTGAAATAAGTAAAAGGAGATATTAAGTTGAACATACGCACAAGATGGACGACGTATTTTGTCAACGATGGCGCTATATTCGTCTGAACACCATTTTTCGCTTTGCGACATTCACCCATTAAATATTGTGCATCTAAAACAGTGGTTCCCAACCAATTTTAGGCCATGGCCCATTTTGGTATTTCTAAAATTATGGTGCCTCCCTTGTAATATTTAATTCTTACATATTCAAATTTTTACTGCAATTCGCGTGAAGAAAGCTTAAAAGGTCATTAACTTTGTCTCTAAACAAGCGTCCAAAGACCATGCCGTCCATGAAAAAGAAAAATTAAAAAAAAAACCCAAAATACAGTTATATATATATATATAGTTTCAAAACATATAATAGAGAACTGGAAGGGAGAAATATAAAATATCTGAATGAAAGCTTATTCTGTAATATACTTTGATCATTTTAATCATGAAATAATAATGCAAAATGAAATTTGAGCTCACTAGAAAACAATTCACTGTTAATAACTCATTCTCAACTAGCCCCCTTATTCTGTTGGTATAGTAAGCCGAAGGGTGCACATCCTAAGCATACTCCACCAAAATATTAGCATATCCCACCGGTGAGGCATGTGGCCCACGTTGGGAACCTCAGATCTAAAATATACTCGAATGAATTCCGCTTTTATAACGCGCTTTAGGAAATTGCAAACAAATTTCTGGGATGAGGAGTTATCAATATTTACAGTATTTTGTCCTCATCTTTGGTGTTGTTATCACAAAATTTCGGCCGTTGTAGACTTCGGCCTTCATCCGGTTTTTACCGATCTGTGTAGCCTACAGGGAATTCAGAACTGGACAGAAGTTCTGAGTTATTGAATACATATTTCGGTCGAGTATCTTCACCTTTATTGTTTCCAAAATTACGTTTCAACCGTTGTATTCTCCGGCCTGCCGCTTAGTAGTGTCATGAAGCGGAGGTCCGGGTGGTGTAATGGTTACCAGTGCCGATAGTGAAAATGGGTAAGTCGAATTCAAATTCTGGCCTAATTCTATTGCATTCTCACTTTCACGCTAATGCCCTTGGGAAAGTATTAGATCTATTTCTTCCCTCAATTATGGGTTAAATAGTAGGGTAGATCTTGGATGACTGTTGAAGAAACGTGTTACTCTGAATTCAAAAATCGTGTATGAGGCAACGAGAAACAATTCTGTTAATTTCCCCCAGTATCCATGGCAATTCAGAAGTAATAAAAAATGAATCTGTGGAGGGCTATGATCGCCTACGTTCTTAAAAATTGTCATTACTTGATGAAGTGTTCAGACTAATATCTTTAACAATGTTTCGGCTGATTCGTTCTTTGGCCTTCATCAGGTTTGTATGGTATTCAGGAATCTAAAGTGTCACATGTGTTCATTCAATACTTCGAATTTCAAGATTTGGTGGGAAAGATGCAACATTACTTTGGTGGTGAAAGGGGGGCATTGATTAAGGTGTGGAAGGAGTCTGTAGCAGAATATATATATATATATATATATATATATATATATATATATATATATACATATAATATATATATATATATATATATATATATATATATACATATAATATATATATATATATATATGATAGAAATTATTAGGAGGATTTGATAATTATAATTAAGTAATTCATCGAGTCTGAAACCTCAACAGAATGCAGAAAGCACTGGATGGCCGTTTCGTCCTATATTTGCTCAATATGCTTGATAACCTAACTGTCCGGGTTTCAATTCTCGGTAGTGGATGCGCACTGCTGATGAGTCCCAAATATAGGACGAAATGGCCATCCAGTGCTTTCTGCATTCTGTAGAGGTTTCAGACTCGATGGATTACTTAATTATAATTATCAAATACTCCTCATAATTTCTATCATTTGTATATCATTGCTTGAACCGGCTTCTAATGCTCAAGTTTGAGCGGCTTGGTGATAGTAGTCGTGGCTCCTGGGGGCACCGTCCTATGGTTAGAGAGAATCTCAGCTGAGTTCCACCACGGAATTTGTAAGCTAGCGACGCTATATTGAGTCTGATTTGCTACCTCTTTGTCACCGAGGCCCGTTGGAACAGTTGGTATGACATTTGGTTCATAACCTGACTGTCCGGGTTTCAATTCTCGGTAGTGGATCCGCACTGCTGATGAGTGCAAAATATAGAAAGAAACGGCCGTCCCGTGCATTCTGTTGAGGTTTCAGACTCGATGAATTACTTAATTTTATTTATTTATATTTTTGAGATATATATATATATATATATATATATATATATATATATATATATATATATATATATATATATATATATATATATATATATATATATATATATATATATATAAAAAATGAACATTTTGTGTGATTTATAAATCTACATGTTTAAATAATTGTTTTAATACTTTTGTTAGATCTCTGTGTTTAAACATTTACCTCTTTCTTAAAGGGCTTCTTTATTTACCAAATACAGGGTATCCATAAAGTTCGTGTGCACTTAAAAAAAATAAGTTGATTTGTATTTGCGATAGAAATAATCTGTAAAAAATGTTATAAAGTTTAATGTACTTAGTTTTAAGTATAGCTAAAATAACTAATGTGGTTTCAGGCAAATCAGTTGGCAAATGTTTTCTGTGAACTTCAAAATCGTATTACCCTTTGTATTGCTAATGATGGTGGATATGTGGAAACTTAAATAAAATTTCAATGAAACCTTAAAAAATATAGATTTACTTCTTTCTAATCCTTTTTACAAATTATTTCTATCGCAAATACAAATAAAGTTATGAATTTTTAAAAGTGAACACCAAGTTTATGGACACCCTGTAAAAAGGGAATGTTTGTTGAGTATCTTGTTAAATTATCTTTCATATTTCCTAGGAAATAGCACGTTGTAATGTAAAGCATTGTAGCAAAAGTACTTCCCAGTTGTTTACGATGTCTGGATGTCGTCTACGATTCGAAATTTGCGGGTCATGACCTCTGCTTCTTAACATTTGTTTTTTCTCTTTACTTTGAATTTAGCGTGGGTCATTTCGATTGGCTGATCTGTTTAAAAACAAAACAAACCTGCAACCATCTTTTTTGTTTTCTTTCTCACTCTTTTTCTCCCTTTTCTCGCGAAAAGGCGTGTATCTTGTTTTTAAATCTCAATAAATTGTCTACTAACCAGTTACTTACTACCGCCTGATGAGATGTGTTAATACGTATCGAAACCTGATAGCATTTATGCAGCGTTATTTTACAAGGTTTGATATAATATCTTAAAATAATTACAGAGCTTCCGCCAATTTGAACGACACCCTGTTAAAAAGCAAAATTCATGCAGTCTCCCCTACACGTAAACTTGACTTAAACGCTAAAAACATGAACCATCTGACAATATGACAGATTTCCCGAGTGCAATGATGATGTTTTCTGGCCGTGGAGTGATTCAATAACCGATGCCTTGTTCTAGTAAAGTGCTTATGTTTGCAAAATCCTGTTGAATGTGGAGTTCGGATACAGTGAGTTGAAGGGTCGGGTTCGGTGGCAATATCCATTAAGATGTGATGAGGATGTAATGTTCACCCGTCGTTAAGCGGTTATCCATACTTGCCAGTTGCAAGCAACACAGTTTGTGCAACATTTCTAGCTAGCGACACTTAACTGATGTCCGCCTGGAAGCCGAATATTTGTCGTATACCTTTACTACATTAGGCCGAAAAAAAATCCGAACTGAGTTCATTTTCTATCTATCTATCTATCTATCTATCTATCTATCATTCTCTCCGTCTTGTTTCTATCTATCTATCATTCTCTCCGTCTTGTTTCTATCTATCTATCTATCATTCTCTCCGTCTTGTTTCTATCTATCTATCTATCTATCTATCATTCTCTCCGTCTTGTTTCTATCTATCTATCTATCTATCTATCTATCATTCTCTCCGTCTTGTTTCTATCTATCTATCTATCTATCTATCTATCTATCATTCTCTCCGTCTTGTTTCTCTCTATCTATCTATCTCTCCGTCTTGTTTCTATCTATCTATCTATCATTCTCTCCGTCTTGTTTCTATCTATCTATCATATTTTCTGTCCCAGACTTCTTTCTTTCAATCAATCTCTTACAGATATTTTGTTTTATCTATCTATCTATCTATCTATCCGTCCTAGACTTCTGTCTTTCTATCTATCTATCCAAGTCTTTTATTCTTTCATTCATTCTGATGTGCACGCAAATAACTATTCTTACAGAAAGAAACGCTAACATGCTTTTCCATCGTTATTATTTTTTTACGTTAATCAAACATTCAGAAGAAAATGGCCTCCGCACGGCATATCCAATTAACTGCTTTGCTATGAGCTCTTTCTAAAAATGAGCAATTATTTCTAAAAACAGGGGAAAACCAACATTTAAAAGTAGAAAAAGTAATTCATTTTGAAAATACATAAAATATTTTCATTTATTTTAAATTGAAGAATTAGACGAAGAAAGCGATAAGGAGATGGAGAAGAAGATTCAAAAAGGAAAAAGAACAACAAAATAAGACAAACAAAAGGAGGCAAATGAAAGTAGACGAGAGGAAAAATAAAGCAAATAGAAACAAAATGGAATCAGTAATGAAAATTTAGAATGAAAAAAAAAAGAGTGAGGAGGAGAACGAAGGAGTAAAAGAGAATGGTTAAATGAGGAATCAAGCGTCGAAGTGAAAGGAAGGAAGAAATATGAAAGAGTAAGGAAGGGATTAAAAAGTAAAAGAACATTTGGGAATTGAGTGCAGTGAAATAGAAGAAGAAAATTGGATAGAAAGAGAGACGAGGGAGAAAAATGAAGGAAGAAAGAAAATAAAGAACAAAATGAAAAAAAGGTGAAAAGTAAAAAGAAGAAAAGAAAGAAGAAAATTAAAAAGCGAAAGAAAAGAAAAAAGAAGAAAATTTTCAACAAAAGAGAACGAAGGGATGAAGAATTTTGAGAAAAAATCTACAGAGAGATGGATAGATACGCATTGACTGAGATAGATGGATAGATGTATAGATAGATAGATACATATATATTGAGATAGATAGATGCATACATACATACATAGATATCCATTGAGATAGATACACAGATATGCATTGACTGAAATACGTAAATATGAATTGAAATAGATATGCATTGACAGAGATAGATAGATAGATATGAACAAGTGAGATAGATAGATAGATATAAACAGGTGATATATATATATATATATATATATATATATATATATATATATATATATATATATATATATGATGAAAATGTGGAAAAGACAAAGCAAAATCCGAATATGTGAGTTTACTGTTTTTTTTATTTTGTTTTTGTTATTCTGTCGACGTCAGACGTTTCGGTCAAATAGACCTTCGCCAGGACATGGTTAATGGAGACATATTTATATTAGATTTAAGTTAAATGAAGAGACGATATATACAGGACTAGTCAGAAACAGAAAAACTGAAATTCTAAAGTCAGAGTATTCTTTCTTGGAGTCGGATACGCTAGCGCCGCGTACCTAAGAGAGGTGCTACCATTGGATTCCATCCGAGAGCCCCCCGAATCTGCTCAGCAAAGCACCTAGATGACGAACCCAGCCATATCGAGGACACCCCCTCAAGTCCCTCGCACGCGAGACAACTAATACTCGGCGCTAAGCATAAAGCCTCGAAAATTCACAAAGTTCGTTCATCACTGCAAGACAACATGTCTTGAGGAAGGTCTATTTGACCGAAACGTCTGACGTCGACAGAATAACAAAAACAAAAACAAAATAAAAAAACAGTAAACTCACATATTCGGATTTTGCTTTGTCTTTTCCACATTTTCATCATACCGTCGGATCTACATCCACATATTTGCTTACATTATATATATATATATATATATATATATATATATATATGAAGAAATATAGTCTTAAAGTGTGCTATATTTATGGGATAAAGTGCTCAATATCAGAGATAGAGCGTGTGTAAATATAAAAGTGTACATGGAAGTCAGCACTTAGAGGCGACAGTCTGTTTCATGCTAGTGCAATCTTCAGGCAACTAGTGCTGTTATTTTTCTCGGCTATTTATATATAAGGGTCAGTGGTGCATTATGGGTAGTCTATTTTGGTGGTTATTTTATCGGAAGTTGTTTATTTGTTTATTTATTTGGGTTAAATTATTTTGCTTGTTTTTATTTATTTTATATTTTTTATTTTTATTTCTTATCTTATATATTTATATATTTTTTTGCTTTTTATTTTGATCGGTGTTTTTATTAACGTA
Organism: Acanthosepion esculentum; assembly: GCA_964036315.1. NCBI lineage: Eukaryota > Metazoa > Mollusca > Cephalopoda > Sepiida > Sepiidae > Acanthosepion > Acanthosepion esculentum. The sequence goes on along the minus strand of OZ038477.1, from coordinate 145,108,443 downwards.
GTAAAAATTTGTTTATATAGCTTATTTAATAGTTTTGTTTTTGTTTGAGAAGATAAAGCTATTGCTGAATTTTGGGGTTGATTGTTGTAGTTTGTTCTAACTATTATTTTGGCGGGAACAGTTTTTAATTTGTTTATTACTTCATGTATTTATTTGGATTGATTATCTTTATTTGTTTTTTTTCTAACGGCTAGTTTATCGGTATCGGTTGTTAGTTTATTTATATATTTGGATGTATTTAGATCAATTTATAATTTATATATATATATATATATAAAGAGAGAGAAAGTTATAAATAGCGAAAGAAAAATCTCAAAGTAGCAAAAGTAAACATATAGAGAGAAAGAGTGGCTGTGGAGAAATCAAATCTCATTTAGAGAGAGAGAGTGAGAGGAAGAAAAAAATGACTGTAGTGCTGTAAAGTCTCATATATAGAGAGAAAGAAAAGAGCACCTCGAGGTCGTGTAATGGTTGGCAAGCTTGTCTCGCTAGAACAATTACGACTGAGTAGGGAGTTCGACCCACACTGGGTTCTCCATACTTTTGGCCTTGTGCCACATCTGAGCTACGCTTGGAAAATCACTATATAGAGAAAGAAACAAAGAAAGACTGCAGAGAACGAAAGGCTAATATATAGAGAGCAAGAAAGAAAGACCGTGGAGTAGTGAAAACTTATAGAGAGAGAGAATGAAAGAAAGTATGTCTGTGGATTAGTAAAGGGTCATATAAAGAGAGAAAGAAAGTCTGTGGATTAGCAAAGGGTCATATAAAGAGAGAAAGAAAGAAAGCCTGTGGATTAGTAAAGATTATTTCTGAGATGAGGTATTATGTACACTATTTACATTATTCGGATTATTGTCCTCATCTTTGTCGCCATATTTATTACAACGTTTCGCCCGTTGTACGCAACGGCCTTCTTCAGGTGGTTGGAATGTCGAACTGAACCCTTTATTTTGCTCACTGGGGTAGAATGTTCTAGTTCCACGTGCCATGTTTAATGGATGTCAGTTATTAGATATCTCCTTTTAATTCCCTCTCCAAGCTCTCCACTGCCTTAACCGGGTATTGAATTCACACTCTTTGGATCCTGTCACTGGATCTAACTAAGGCCTTTATCCATTGTGCCATGTGTCCTTTGGCGACAAAGATGAGGACAATAATCCGAATAATGTAAATAGTGTACATAATACCTCATCTCAGAAATATAGACAGATACTGAAAGGCCGAAACGTTGTAATAAATATGGCGACAAAGATGAGGACAATAGTCCGAATAATGTAAATAGTGTACATAATACCTCATCTCAGAAATATAGACAGATACTGAAATCCGAAACGTTGTAATAAATATGGCGTCAAAAATGAGGACAATAGTCCGAATAATATAAATAGTGTACATAATACCTCATCGCAGAAATATAGACAGATACTGAAAGGCCGAAACGTTGTAATAAATATGGCGACTTAGATGAGGACAATAGTCCGAATAATGTGAATAATGTACATAATACCTCATCTCAGAAATATAGACAGATACTGAAATCCGAAACGTTGTAATAAATATGGCGTCAAAAATGAGGACAATAGTCCGAATAATATAAATAGTGTACATAATACCTCATCTCAGAAATATAGACAGATAGTGAAAGGCCGAAACCTTGTAATAAATATGGCGACTTAGATGAGGACAATAGTCCGAATAATGTGAATAATGTACATAATACCTCATCTCAGAAATATAGACAGATACTGATTTCTTTTGGATCGCTTCTTTTTTTCTCAAGTTCACTATTGAATGGAGTGATTGCTATATTTTCGGATCTGTTCCTGAAATATTCATCATTCGACCATAATTAATAAATAAATTTGGAAATGAATTTTCACATTTTTTTTTACTGACCTACGAATACATAATCGCTGATAAAAGGGACGAGTCGTTTGAATTCTGACGCATTGGTTTTCTTGGGCTTCGTTGGTCATAATTTTATGTTGACAGATATGTATTTCACATTTGACAGGGGGAGAAAACTTTATTCGTATTAACATCGAGAAAACGAATACTTTGATGAAATGAATTTTTTTAAAAGCAGATACTTTTTTACGAAACATCTGGCAAGCTGTTGTTGACATCATCTTTGAGGTACTCATACTATTCTATATAATATTTGGAGTACCCCACCCCATTTTTAGATGCTTTTAACGCATTAGAAACAACACAGCTGCATTTAAAGAACTTTGCCTACGGCAGTACGAACCTCCTTACTCTTCTTCACAACATGTGGCCAAAGAAGAGTTTTAAAAAAAGTCTTTGCAGAAGGTGATATTGCATTTTTGGAGAAGTTTATAATAAAAGACATTTTCTTCTAAGTGCCGTGTCCTTTCAGGATGTGGGCGATCACGGCTCTCTCTAAATTCCTATCATTTGTAGCTCTTTGCAATATGTATCTACTCCCTGTTCTGTTATGTGTTTACACAAGCTCCTCAAGCAGATCACTGCTTGATACCCTTTGTACTATGAGTGTCTAATTTTCCAAGCTTTCTCTCTTCATTATATTTCCTAGAGATTTCAAAAGTCTCTCTAATTTTAAGTTTAAACGTCCTTTTCGTTTCAATTTTCTTCAATTTTCCTCGTTATTCACATATTCAGTCCATGGTATTTGTTGTTACTTGCAGTAGAAACGACAAAACTGGGGTCACACGTCCAATCTTCAGTACTCGCTAGCCAAAACGTGTGTTCGTCCCACGTTTCGGTAGACACTGGTAAATATACAGATCACTCTATCGGTAGGTTGAAGCTAGCGTCCAGCTTCCACACAAAAATAAACAGAGTCGTAACTTAATACGAACCTCTATACTAGTGCACGTCACCACGGTCCCATTATTTATTCATACAAAAATGTACAAATTGTGGCACAAGGCCGAAAAAAGGGGGGGGGTAAAGGCTGGTCGTAACTAACTATCCTATACCTAGCTAATCAGATTCGCGACCCATTCATACATTACAATTGACGCATTCACCACAAGAATTCGTCCGTCACCATTCAATCCTCCATACACCATAATACCACATCCTCACCAGGGGGAACCTACAAAAACTCGCCCCACACCATAAAAACTTGATAATAAAATACATAAAATTCTAATCATGAAAAGATGAAAGGGGGGGAGATGAACCCAATAACAAACTAAAAATTCAACAAATTTTTAAACTAAACAATTTATGTTAGTAGGGCCCGTCCAACCCTCAAAAATAGAGAGGCCGCTGTATTCTGTCCAGAGGACAAAATCAAGAAGCACTCTCGCTAATGGAGTGGGAAAGAGATAAGATAACACGGACATGGGAAAATAAAAAGGCTGACCACAGTCGAGATAAAAGGGGGCCAAAACAAACTAGGGAGGTTGGGACTCTCGACTTGGATCATAACTGAAGAGATAGCCGGGAAACAGGCCGGGAACAACACTTACTCACATTAACTGGGTACACTTAAGCTTGTCTAACCTAACCAAGGGGAGGGTTCCACAGGAAACCACCCCGATGTGACTTAGGTTGACCTAGAAAAGAAAATCAAGGCTAGCCCCGTTCAAACGAACCAAGCTCGCCTCTTTTATCCACCTTTCGCTGAAGACTGTCGAATGCAGGCGTTTTCTATCAGTTCTAATCTTCACCTTGAGCTGATGCTCAAAGAATCGGATCAGATCCTGATGAGAAAGACGGATGCCTCGCAAGAATTCCTCCTGTCGCGTCGTCCAAATCACCATTCGGGCCGTGGCTAGCAGCGCCAGAAACACCATACGTTTCACCCCTGAATACGGGGGCGACACATTGTCACACGCGTATGCGTGATCAATGGGCACAAGCTTTTCGGGAGCGAGACGAGCCGTCAGCTCGCCGACAATGCGCGGCGTAGGAATGCCAACCGAGAGGTACTGATGTGACTCATCAAGTGTGGCATTCCCAGCCCCCCATGACACGGACGTTTAGTGCAAACTCGTCCGTCGACCTTGTTCCCGCGTCCCCTCCATAAAATGGAGGATAGCGATCGCTCGAGCGCCTTCATGTGGGTCTCACAGAGAGGAAGTACTGACAATCGATAAAGAATCAACCTCCGTCGATTCCAAGTCTTGCCGGCAGAAACGACCTTTGCTAGTACTTCTGACCAATTTTTCTCCAGCTGGAGGTCAGGTCCAAACCACACTTCAAGAATGCGGACAGGACCGTCCGTCCAACCGAAGCGGCCTGGAAGTTTACGCCCCTTCCAGGCACCTAACCGCAAGCCGGACGACTTGTCGCGGTTTATCTTGGCCTCTGTCACCTTTTCGTACCGATCAAGCGCCTTCTGTACCGCCTCAATGTCGTTGCGGGACGACACGAAAGCAGATACGTCATCAGCGTACGCGGAAACCCTGGCTCGAGACCCTCCAGGAACGGCGATCCCGCGTAGGGCCGGACTGCACGTCTCGTCCTTCAGCCAACGCCAAAGCATAAAGGAGAGGCGACAGCGGACAACCCTGATGAACCGACCTTGACAGAACAAAAGCGCCGGACAACTTTCCGTTCACCTGTACCACACCACTGGGGGAGCGATACAGGAGGCTAATCCAGCGGCAGAAGTCGGGTGCGAATCTGGCGGCCTGCATGACAGTAGCAAGGTAGCGATGGTCGACCCTATCAAATGCCTTGGACTGATCCAAATTGATCAGCGCGGCTTCTTCTTCGTCGTCTTTTACTCCCTCTATGATCGTGCGGATCAAATGCAGGTTGCTCTGAATTGTTCGGCCCCTCACAGAACAAGTCTGCTCAGGTCCCAACTGAGACTCGGCAACTGACTGCAAACGCTCCTGCAGGATCTTCGCCATAATCTTTAACTCTGTGTTTAGCAGAGTTATGGGCCTATAATCATCTAGTTTCCCCCCAACACCCTTGCCCTTTTTCAACAGAGTGATCACACCCCTGGAAATGCGATTGGGGATGGACCCCGACCGAAACCAGTTGTTGAACACTGCTGTCAAAATCAGGACAAAGATGTGCGACAGACTCAAGTACAATTCATAAGGCAAACCATCCAGACCGGGCGACTTGCCTCTGCCGACCTTTTTCAATGCCTCGTAGACTTCGCCCTCCGTGATCTCTCCCTCGCAGCTAGCTGTTTCAGTCGGCGCAAGCCGAGGAAAGTCAGCCAAATAGCTGCGAAACTCCTCCTCACGGAGACCAGGCTCCTTGGTAAAGCGACTCTCGAAATGCCGCCGAAACGCCTCGCACATGTCGTAAGTCGACCGCAGAGTACGCCCCTCCGGGGTTTCGACTTGACGAATGTAACGATCACCACCTCGGCAGAGTTCTTCCCGACGCAGATCTGCGCCCAGGTTCACAGCTTCAGAAGACATCTTACTTAACTTATGCCTAATTACCTGGCCCATGTAGCGCTCGCTATTCGAACGCTGCAGGGCCTCCTTAGCTAGGGCTATCTCTAGGGGACCCCCCCAGCCTCCGCCCGGGAAAAATTAGCCTTAAGTGTCTTCACCTTTTCAGCTCTATCTAGAGCGAGCCGTTTGCTGAAATCAGTGGTGAAAGACCTAATTCTATCCTTAAGTCGCTCCCACCACTTATTACCGATAACCGCCCCCACTAGCTTCCACTGCACTACACTAGTTAGCTGCTCCTGGAAGTCCCGCCTGTCCAGTAAGGACAGATTGAACTTCCAGTAACCAGCCATTCTAGGCCTATGTTCTAACGCCACGACACAAACAAGTTTGTGATCCGAATAGCCTACCCAGTGGAACGTGGGACAATCTAACAAGTCTATGTCGGCTCTACGAACTAACATTCTGGCAAGGTAGCTAACTTCCTTGACAGACGGCCCGCTACGAGCCCACGTCCACATTTCCCCCTGGGATGATCGACCCGGTATCTATCGACTAGACCATAATCGTCGATCAGATCAACCAGGCTACGATCGCCCTACACCAGTTAGCGCCCCGCCCCCTGTCTAACTTGGGGTTTAGGATGGCATTCCAATCCCCCATTAAAACTAGGCGCGAAGAATCAACTACGAACGGCCCCAACCGCCGAAAAAAGGAAACCCGCTCCTCCCGGTCGTTGGGCGCATAAACCGCAACGACCCGAAACGAACCACTTTTCACGGCAATATCGGCCACGATTAACCGGCCCTCGGCATCGGTATGCACAAGGTCCACCTTCGCATCGAGAGTACGTCTGACCAACAAAGAAACTCCTCTGGCCAACCGGTTCCCATATGCTGAATGGATGACAAAGTCATCCAGCAGAACACACGCATCGGAAGTGCAAACAAAGTGGGTCTCTTCGATCGTGGCAACATCCACACCGAAGGACAAGAGATCCCGAAGCAGGCGGGCAGCTTACTCCGATCTCTCAAGCCCCTCGCATTCAGACTGGCTATCTTTATTTCCATTTTCTAGGCCTGCAAATATAAAAAGAGAGAAGGCAAGAACCTACTCACATACGGGGCGGAAATCTGAGCTAGACAGGACCCCGACGGATTGCCCCAGGCTCCCTACACCCAACTCTGACGTAATACGTCCATCCAGGGCAATACCGCCGACGTCCGTGGGGTATGTTAATTTGATAAACCTGTATAAGGAGGGATGGATCAAAACCGGGACCCTCCCCGCACAAAACTGGCGTAACTTTTTGATTTCAGGATCATCCATCTCCAGCATTCTGATGTTGGGGAAGGCCTCCTTCGCTTCAAACAGATGCGACCAGACCTTCAGATAGAACCCCGTATCCCTTACACAGGTTATTACACCTGGGGCCTTTGGGAAATTTCTGGGGTCTTCTGTGGTTTTTCCATCAACTTCGTCCATCTTGTAAAGGACCTTCAATAGGTTTTTTTTTTCTGTTTGGAGAGGCTCTTTTTGAATTCCTCCTTATCTACTTTGCAAATAGAATCAATGTTCTCAAATAATTTCTTTTTCTTATTTTTCCGCTTCTCCCTAGAGGGATGAGGAGGGGAAGAGGTAGATGCATGGGGTGGCGTGTTTAAGGAACTTAGGGAGGAAATAGCGGTAAAAGGGGACGGAGCGCGGGAGGGGGAAGTAGGGAGACTCCTGTCTTGAAAGGAACTAGAAATTCTAGCTGGCGAAGCAGGGAAGGAGTGCCGCCTGGTTCTGTCCGAGCTTCGCTCCGCCCTGCTTCGACCAGGGGGACTTTGTTCTGGTTCTTCCGAATCTTCTTCCCTGCACCTTTTCAGGGAAGATGCCCGAGGTGGAGGCATTTTGTCCACCTCCATTGGTACTTCCATCTGCTGTTCCTGTTGATGGTGTTGCTCTTGATGCTGCTGAGTCTGTTGCTGCTGTTGTTTTGGTTGCTGCTGCTGCTGCTGCTTCTGTTGCTGCTTCTGCTGCTGCTGTTGTTGCAGCTGTTTATGTCCTTCTTTTGGTTTCTGCTTCTCCGGATGCTGCACCTTTTTGGGAGATTTCCCATCTCGGACTGGTTGTTGCTGCGCCTCTACCGGCTTCTCGGGAGACTTTTCCTCCTCTTGAATTTTCCCTTTCTGATGTGGGGGGATGAGGTGTTGGCCGATTTCCGTCTCTTGGAGACCTCCTTCCACTCTCCACCACCTTTAGATGTTCCCTCCTCTGCCTGATTGGTAGTTACTGCTGCGGGTGCTGGCTGCGCCGAGGTTTGGGTCTCCTTCTTGGCAGGACATGCCTTAGCCATATGCCCCTCCTTACCACATGTCCAGCACCACAGCTTCCTTCCTTCGACGACAACCAACATCCTTCTTTTACTGTATGCCAGAGTATTGGGAATGTCTTGGAAGCCCTGCCTGTTTGTAGTTATGTGCACTTCCATATCTCCAGTCTCTATGCCTCTTTTACTAGTGAGGGCCTTTACGTCGTTGACCTCACCGTATTTAGTGAAGAAGGCTCCCATTCTATCGGCTGGAATCTCTACGGCCACCCCATGGACCGTCACTCTCGTCCGACGGGTGCCCATATACTTCGTCTGGAGCCGCAAAGTCTTAGTGCTCAACACACTTCCCGCCAACTGCTTCGCTTGGTCTTCAGTTGTTAAAAGAAGATACCACAGCGCATTAGTACGCCTTGCCAGTATTTTGGGGTGGATCTTTAATACTTTTAAGGACTCTTCTATGCTTTCCCTGCTGACTCCAATTAATTTATGAGTTTTAACATCTGAGGTCAGCAGGGATATTGTTCGTGGGCATATCGCATCTACGGCTTCTTTAATGGGCAGGAATTCAACTCCATTAAAAGTCTCCTCGTATTTCTTATACTGGCCAATATAATATTGGCCATCTTTTCTTAACGGTCTATTATCGGTCCAGGCCGTTTTAACTGGCGACACCGTCACGGTAGGCGACACCGGATTCAGTACCGGTGTATTAGTAAAGTTTATGTTGACCATGGTGAAGACACGACCCACCATAGTTGACCCAAAATATAGTTTCTTTTGCCCCCCCCCCCTTTTTAAAAAAAATTAGGCAAACTGTTCAAACAAAATAAACTTGAACGGGGAAAAACAAAGGAAAATAGACAATTCAACAAAAGACAAAAGCAACAGAAAACGGGGGGAGGGTTAAAAATACAAACAAAAAGAAACTGAAAAGAAAACAAAGAATATAAAATACAAAAGATGCTAAAACCAAAAACTGAGAAAGAAAAAAAAATGAAAACTTTTGAAAAGTAAAAGGTAAACGAAAAATAACACTTATCAAATAAAGTCTTTCCTATAGAGCGTAGTATCACTTGCAACAATTATAACACGTAAACCACCAATGTCAGGACTAGTTCTGTGGTCGTAATCGAGTTGGGGTCGCTAATCACTTCCCACGTCACCACGGTCCCGACCGCACTGCCAGCCAATGTCCCAGACCGTTTTTATTGACCGAAAACACTGCCAACGCACCAATCATTGCCGTTGGCCTCGCTCTCAATCAGAGTCCCCAGGTCGTCCAATCAGCACGCAGACCGCCACTAGACAAATCGTTCTAAGCAGCATAAAATAACAAATGTCGGAGAATGTACTTTTCTTTTACAAAACAGCAGCCCGACAAGCAAAGCATCTTGGGCGCTTTGACTCCGGTAAGTGCGTATATTTATCGTCACAGTATTGCAAGACACTGCGGTCCCAACACCGTGTTAAGTCTCTTTCGGATCAATCAACCAAAGCTTTTATCCACCGGGCCATGTGTCCTTGCTGAAATTAGTGAGTGAATTTTCCTGTTTCTTAATGCTTTTTTGGGGGTTAGAAATGGCGATTATCTCCTTTTCGTTGAGATATTCACGAGGATAAAATATTATCTGGGTCTCTTTTCTTTTTCTTTTCGACCAAACGTCGTGATAAAAACTGTAAAACAAGAAAGTCATTTCAAAATATCAGCCAAGTTTAGGATTGCCTTTGTTTAGGAAACTCTCTAATACTCGAATGTGGAACCATTTCTAAAATAAAACAATCTGGTTTGGTTTCGCTTTGTTTTGTTTTACGGTATATCAATGGGTTATTTAATGCCAAAAATATTTTTATTGCTAGTAATATTTGTTATCTATCTATCTATCTATTGGTTTGTGTTTGTTTTGATATGCCGGTAAAAGATAGATAGATAAGAAAAATTACCAGCAATAAAAATATTGTCGGCATTAAATAACCCATTGAGATTGATATGCCGTAAAATGATGTGAAAGATAAATAAATGCATAAAAGAAACGAAACCAACATCACCGTTCCTTTTGCGTTTAATAACCAAGCGTAGCAAATTTAAGGTTTCCAAGCAAAAAGAAGTTTTGGCCGTTATTCCCAAATATATGTACCGTCACGCCAAAAAGGACCCGCTGGAACAGGGCAGTCGTTTCTCGTACAGGGCGTCGCTCGGCGGTGTCGTCGTCGTCGTCGGCGGCGGCGGCTCCCATTGCCAAAGCCTTCAGACACACTCATTTTATAGACCATGACGAAGCAGCCGATTGGTTGAGTGGGAGAGATTTACATATGCGTAGGGGCAATCTGCCAATTCTCCCTTCCTCCAACTGCTCTGCGACACCAAACGCATGCAAGGCGTGGGCGTTTTCGGGCCTGATGTCGCGTTTCTTGCTCACGCCAATCACAATAGAGAGGTAGAAAGTGTCTATCCCAAATGATATTTCTTGGATTTACCAATTTTGTACATGTCTCCATTCAATGAGCAACAAGTGAAGCACTCACCGACTTGCAAGATAAAGATATTTACTCTTTCGAGTTGCGAAATCCATTTGCAGATGGCGTAGAAAAACGCTTTATTTCTTTAGTAGAAACATTCTAAGAAATTGTGGACAAGTTTGCTAAAACTTTTACACTTGAGCATGGACAGGGACCAAGAAGTAGAAGAACGATGAGGAGGGGGTGTAGAAAAAGAAGAAGAAGAAGAAGGAGGAGAAGAAGAAGGAGGGGAAGTAGTAGTAGAAGAAGAAGGGGAAGTAGAAGAAGAAGAAGTGGAAGTAGAAGAAGAAGGAGGAGGGGAGGAGGAAGAAGAAGAAGTGAAAGTAGTAGTAGTAGTAGAAGAAGAAGAATAATAAGGAGGAGGAGGAGGAGGAGGAGGAGGAGGAGGAGGGGAAGTAGTAGAAGAAGGAGGGGAAGAAGGAGGGGATAAAGAAGAAGAAGAAGAAGAAGAAGAAGAAGAAGAAGAAGAAGTGTGTGCATCTTGATTGATTTTTTAACACGGAACCTGGGTCAACACAAGTGATGGCGGTAAGAATTGACAATGTTTAAAGGTGAAATAAAGAGAATACTGCATTTATTTTGTGTTAATGGAAATTGTCGGATAATAAATAAAAGGAAAGTAGGAAGAAAATCAAAATGTTGGAAAATCAATGGAGGTAATCAGCAAATATTTGTAGTGTTGAAATTTCTTTCGTTCCGAACCTTCTCTCGCCATTTTGTTGTTGTTAACACGTCCGTGCCATATTTCTTTCCCAATTTCTCTTCTGAATTATTTTACTGTTTTCTCTTTCTTACAATTCCCCTATTTCTATTCTTTCTTTTCCTTTCAGCACTCTCTCTCTCTCTCTCTGTCTATTTCACTTCTTTTCTTATCTCTTTCTTTTTTCATCTCTCTCTCTGTCTCCTTCGCTTCCTTTCTTTATCGCTTAATTCTTTCATTCCTCTTTCTGACTTCTTATCTTCCCTTTTTTGTCTCTTTTTCTTTCATCCCTCTCTCTCTCTCTGACTTCTTTAATTCTCTTTTGTCTTTCGTCCCTCTCTGACTCTTTCACTTCCTTTCTTTGTCTCTTTTTTCTTTCAGTCCTCTCTCTGTCTCCTTCACTTCTTCTCTTTATCGCTTTTTTTCATGCCTATCTCTGACTGATTCACTTCCGCTCATTTTTCATCCCACTCTCTGACTTTTTTACTTTCATTTTGTTAAGTCATACATCTTCTGCCTGCTTGTTTTTGTTTCTAATGTTTGCGTATAATGTTATATATTTTGTGCCATTCCTTGGTATTGTTTGCGGATTTCTTTATCATGTTGATAATTTCATCTGTCATCCACTGCTTTTTTGTCTCATTTTCGTGGAATCCCGTTCGATGATGCCATTAGGTCTTCCCACTTTGAATTTCTGCTTTCATACAAGTTATTATATTTGCTTTTAACTTTGATCGCATACATCTCATTCTGTGTTACTGTAATTTAACGTTGCTTTGGTTTTCTTTAATTCGGTAATTTTTTTACGTTTGCACATAGTTGAATGTTGATCGTCTCCCATTCGTTACGTGGATATGTTTTACCGTGTTAAAATGTATTCCTGAATCTTACATTAATTACGATTTGGCTCTTCATGTCGTCTCCTTACCTTTTCAATATGCGCAAACATCTTGGGCTCTTTGAAACCAAGTATGAGTTATTATTTAGGTGTTTGCTGGGCACCAGAGAAACCATTTCTCTCCGCATTCGTTACGGGTTTCTAATCCAAATGTTCCAATTATTTCACCATTTCCTTTATTTCCTACTTTAACATCAAAGTCTCCCATAATTATGATAATTTCCTTCAATTTGCATTTAGTCTTGGCGTTATCCAGTGTTCTGTAAACCTTATCAATTTATTCTTTCGTGCTTTCTGTTGTCAGTGCCTCTACAGATATAATGGGTATATTAAACGGGTTTCTTTTCAGTTTAACTAGATTCATTCTTTCAGAGAGTTGATAATATCTCAGGACACATTTCTTCATTCATTTGTTTAATACGAGTCCTACTCTTTTCTCATTTTTCTCTTCACTTGCAATGAACGCGAAATCCATCGAAAAATCAGTTTAATGAGCCACATAACCAAGCTAATAATCCGAACCAGAATTAGACTAGGAATAAGACGAGAAAAGTGAAATCAAGGACACTGGAACAGAATTAGACTAGAAATAGAACACGAAAAGGCAGTTTTGTCAAGGACACCGGAACAATATATCCTATATTTATAATAAGTTTGATATCAGAGAGATCAATGCAAATGAATAAGGATGTAAACTTATGTATCATAGATAAAGGGAAAGCGTTTGATAAGGTACGACACAAAGATCTATTTGAACTATTAGGTAAGCTTGACATTTTTGGGAAGGATATTAGACAAATATAACACTTATACTGAGAGCAAACCGCGTGCGTACGGATAGAAAATTAACGAGTTGATACACAAAAATGAAATGGAGCATAAGCCCAATTTATGTCTTCTCACCAGCTTTATTCAATCTCTTCAGCGAGGTTATCTTAATAGAGGTGGAGACCCTAACATGATTTAATATCAGTAGGCCTAATAACAATATGATATGCAGATGGCATTGTGTTGATGATAGCCAGAAGGAATATTACAGGACCTCCAATACGATGTAGTAAAACAAAATATGAGGAAAGCTCTAACCATCAACTGTAAGAAAGTATGGTTGTCAGCAAAAGATGCGGACAGCAAATTAGAGATGTGTCAACACCAAACGAATATAGAAGTTCAAAGGTCGGGAAAGTGTTTTAAACGAGGCTAGAAAATACGATATCGAAATCTGAACACGCATTCAAATGGCAAATGATGCATTCCAGAAGCTAATCAAATTGCTTTAAAAGAGGGAATTTAATTTCAAACAAACAAATTATCGTTGGAATTTTATGTAATGTCACTCCTTTTGCAGAACCGTAATGGTCCACATCCGGAAGGGAAAAAGTCATATAGAAAAAGTTCGTCGATAACGAAATACCTATAAAATTTGCCCAGCTAGTTTCCCCTTATCTCTTCACTGTTTTCAGTCGTTCATTTCCTACTTGGTGTTTTCTAGCTGGCCATAGTGATGTAATATTCTTACATTCACTATTCCGATTACTGTTTTTTGTTTTCTGCGAACAGTCGCTGAATGAACGTTACGCATGTCTTTCCTTACCGAGCGACGAGGAAATCCCAAAGAACGTAACGAGCTTCACGCTGATAGGCTTTACATTCGTTTTGCACACAATATCTAGTTGACAGAGCGGTGACATTTATTGCACTTGTCTCTCCTTCCCGAGCGAGGTGTGAATACCAAGAGATTTAACTTCCTTCACCCTGTTACTTTTGACATCATCATGTATTTTCTTGCGACTGATAGTGGTGTCATTTCCTGCTGCCTTCTCTGATGTGGATTTATTGCGAGACCAGCTTTTGGCCGTTGACTCATCAAGAGTTCTTTCGCCATTCAGAGGTTATATTTACAACCTACGGGGTTTGGTAAATACTATTTTCGCACCCGACGAAGGGGAAGGGAAGCCAGTTTAGTACCCGATCACTCGACAAAAAGTGGAAAAGGTACGTTCTAGTTTTGAATTTTTAAGCATTTTAAGAAACTCTTAAAGTTAATTTCTCCCTTTTCCTTGACCATTGAGCCAATAGTGAAAAGAAAGAAATCAATATAAACAGCCCACTATTCGATTTCTTTAGTCAAAATTATTAAAACTACTTACAATTTGTAGCAAATTTATTGCAGAGGGGAACTTAAAAGAAAAAATAAAATAAAATTTAGTAACAAATAAAATCTGTAATTGAAAAGAAGTAATAAGGCGTTCTAAAAATTATTTTTTAATTTTTAAGAATTTTAAAGATAATTTTAAAATAACTTTCCCTTTATCTTTACAATCAAGTAAATAGTGAAAGGATAAAAGGAATATAAACAGCCCACTATTCGATCCCTTTAGTCAAAGTCTAGAAGTAGATTGTGAAAAATTGAAAATTATTAAACACTATAACAATTTAAAACCAATATGTCAAGGTAAGGGAACAAGTTCCTTTAATTTTCTTTTTAATATTCTTAAATAATAAAAAAAGTCTACCGTTTAGAACTTACTTTTTGAAGGAAGGTCTTAGTGATGAAATATCTGGTTTTATTTGCCATTCACTCAGTCAATCAGTTAAGTGCCATACGTGATACATACTTGGGCAATCATGTCTCTTTCGATTCATCACTGACAAGATTTTCCCGCAGTAGGTCGCCATTTCTTTCTGTGGTAGACATGTTGACGACCCAGTCTGTCCTGCTATTCAGCCCATAGCTGGGCGGCGATGAAAAGATGAATTCATATCTTTACCAAGGGTATTTGCGCATAAGTAAATGCAAAGAACCTGACTGGAATTCGAACTCAGCTCTCTAATTTCTCCTTCCGAGTTGATATGACTGACTGCTCAGAATGTTTTCCCGCAGTAGGTTATTATTTCTTTCTGCGATAGACTGGTTGCCAACCAAGTATGTCCTGCTATTCAACCCATAGATGGGGGGTAGAAATGACTGATTCATACCTTTCCCAAGGGTATTTGCGCTTACGTGAATGTAACGAACTTGGCATGAATTCGAACTCGGCTCTGCCATTTCTCATTTATTCGGTCGTAATTGTCAACGAGAATAACTCACTAACCATTATTTCACACAGATATCCAAACAGACGTCGATGGGAGCAGACGACGCAAAATCCCGACATCACATTAAAAGTTTGAAAGCGATAAAAGTCGTAAGTGATAAGCGAAAAATAAGAGAGATTTAAGAGTTAGCCACATATAAATGATTTGTGTATTTAGATAACACAGACTGGTTAGTTTGGAGAATTGTTTGACGTTTTAACTTCGTTTTTGTGTTTGGACGTGTTTTTTCCCTATCAATAGAGGAACTCTTCTGTTTAGTCTCAGTGCATAGTCCAGATTATTTTTGTTATTTTAGAAATGGTTCCACATCCGAGTCTTAGAGAGTTTCCTAAACAAAGGCAATCCTAAACTTGGCTGATATTTTGAAATGACTTTCTCGTTTTACAGTTTTTATCGCGACGTTTGGTCGAAAAGAAAAAGAAAAGAGACTCAGATGAGATTTTAAAGAGGGATTTCTGTCTGAAATTTCTGTTATGAATTCGGGACGTAAGTGAGATAGTGATTGTGAGTTCAATCCCTGGGCCGGGCAATTTGTACACGGTAGTTTGTACTTGGAATTACTGAAAAAGGTCTAGCAATTACTGAGCAATACTAAATAATAAAAAAACAAACTAGACGTTATCCATAAACAGTGTAACGAGAACAGTCTACACCCGTATATTAAATAAAGGGTTCATTTTGGAATCCCCTGTAACTTGCCTAGATTGATAAACCTCTGATGAAGGCCGGAGGGCACAACCATCGAAACGCTGTGATAACATCAACAACAACAACGATGAAGACGATAGTTCGAATATTGAAAGTGAAAATAATTTTTTTATGTTGGGAAAGCGCTGAACAGAGTTTGCGACGTTGAAGTAAAGACAAAGGAGGAGAAACTATTTATAACAATTAGAAAGGGATAGCTGACATTTTTTAAACACATCCTGAAGAAAGAAGGCTGGGAGAATTTAACACTTAAAGGAGATGTCGAAGGCAAAAAGAAACACCGGCAAAAGGGAGTAGTCTACTTGACTGACAATGGAGTAAGAAGCACAATAAAAAAGAAATGGATAATAATAGAACCCATTGTTGAGCAACGGAATAGAGGAAGCTGTGGTGAGCCATGACCGCACCAACTTTGAAGGGAAACCTTCAGGACCTACATTCTACAGCTCTCCTCCTTTTTTTTGACATCCAATTACTCACACTCCGTAGTTTAGTTACTCACTGCTTACTCCTGTTTCTCCTGCCTTCAATATGCCATGTGAGTGTGAAGTTCTCCGGACCCACTTTCCTCATTATTGTAGTTCTTATTTTTAGTAAATTTCTTACGTGCTGTCCATAGTTTTCTCAGCATTCGTTTGTAAAACCACACCTCTCTCGCTTCAAGTCCATTCATCATCTGCGAGGGAATTTTTCCAGCATGCCATGTAAATCATTATATATTATATTGTACTTCAGAACTCTTCATACTTTGCTTAGTTTCTAGATGGTATATTTCGCAATTTCCAGGTGGCTTTCTCTCGTCGGTTACTGCACTACTGACTTAAATTTCTCTGTTTGAGTTTGACGTCCCCAGTTATTTGGTCATTCACTCTTGCTAACAAGCATGCATTATATCTTCTTATAATTAGTAGTTAGTCCTTTATTCCTGCTTTCCTGGATCTAACCAACGTCTTTATCCACTGGGCCATGTATCCTCCAGTGACTAGACCCAAAGAGTTGTGAGTTCGGTACCAGGCCAGAGCAGTGGTGAACCAAAACTTGAAGAGTTGAGTTAAAGGAAAATAACTGAGACATCCGGAAGAGCCATGGCACGTGGAACTAGAACAATAAAGGGTTCGGTTCGAAATTCCAATCACCAGAAGAAGGCAGGAGCGTACAGCGGCTGAAACGTTGTAAATGGAGATGAGGATAGCAGTCCGAATAATCTAAATAATGTAAGTAATCATAATAACTCATCTCAGAGATATAGAGGCCGAAACGTTGTGAATATGGCAATAAAGATGAGGATAACAGTCCGAATAATCTAAATAATGTAAGTAATCATAATTCCTTATCTCACTGGACTTGAGAAATCTATTTTCCTGAAACATTGTTTGAAATAAAGATTTTATAAGTTTCAGTCGATAGTATCACTAGGTAATGAATGCTGAATGTTTCCTTATAAGGAAACGGCTAATATAACCATTACTATTGACATCTCTCGATCGCATTATGAGTATAAAAATAGTATACATGATTACCAAAGAAGAATACATATCTTTTATCCAAATGTTTAGAATTGTGGCATGCTTGCAACAAGACAATGACTAAGAGGCCGTGGTCTCTGATTTTCCTGAAAGTCTATCTATTTTATTTTTGTCTTCGGAACAATGTTTCAAATTTCCTCACCTGCTATTGACCAAAGAAGCAAGCTTTCCAAGTCTAGTTCCTTATGAAATACACCAGATTCAAAATAAAAAATGTGAAAAAAATAAGTAATTCTTCGGTTTCAGAAGATAAAAATAATAAAAACAAAACCTAAATATTTATTTTATTTTAACATTTGTGCTTTTATCATTCTCCCTTGATTTTGTGGTTCGGGTGGCCTTTTTTGCGATGAACTCCGACTTGTCAGTTTTAGCAGAAGTTACCGCCCCTTCTATATTTGCTAAACTGAATTATTCATTTCATTACAACCTCGTCATCAATTATCTAAATGTTTATAATTATGGCATGCTTGTGACAAGAGAACGGTTGAAATGAATCGAGATAAGACACAATGCTGGAAACATTCATTAAATTCATGCCTTTCCCAATGATAGTAAACTGAGATTGACAACTGTCTTGACCGGAATTCGAACTTGGTTTGCGGATTTCATTTTCTGTGCTGATAACTATTACTTTTAAAATCGCACTGTCACAGAAAAATAGAGAAATTGCTCCACTTTCAGGCAAAGGTGCGTATAAAATAAGAAGTCAACAACAATATCTATTTGTCTATATTTCTGAGATTAGGTATTCTGTACACTATTTACATTATTTACTATATAGACAGATACTGAAGGGCCGAAACGTTGTAATAAATATGGCGACAAAGATGAGGACAATAGCCCGAATAATTTAAATAGTGAACAACACCTTTTAATAAATATTAGAGAATGATTACGAAGTTTTATTTACCAAATTTAGACTTGCTTAACTTTGAAGATAGCTACTCATGTCCAGGTTTTGTTCTGAACTCTGCAAACGATATCTAATCTGTGAAGTTCACAAGAAGAACAATTATGATTTTGTTGTTTTAGTTTTCTTTGCAGAATTACGGACTTTATATCGTTCGCATTGACTTAAACTTAAAACGACACCAAGCGGAAGTGTTTATCCCACAATTCCATCTTTATGCGTCTTTATAAACAGCATCCGGTCTCGTTCTTGATGGCGCTTTTTTGCCTTGTTTTGTGCGAATCGAAAATGAATGTCATTATCATAGGGATATTTGAGGAACTTCGAAGAAATGACATGGAGCCGGGCAAAGAAACGGTCAAATGAAAGATTAACAAGATAAAGATCTTATTTTCTTTCTTTCTTTCTTTCTTTCTTTCTTTCTTTCTTTCTTTCTTTCTTTCTTTCTTTCTCTGATTCTTTCTTTCTTTCTCTGATTCTTTCTTTCTTTCTCTGATTATTTCTCTCTTTCTTTCTTTCTTTCTTTCTTTCTCTCTTTCTTTCTTTCTTTCTTTCTCTCTCTCTCTCTTTCTTTCTTTCTTTCTTTCTTTTCAATCATATTTTCAATCATATTTTCATAATTAATATAAAATACTAATATTTCTATCAGCTTCCGTCTTTCTTTCTTTCTTTCTTTCTTTCTTTCTTTCTTTCTCGGATTCATCCAATATTTCTTTCTTCCATTTTGGTTCCATTTCTCTTTCTTTCTTTCTTTCTTTCTTTCTTTCTTTCTTTCTATCTTTCTTTCTTTATTTCTTTCTCTCTCTCTTTCTTTCTTTCTTTCTTTTCAATCATATTTTCATAATTAACATAAAATACTAATATTTCTATCAGCTTCCGTCTTTTTTTCTATCTTTCTATCTATTTTTGTATCTTTTTCAACCTTGTCGCTGATTTTCCTGAAAGTCTTCTATTTTATTGGCCTTCAGAACAATGTTTCACCCTGCCTCACCCGCCTTTGGCCAAAGAAGCAAGCTCTCCGGGTCTAGTTCCTTATGAAATAAACCAGATTCGGAATAAACCAAAAAAAAAAAAAAAATGAGGAAAAAAAAGTAAGGGCAATTCTCCGCTTTCAGAAGACACAAGATAAAAATAATAAAAACAAGACCTAAATATTTATTTTGTTTTTAACATTTTCTCTTTCATCATTCTCCCTTGATTTTGTGGTTCGGGTGGCCTTTTTTGCGATGAACTTGGACTTGTCAGTTTTAGCAGAAGTTACCGATAACATCTACGCCCTTTCTATGCTTGCTAAACTGAATTTTTCATTTCATGACAACTTCGTCATCAATTTCGGGGTTCATGAGTGAGCAGGAAAGGAACTCTTGCTGATTTCGTTGGATTTCATACTATCATTCACAAGTTGCTCGCAATACAGTGGGAAAACGATAACATATTACACTTTTCTGATGATAATAATGTAGGGCTTTATATATATATATATATATATATATATATATATATATATATATATATATATATATATAATTTAAAAGTGAACATTGAAGTCACCACAGAGAGGCGACAGGCTGTATCATGCTGGACGCAATCGTCTAGCATGAAACAGCCTGTCGCCTCTAAGTGTTGACTTCAATGTTCACTTTTATATTTACACACGCTCTATCTCTGATATTGACCACTTTATCCCATAAATATAGCACACCTTAAGTGTATATTTCTTCATATATATATATATATATATATATATATATATATGTATGTGTGTGTGTGTCTGTATGTGTGTGTGTATGTGCGTGTGTCTGTTTAAAATATAATGAATTCTATAAGTATTCTATATTTAATAAATAATAAAAATTCTTACTTATATGTTAATAATAATGACAATAACAATAATAATAATAATAATAATTTGCAATTTGCAACTTATACGGGAAGGAAACTGGTACGAACACCACCCAGACCCGGTTACGGAGATAGGACCTGTTACAATTCTATGGGACTACACAATACACACTGACAGAAGAATTAAAGCCAACCGCCCAGACATTGCTATTAAAGACCACAAACAAAAAAATGCCTCCTTATTGATATGGCAGTCCCTGCAGACTGCAATGTATCTTTGAGGATATTCGAAAAGCTGTCAAGATACAAGGACCTTGAAATAGAAATCTCAAAAATGTGGCACATAGGAACATCAACAACCCCTAAGGTAGTTGGAGCCTTAGGATTGGTTGGAAAAGATTCCAGTGGATTAATTGATCCCTGGGAGTCCATGTCTCAAAGAGATACAAAAATTATTCTGACAAGTACAGCCCACAATTTACGAAGGGCTTTATCTATGTAATAATTTTTTTTTTGCAGTGGAAAGTGTCATGATACTATTTCTAACCTTAGGTCCCTGGGCGGGACCCAGAAAGAAATGTGCAAACGGCAGATATTAAAGGAAATAATAATAATAATAAAAATAATAATAATAATAATAATAAACTGGTGTGAACATCACCCAGATCCGGTTACAGAGATAGTACCTGTGAAAATTTCAAGGAACTTTACAAGACACACAGACAGAACAATCAAAGCTAATCGCCCAGACATCGGGATCAAAGATCACAAGAACAGAATGTGCTTTCTTATTGGCATGTCAGCCCCTGCAGATTGTTATGTATCTTTGAAATTCTTGGAAAAATTATCAAAATACATGGATCTTGAAATGAAAATCGCAAAAACCTGGCACAGGAGGACAGCAATATTCCCAGTTGTAGTTGGAGCCCTGGGATTGATTGAAAAAACGCATGAGAGACTCAATGAAGTGATTCCCCGTAGCCCATACCTCAAATAAATACAAAAATATTTACTTACAAGTGCAGCTTACACATTACGAAGCGCTTTATCTAAGATATTTGTGAAGTGTCTGATCTTAGGTTTTTTTTCTTGTGTTTTTTTGACACAAATATTCAGTGGAAAGTGTCATGAAGTTATTTCTGACCTTAGGTCTCTGGTTGGAACCCGGAAGCAAATCCGTATACAACAGAAATCAAAGGAAATAATAATGAAAATAATAATAATAATAATAATAATAATAATAATAATAATAATTGTCAGTGACCGTAAACAAAAATTTAACGCCTTATTTATATGGCAGTCCCTGCAGACTGCAATGTATCTTTGAAGATATTCAAAAAGCTATAAAAATACAAAGACCGTGAAATCGAAATCTCAATAATGTGTCACATGGGAGCATCAACAATCCATGTTTTAGTTGGAGCCTTAGGATTGGTTGGAAAAGATTCCAATAGATTCATTGAAGGGATTCCTGGAAGCCCATGCCTTAAAGATAGGGTTCTATAGTTTTCGTTGTCAACCATTCTACCGCAGAAAAAGGTGGAGGTGTGACTAAGGTGATGTTTAGATCTGATGCCATAACGGATAAAAGAATTATTCATAGTCTTTGAAGGCAGACGTAGAGCTAAAAGTTTAGAAGAAGCCAAATGTTTTCTCTAAAGCTGATTTATAGGCGCGGAAAAACACCTTAAAGTATCCAGAAATATATGAAAAGCTGTATGTCATTCGGAAAGAGGAAATGCTTTTAAAGAAATACCCTAATGTTCGGGCATCAAAATGTGAAGCCATTAGAGAGAAAAGAACAGAGGGTATAATAACCAAAGGACAAAAAAAAAATGGTGGTAACCATGTCTAAGTTCAGCTTTATTCTCAAGAAGTGAAGCATAAATTTTAATAGAGTAAATAAAATCTTAATGACAAGGCCATGCGCGAGTTATCGGCCTTACTTCTTCAGAAGTGACGTCTGTCAATATTGAAGCGAACTGGTTCTTCTTCCTGACATCTCGGCTAACCAGAGAGAGAGAGAGAGAGAGAGAGAGAGAGAGAGAGAGAGAGAGAGAGAGAGAGAGAGAGAGAGAGAGAGAGGGAGGGATGGACTGAGAGGGAGAGAGATAGGCTGAGAGAGAGATGGAGTGAGAAGGAGAGAGAGATATTGAGAGAGATGGAAAATAGATAGAGATAGAGAGAAAGAGGGAGGAGGGAGAGAGAGAGGATGTGAGAGAGAGAAAGATAGATCGATACGTAGATAAAGAGAAAGAGAGGGTAAGGGGCAGAGAGAGTGTGAGAGAGAGATAGATAAATATATATATAGAGAGAAAGAGTGGGTGAGAGAGAGAGAGAGGGAGTGAGAATGAAAAAGATAGATAGAGAGAGAGAGAGTAGGAGATGGAGAGAAAGAAAGAGAGAGAGAGAGTGTGAAAGATGGTGTGATAGAGAAAGTTGAATGGATAGAGAGAGAGAAAGAGAGGGGTGGATAGAGAGGTGAGAGAGAGAGAGAGAGAGAGAGAGAGAGAGAGAGAGAGAGGGGGGGGGAGAGAGTTATAAACGTAACTGATTTACCAGAAGAGGCATTTTTGACATCAATATCGACTTCAGTTTCATGATGAGAATCGCGAATAGTTTTAGTCGGTTAACTGTCATCAAATAAGTACACTTGGTACTGCAATAAGGTACACTGTATCGACATCGACCATGTTTAGCATCGAAGATGGAAGATTATGTTGTGTCAAGCCTTCAGAATAAGATGACCCGGATGTTTTAAAGATATCTACATTCTTCATTTAGTCCAGCACAGCAGGTTTACTTTGGAGAATGAACATGGAGAATGTGTTACGCATTTTTCAAGTACTTGATGTCTGCCTTCTGTAAAAAACCAGCGTTTATCTTGGCTTGAACACTGAACATTAACATAAAACCGGAGACTACGGAGAGTAGCTTACGGCCATATCATATGCTGAAACACTGATGTTAGTCAACATCGGGCCTAGTTATTTATTACCTCGATGGGTGATCACTTGGAAATACTAGATGCTGGGTGTGCAGGTGGTGTAATTGATAACGGATCGAAAATGAAAATCGGAGAGCTGAGTTCCAATTGTAGTCGGCTTCGTTATATTAAATCACATTTGTTATTTTAGCTATACTTAAAACTAAGGACATTAATCTTTATCACATTTTTTACAGATTATTTCTATCGCAAATACAAATAAAGTTTTAATTTTTTTAAAATGCACACTAACTTTATGGACACCCTGTGTGTGTGAGTACATATATATATATATATATATATATATACAAGGTAACCAAAAAGTTCTGTCCGTTTTTAAAGGAAAAAAGAAAACAGTATGTGTAACTTATATTTAGTCTTCGAAGTAATCGCCATCGGCATCCAGCACCTTCTGCCAACGTGTCTCCAGCTGTTCAATGCCCTTGCGGTAGAACTTGGGGGGTGATGCAAAGAAGTCCGTGAAGGCTTTGCGCAAGTCTGCTTCATTGGTGAAGGATTTCCCACGAAGATGATTATCTCGGGAGTGGCTGAGGTGGTAATCGGATGGCGTAAGGTGAATAAGGTGGATGGCACAAAGTCTCCCACTCAAGTTACTGTATGGTATCCCTGACCACTCGCGCCACATGCGGCCTGGCGTTGTCATGGAGGAAAAGCACACCTTTGCGATTCACCAGTGCTGGCTCCTTCTGGCGCAATGCCTGTTGCACACGTTTCAATTGCTGCTGGTATAGGTCTCCAGTGACCGTTTGGCCCATTGGTAGCAGTTCATAATGAACCACTTGACGACCTGTCCACCAGACACAAAGCATAATCTTGCGTGTGTGCATAGGCGGTCTTGCGGTGTGAGGGACAGCATCTTGAGGAGACAAGCAATGTCTGGAACACTTGGAAGTTTCGTACAGAATCCACTTTTTATCACTGGTAAGCACTCGATTGAATAAGGATGGGGGTGAGAAAGCAACGATACGCAGGCTGCAACTCATTGTTAGTTTGTGGACCTCCAACAGCGTTTGTAGAACCCACTTGCTCAGTTTGTACGTCTTACCTAGGCGGTGCAGGTTAAGTCTTTCATCGGAAACGTTGAAGTGTCTTGCAAGTTCACCACACGTTAGACCACTGCCCTCTTTAATGGCCGCCTTCAGGACTCCGTCATTTAAGACCTGTGGTCGTCCACTGCGAGGCTCATCATGGAGAGACAAATCTCCCGACTTGAATTTTCGAAACCAACACCTTGCAGTACGTTCATCTACAGCACTATCCCCAAACGCTTGACATATGCGGCGACTTGATGCAGCTGCTGATAAGCTCACTTTGAAGTCGTAACGCAAACAGCCCTGAACAAGATCTCTAGACACTTCTATCCTTCTCACAGCTGTCCGGCTTATAACTGATGGCCGGGCACGGTGCGCGTGTTTTTTATAACATCTGATGTTCCTACTTCCGGCTGTCCGAATTTGAAAACAATTGCTGCACGCATTTCGTATATATTTCAACTTCATTCAATCACTAATCAAAAAACGGACAGAACTTTTTGGGTTACCTTATATATATATATATATATATATATATATATATATATATATATATATGTGTATTAACGGAGTAGGAAAATCACTCATAAAATTGACAAATGATGAAGCGGTGTTCAACCTTTAACCTCGTTCGGGTTATCATGAAAGAAGTTACACCTGCCACTTTTGGGGGTACAAAGGGCGACAAAGGAAACTGGAATACCCATTTAGAATTTATCTCGAGACTATATTCCTTTTGCTCAAATTATTTTGGTCGAGGCATGACTCCAACTCTCCCTACGCCCTATCTCGCATCCACAATAGTTGACAAAAGAGTAAATGAACGAGAAATTTTTTTAAGATGCGATGTAACTTCCGGACAAAAGTGACTGCTGCTCTCCAAAGATTCCTTTTCTTTTCTTATATATCAATTGGCATGCATTCTTGTGACCCAAGGCTAAAGAACCCAATTTACTCTACAAATATGGATTCATGCTGTGCCCAAAGGTATTTGTGCGAAAGCAAACGCAACTGGCTGGGCTGGAATTAGAACTCAGCTCGCCGATTCCACTTTCGGCGTAGATAACTGTTACGCACGACCGCAGCAACAATGTTAGCACTTAACCCCTGACCACCGTTTTACTGGTGGTAGAGAAAAATGACCGGTTGAACGGTGGTAAAGAAAAATGACGTAATGCACAGCCACCGGTTGAACGGTGGTAAAGAAAATGACGTAATGCTCAGTCACCGGATGAACGGTGGTAGAGAAAAATGACGTAATGCCCAGCCACCGGTTGAAGGGTGGTAAAGAAAAATGACGTAATGCCCAGCCACCGGTTGAAGGGTGGTAAAGAAAAATGACGTAATGCCCAGCCACCAGATGAACGGCGGTAGATAAAAATGACGTAATGCTCAGTCACCGGATGAACGGGGGTAGAAAAAAATGATGTAATGCCTAGCCATCGGTTGAACGGTGGTAGAGAAAAATGACGTAATGCACAGCCACCGGTTGAACAGTGGTAAAGAAAAATGACGTATTGTCCAGCTACCGGTTCAACAGTGGGTAAACACTTGTAACTATTTTTATATCTACCTTGAAACATTACATACCCGTTATATGCGAATTTTGACTCAGGTGATCAGACAGAAGGGTTAAAATTGTTGAAGAACGCAGGGCTCAAAGGATTAAATATCCAGAAAAAAGTTACTTCCCTTGTTAACTTTGTAAGTAAATAAATATTGCAACTGGTCGTATAAATGATTAAAAAAAAATATATAAAACAAATAAAAAAGAACTCTTTTTATTTAGTAATCATTGTTAGTTTTGGCACAAGGCCACAAGTGAAGGGGGTTTGAAAGATTGAATTAGTTTTGGATTATCTCTGACGCTTTTAGAAATTGCACTCGTATTAATTGAAACACACCTAAGAAAGGTTACCGTTGAGAGTAAAGAAGTAATTCTAGGTTGGCTTCCATTGGTCAATGTCCTTTCCGCGTCTCCGAACGGAAACTCCGTCTCTCAATCCCAAACGTCACGGTAGTTCATTTCGATATTGATCGATTTCAGTCGATTCGAAGATATTTCTGTAATTCTAGGATCACTCAGATTTTCCGAAGTCAATCGGCCTTTGAGTTCCAAGCCGACTGACTTTCAGTTACTACTGTTTGACCTCGTCTGACCACCGGCGATTCTCTCTACCATTTCTCGGAAGCTATTCACTCAGAGCAGAAAATTGATAGCTACTCAAGACCCCGCAGATGGCCGATTATCCAGCTCAGTGTTGCTACCGCATAAGTGCGTCTGTAGATGTGTAAATTTACGCATAACTCTGCCTCTGCAGATATTGGTCACAATGTTTGAATACACGCTTCAAATGGAAATCTAAACAGTTTCGTTTTCAGTCTCTCTCTATCTCTTTCCTACGACATCTGAGATAACTGTCTATATAATATTTATCATTTTAACTATACTTGTATATTGGATTGTATGTAATTTTGTTAAATATTAGTGCATCAGTTTGATTCGTTCTTTTATCTACTTATGTGAATAGGACAACGGAGAAGCCCAAGTCTCACCACAAAAAAGAATTCGTGTTCTCTATCGAAAAGGAGAATCAGGATCAAGATTGACTTAAGTCGGTCTTGAAATATGGTCCGAATTATAGTCCAAATTGTTTAATCCGTCACTCTTGAGATCAGGCTACTGCCGGATCACGGAAAATTGCCGGATGATAGAAATCATACCTAAAAAAGCACTATGTAAAAATAGGCTCGCTAGCACATTGCACATATATTAGGTGTGTCATGAAAGACAGAACAAAGATTAGAACACGAAATAAAACAATCTGTAATGCCCCTAAATAAGGTTTGTATTGATTATACAAAATACAAAAAAAATCCTAAAATTATATATATATATATATATATATATATATATATATATATATATATATATATATAATTATTTATTCAAAAATTATAACATAAATATGTTATAAAATCACAACAAAAATTTCCATTTTTTTCAACACTTCTGGTGTCTTACCAAGTCATGGGATGGAATGTATAATAAAAAAGTTATATACATATATATATATATATATATATATATATGAAGAAATATAGTCTTAAGATGTGCTATATTTATGGGCTAAAGTGCTCAATATCAGAGATAGAGCGTGTGTAAATATAAAAGTGAACATAGAAGTTAATACTTAAAGGCGACAGGCCGTTTAATGCTAGATGCATTGTGGGTAGTCTATTTTGGCGTTTATTTTACCGGAAGTCGTTTATTTGTTTATTTATTTATTTGGGTCAAATTATTTTAATGTTTTTATTTCTTTTTATTTTCTTTTTTTAATTTATATATTTATTTCTTTTTTATTTTTATTTTGATCGGTGCTTTTATTAACGTAATAAAAATTTGTTTATATAGCTTATTTAATAGTTTTGTTTTTGTTTGGGAAGATAATTAAAGTTATTTGTTGAATTTTGGGGTTGATTGTTGTGGTTTGTTCTAATTATTATTTTGGCGGGAACAGTTTTTAATTTATTTATTTAGATTGATTATCTTTATTTGTTTTTTTCTAAACGGCTAGTTTATCGGTATTGGTTGTTAGTTTATTTGTATATTTGGATGTATTTAGATCAATTTATTGTACTTGTTGTTATTTATTTGTTACACTGTATATTTTCTCTTTTTCGTTTTCCATTTTTAAGTAACGCAGTATATTTCTTATTTTGTTATTCATTTTTTTATCGTTATAACAGTTATAGCTATTTTTCGTCCGATTTTTTGTTTCTATTTCGTCTATTCTAACAGGTGTGATTTGGTAATTTGTTTGGATTAATTTATTTTGCTTATTTTATTGTCATTTTGTTTGTTTATGTATTTATTTATTTTTCCGTTTTTGATTTTTAAGAAAAAGTATACATAGGAGTAACCGAAGGACCATGGAAACAAAGAAATTATGTACACAAAATGTCTTTCACAAATAGTAAATATGCGAACAGCACAATGCTTTCTAAGTATATCTGGGAAATAAAAAACAAAACGCACACAAAAAATATATTGGAAAATAAGGAAAAAAATCATCAGCCTACAACAACCAATCAAAAACTTGCAAACTTTGCTTGGAGGAAAAATAGCTGTTATTACCTTCCCAGACCAAAATAAATTATTAAATAAAAGATCCGAACTAATCTCAAAATGCAGACATGAAAACAAAGTTTTACTACGTAAAATTCTTTTGGCTTTGATTCGAAGAACTCACAAATGTCAGTTTTAAACTCTTCCTGTGTTACAAAAGCTGTTTCTTCCAAATCATTCTGTAAGCTACGAAACAAATGGTAGTCTGAAGGAGTAAGGTCGGGAAAATAAGGTGGATGAGGAATTTTCTCCCAACCAAGTTCTTCGATCTTTTGTGACGTGATTCTTGCTGTGTGTGGTCGCGCATTGTCCTGATGAATCATCACCCGTTTTCGATTCACTAGAGCAAGCTTGGTTCAGACGCTCTAATTGCTGACAGTATATTTGAGCATTAATTGTTACATTAGGTGGTAAGAATTCAAAGTGGATTATTCCTTGGCAATCCCACCAGATTGAAAGAAGAACCTTTTGCCCATGAAGTTCCCTTCTCGGCTGTGGCTGGGGTCCTTCCCCTTTACCAAGCCACTGTCTACGACGCTTAACATTTCGATAAAAGATCCATTTTTCGTCGCCTTTCACAAGTCTATCCAAAAAAGGTGAAACAAGTTGGCGAGAATGGAGAGAAGAGCAAATGTCAACTCGGGATTTGAAGTTGTTTTCAGACAATTCATGAGGCATCCATTCTCCAAGTTTAGGAACTTTTCCAAGTTGTTGAAGATGACGATGAACAGTTGTATGGTTTGAACTGAGAACCACTGCCAATTCCTCAACTGATAAAGCAGGATTTTCTTCAAGGGCTGCTTCAAGAAGAGAGGCTTAAATGCAATAAGGAACCTAGCAAAAAATAAGGAAATCCACATCATCCCCTCGGAAAAGGGAGGGGGGATTGTGATAATGTACAAGAATACATAACTTGAAAAAAATTAATTCTCTACTCAACGATAGCGACACGAAAAAATAAACGAACAAAAAATAACTATCGAAAGAGAGAAATTTAACTCGAAAATCAGAAAAATAATTAAAAATTAAACATATCGAGAGTCCAGTATATATATATATATATATATATATATATATATATATATATATATATATATATATGAAGAAATATAGTCTTAATGTGTGCTATATTTATGGGATAAAGTGCTCAATATCAGAGATAGAGCGTGTATATATATATATATATATATATATATATGTATGTATATATATATATATATATATATGTATGTATATATATATATATGTATGTATATATATATATGTATGTATATATATATGTATGTATATATATATGTATGTATATATATATATATGTATGTATATATATATGTATGTATATATATATATATGTATGTATACATATATATATGTATGTATATATATATATATGTATGTATATATATATATATGTATATATATATATATGTATGTATATATATATGTATGTATATATATATATATATGTATATATATATATATGTATGTATATATATATGTATGTATATATATATGTATATATATATATATGTATATATATATATATGTATGTATATATATATATGTATGTATATATATATATATGTATGTATATATATATGTATGTATATATATATGTATGTATATATATATGTATGTATATATGTATGTATGTATATATGTGTGTGTATATATATTTTAATGTATATATGTATATATATATGTATGTATATATGTATGTATATATATATATGTATGTATGTATATATATATATATGTATGTATATATATATGTATGTATATATGTATGTATGTATATATATATGTATGTATGTATATATATATATATGTATGTATATATATGTATATATGTATGTATGTATATATATATATATGTATGTATATATATGTATATATGTATGTATGTATATATATATATATGTATGTATATATATATATATGTATGTATGTATATATATATGTATGTATGTATATATATATATATGTATGTATATATATATATATGTATGTATATATATATATATGTATATATATATATATGTATGTATATATATATATATGTATATATATATATATGTATGTATATATATATGTGTATGTATGTATATATATATGTGTATGTATATATATATATATATGTGTATGTATATATATATATGTGTATGTATATATATATATGTATGTATATATATATTTATGTATGTATATATATATATATATATATATGTATGTATGTATATATATATGTATGTATGTATATATATATGTATGTATGTATATATATATATATGTATGTATGTATATATATATATATATGTATGTATGTATATATATATATATGTATGTATGTATATATATATATGTATGTATATATATATATGTATATGTATATATATATATGTATATGTATATATATATATATATATATATATATATATATATATATATATATATATATATTGGGGGAAATTGTATGACAAAGTGGGAAAGTTTACTTGTGACACGTTTCCTCCTACAGGACATCATCGGACTTAATTAGTTATGCTGGTGCAACTACACATGCAAAAGGGTCCTGGGAATTTTTTTTCTAGCTAAAGTTATTTAGAGTCATTCTCTTTTCCTTTCCATTATTTCCATCTATTCCACACTTTGATATTTAGAAGAACTGACAGGAATGGTAAAGGGCTATCAGATTTCGAGCGCATAATCGCTGTAGATGACCTTGGGATTAAGGCACACACTCGAAACATTTACATCGTAGTGAATTATTTTCTCCTTTCACCAGAGTTGCACTTTTTATGTCAAAATTATTGCCAGTCTTGTTACGATGGGCAACCAAAGCATTTGACGTATTATTTTGTAAAATGTCACTTTTGTGTTCATATAATCTTTTATATAGTATAGTATAGTATAGTATAGTATAGTATATATATATATATATATATATATATATATATATATATATATATATATATATATGTTTTTTACATCCAGGTAATAACAGGGCAACGAAAGAATAGATGTAATCCGAAATATGTGTTTAGAACTGTGTTATTGTTTATTGTAAGAAATTTTGGAGCGACTAGAATTTAACGAACTTCACGTGAAATTATATATATATATATATATATATATATATATATATATATATATATATATATATATATATATATAAAAGAAAAAAATTGGTAAGTTGATTTATTCTTTTTTAACTAACCAAAAGTGATTTCTTTTTTTTTCTCGTAGAGAAAAAGGTAATGTTCCTTGTTCTGGCATTGTCTTAACAAGAAAGGAAAATATTTTGTTTCCAGCGCCGAAGTATAAATTTTACGTTTCGCAGTTGTCCAAAAATCAACTGTGTACGTGAATAACATATTTAAAGTGGAACAAAGTGATTTTTTTTTTTTCTTCTCTCCCCGAGCAACACAAAGGCTTGATACAAGTAAACTTACGTAGAAGTGTAATATTGAAAAGTAAAACATGGAAGATTTTAAAGCTACTATGTTAGAACTGGTTAAACTCCAGTTTCAACAACAGCGAAGAAACGAATAAAAACAATTGGAATTACAGCAAAAATACGAAGAACAACAGAAAATATAGAGAAGAGCAACAGAAAAGGTTTGAAGAATTGCTTCTACAAACAGGGTCGAATAAAGGTCAAAATATCATGAGCGAAACTACTTTTTCACAAAACGCGATTTGGAGTGCAATTGACAATTTCAATTATTCGCCAGACGAAGATAAAACCTTCGCGTCATATTTCAGAAGGTATAAGGATCTATTCGAAATAGATTGTGTAAAATGGTCAGATGCTAAAAAGCTACACCTACTTCTCCGGAAATTAGGGACTACTGAACATAGCAAATTCGTGGACTACATACTACCTCGAAAAACTGGTGATTTAACTTTCATTGAAGCGATAAATCTTCTTACAGAATTATTCAGCCCCAAGACGTCCTAATTTCACAAAAGGTGGAAATGCTTAAACCTAACCAAGAAAGACAGCGAAGACTACGCGACGTTCGCGTCGGTAGTTAACAAACATTGTGACGATTTTAAATTAGCCGAACTTACCGCAGACAATTTAAAATGTCTAATATTCTTACAAGGTCTTGCATCGTCGAAAGATGCAGAAATTAGAAGGAGAGTCCTAACCTGGTTAGAGGGAGAACCAAATTTAACCTTACAAAATATAGCCGAAGACTGCCAAAAGTATATAAGTGTAAGAAATGATTGTAGAGACATTGAAGAGTCAGACGTTGCACACATAACAAAAATACATCGAAAACCACATTTTTCCTCCCCTTCAAAAACAAGTCAAACCAAAAGAGATTATATTCACTCTCCTAAGAAAAAAAGTCAACTCAATCAAAAATCGAAAAATTTACCGCCTAGTCCATGTTACCGTTGTGGAGCACTTCATTAGTTTAAAGATTGCCAATATCGGTTTAAAACCTGTCTAACTTGTAATAAAGTTGGGCACAACAGCACACATTGCAGAACAAAGGAAAAAGCCGGATTAGAGCCACAAAAACAGACGAACAGGTAGTAATACTGAATAAAAAAGTCAGTTTACAGTTAGACTCCGGGTCTGATTTATCAATAATCAACCTACATATTTGGAAAAGATTAAATAAACCAACCATGCTAAAAACCGACAAAATAGCAAGGTCGGTACTGGTAAAAAAATTAAGTTTGAAGGTGAAATTATCGCGAACGTTACTTTGAACGGAACAACCAAAAAATTAAAAATGTTCTTGTTAAAAAACAACGACAATCTATTTAGCACAGATTGGATGCAGGAGTTCAATCTGTGGGATCTGCCAATAAATACCTTTTGTCAGAAAATAGAAAATCTGACGACCGAGTCAGATAAACTAAAAAAGGAATTAAAAGAAACCTTCCCCGAGGTCTTTTCGGCTGGCCTTGGTAGATGCAAAAAGATGTCAGCAAAATTTGAGTTAAGAGAGAACACTCAACCAATATTTAAGAAAAAAAGGAATGTGCCTTTTGCCTCGTTAGAGGAAATAGGCAAGGAATTAGACAGACTTGCAGAGACTGGCATTTTATCTAAAGTGGAATATAGCCAGTGGGCAGCACCAGTAGTGTATGTGAAGAAGAAGTCTAAGGAAATCCGCGTTTGCGCAGATTTTTCTAAAGGACTAAACGCAGCACTAGAAAATTATCACTACCCACTTCCAAGCCCGGAAGAAGGTTTTAAGAAACTTAATGGAGGCAAGTTCTTTTCAAAAATCGATCTCAGCGAAGCTTATCTCCAGATACCGGTTGAGGAAGAAAGCTCAAATTACTATGTATAAATACACATAGAGGTTTATACAAGTTTGAAAGGCTTGCATTTGGAGTCAAAGTCTCACCAGCCATTTTTCAGCAGGTTATGGACACCATGCTGGTTGGACTTGATTTTTCAACGGCTTACCTAGACGACATACTAATAAACAGTAAAAGCTTGGAAGAACACTGAGGACACATCCATAAAGTATTTTCACGATTTACAAGACTATGTCTTCAAAATAAAGGAACGCAAATGTGACTTCTTCATGAAAGAAATTAAATATTTGGGTCACATCATAGACAAAGACGGTAGGAGACCGGACTCAGAAAGAGCCATTGCAATTAAGGACATGCCGGCTCCTGAAAACGTCACAGAGCTATAGAGCTTTTGGGCGTTAGCGAACTACTATCAAGCGTTTATCCCAAACATACATAACCTCCGTGCCCCGCTGAACGAGCTTGTAAGAAAAGATAAGGTTTGGGAATGGACACCCGAATGCCAGGAGGCATTCGAGAAAACTATCAAAATCCTAATATCGGATTTATTCCTGACGCACTACGACCCGAACCTTGAGATCGTAGTTGCTAGCGACGCAAGCTCGCATGGAATAGGAGAGTGTATCCGTCATAAAATGCCAGATGGAACGCAAAAGCCCATCGCTCACGCATCAAGGTCCCTGCACCCAGTGGAAAAAAACTATTCCCAAATAGAGAAAGAAGAATTAGCGATCATTTACGCAGTCACGAAATTTCACCGTTACATACACGTAAGAT
The DNA here is from genome assembly GCA_964036315.1 of Acanthosepion esculentum. Classification (NCBI taxonomy): domain Eukaryota; kingdom Metazoa; phylum Mollusca; class Cephalopoda; order Sepiida; family Sepiidae; genus Acanthosepion; species Acanthosepion esculentum. The sequence continues at coordinate 145,074,330 of OZ038477.1, read as the reverse complement.
ATTTCACACTGCAAACGGACCATGAACTGCTACTTAGTATTTTCGGGTCAAAAAAGGATTACCCGGTTATACGGCAAATAGACTGCTGAGGTGGGGGATAATTCTCCTAAATTACAACTTCAAGTTGGAATACCTCCCCCGAAAAAAATCTGTCACGCTGACGGACTTTCCAGACTGGCTTCAAGACACAGGGAACCCCTAGAAGATTCTGTGATCACTTCACTACGAACTTTATTGTGTAGCACTATAAGAGAACTTCCTGTCACGCTACAAGAAATAAAGAATGAAGCCCGCAATGATGAATTCCTTAGCACAACAAAGAAAATTTTCAGAAAAGGACTAACACATTTCAGACAGTTTTGTGACGAGGTACTCCCATACAGCGAGAGAGTCGTCATTCCAAAACATCTACAGAAAAGAATCCTGAAGGATTTTCATATTGGGCATCCGGGGAAAAATAGGAAGAAAAGTCTAATGCGCAGCTATGTATACTGGCCTAAAATGGACCAAGACATCGAAAATATGGTCAACACGTGCAAGGGCGGTGCATTGGCGGCAAAAGCACCAGCTATCACACATAAACCGTGACCAAAGACGGACCGACATTGGTCAAGGATCCACGTGGACTTTACGGGACCGCTAGAGGGATTCTAATATCTAATTGTAGTAGATAGCTATTCAAAATGGCCGGAAGTGTTCTGATGCAAAAATCCCACTACGGAAGCAACAATAAGCTACCTTCACGAACTATTCGCTCGTTTTGGGGTAGGAGATTGCTTGGTTAGTGACAACGGAACTCAATTTACTTTGACCGACTTAAAAGAGTTCTGCGAGATTTTTCAGTAAAGACACATTACGACCCTCTCATATCACCCGAGGTCGAATTGTCAAGCAGAACGTTTTGTTGACACCCTAAAAAGAGCCCTGAAAAAAAAGCATTGCGGCACCCCAAAGGAAAAGGCCATGCAGCAGTGTACAGGATCACGCCAAATGATAACGCGCCAGCTTCACTATCTCCGGCAGAAATAATGTTTGCGCGCAAAGTAAGATCCGTTTTCGATAAATTGCTGCCCAAACAAACAAAACAAGGTCCGACCTCTATTGTACCAAAGAAAAAGTACAGCCCAGAAGAAAAAGTATTTTTTAAAGATGTTTAAAAATAATACATCTTTCTGGGAACATGGTACTATAGATATGAGGATTGGAAATATGGTCTACATAATCCAAGGCCCTCGTTTCTCTCATAAGAGACACCTGAATCAAATCAGGAGACGACTGTTGAATGACTGCAGCAGTACTCCCCAGGAAGAAGAGGTGATGGATACCATCTACGACACCTTCGACATTCAAATACCCAAAGCAGCTCCGGAACTGCGAAGATCTAAAAGAAAGCGGAAGTTCACGGACCCTCTCGTCATCAATCCAAAAAGGATACCATATTGAGACTCCTGCGGAGGTAAAGGCTTGGAAAGGGGGGTGTTATGGGCGACCTACCTTCATGGACAAAACAGACTCGTCTTATGATTATATTATGATTCGCAAGAGGACGGTAGACAGTTGACGAGTTGACTACTGTACTTAGTCGTCAGTCGGACATGCAACACTTCTGTATTCGTTATTTTTGTTCATAATACGTTTTCCCTGAATTGCTGAGTTCGAGTTTTCTTTCGGATCTAGTCTGGGTTCACAACATGTAGTAATGGGAGAATTCTTTTGTACTGGTAGGTTTTTCAGTTAATGGGGCATGAACTAAATTGTTCAATAAGTAGAGAAATGTCACCGTTATTATCTGAAAGTTGCACATCGGATCTGTTATTTTAATATCAAGTATGTGGTGCAGTTCAATTTAGATTACATGAATCATGAAAAAACAGATATTGAAGTTAATGCTATAAATGGCGAGAATACATCTTCGCAAACAAATTTAATAAATGACATTAACCCCGAACCTGTAGATGAATGTTATGATCCCTGTTTATAAATTCCAGTTACATAAGGTCTTTTTTTATTAACTTCAATATCTGTATTTTGTATGAATGATTCATGTAATGTAAATTGAACTGCACCACATACTTGATATATATATATATATATGTTAGATTCCTCAAATAAAGGAGGGGTTATTATGATAATGAATAAGAATATATGCATCGGAAAAAATTAACACCCTACTCAACCATAACGTCATACACGAAAAAAAAATAAAGGAACAAAAAATACGTACTGAAACACAAAAGAATTTAACAAGGAGATTAGGAAACTAATTACAAATGAAAACAAATCCTAGTATAGAGTCATAGAATATCACTCTAGAACACCAAAACATTACGGTCTCTCTAAACCCTACAAAACAGGCATACCGATGTGCCCATCTTCTCAGGAATTGACAGCTCCCCCATAAATTGGCGAAAACCATAGCAAAAATTCTAACTCCCTCTTCTAGGAACAATCAGTGCATCGCATATAAAGATCTCAGGCAGCCTGGTTGAAAAACTAAGAGAAATAAACATGACTGCTAAACTCATGGCCAGTCCATATAAAATCTCTTTACATCAACGTCCCAGCTAAAAATGTCTAAATCTCCTAAACAATTCTAACTCAATCAAAGAAATAAAATAATAAAAAGCTGCCGTCTCATCACCTATCAATGCTATTTCACATTTAATGATGATTTTGATTATAAAAATTTGGATTACCAATGGGATCGCCTCTCAGTGGCATGATGACATGTATCTTCTTAGATTTCTCGAATCTGTGGTCCTTTACAAAATATTTTACCCAAACAATCAACATATTTCTGTTATATTGATGATGTTCTATTAATATATCCGCGTGATACTGATTTATCTGACCTAGTAGATAAACTAAACAAAGTCGAATATACAATCGAATTTACATACGAAATGGAAGAATGCAATTCTTTACCTTTCTTAGATATTAAAATACACTGCGTTGACAACATTTCTAAACATTTTGTCTACCAGAAGTAAACAAAAAAAAAACGATCTAAATATATTTCTATTCTTATCATAACAACAAAATAAAATACGGTATAACCATCGGTTTATATTTAAGAGCATTTATAATTTGCAGCCCTCAATATTTACATGATAAAGTGAAATACATTGAAAACACTTTCAAGCTTCTTCAGTATCCTAATTATTTTATATTCAATGTGAAACAAAAGGCTCATAAAATATTCCAAAATAGAATAAAAAATATAGTGTCCTTTCTATCATATCTACAATTGAATAGAACTTATCTAAACTGAGCATAAAATTTCTTATTACTACATGTAAAATAATAAAAGACTTAGCCAATACTAAACAAAACAATAAGCCAAAACTTGAAGGTACTTTAATTTAATTTAATTTAATTTAATTTCTATAATTAAATTCAAGCTTTTTAGTTTCTGTTTTTGAAACATGAAAACTTTTATGTAGCGATGGAATCATATTTAAAAAAATAATTATAATATAGGCTCTACTTGTGTTTTTTAAAAATAAAAACAAAAATACTAAAGAACTTCGGTTTATTAACCTAACGGTACTTTCCTATTTTTCTATATTTGCACACACACACACACACACACACACACACACACACACACACACACACACACACACACACACACACACACACACGAATATATATGTATTGAATGAATACTTGTTCTTTGCAAATGTTGGCCAATAACAACCTTTTGTTGTTTCTGCGTAGTTATCATTTTTATGATGGAAATGCTTATTTCCTGTTTCACCAACCAAACTCATCTTGTTTAATCGTTGTGTCATGCCAGTAACGAGGAATTCTGCCGAGATATTCGTATAAGGGAAAAGCCCAGATATAGGCGCATATATATATATATATATATGTATGTATGTATGTATGTATGTATGTATGGGTATGTATAATGAACCATGTGAGCGCAGAGCAACGGAAATCGACACTGACTTTCTATTGATTTTGACAGGAGGCAATGGACTGTCATATGTGTTATGGCAAGCAACACGGAACAGCGCTGACCCATTTTTGGACCCACCTTGTTCTCATAATGGGCACCTTGACTTCCACTTCAGCGAGCTGTCGGCTTTCAGTACCGTAGGATTTCCGACTAAATGGACTCGGGTGCACCTTCGTAACTGAGTGCTGACATTTCATATTGCATAGTCTGTTTATTTATTTCCCATCACGTTAAGAAGAAATACTTCTTTTGTCAACAGTATAAGAAGAGAATTCAATTATATATATATATATATATATATATATATATATATATATATATATAGAGAGAGAGAGAGAGAGAGGGAGAGAGAGAGAGCTGTGAGCGTATTGTAGTGGTTATCACGCAGAAAGTAGCAACAACATGCTGAGTTCAAATTACGGCCAGGGTCGTTGCTATTATTTTGTCACATGGGAAATATGTGAATTCATTTTTCCAACCCTGGTATGGATTAAATAACTGAATGACAGTGCTCTCTAGACATGATTGACAACCAGTCTGGGAGAAGGAAAACTCTGTATTCAAACGTGTGGTGGTACAGTGTGTTATTTCTCGGTTATCAGTACATCCCAAAAAGTTGCTGGTTCTACAAAAGCCTTCACTGTAATAATCAAATCGTATGTGTACGTAGTCTGTTCTAAAACGGATCTATAAGGCCCTCAAACGTCGAAATCAACGGCTAAGTCTATAACGGACATCACAGAGAATCTCACACGAATATATACAAGGCTCATTCAATAAATAAGGTGAATTTTTCGGTATAAGGACTTCTAATACAGATAGAAGCTTCTTTTGTTTTTTATTTTTCAACGTAGTCTCCCAGCACTCTCACACACTTTTCCCATCTGTGCACAAGCTTCCGTATTCCCTCAGCGTAAAAATCTTTGGACTGATGTCTCAGCCAGTCGCACACAACATTTTAAACTTCGTGCCTCTCGTGAACGCTTTCAAGGGACCAAACAGGTGAAAGTCTGAAGGGACAAGGTCTGGGCTGTAAGGGGCATGAGGGAGCAGTTCCCAGCCCAGCTCGTTGATGGTCTGCACCGTTTGGGCTGCTGTCTGAGGCCTTACGTTGTCATGATGCAAGATGACTCCTTCTGACTGATGACCCCAACAGATAAGCTCAAATTCCTTGCAATGTCATCCACTGTCACCCTTCTGTCAGACTGAATGAGGTCATTGACTGATTCGATCACCTCAGGAGACATCACTTCTGTAGGCCTTCCAGGCCTGTCTTCATCCTCAACACTGCCTCCGTGCTTCTTTAAACAATTTAGCCCACTTGTAGACATTTTTTGGTTGAAACATGTGGCACCATACACAGTTGACATTCTCCTATGAATTTCAACTGGTTTGCACCCTTCAGCAACCAAAAACTTGATAACTGACCGCTGTTCAATACTGGAGCATGCTTCTTGGTCGGCCATCTTTGTTAATCACCAAAACTCTCAAAGTTTTTTTTTAATCTGCAAAAGAAATTAAATCCATGTGAAAAAGAAGTAAAACAAAAAAATAAATAAATAAATAAAAAAGAGTAAGCTTCTATCTGTATTAGAAGTCCCTATACCGAAAAATTCCCCTTATTTATTGAATCACCCTCATATATATGTTTTTAGGGCACCTCATTGAATTGTAATGACAAATTAAACAAGCATAGCATAACTGATAGGAACTTCACTCCTGTATCTCTGTAGCCTTCAGACAGACTTAGCTAATATATATATATATATATATATATATATATATATATATATATATATATATATATATATATATATATATATATATATATAGGCACTCTGATTTTTTTAAACAGTATATTTATTTTCGTCTACCGGTCTGAATATTCGAGGAATCTTATAAAAGAAATTTGCGATGGGTAAATTGTTGACATTTTATATTTTTAATTTTGCGTATGCGCGTTGTTTTTGAATTTGTCAACTGCACAGTATAGTAGGGTCAGTTTTCACCGTCTGTGAGGAAAAGATCATGACTCAAATCACTCCGTCCGAAATTGGGTAACGGGATGCTGTACTGCTTGGCATTCGCGCCAGGAGCTTCAATACGAACATTTCAGAGTGTTTGAGTGTCAATCTAAAGACAATGCAGAGGATTCAGAAAGACACTATTTACATTATTCGGACTATTGTCCTCATCTTTGTCGCCATATTTGTTACAACGTTTCGGCAGTTGTACGCGCCGGCCTTCTTCAGGTGGCTGGAATGTCGAACTGAACCCTTTATTTCGCTCACTGGGGTAGACTGATCTAGTTCCACGTGCCATGTTTAATGGATGTCAGTTATCAGTTATCTCCTGTTAATTTTTCCCTCTGAAAGTTCTCCACTGCCTTAACCGGGTATTGAACTCACAGTCTTTGGGTCCTGTCGCTGGATCTAACCAATGTCTTTATCCACTGTGCCTTGTGTCCTTCAGGCATTAATTAAATCCAGTGACAGGACCCAAAGAGTGTACATAATACCTCATCTCAGAAATATAGACAGCGATTCAGAAAGAGTTGGATACAGAATTCAATTAGCCGAGCACAAATTGATTCCTTCCCAAAAAGATTTTAATATTATTAAAAATATATGTATAATAGCCCCAATTAAAATTAAACCTAATCTATCTATCTATCTATCTATCTATCTATCTCTCTCTCTCTCTCTCTCTCTCTCTCTCTCTCTCTCTCTCTCTCTATATATATATATATATATATATATATATATATATATATATTTGTGCTTTTGAGTAGCAATCCGTTTCTAATATGAAAATTGAAAATGGTGAGTAGTTTGTACGTGTATACATATACATATATGTATATATATTATGAAATGGACAATTATTTTAAAGACATTTTTATGTTTATACATTCTTTTTATAGATACATATAAATATATGCTAACCGAACGATCCTCAGTGTCCAATCGGTAAAAGCACGTCAGGCTATATGACTGTTCCGCATAGGATACAGGTTCGATTCCTGTCGGAGGACGAATATTTTATATGAAAATTTCTTGGACATTCAGCCCGCTAAATGTTGTTTAATACTGTTTATTATAAACAGAGTATTTTATTTAAATATTTGTATAGACAAAAAGAATGTATAAATATAAAAATGTCTATATATATATACTCTAAGGTGTAAAGGTGTAATTATTTGAGAAAACAGGTATTTAGCTCATAATCGATTGCTTTTGAGAATTACAAAATGTATTCCTCTCAGCATGCCTTGAGTTAAGTTTGTAGTTTGAATACAAAATCTCCAGTGAATTGCATTTGTTTATTTGTTTGTTTGTGGCTTTCAAGTGACCAACGTCTTCTGCCTGAAGTGGCAGGCCCTAATGCACATTGTTTTAGATGGTCAGATAAACTGGAATTATTTGACCTTTTTTTCCTTTATTTTATGTCAAAATATACGCCAGTTCTCTGCCTCAGAACATCGAGTCGTATTTTCTATTCCTATCTCTTGGAGTGAAACTCACTAACCGTCGGAGACAAACTAAAAATTCAAACCTAAAGAAATAATACAAAAAAAAAGGGAAGAAAAACACACAAAAAAATAAAAGGAAAAAATATGCGTAACTTTGGTTAATTCAGGAAAATTCCATTGAAAAGTCATTTAGGTTTCTAAAATTCTTTATTTCTGTAAATCAATTTATAGCGAATTTGGTTCTCAAAATAGCTCCAGCACTGCCATCAGAGAATTTTGTCCGTAATACTCCACCCCCATCTCATCTTTCGCTTTTAGGTAGGTATTCATTGATTAATTTAAGCTTTGGTTGGGATCAGGCGTCGTTGAGTTTGTTTTACACTTGGAAGCTTCGCTTTATTCAGTATCAGGAGCGGTGGCCGATCACGACTGTACTCTTCCGTTGGTAAGTTGTGGAGATGAAATCAATTATGGCGTTTCGAATATAGCAATTCTTAGCATAACAGACCATTAATATTCTATTGTTACTTTAACTTTATTAGATATAATTATTCAACATCTGCTGTTGTGGAAGACTGTCTCGCCAGATCGTCTTTCTGGCCATGAATACAACAGTGTATTTGAGCTAGTGAGACGCAGAATCGCTGTCCCAGTCGAAACTGAATTTTTGTAATTATTCATTTTAGGGAGCTATTGCGCATGCGCTAAAAATAGGGCTATCGTCTAGTTCTTATCTTTAGACAAGGGCAGTGGAATGAGAAATGTCTACCGCCGTAGATTAGATAAAGGGTTCAGTTCGGAATTCAATGTATGTTCCCTAGAACGATATACAACTGAGGCAGGCCAGAGAGCAAAACGGCCGAAACGTTGTAGCAAAAACAACAAACAAGAGGACAATAATTCGAACGTAGGCTGTAGTAACCTACCTACAGTAGTATGAACTCTTCCTCCTCTCATAAACACTAACTGCGATACTTCCTCACGTAGAGTCGTACGGCAGCAGACATACAGTGTTAACCTACCGTTCGGACTTACACTTCTATCTGCTTATTACTAACACTCTTGCTTTGTATATATATGTATTTTCAATACACTTGTTCAACCTACGTTCGTCTTTCGTGTCTTTCTTTCTGGCCCCTAAACAGGCCACAACTATGTAAATAGTGTAAATAATGATAACTCCTCATTTTAAAAATTCAGTGTCCCGTTTTTCACGAGGTCAGCATAGAAATAAATAGACGCAGATATTATTTTGTTGAAAATGAACTGACGGTTATCCGGATAGATAAGCAACTGCCTGGTGAAGGCTGGTGAGCATAACGGTCGAAACACTGATAATGACAACTAAGATGAGGATAGTAGTTCGTGTGTAAATAATGCAAATAACTTTTAGTGGAATTTTAAAATGCTTTGCGCTTAAAACAACAAAGACGGAAATAGTGTTGATAACAGAGGGAGAAACAAATTGGGAGGAAAAATAAACTAAAAAAGATGAGTAAATGGAACGCATAAATGATGAAGAAGACGAAAAGAAACCATTAAAGTATTTTGGTCATCATTTGAATTATACATACATAGGGTTGTGGGGCAGACACCTTTTATATAAGATGGACTCGTCCAAAGTATACTTATACTGACAGAGAGAATACATGCGGATTGAGATACGTTGAGTCAGGGTGAGAGATACGGAGACAGCACACAGGGTGTTCAGAGAGAGAGAGAGAGAGAGAGAGAGAGAGAGAGAGAGAGAGAGAGAGAGAGAAAGAGAGAAAGAGAGAGAAAATGAAAATGAAGGCTTCACTTACAGAGACTTGTACATATACTTTCTACTAATCGTATTCCTGGACTACTAATCGTCACTGCAAGTCTGTATTCTTACGTTTAATACACTTATTTTTCTATCTCAATTACTGGCGTTGTTTATTTATTTGTGCAGGATTCCATTCCCGGAATCCACAACAGATAGATATAGATATAGATAGATAGATAGATAGAAATAGGTATAGATAGATAGATATATAGATAGATATAGATCGATAGATAGATAGATAGATATAGGTATCTCCACAAAATTTTCGATACCTAAGGTTGAAAATAAATGTTTAAAAATGAAAAAGGCTTCTTGAAGCATTCTTTTTAGCTTTAAGTGAACGTTAACCGATTTAATTTACTATTTCTAGTAAGCAAAATGTTCTGGTGTATTTCAAATAGAAATTACATTGATTTGAACCCCAACTCTTGTTCGTTTTCATAAAATCGAAAAAATCTGTGCATGTCAGCCATTTTGATAGATTTGCAAACAAAATTTAATTCTCGGTTTTAAAAATCGCCCCAAAATGAAATATATATTTGTGACACAATAGTTGAAGAAAATTAGGAAATTTAAAGTTAAATTAATCTAATTTCAAACAAATATTACAGCTTAAAACGTTGTATACTAGTATTTCCTAAGCATGTAGTTTTTTTTCCTGACTTATTAATCGATTGATTGGCAGGCGAATGCGTTGAAAATTTAAATATATTTGACCAGAAATTCCCATAAATTTACGAAATCCAAGTAAACGCATTATTTTTAATTTTTAGCTATCTAATAATTTTTAAAAATTAACATAATATTTTCATCAATTATCTAATATTTTATTGAATTTCAGTTACATATATATTTATTTATCGTCTCACTTTTTTAACAAAATAACTTTCGCAATAAAGAATAAACTTAAAAAAGTAAAAAAACTACTAAAAAAGTAACACAATAGGAATTAAAATTAAAATAAGTTAAATAGATATTTTAAAATGGCATGCAAATTAAAAAAAAAACTTTCAATAGAAATTGAATAAGATAAATTTAATTTAAGTTAAAGTAAAAATTATTTTTTAATGTAATTATATTGGGCTTTGTCTCCAGGTTACTTATTTGAAGTATGAACCACACTAAAATAGATATATAAAATAAAAATATTTAGTGAAATAGGAATTACCTTAAATTTTAAAGTTTAAAATTTGAAAGGGATGATTTGCAAAGCCTGTTGAGACGTAAACGCGACGAAACACAAAATGAATACTGAAAGAATCGCACACAGATAGATTTTTAGTGAGGACAGCTTTTAAAACAGGTGACGGACAGCCATACTTAATAATATGAGAACGTTTCTACGCTAAGAAAATCGATTAAAAATATTGGGGTAAACGAATTTTTTCAATTTTTGATTCGTAAAAATAGTTTCCATTTAATTATAATATCACCTAAAAGAAGAATTTTAAACGATTTTTAAATTATTATAATTCAAAATTAAAAAAATGAGAACAATTCTTATAAAAATTCATTATACATCGAAATTATTTTTCTCTCACGACAATAGTGTCCTTAATATATCTTATTTATAAAAACAATTAAAACCTTTTCTAATTAAATAATGTCATAGTTTTATTGCGTTTTTCAATTTATGATTCGGAGCAGATTTTCGGTAACTGGTGATCCTTTTTGTAAAAAAGTGAATGATTTATATTCTCCAAGGAGTCGTACTTTTGATTAATAAAACATTTTTGGAGAGAAGATTTAATTCTTTGAAGTTAAGTGGGGGTAAGTTATGTAAAAAAAAAAATTACCAGGAATTTCTAAAAAGAAAATTTAAAAAATAACTTAATTCATTTGTGAATAAGTTCTGAAAGTTTCATTAAAATACGACAGTTATTTGATTTTTGCAAGAAGTTCCAAATTATCGTGTCTTTCACCGGGAAAAAAACGAAAAACATTAATAGTAATTATTACGTTCACCGCTAACGCAAAAACACAAGATTTTTAACCAACATTTCGAACGTGCTAGAAAGGAATAAAAAATTGAATAGAATAATGAAAATACTTTGCTCATTTCTCTTAATAAAAACAAACAATTTTGATACATTTTTGTTTTTGTTAAGTTTGGGGACATTTCGTTATTCAGGTAAGATGAGAAGGAATAAAATACAATTCCAACGTTCGTGGCATTTAATTTAAAAAAAGAGCTCCATACAAAGTAGAGCAATATTCTTTATTTTAGGAAAATTTTATCGAAAAGCTGGTCTAAATCGACATGTTTTTCGTTGTAATATCCCAAAATCGCTACAAAATTGCAGTCGTTTTTCAATGCGTATAAATGCAGGCGATTGTAAATTACTGGGGAGTGAACAATTTATTTAGATTTAAAAGTAAAATGCAGTAAAAGGAAAATGCAGCCTTTTTTTAAGAAAAAAAAACCGGAAAAAGAGGGTGGTTATAAGGTTTGTGGGTTTAACACAGATCAACCAATCAAATATGACCTACGCTAAATTTAAACTAAGGGAAGAGGCAAGAATTAAGAAATTATTTTTCATAAATGGGTCATGACCCGTAGATTAGCAATCAATGGCAGCAGAGACGTTTAAAAGGAGCGGATATAAATGGATGCATATTATACATTGAACAATGTCATATCCTCAGAAAATACGATAACCAGAGATCCGAATTATATATATATATATATATATATATATATATATATATATATATATATATATATATATATATATATATATATATATATATCCACAGACAGACTGTTTCGCAGATCATCAGTGTGGCTAGATATGCAATTGTTTCATGTCGGGATCGAAACCCGACCGATCTGACATCAGTCGTAGTCTCTCTTTAGACCATCAGCGCACGAAACGGAGAAAGGGAAATTTTAACGCAATATATACGATCTATAAGCATTATCGACTACCAGAGGGTCCAATTCATAGCATTAATTAGCAGTGCCGACAAATTCCCTTTCTTACAAAGTGCTCAACCTACGAAAGAGAACATATATATATATATATATATATATATATATATATATATATATATATATATGATAAAATAAAAAAAATAAAAAATAACAGGGAACGCATCTAAAGCTAACATATTTCATAGGTCGAGAATAGAAATGAAATTAAAGACATTGGTGCCCGTTGGATTTTTAATAAGTCCACTTAGAATTCCGTTTTCTTCCTCTCTCTCCTTCTAACCCTCTTTCTCTCTCTCTCTTCACACACACGTAGCACACACACACGTAGCACACACACACACGTAGCACACACACACGTAGCACACACACACACGTAGCACACACACACGTAGCACACACACACACGTAGCACACACACACGTAGCACACACACACACGTAGCACACACACACACATATATATATTATATGAAATGGATTAAATCCGACAAATTATTTATTTTATTTGATTAAACGTTATTTTAAATGGATACTCATATTTGAGTAGATGCTCTGTTTTTATTTATTTATTAAACAGTATATTTATTTATTTACATCTTACTAGTCTGAATATTTGAGAAATCTTGTTAGAAAATATGCATTCTTGAGCAGGATTCGAACCTGCGTCCCCTAGGGTAAACCGTCATTAGATCTGATTGGAAGATGTGTATTCAAAAACAATATTCGAGTTTTGCTTGATCAGGAGGCCCTACGTAGCTGAGTTGGTCTAAAGCACGTCAGATCTAATGACGATTTCCACTAGAGGAGCCAAATGGACCAAAACTGAAAATTAGAGAATGTCTTAATAAGAAAAAGGAAAGGAATTATTTCGAACAAGCGACATACTGACACATACCTTTTGTAAAAAAGTAAAAAAGAACAGTAATAGTAGATCCATTTTTAAAACAGCCTTGCGCCAAACAGAATATTAATGGATAAATAATGAAAATTATATATATATATATATATATATATATATATATATATATATACACGTCATAATTAAGTAATTCACCGAGTCTAAAAGAATCCACAACAAAATGCAGAAAGCACTGGACGGTCGTTTCGTCCTATTTTGGGACTTAGCAGCAGTGCGCACTGCTGATGTCCCAAAATAGGATTCTTCTAGACTCGGTGAATTACTTAATTATGAGATATATATATATATATATATATATATATATATATATATATATATATATATATATATATATATATATATATATATTTAACTCTTGAAAATATATTTCCAATTGAGCACTGTTGAATGACAAGCCAATTCTAAAAACAACATTCATTTGCGTAAATGCGAAGTTCTTCAGTAAAAACAATGGAGCACTTTGGCTGCTTGGGGTTTGTTTACGTTTGTAAAATCATTACGGTAGATTCGGCTGACTCGCTCTTTCGAGTGGAGATGGCTCAGTGGTAGAAGCTCTGATTGACACCAAATCCTTTGGGTTTCGATCTGGGCTTGAGGCATTCGGTTGTCTAGTCGCACTGAAGAGGTTTGATATATCGAAACAGTACTGTCTGCGAATGACACATATATATATATATATATATATATATATATGGAGAGAGAGAGAGAGACTGAGCGAGAGAGAGGTAGTGCGACGCATAAATTGTCGTCTAAATTACGTAAACATGAAGATAACATTGACTTATCATATTAACATATATATCTATACCAAAATTACTCAATAATATCTTGAAATATGAAAGAGTAAATTTATTCAATAAAATCGCCATTTGCTTTAACCCCAGTCTCTTTCCGAATCTCTTGCGACTCTTCTGGGCGGTCTCATTGTTTAAATTGCTGTATGCTGTCATAAACCTTGCCTTCAGTTCATCCTTGGTGTTGCAAGGAGTTTTGTTGGTGTCCCGCTCAACTGCGCCCCACACATAACAATCAAGGGGTTGCAGTTTGAGGAGTTAGCTGCCCAGGCGTAATGGGTGATGTGGTCGCAGAAATTGTCTGATTGGTTTCTTCGCTTCCGTTACATGGTACAGAGTCCTGTTACCAGAAATAGGGTCTTCCAGCAGGCACTCTCTTGATCCAGGGCAGCACTACCTCCTCAAGTTCCTTGATGTAGTCCTCCATATTGAGTCTTAGGCCCTCACCAACAAATTCGCGAGTTCTTATCAGAACGATCAGAGTTTTCCGAGCTGCTGTACTTTCGTAATAAGCATTAAACTAATCCAACGCTTTCCGAGTCCTCTGAAATGTCCTCAGAGTCATACTCAAACACTCTGAAATGTTGTTATTGTAGCTTTCGGCCCGAATGTCAAAGGTCATGGTATCTTTTTCTCACAGATGGTGCCCAATGACTCTACTATTCTGATCAAACAACTGTTCAGGCTTAGTTAAATCAATGGTCCTACGTGGCCGAGTGGTCTAATGTACATCAGATCTAATTACGATTTTCCCTAAGGAAGGCGCATATTTTTCTAACAAGATTTCTCGAATACTTGTGCTGGTAGACGTAAATAAATAAATCTACTGTTTAAAAACAGAGTTTCTGCCCAAATTTAAAAATAACGTTTAAACAAATAAATTAAACTATATATATATATATATATATATATATATATATATATACTCGTTTGGAAAAACCTTAGCTATTTTGGCTTGTAATTGAACAAACCAATGCCCAAGGAAAAATAATGGATAAAAAATAAAGAATCAAAAACATGAAATTGAGGCGAAAACAATCGTCCAGAATCCAAGGTCAGAGTCCCCCCCCCTCCAAAACGAGTAAAGCAAAAGTAACTGTTGACCCTGACGATCTGTATAGGCGAAACCTAGGTAGATTTACCTGGCTTTTTAGGTTCATATATATATATATATATATATATATATATATATATATATATATATATATATATATGTGTGTGTGTGTCTTTGTCTGTGTGTTTCTTTTTCCCTTTCCCTGAAATTCCAATCCATCAGACGCAATGAATTTGAATATTTGTCTGATGAAATTGTTTCGTCTGATTTTACTCATTTCTTGGTTCATTTCGGATTTCATGCGGCATTTTCATGAAAATTTATTGCTATCTTTTTGGGGCTCTTTCTTTCGCTGTTTTTTGCACAATTATATCCATTATTGGGCTCCATATTTTAATTTCTTATTGCAAAAGTGCCCTTTCTAACGAAGGTCTGTATCATATGCTTTTAAGGAAACGTATCGATTTTCGCAATCTTCTATTAAATTTATTAATCAAATTGCAATAGAACAATGTAAAATGTATTTATTCTGTATAGATCTGAAAATAACATGAAGCTTCTAAAATTTATATTTTTCTTGATTACATTTTTCGATGTCGTTGATTAGAAAAAAAACAAAGTCTGAATAAAAAATTCCGTCATTTAAACAATATTTCAATGTTAGTATTTATCCTACAAGTGGCTTGTAGATAGTGAATTATTGACCAATGGCCGGCATATTTCAAAAGTAATTAATGAAAACCGTGTAAAGAGACGCTGCACTGGGCGCGGAAAATTGAATGCTCGCCGACGTTGAACGGAAACAATTGTCTTCGGCGGGACAAGAGCCAAGAGAGTCTCGAATTGCAACCTCTGATGGGAATATCAATAATTCTGTTTGATGCAATCATAGCTATTTATACAACCTCGTTCAAATACGTATTGCACTTGGACGCCATCTTGCTTTTGTCTTGCATATTAGGGATGTTTCCGAGATATACTTTGATATAGTGTCATCATCGTTGTGTACTTGGTCAATAATATCTCTTTCATACATGTTCATCATAGACTGAGAAGATATTTTTTGTTTTCTTTTTATGCGTTCAAGTGCAATATTGTAGAATTATTTAAAGTTTACGATTTTGAAGAAGAAAAAATCTCCGAAGTAATAACCAGGCACAAAAGTTGTTGGAAATATATCGTATTTTCCGGTCATAAATCTCGTAAGAAAATAAAGAAGTTGGATGTGGCGTGGTATTTTCATGGGGCCGTGAATTGACTAATCAGAAACTTAGAATATTGGTAAAAAAATAATTCAACCTTCTAAGTTTCTTCAGTGAGGTTTTTCGCTTGGTATCAAGCAGATGGGTATAAAGGAAGTGCTCTCACTCACCGTACCATCCGTCACTGATAAGTAGTCGGCAACACTAAATTAGCCGATACATACCACATTACGTTTTGCGTTTTATCATTAAAAGGAAACCTTTCGCCTGGTGAAAATATCGCTCCACCGCCTACATGTCAAGACAACTGATTCTACATCTCTCAATAAAGATAAATTGAAATCAGAACAGGATTGAATCAAACTCAATACGTAACATACTCGTTGAGAACACAAGTGTAACACGAACCTCCCACCATAAAAATAGTTTTAAAAATATGATGGCAACCCTTTAGTATAAAAAATGTAAAATACCCTTAATTACATCAATTATGAACGTGGCTACATGTATTTGTCATATTTGAAAATTAAGAATATGCCTACTTTAATTAATTGTTATACCTTCTACAATAGCACTTATACACAATTTATTATCTGTCTATATTTCTGAGATGAGGTATTATGTACATTATTTACGTTATTAGGACTATTGTCCTCATCTTTGTCGCCATATTTATTACAACGTTTCGGCCGTTGTACACTCAGGCCCTCTTCAGGTGGTCGGAATGTCGAACTGAGCCCTTTATTTCTCTCACTGGTGTAGACTGTTCTAGTTCCACGTGGAATATCTAATATTAATGAATATCAGTTATCAGTTGTCTCCTGTTAATTTTTCCCTCTGAAAGTTCTCCACTGCCTTAACCGGGTATTGAACTCACACTGTTGGGACCTGTCACTGGATCTAACCAACGCCTTTATCCACTGTGTCATGTGTCCTCTGTGTATGAATTTCTGGGTATTATAAACCTAATGTCTTCAGCAACCATTTTTACCAGTGCTCATATGGCAATTTTTGCTGTTATTATTGCTTTTCTCTGGCACTCCTTATTACTGGTTCCCATAGTGTATTCATTTCTATGCTTGGTCGGCTCAGGAGATTTTTGTGGCTTAGTATATGTGCTGATTCCTTAACACGAGGGGAAGTGGAAAAATCAGGCGTGGCTGACCACATATGGAAAGAGAAGGGAGATCACCGCCCTCTGTGGGATGAGGCTGAGATCATAGACAAGGAACACCATTGGAAAATTCGTAAACTTAAGGAATCAGCACATATGCTAGGCCACAAAAATCTCCTGAGCCGACCAAGCAAAGAAATGAATACAATATGGGAACCAGTAATAAGGAGTGCCAGAGAAAAGTGATAACAACAACAAAATTGCAATATGAGCCCTGGTAAAAACATGCAATGATAACAGCAAAAATTGCAATATGAGCACTGGTAAAAATGGTTGTTGAAGATATTAGGTTTATAATATCCAGAAATTCATACACTGATTCTCTCAAGAGCACAGTGGATAAAGGCGTTGATTAAATCCAGTGACAGGACACAAAGAGTGTGAGTTCAATACCCGGTTAAGGCAGTGGAGAACTTTCAGAGGGAAAAATGAACAGGGGATAACTGATAACTGACAACCATTAAACATGGCACCTGGAACCCAAGTGAGCAAAATAAAGGGTTCAGTTCGACAATCCACCTGAAGAATGCCGGAGTGTACAACGGCCGAAACGTTGTAACAAATATGGCGTCAAAGATGATGACAATAGTCCGAATAATGTAAATAATATACACAATTTATTATAGTAGTATAACAAAAGATCCATGAAAATAGATAACAGTTTAAACGAAAGAGCTCCGGATCAACAAAACTTTGGACAATTTGTAAATTAATTAAGTCCGGAAATGAATACAGCTGATCATATATAAGAAAATACATAATAAACAAATTAACAAACGTATCATATGACTATTGTTTAACAATATATATACGAGGTGCATTCCAGAGCTTTTGAGTCTTGTAGCAGAGGCAGTTATGACTGTCCTAGGTTATTGCAATTTTAGCCTATCCTCACCATACATCTAATAACTTTTATTATTTCAGATAGAAGGAGACACTTGTAACATATCTTTGAACGGACCATAATAATTGCTACTTGTCACAGCTGACCAATTTGTAGATTGCAAGTCGGTACGAGAAGACAATTTGGAAATTCGCTATTCAATAAAGTTTTGTGTCGACAGAGATGGGGATTAAAACAGTCCCTCAATCTCCAGACCTTGTGACTCTTGGTTGTTCCCCAAGCTTAAGGAGAACCTCAGGGGCAGTTGTTTTAAAGATACTGACAAGATGTCCTGGACATCTTCAGTTTGGATGGCTTCTACGGGGTCTTCACACGTATGGATCACAACAACAAGTGTATTGAAGTTAGAGGATCCTATTTACAAGGAGATTAGAGCTTTGTACTTCTTGGAAATTAATAAATGTCTCCCCTGAAAAGGTTTAAAAACTTTTTCAATTCTCCCCGTATGTACAGAGTATACATGTCTAGGCATATATACTTGTATATATTGAGAAGATGAAGGTGCCAAGGCTCCTGAACAACTTCATTTTGGATTACTTCCTTGAGGGCCCTCACTAAGTGGCTGGTACTGTTACAACAAGTGCATTGAAATTATTGGATCCTATTTTGAAGGAAATTAGAGCATTGTACTTCTTGGAAATTAATAAATGTTTCTCCGAAAAAAACTTTAAAAACTTCTGGAATGTATCTCGTATGTATGTGTGTGTGGGTTTGTGTTTGTGGGAGTGATGAGTCATTTCGAGCTTACTGCAGGATGAAGACCTTCCTCAATCTTTTCATGACAACACTGTTTGTACTTGACTCCTATTTGTCTTCCGTCCTAATCTAATTTTTGCTGTTGCGACCCATTGAGTACAAAACAACGAACCGTTTGTGTTATCTGTTATTTTCTATTCTTTCGATATGCCCATCAAAATTTTATTCTGTAATAAACTTTAATTTTGAATATTACGAGAATACAAATTTGTCAAGTAAACCAAGAAACTATAATGAACCATTTACGAGATTTATTTACTTTAGATTTTCATGATGCAATTTCATTTTGACACCGGAAAAATGATCTGATACGCATCTGGGAAGAAATTCAAATTAGATCATGTCACGCAATAACGTCTTTAAGAAAGAACACATTTCAAGTAAAATTAAATTTCAACGACTTTTATGTAAAGTATTTTAAGCCAAATAATATATCACTTAATGGTTTTTGTTTATTTATCTAAGCCCTGATGAGCAGCTTCATTTCTGCGAAAGGATGATAAGTTCCTATATATATATATATATATATATATATATATATATATATATATATATAAAAGTGGACATGGAAGTCAGCACTTAGAGGCGACAGTCTGTTTCATGCTAGTGCAATGACCTGACGATTGCACTAGCATGAAACAGACTGTCGCCTCTAAGTGCTGACTTCCATGTCCACTTTTATATTTACACACGCTCTATCTCTGATATTGAGCACTTTACCCCATAAATATAGCACACTTTAAGACTATATTTCTGCATATATATATATATATATATATATATATATATATATATATATATATATATATATAAAAGTGAACATAGAGGCTGAAGATTGCATCTAGCATGAAACAGACTATCGCCTCTAAGTGTTGATTCTATGTTCACTTTTATATTTACACATGCTCTATCTCTGATATTGAGCACTTTATCCCATAAATATAGCACATTTTAAGACTATATATATATATATATATATATATATATATATATATATATATATATATATATATATATATATATATTTATATGTATTTGTGTATTTAGGCAGCAATCCTTCTTTCATGCACCTTTCATTAAAAACGACTAACAAGGTGTTTTTATTTAGTTTTTTATACAATTTCTCATGCGATCTAATAATGTTTTTCTTTTCGGATGATAAATTATGTAAAAACTGTCCGAATGTTCTTTTTATCCTAGCGCTTTCGGCTATACATTTAGCCATTTTCAAGGATTATATTTTAACTGTTAGAATTAGAAATAGTTTGTTATATGTATGTTTTATAAAATGTTTCATTTTTTTGTTTCAAAACACGGTCAAGATACTATGTCCATTGTCAAAGTTAATATTATTAAGTTGATTGTTGAGGAATACAATTTCTTAATGGTCATTTGAATTCGTAAATAATATTTGCTCTATTTAACTTTGTTCTAGGAGGTGAATTGTTATTTTTAACTATAAGGTTAGAGGTTTTAAATTTTTTATAATAAATAATTAATCTAATGTTTTTGCTATTGTCAACTGGTGTTATGCATTTTTATAATGTTCTTAATTCTGCATTCATCCTATATATATACAATAAAAAGAATGATAAGTGCCTATATATATATATATATATATATATATATATATATATATATATATATATGTACAATAAAATCCAAAATCACCTTGTAGGATCCCCCTCTCGTGCCTGTCTTCTGACTGAAACATTGAAATAGAAAAATTCTATTTTTTCGACAGCTTATTTTAAACCTTTCACGGTTAAATTTCTATTTCTGACACGAATCCAGTCCATGACGGGGTTGATACGACAGACAACCTATATTCGTCTGCCGAAATATATTATTCCCCATATGAGTCCCATATGAAATGATTTCGGATGTTATTGTTTATTAATTATTTGCTCTGTAATAATAAATACATTGAACTCTTTTTGTGAATAAGTTTTAATAATTTATATTAATGGATCCACTTGGATTATATACCGAAGGATTTGTTACCTTTACTATATATATATATATATATATATATATATATATATATATATATATATATATATATATATATATGTATGTATATATATATGTATACATACATGTTTATATATATGTATGTATATATATATGTATACATACATGTTTATATATATGTATGTATATATATATGTATACATACATGTTTATATATATGTATGTATATATATATGTATACATACATGTTTATATATATGTATGTATATATATATGTATACATACATGTTTATATATATGTATGTATATATATATGTATACATACATGTTTATATATATGTATGTATATATATATGTATACATACATGTTTATATATATGTATGTATGTATGTATATATATATATGTATACATACATGTTTATATATATGTATGTATATATATATGTATACATACATGTTTATATATATGTATGTATATATATATGTATACATACATGTTTATATATATGTATGTATATATATATGTATACATACATGTTTATATATATGTATGTATATATATATGTATACATACATGTTTATATATATGTATGTATATATATATGTATACATACATGTTTATATATATGTATGTATATATATATGTATACATACATGTTTATATATATGTATGTATGTATGTATATATATATATATTTATATATATATATATTTGCATGTGTGCTAAATCGTTCCACCACAATATCTCTGTTTCTCAAACAATTTATGTTACAAACGCCTCCAATATGCCTGTTCACATCTATGTAAACTTTTTCATATCTATCTATCTATCTATCTATCTATCTATCTATCTATCTATCTATCTATCTATCTATCTATGTCAGTCCTTTTCATATCTATCTATCTATCTATCTATCTATCTATCTATCTATCTATCTATCTATCTATCTATGTCAGTCCTTTTCATATCTATCTATCTATCTATCTATCTATCTATCTATCTATCTATCTATCTATCTATCTATCTATCACTGTTCATTATCTATCATTATCTATGTTCAATTGACATAACTGTTTTGTCACTTGAACATAAAATGATTTTCATTTAATTTCACTGTTCTTTCGGGATTTTCTTTCAAACTGAAATTGACTTTTAGTGGCGATTTTTGTTTTTCTGCGGCTAATGTTTTCGTGATTTTGTGTTTTCAACACCAAACAGAATTAAATTCTCATTGCTTCTTTGTTGGCAGAGGCTGTCAATGGATCTTACGTTCTCTCAGCGAAGACATTTTTCAAAAGCAATTCACTGGCTCATCCATTCACTTTCTCGCTCACGCGCTCTCCCTCATTATTCGCTTGTTTACTCAAATGGACACCCACACACACCCACTGTTTCACAGCCTTATATTGTTATGTTTTTTCCCGAAACTTGTCTCCGTTGCTGATTAAGTATTCCAATAACTTATTCAGATTGCGGAAAACTGATTCATTTACCTACTCCTAATTTCATTACATTCAAATATTCAAGAAATCATAAGACAACTATAAAATACAATAGCGGATAATAGCAAAATCTATGCCACACAATCTATGGAAAGACACAAAATCCTACAATTGATATGTTTTTTGACGGCTTGTCAACCTTTTGCATGTTATTTAAAATCAGAATATATTTGCTGTTATGGTCCAGGTTAGGACCAAGGAAGAACAACACGAACACAAGAGTAGAAATAACGAAGATATATTACACGGAATAATAATACAAGATATGGAAGGTATTAGTATGACTGTCAGTCTGGTTTGGAGTGAACTACTATCGGCTCGATTCGATTCGTCTCTCTCTCTCTCTTGAGAGGCGTAGTATACATAGTGTTAGGAAGAGTTCATTCTGTAGTTATAGGTAAGGACCCATAAAATTTTCTTAGATAGTAAGAATGTTTTGGGATAATCATGATTTACTGATACAAGTTCACCTAATTAACCCATATCTGGAGGAGATGGCGAGAATTGATATCTTTCTCAAAGGTATTTGCAAGTAAGTGAATATAAAGCACTCGGCTGGAGTTGGAATACCGATTTCCAATTCCCAGGTGATATCCATGAAATGAGCTCTACATCCAAGCTTACAGCATCTTGTATTCCGAAGCTGTCACTGATCCAGGTACTGACTCATCTTGATGTTGCTTAACTTCAGTGATCGTATGTGTTTCAGCGTGATATGACCATAAGCCGAAAAATCTTAGATGATGTTATTATACAACACTAAATAAAATATCTTTCATCAGAGACTGAATAAACGATCGACAATATTCATCGGCCTTCTTTTCCTCACTTTATTTCTGCATCTGCATTTTAGTTTGTACAAACACACCCATATAATTAATATGAACTAAAATGCATCCGCCTGCACAACACAAATAATCAAATATAAATAAGCATAAATAGATCCAATTTAAAACAAAATAAACCAGTTTGTCTGATGATCGCAAAAGCGTGAAACCCAGGGTTACCAACTAATAACTATGCAACTTAATATGTTAGCTCTATCGGTGAGAAGTAAGTTCCACTCGAACAGCTTCTTCCTGCTCACCACTGCCTTTCAAGAGGATGCTTCCCCGAACACTACAATCATAACCTGTTCAAGTTTAACCGTTATCTTCCCCTCCCATCCGTATAATCTGCTTCTTAACAAAACATTCTCCCTCGAGTGGCTCACGAGCCTTGTCCAGAGTGAACATTACTGTAAAAAAATTATCGTTCATGAGGAACGAATCTTTTGAACACGCGATCCATCCTCTCTCTTGCTCACATCACGTCACTCTATTTCTCTCGTCTCTTTTTCCTTCCTCTATCTCTCTCTTTATATATATATATATATATATATATATATATATATATATATATATATATATATCTTATAGTAAAAAAAGAAAGAACAGTAAGATATATAATCCGGTGTTCTTAATGATATTTTTATGTTAACAAAACAGTGCTCAATGTAAATTTACAGAGCATAAATATTATAAATTAACTGATTTAAAAATATGATTTCATCGCTACACAGGAATTACCATGTTTCAAAAACAGAAACTAAAAACTTCAAATTCAATTATATAATTAAATTAAAACATTAGTTCTGTTTCATCTTCAAGCCTTGAAGATGAAACAGAACTTTTAATTCAATTGTATAATTAAATTTGAAGTTTTTAGTTTCTGTTTTTGAAACATGGTAATTCCTGTGTAGCGATGAAAACTTTTTAAATCAGTTAATTTATAATATATATATATATATGTGTGTGTGTATGTGTGTGTGTATAAAGTGTAAAAATCGCCATCTCTCTCAGAAATAAATAGTTTATAGATATATAGAGTGTGGACATAGGAATCAACACAATATGGTGGCTGTCAATTACATTCTCCTCTGAGTTTTTTATATGCATACTGAATAAAAAGATGTTTGAGTGATTGTGTCTGGAATGGGTTCAGTGAAAGTGTGGAAAAAAAAGACACATATCTCTATTAATATTCAAGTAACCAGTCGCTGGTTATTTACATTCATGACCTTTGACTCCGCTTATTTGTGATATTTGTCTAGTTAGTTTTAGTGTATCTGCAAAAAGGTCACAGGTCTGTTTACTTTCAAAGCACCCAAACTGTCTGTAGAATGTTCAGCTAGGAAAAATATTCCTCTCTACCACGCACGCCCCTCTCAATCCACACACACAAGCCCTTTTATATACATTCTGTTAACGGGTATAAACAAGTGATCTGATGATCGCTTGAAAGCGTGAAACAGATAGTCAGCTGACAGTATTGATTCCTATTCTCACTTTCTCTCTCCATATATATATATATATATATATATATATATATATATATATATATATATATATATATATATATATATAGTTAAGTAACGGAAATCTTGGTAATCCGTATGGAGAATTAAAAGAAAATCAGACCACTTTAAGGTTCTATTTGTTATAATTTATTCCAACAGAGAATTTTATTTTTCTCTGGATCTTCAAACTTCAGTTTCAAAGGTGAAACGAAAAATGAATTTAAAATTTACACTTTTGACGAGCAATATTAAGCTTATATAAGTTGACATAGAGGGTGGTGAGGAATAGTGTGATATATATATATATATATATATATATATATATATATATATATATATCTGATGAAAGATCGAGGTCGATCTGAAATATCAAATTACAAATATATAACAAAATATAAATAAATACTTTCATAAAAAACATTATATTTTCTTTAATTTACAGCTTTTTAGTTGTTTATATATATATATATATATATATATATATATATATATATATATATATAGATGGTGTAACTGCAAAATTGTCCAAATCGTGTAACAGTAAAAATGTCCAGTTGTTGGGTTAAGCTCTGAACCGTTGTATCTTAGGAATGATTAAAGTTGTCTTAATGCAATTATCCGAGGTTTTTATGACCCTATTGGATACTACTTCGAAAAATAAGAATGTACGTTCACTCTCTTTGCTTAATAGAAGCATCCTGATTAAATCGAACATAAACGAACATTGTATGTTCATCATTAATTAATCATATCTAAGAATCATGAAAGATTGAAATAAAAATCATTTATATATATATATATATATATTTCAGGATAATTTTCCAACTTATTAAAGCTGATCTTCGCCCTATCTAACCTTCTAACTTTCTGTCCTGGAGTAACAAGTTACCTCGCAAGTTTCACGTAGGATTTCATTTTCCAGTTTTTTTCACTGCTCTTTAGACTGTCATAGATGAAACTTCCCTCTCACGTGTTAAATAACATATGAATTGAGTTGGATCTTTTCTTATTGATCTCTTTAACTCGAAGTTGAAATGATGATCTTTTTTTCTTTTGTGACCTTCTGGTTCAGTTTTCCTCTTTCCTATCCCTTCGTTTTTAAACTTATTCACCGTTCTCTTGATGGTTCTTGAAGAGACTTTGAAGATGGAAGTCAGAGTAGGAATGTTGATACCATTACTGAAGGCCTGAAAGATCTTTTTCTTGTAGCTGAAAAACTCGGCAATTCTTACGAAATATGGTGACAAGATGACTTGGAACTTGGAAAAAAGAAACTCAATTTATTTAGTATCTGTCTATATTTCTGAGATGAGGTATTATGTACACTATTTACATTATTTAGACTATTGTCCTCATCTTTGTCGCCATATTTATTACAACGTTTTGGCCTTTCAATATTTGTCTATATTTCTGAAACGAGGCATTACGTAAATTATTTTAATATTTATTACAACGTTTTGTACACTCAGACCCTCTTTAGGTGGTTGGAATGTCGAACTGAACCCTTTATTCCGCTCACTGGGGTAGATTGTTCTAGTTCCACGTGCCATGTTTAATGGATGTCAGTTGTCAGTTATCGCCTGTTAATTCACCTCTCCAAGTTCTCCACTGCCTTAACCGGGTATTGAACTCTTTGGGTCCTGTCACTGGATCTAACTAACGCCTTTATCCACTGTGCCATGTGTCCTTGAGGGCATCTGTGTATGAATTTCTGGGTATTATAAACCTAATGTCTTCAGAAACCATTTTTTTCTCCCGAGTAAGACTCCCCCCAAAATGAGGTCAATAGTCTGAATAATATAAATCATGTCAATTTGTTTAGTGGTTTTTTAGACATCAAACAATTTGTGAAATGGATAATTATGCCGTTAAACGATTTGGACAATTTTGCTGTTACACCCCGTATATAGTCATTTGTCTATGTCAAGGGAGAAATGGATAGATAGATAGATAGAGAGAGAGAGAGAGAGAGAGAGAGAGGGAGAGAGAGAGAAAGTGAGAGAGAGAGAGAGAGAAACGTGTAGGTTTTACACACAGAATTGAAGAACCAATTAAAAAGGAAACAGCTAATTTAATTATCCAAGAATTTATGTTAGTCTAAGTGTTTGCTTTGATTTTTAATTTAATTTGCATTTCAACCTTCGATTGCAATGTTCAGTTTTAAATAGAAAAAAGAAAGGAAGAATTATGCAACAATTGGAATCTTTCAGAAACGACTAAAAAAGAAAAATTTAGTGTGAATAATTTTCTTTTTAAAATTCTCAGTAAACATTTTAAGTGAACATTTTAAGAAAATTGTCTACGAAAATGTTTGAAACAGGAAAACCTCATTAGAAACAGGAAAACGTAATGAACTCTTACATGTCCTCTTATATGGCAGTGGAAGCTGGATAAACTTGTCAAAGATGAAGAAGAGACTTGAAGCAACGGAAATATAGTTCTACAGAAGGATGCTGAGAAGTCCATGGACCCAACATGTGATCAACGACGAAATTGTAGAGAAAATAGAAACAAAAATGAAACTTATACTTAACATCTAGAAGAGGCAGTTGAAATCTCTAGGGCATATAATGAGGAAAGAGAGCTTGGAAAATTTGATACTCACAGGACAGATTAAAGCCAAGAGGAACAGAGGAAAACAAAGCATAACCTACTTAGTGAGCTTGAGTAAATGGATGGCAGAACAAGGTTTAGGAGAAATAACAAAGGGACACGATTTATTAAGAACAGGAAAATGTGGAGAGCCGTGAGGGGACATGGCACATGAAGAAGAAATCTTTGAAAAGCAATATTTTTATAAGAAACAGATAACAGAAAGGATAAAGAAAGAGAGAGAGAATGAGAGATAGAAGGTAGGAGAAAGAGAGCGTGAACGAGTGACAGGTTTTTTTCAGTGAGTCTTACGAAAAATATTATCTAGATAACTAAACGTTTGAAAGCTTTCAAAAAAATAGTTTATTTTTTTAGAGTGAGTATACAGGAATAAAAGGGAGAGAGAGAGAGAGAGAAGTAATATGGGAAAGAGTAAACGAGAAAGAGAGAGAAGTAATACGGCAAAGAGTAAGAGAGAGAGACGTAATACAGGAAAGAGTAAAAGAGAGAGAGAGAAGTAGTACGGAAAAGAGTAAGAAAGAGAGAGAGAGAGAGAGAGAAGTAATACGGGAAACAGTAAAAGGAAGAGAGAAGTAATACAGAAAGAGCAAAAGAGAGAGAGAGAGAGAAGTAATATAGAAAAGAGTAAATGAGAGAGAGAAGTAAAATGGGAAAGAGTAAAAGAAAAAGAGAGAGAAGTAATACGGGAAAGAGTAAGAGAGGGAGACAGAAGTAATACGGGAAACAGTAAGAGAGAGAGAGAGAGAAGTAATGCGGGAAAGAGTAAAAAGGAGAGATAAGCAATACGGGTAAGAGTAAAAGAGAGAGAGAGAGAGAGAAGTATTACGGAAAAGAGTAAGAGAGAGAGAAGTAATACGGGGAAAGATTAAAAGAAAGAGAGAATAATGCGGAGAGAGTAAAAGAAAGAGAGAAGTAATACAGGGAACGAGTAAGAGAGAGAGAGAGAGAGAGAGAGAGAGAGAGAGAGAGAGAGAGAGAGAGAGAGAGAGAGAGAGAGAGAGTAATACGGGAAAGAAAGACGAAGATAAGGTCGGCAAAAGAAAATGGAAAGAAGGAGAGAAATCGTCTGATAAAATTTCCAAGAATTATAAATCCAAATACCAAAGAAAAACAAAACAAAAAAAGATTAGAGAGAACAGTACACAGGATGTTTTACCCTCCCCACCTTTTAGGACTCGACCCAGACGTATGACGGAAACGAAACAGTGTTGCTGGGTTTAATTCCGGCTGACCCTGTATTCCAAAATTTTCTTATTCTCATAAACAAATGGACCCAAGTCTCTTTGTTTATGAAGATAAGAATATAAAACTTTTTTTTTTCTTTAGGTTAAATTTTTTATTCGTAGGTTAAAATTATGGAATTTAGGTTTTTTGTTGAGGGCTAACGAAAAAAAAAGTCCTATAAACAAAATCATTATCTTCATGTAAACGTAATTGAAAGTAATTGTTAGTGATTTTATTGAAAAATTCTCGTGTTACTAGGAATAAAAGGATCTTTTAACACGTCCCGCTCGCCTAGAGGCAAGGACAACGCACTCAAAATGCTTGTCACTTTTCAATTTGAAATACAACTTTAAAAGCAGTGAATATCACATAACATTATCTAAACCATAAGCCAACAACAAAGGACTAAATATCAAGTTATGTCTCTTTGTGGTTGTCTACTCAAAAGCTAAGGTTATCTAGGTTGTTGTGAATGTTTCCTTTCCATGGTGAACCCACGAGAAAATACGACATATTTTGATGAATAAAAAGTAACTGGGTCTATTCAAATGAAAGTAGAGATGTAAAATTAAGATTCAGTCATCTCTCTCCTTCTCTCTTACTCAACACACACACACACACACACACACACACACACACACACACACACACACACACACACACACTATTACAAAAATCTTCAGCATTGTTTTATGTTCATAGCATCAGTATATTGAATTTTTCTTGTTTTTGCAAGAGCTTACCCAGCGTTCAGATAAAATGTGTATTTCATTATAAGAGAACGAACCCAATTTAATTCGATGTATTTTTCTATATTTGGAATTTCTTGAAAATTCTGTCCGAAAACAAAAGCAAAAAAAAACCCCAAGAAAACAAAAAACAAAAAAAAAACCAAACAAACCAAAAAACAAACAAAACAAACAAACAAACAAAAAAAACAAGTGATGGTGCGCAGGTAACAATTCTGGAGAATACTCCGCAGTCTCATCCAAGTTCTTTGAATGTCTACTTTCTCCGAGTTAGATCAAGACAAACACTTTGATGCAACAAAATCATTGATTTCCATTCTCAGAAAAAAGTTTTATCTCTATCATGCAGCATTCAAGAAGTCAGTTACTTGTTGCAGTCCGCCAATATAACAGGTTGTCTAGGTTCTAACAAATCATCATAATAAATTCACTTTCAACATTCAGAAAATATACCCATCAAAGAGATTCCGTTTAACCTGTACTGTTGAAGGTCATCTTGTATCCAGCTACAATGATCAGCGTTTTGTTTTCTTGTTATAAATCCATTTTATCAACCCTTGTCCCTATCTTGTTCAAAATGAGTTTTTCTAATGAACTGTAAATGTTTTTGTAATGAACTGTAAATGTTTTTGTAATGAACTGTAATGAACGAGAGAAGAGACACAAATATTCAAAAGCTAACCGATATATTTTTTCACAAGTTCTTTCAGAACACAGTTTCATAGTTTGGGATTTTTTTAATGTTTGGAAACAGCAGAGTCAATTTAACGCTCATTATAATGAGTACTAGCAGTAAAGCTCGGCGTTGCTCGGGGTTTTATGTAGTTAAATTGCTTTGGGGTTTTAATTATTGAACTTACGCACGTATCCTCAGTTGCTGGGGTCACTGATAGGCCGGGAATCACACTGGTAGCAAAATCAATGAGATCAAGGGCAACCGGTTGCAATAGGTGGCTACTGTGTTGCTGCTCCGTGCTTACCCGAAGACTGCCACCCGTTTATAATCTGTCAAGATTTTTAACTCTGGCCAGGTAAAATAGTGGTTTAGTTTTCACTGTAGCACTCGCCCCTTCACTATTAAGTCCATTAGTTTTCCCAGTTTTAAGCGGAAGACGCGGGCGATAATGTCATGTCTGTGAGTGTAATCCTGTCCGGGTAGGAGTTCACGCGTTATCTCAACTCATTTGGAGTTGCAGGTAACGTTATAAATAAGTCTGGCCGCTCATATTGCCTAACGTATGTCATAGCGTCCTGTGAGCGTTCATGCATGTAACATCCTTCCCAGTGTAGATAGAGGGCAAAATACACAGCTTCCCTAGGTCGCGGGAATTGACTTAATTTCGAAGACTGTCGTGTAAGCGTACATAGGAGTCTGAGCGCAGCTGTTTCTGTTGATTCCGTATAAAACAAAGCGTCTCCGATTCCATCTTAGCGGTCATGTCAACCGCAAAATGGTGAAAAAGCTCCCTGCATCTATGAAGCAGGTTGAAGTCTCCATCCCTAACCATGAAACGGTATGAATAGAAGGCCTTGCACGATAAGGCCTTGGGAGACGTTGTAGGTTGGCCACCCGGAGTATGAGGGGGAATGCCGAAGTGGTAGCCATCGTCACCATAAGGGAAAAGTAAAGGGTACTGCAATGCGTCATATGATCGATGGGTCTCTGAAATCCTGCGAAGAGCGCCGCCTCTTGATTTGAGGACAATATCGCGATTGCTTTCTTGCTCCCCATGTATAATAGCGGCCACTTCGTTGCACGCAGGATCATTGTAGCGGCGTTCGTGTTCATCATGAGGCCGTTTGTCGGCGTCAAGTACAATGCTGAAGGAAGGAAAGGGAGCATATTCCAAAGCATATTTGAAACTGCGAATGTAGCTGTTAACCTCGTGAAGCATGGCCTGATGAAGTAGTATGAGGAACCCTTCCCGACGGCGGCAAAATACCAATCCGGGTTTCGGCCTGTAGGTTTTAGTCTGCAATAAATTACAGTTGCAGGAATTTAGGCGTATAGGTCTCCTCAGGCAGCAGATACCCAATGGAGTGGTATATCTGCCCCTGTACTTTGAAAGTGAGCATCCAACCCTCTTCTCTAACCACCTGAGCCCCAAATGAGGTAATTTGAAAGGAGTTGTTGTATTGCCTAATTGTTTTAAGGAAGTGTTTGGAGTCAGGATGGGAGCTGGCTGTTAGTCCCCTCAACGGGGTAGGTGGTTCATGCAGAGGTGGCAGTCGAACTTTGCCGGACAGACCGGCAGGATCCCCGGCCCATTTGCGGGCATGGCAGAATGGACGCTACATTGAGGTCGTCATGCGTAAAGTTAAGTTAATGCCGGGGTCGTAATTGAAAGCCAAGAAAGACCAAAAAGAGCTACTGGGATAGGTAATCCGACGGGCGGCCGCAAGGCTCTGAATGTCGCCGTCGAGGCGTATGCGGCGAGCTTCAGGAGTTTGAGATAAGCGCACAGCGACCATCTTTGTAGCAGCCCTTGAAAGTCTGTTTGCCCTTGTATGTGGGTCTTAGGAGTTTCTGGTAGCAGAAGTCGCTGCAGCGTTGAGGGCATTGCGGGTTGCCCGCTGCAGCTCTGTTTCGAACTCCCTCGACCTCGCTGTTGCAGCAGCATCCCTGGATTGACGGGGGCGCCTGCAGTCAAGTGTCTCTATTGCCCCTGATTTCGCAGTGGCAGCAGCGTTTCTTACGTTACGAAGAAGCCTTTGATGATGAGTCTCGTAAGCCCGAGATGTTGAGGCGGTTGCTACAACCTGTGCGTTCATTCTCGACCATTTGCGAAAAATATAGCCAAAAATCACCTTGACTGGATTTGAATTGGAAGTCAAAAGTGACATGATGTTATCGATTTTTTCCAATAATTGATACCGATATTGAAGAGAAAGGTCAGCAACTAATAACTGTTGATAAAACTAATGCTCAACATGATTTTCGTGAAAATTCCTTGCAGTTTGCGAAAAACAGCCAAAAATCAGCTACATTGGATTTGAATCGGATGTCCCAAAGGACATTGCTCAACGTGATTTGGTGGATATCACTTGTAATTTGTGAAAACTATCACTGAAAAACTGATGAATTTTTTTCGAATCAATATTCGACCCTCAATCGGTTTTATCGATTTTTTCCAAAATCGGAGGAACAATGGAAAATCCGAAGACGTCAAGTTTGGATGTCGTAGATTTCTGATCTTTGTGTGAATTTTCATGCCAATCGGACGAGCGGTTTGCTCAGGATGAGATAACAAGATGACAAAAACACACACACTAACAGAATGCCATTTATAGATATAGAAACGTCTACGTCAATTTGAAAAATCCCTCTAAGATTTTCCGAACACACACACAGAAATAATTATATCTTGATCCCTGTTTTTAGGTCGTTGAGTTCTCCGACCTTTCTCAGGTTGAATCTAATAGTATTTATTTTTTCTATAATATCAACTTCAAGCGAATAAAAAATGAGACATGTGTCGAAAAGAATACAAATTGTTGGGTGCTATATACAACTGAATAAATTTGCAGATCCTATCGAGAGAAGTGTAATGATAGAAAAAGAAAAATGAAGATGTTCGTCTAAGTCTGGAGAAATTATCAAATAATGGCAATACTTTACATTAAAAACAAATAGTATAAGAGAGGTCAGAGAGTGCACGATTCGAAACTGGATGAAAACAACAACAACAATATCTGTTTTCATCTCTAGATAAGGCATTATAATTACTTGCATTATTCGGACTGTTATCCTCATCTTCATTGCCATATTCACAAAGTTGCGGCCTCTATATCTCTGAGATGAGGTATTATAATTACTTGCATTATTTACATTATTCGGACTGTTATCCTCATCTTCATTGCCATATTCACAACGTTTCGGCCGTTGTGCTCTCCGACCTTCTACAGGTGATTGGAATTTCGAATCGAATCGAAGACTTTAGTTCTTCCACCGGGGTGAATTATTCTAGTTCCATGTGCCCTACCTCTTCTGGATGTTTCAGTTATTTCCCTTTAACTCAACTCTCCAAGTTTTTTTTTGCTTCACCTCCGCTGTGGCCTGGTATTGAACTCAAAACTCTTTGGGTCTAGTCACTGGATCTAACTAACGTCTTTATCCACTGGGTCACGTGTCTTAAAGTTATGAGTTCAATCTCAAAGTTTCGCCCAGCTCCAGATTCAAAATGGTTTAACGGGAAAATAGTCTGGGGCATTGAAACGGTGTTTCACGAGACCGGTTGCATAGTGATTGAAAGTCCAATTCCTGGACTGAGTAGATAAAAGTCTAGCAATAACTGAGTAATACGAGACAGAGAACAAACGTGAGATACCTAAGATATGGGCTGTGGAACGGGAAGAATCTATCCCTGGAGGTTAAATATAGGTGTTGAATTCTGTGACGGTTACTTTGATTGGCAGAAGAAGGTGGGAGTACGCAACGGCTGAAATGTTTTGTTCGTCTTGTAATGATATTTTCAAATGCTGGAGCTGATTCTTGCCGTTTATTGTAGAATAGCATGTTAGCTTTTCATAGGGCGGGAAAAATGATGGCTCGAGATTTCTTGGTTTTAAAAAGGTGAATATTACTTTATTGCGGCAACTGGCATTTTGAAGGGTTTCTTTTTCGCACAGTCAACAGCCAAGTCAGTCGGTGCTTACCGATCCGGCTGTTATTCTGAGAAATCATTCTTTATAGTTTAATAAGTCTAATTATTAGTAATGCGTATTAATATGTAGTCTTATTTCGCAATTAATTTAATCATATCGCAACTCTTAAAAGAATTGATAACACTATTTAAGTAATATTACAGTTGCTTTGTACTTAGGAGATTTGACTATTAATCCTCGGAATGACCACAGCAGGCGGTCATTTATACCCAAGCACATGTTCCAACTTCTGCTTTATTGAGATGCAAACCATATCATTCATTCATTGCCGAGCAATAGAGGAAGTTGTTCCTGTTCATGTTATACTGTTGGCGGGAAACGAGTAAAAGACATCTGGAGTAGCATGTTAATATCATTTGCTATCATTTTGCTAGATGATCGGTAAAAGTGATAGTAACAAATTAGCCCTATTAAAATGGTTGATACGAATGAAATTGAATGGTTTTAACCCTAGAACGCTAACCATCAATTAAAGTTACACCACTACTAACCATGGGTATATCATACCCGATTTTGAAAAAAATATTAAATATAAATCTTTATTTGAAATATTTTACATGCAGGCATTTCAAACTTTGTACTTTGAGTTAACATTAATAGGAACTGAAAAACATTATTTAGGTAGGAAAATCAGGTATTGAAAATTGTAATTAAAAATAGGAAAATTTGCGCTGGGTACTATATACCCATGGTTAGTGTTCTAGGGTTAAGTAGTGCTATGCAAAATGGATTCAATTAGGTCTTACTCTGTTATATATTTCATTTATTATATCTGTAATCCTATCAATGCCAAAATCGTCTAAGGCTGCTAGCATGTCTATTACAATTCCGTCTGGTCTTCTTGCTTTGTCTCTGTTCAATTTGCCCAGTGCTGATTTCACTTAAGATTCTAATATTTCTGGTCCCTCGATATTTATTAGTATTGCTGGTTGGCCTCTTTTACCTGAGACGAATTAGCTGATATATTCGTCCGATTTTTAATATTAGTGTCATGTTCTTGGATTCGTTGTCAGTTTCCGTCTTCTGTTAAAACAATTCCCGGATACTTAAGCCTAGAACACTAACTATCAATTAAAGTTACACCACTACTAACCATGGGTATATCATACCCGATTTTGAAAATATCAACAAAAAAAAAAAATATTAATTATAAATCTCGATTTGAAATATTTTACATGCAGACATTTCAAACTTTGTACTTTGAATTAACATTAATAGAAACTAAAAACATATTATTTAGGTAAGAAAATCAGGTACTGAAAATTGTAATTAAATATAGGAAAATTTGCGCTGGGTATATTATACCCATGGTTAGTGTTCTAGGGTTAAAGTTACACCACTACTAACCATGGGTATATCACCCGATTTTGAATATATCAACAACAAAAAAAAATTAAATATAAATATTTATTTGAAATATTTTACAAGCAGGCACTTCAAACTTTGTACTTTGAGTTAACATCAATAGGAACTGAAAAACATTATTTAGGCAAGAAAATCAGGTACTGAAAATTGTAATTAAAAATATGAAAATTTGCGGTGGGTACTATATACCCATGGTTAGAGTTCTAGGGCTAAGTGGCACAGTCGGTTCAAGGAAGAGCGAGATTTTCACGAAGATGCAAGAAGGGATCAATCAAAAAACCCAAAGAACAGGTGCAAATGTGGACTGAGTGCGAACCTTAGTACGCCCAGATTAAGGATTAAGCGTACGACTGATGGCATACGAACTGAATATGAATCGGGAATCAGTATGACAGGCTCTAACAGAAGATTTGGGAATGAGAAAATTAATACATTATATGTTTGCGAGTTCCTGATTAAGAAATCCATGAAAAGAATTGTCCGTTAATCTGATTAATCAGATTTAGACCCGTGCCATTTTTTGTCTACTTCCAAAATTGAGCGTCCTGAGTATGACGATAAACTACGTTCAACAGCAAGGCCTCTGATCAGGAAACTTTGAGGAGCGTGGAACCTCCTCTTAATTGTTGGTGTTCCCAGTTCCACCCTGACCCGAGGTGGTAGCACCTGTTAGGGTCCCAGCTATGGGTAAATAGTTAACACTGAAACTGAGGTAAAAGGCATTATAAAAGTGTAAATATTGGTTTTAATACCAGAAATACTTTGTAAAAATTATTACCAGAAATAAATTTTTGAAGAATAAAAAAAGAAAAATATTACCAGCAATATGTTTTTTTTACCAGCAATACATTTTTGAAAAAATATTACCAGCTATACGTTTTTGAGAAAATAATATTCCCAGCTATACTTTTTTGAAAAAATAATATTGCCAGCTACACGATTTTGAAGAAAAACATATTAACAGAAATAGATTTTTGACAAAACAAAAATATTACCAAAAAAAAAAAAGAAAAAAGTCGGCATTAATTGACCCATTGAGGTTGATATGCCGTAAAACAAACCAAACCAACCCAAACCAAACCAAACGAAAATTGAAAAACGCCTTTGAAATGACATCCATCAATACCTGACTACAATTGACTACATTACTGAACATTACTACGCTACATGAGCTCAAACAATGATGGTATCATCTATCGAAGTATATCGCATCACAAGGGGAATAATTAGAGCATCGTTTTCCAACCGGTGCGCTCAGGTGCACAAATGCACCCTGATAGATAGCTAGGTGCGCTCTAAGGTAACAGAAGAGGAATTTATGAATTATTTTTATATTAAAAAATGTTTATAAAAAGCTAGAAACACCAAAAACATGGCTTCCATGTCAAAGTGAAGGCTTTTTTATCTTTCGCTTTTCTCAAAGAATTTGAATCAGTCATTATCGGCCTCTTTTAAAAAAAGCAGATTCTTCATAAATCCCTTTAAATGAAAACTGTACCGCACAAGTGCACTCTGAAGTAACAAAAGAAGTGACATCTGTGAATACTGATCAGGTAAGCAAGCTTTAACAGTAAGGTTCTTATAATGGATTAAAAAAATGACTTTCGGGAGCTAATATCGTCATCCACAGACAGACTGCAATCTATATTATATATATATATATATATATATATATATATATATATATATATATATATATATATATATATATATACACATATCTGTATTGCAATCAACACCATCACTTGATACGACATCAGTAATGTTGAATCAAAATTGCAATTTTTGTAGTGATGTTATAACATGCAAAGGTTATAATTTTGATTTTATATATATATATATATATATATATATATATATATATATATATATATATATATATGTTTATACGTTCTTTTTTATAGACACAAATATTTAAGTAAATGCTTTACTGAAATATTTGTATCTATAAAAAAGAACGTATAAACATAAAAATGTCTAAAATAATTGTCAAAATAATTGTCTTAAAATAATTGTCAAAACAATTGTTAAATAATTGACTTTGTCCATTTCATAATATATATATATATATATATATATATATATATATATATATATATATATATATATATATATATATATATATATGCCGAAATGAATAAATACGGAAATATTTCTTAAAATTGTAAACATTAAGAAGTTTACAATTTCAAGTAGCAAAATCAACCTTGCAGATCGATTTATATATTTAGTTGAACAAAAAACCTGACGAGACCTTATCGGTCGGAATCGCGGTAGTCTTCCGTTTAGTGTATTTAACTTTTTCATATATATATATATTATAGTAAAAAGAACGAACAGTGGGAATCCGGTGTTCTTATTGATATTTTTATTTTTTTAATTTTTAAAAATTTTTTCAAAATAGTGCTTAATGTGAATTTACAGAGCATAAATATTATAAATTAACTGATTTAAAAATATGGTTCCTTCGCTACTCAGGAATTACCATAAAATGATATGATCTAAACTAAGAGAGAGAGAGAGAGAGAGAGAGAGAGAGAGAGAGAGAGAGAGAGAGAGAGAGAGAGAGAGAGTGAGAGAGAGAGAGTAAATATAGATATGTTGTTGTGTATTTGTGTATCTACGTATGTGTTTTTGGGTATAGAAATAATAGGTTCTTGCTAGATTAAATATTCGTTAATTTTTGTATATCGAAAAATAATTCATATTTATCTGTATCTCACTCATTTAAACCGTTATTTAGCCCCTCTCTTTAAAACTTCTCTCTGTTAAATTTGAATCCTCACTTTCACCTTTAGGCCTTCCTGTTCTTTCGTCTGTTACACCCTCTCTCTAGAGCTTTCATACATTTCCCTCTCACACTTGTTCCCCCACTCCCACACACACACACTAAAATTTAGTTTTTTATACCTGGTGTTATATTTTCCGATTTCTTTTTGAATTTGTAGGTCTGATAAATTGGATCGTGATTACTATTCCAATGTAATAAATTATAACCATGGAATATTAGTGTTTGAGCCTTTTTCATTATATATATATATATATATATATATATATATATATATATATATATATATTAATATGTATATATATATATATATATATATATATATAAATTATTTACCTTCCCAGATCAAAATAAATTATTAAATAAAAGATCCGAGCTAATCTCAAAATGTAGACATGAAAACAAATTTTTACTACGTAACTTAAAATAGAAAAATAAATAAATATATAAACAAACAACAATAAAATAAGCAAAATAAATTACTCCAAACAAATCACAAAACCACACCTGTTAGAATATACGAAATAAAATCAAAACAAAAGAACGGACGAAAGTTATAACTGTTATACAAATAAAAATAATAATAAAAAAACATTAATAAAAGATAATATACTACGTTACTTAAAAACCGAAAGCCAAATATATATATATATATATATATATATATATATATATATATATATATGCCCCTGAAAAATTTATTTCGGTTGAGCTCTCTGGGTAGGATATGTGGGTTTGTAAACAGTGACTATTACGGCTAATAATGCAAGACTCTTCGGTAAATCGAATCGAGTTCTCTCAGTCACTGTGTGTTTATCTAAAAATAAATACGCTTGAATTCACCTTCTTCTCTGCCGTGCGCCAACGGCTTCAGGGTAAAATTTCCGACTGACGCGAATTCAGCCGGTTTTCGATTCTAGACGTCCGGTTGCCTCTGGCGTCTAATCAGACTGATGAGCTGTGATACAGCGAAACAGTCTGTCTGTGGATGAGGATATATATATATATATATATATATATATATATATATATATAAACATATATATTTACATAACATACCATGAATGTCTACTATGTTCGTATGTTTGCTTTAATTTCGGATGAAAATAAAAACAAAAATTGTCCAACATTTGGATATTTTTATTAAGTTGGTTCTTCATCTAAGCTTTCGGCTCACATGAGCCATTTTCAAATTGCTTATATGGACATTTATGCAAAACAAAGATTATTCACCTTCGATGATATTTTATGTTGATAGAGAAGATGGCTATGCTATGTTTAAATAATGATCTGCAGCCTCAATACACTATATATATATATATATATATATATATATATATATATATATATATGTGTGTGTGTGTGTGTATAGAGAAAGAGAGAGAGATCTGCAGCCTCAATACACTATATATATATATATATATATGTGTGTGTGTGTGTGTGTGTGTATAGAGAAAGAGAAAGAGAGATTGAGGAACGGACCACAGAGCTTAGAAAATGTGAACAAATGCTTAAAACTACAAAAAATTTAACAGAGGCTCGTAGATCACTGACAAAAAATGTACTTCTTGAAAAAAAGATGACAATAAAATGTTGTCGAAGACTGCAGCGTTCCGTACACAGCGGAATATGACAAGACTGCAGTAATTCGACGCCATCTTGAAAAATAGACAATAAAATTTTGAAGAAAATATCACGTAATTATTTTTGTGACACATAGCCGATGTTGGAGCCATGTTGCTTTATTATTATTATTATTGTAAAACTAAGAACAAAAAAAAACCCACAAAAAAACAAAAATAAAACAAGGAGGGGAAGAAAAAGAAAAAAATGACGCGACCAGAAAGAGTGGGCAAATGTTCTTTATTAAGTAGGCATCTTCGTTGTCGGATTGAATGAAAAATTTATTAGACGTAGCCATGTTTTGCAGCGAATGTGTTCAGAAACATTTATATGTAGTGGTGATTAATAGACTATCGTATATATTTGCATAATTCATACCAATCAGGAATTTAGTACATACACAACAGACTTTTGTGAAAAGTTATTCTCATTTTAGAAAAAAATGATTAATAAATTCAATATACGTAAAACATATTCTTTTTAATATATATATATATAAATATGAAGAAATACAGTATTAAGGTGTGATATATATATATATATATATATATATATATATATATATATATATATTGGGCACCTCGACGTGGTGTAATGGGTAGCAAGCTGGTGTAATGGGTAGCAGCTGTTTCGTCCTATAATTGGGATTCATCAGCAATGCGCATCCACTACCGAGAATCGAACCCGTCCAGTGATTTCTGCATCCTGTTGAGGTTTCTTCTAGACTTGATGAATTACTTAATTATGATATATATATATATATATATATATATATATATATATATATATATATATATATATATATATATATATATATATGTCATTCTTAGACAGTACTGTTTCGCTGTATCACAGCTCCTCAGTGCGACTAGACAACCGAATGCCTCAAACCCAACTGATTTAGTGTCAGTCAGAGCTTCTACCACTGAGCCATCTTCACTTAACAGAACGAATCAGTCAAATTTAGCGTATTGTTTTTGCAAACGTAAACAAACTCCAAGCAGCTAAAGTGCTCCATTCATTTTAATATATATATATATATATATATATATATATATATATATATATATATATATATATATATATATATATATTCAGTTTACGAAAAACTAGGTAATCCGTATGGGTAGACCCAAGGAGGATAAAATCCAGAGAGCTCAATGTAAGTCAGAGCTAATAATTCAAATAAAAATAAAAACAGACCACTTTAAGATTCCATGTAATAAATTATTTCACCACAGCCCTTTTAAAGGACCGCGGATCATCAGACTTTACTTCCAAAGGTTGAAACAAAAAATGAAAAGAAATTTACACATTTTTGACGGGCAGTAATAAGTATATGTAAATTAACGTAGTGAGGAAGTTAGGGGAGAGTGAGACATGATTGAGTTAGATGTAACATTTCTATTCTTTCAAATTTAAATTGTTTGAGGAAATCCAGACATTGACACATTAAATCGGTTAACTTAACGGAAGTTATATATTGATATGGAAGGGGGAGAGGAGAAAAAAGCATAAAGAGAAAAAGAGAGAAAGAAGTCATGAGATAAATTGTCATTAACTTTCTTTGGAATGAAATGTGTGTGTGTGTGTGTGTCTGTATGTGTGTGTATTATATATATATATTACTTAATCATGATATATATATATGTATATATATATAACTTAACTATGATATATATATGCTCCAGGATGCTCCAGGATTGAACAACGGTCAGTTATCAAGTTTATGGTTGTTGAAGGGTGCAAACCAGTTGAAATTCATAGGAGAATGTCAACTGTGTATGGTGCCACATGTTTCAGTCAAAAAATGTCTACAAGTGGGCTAAATTGTTTAAAGAAGGACGGAGCTGTGTTGAGGATGAAGACAGGCCTGGGAGGCCTAGAGAAGTGAGGTCTCCTGAGGTGATCGAATCAATCAATGACCTCATTCAGTCTGACAGAAGGGGGAGAGTGGATGACATTGCAAGGACTTTGAGCTTATCTGTTGGGACAAACGCAGGGGTCATCAGTCAGAAGGAGTCATCTTGCATCATGACAACGCAAGGCCTCACGCAGCAGCCCAAACGGTGCAGACCATCAACGAGCTGGGCTGGGAACTGCTCCCTCATCCCCCTTACAGCCCAGACCTTGCCCCTTCAGACTTTCACCTGTTTGGTCCCTTGAAAGCGTTCACGAGAGGCACGAAGTTTAAAAGTGACAATGAAGTCAAAAGTGTTGTGAGCGACTGGCTGAGACATCAGTCCAATGATTTTTACGCTGAGGGAATACGGAAGCTTGTGCACAGATGGGGAAAGTGTGTGACAGTGCTGGGAGACTACGTTGAAAAAAAAGTAAGCTTCTATCTGTATTAGAAGTCCTTATACCTAAAAATTCACCTTATTTATTGAATGAGTCTTGTATATATTCGTGTGAGTTTCTCTGTGGTGTGTGTTGTAGACTTAGCCGTTGATTTCGACGTTTGAGGGCCTTATAGATCCGTTTTAGAACAGACTACATACACATACGTTTTGATTATTACAATGAAGGCTTTTGTAGAACCAGCAACTTTTTGGGATGTACTGATAACCGAGAAATAACACACTGTACCACCACACGTTTGAATACAGAGTTTTCCTTCTCCCAGACTGGTTGTCAATCATGTCTAGAGAGCACAATCATTCAGTTATTTAATCCATACCAGGGTTGGAAAAATGAATTCACATATTTCCCATGTGACTAAATGATAGCAACGACCCTGGCCGTAATTTGAACTCAGCATGTCGTTGCTACTTTCCGCGTGATAACCACTATAATACGCTCACAGCTCTCTCTCTTTCTCTTTCCCCCCTTTCTCTCTCTCTTTCTATATATATATATATATATATATATATATATATATATATATATATATATATATATATATATATATAATTGAATTCTCTTCTTATACTGTTGACAAAAGAACTATTTCTTCTTAACGTAGAAAAATAAAAAAAGTAAGCTTCTATCTGTATTAGAAGTCCTTATACCGAACAATTCACCTTATTTATTGAATGACCCTCGTATAATGGTGAGACCTCATCGCTAGTCTAGTACTGCGCTTAAATTCATAACCTCTATGTACAATGGCGAATAGCTCATCCCAACAATTACCATGAAATTATTTACAGAAAAGCCACAGAGTGGCAACTTTACTGGGGGGGGGGAACTGGCTGAAGCCGAGATGCCAGATCAGGACCAACAATATTGGGTTTTATCAAGGATCTCTAGATATATATCGGGAGCACCAGACCAAATGCGGCAGTAATATTCTAAACATGGACGAATGGTAGACTTACAGATATGTAAGATAGATTCAGCCGAAAAAAATTGTCTAACATGGCACGACACAGTGAGCCAACTTTTTTAGCAGCTGACCTAGCAATGGATTCAATATAGTCTTTCCACTTCGATAACGTTAGTCCGAGAAGGCGCAACGTGTCACTCTTCAGGAGGTTAGTATAAGCCGCGCTGATGGAAGTCAGAAAGGAGTCTCTCAGCTGGGATTAATAGTGAGCAGTTTAGTTCTGGCGGTGTTAAAATCCTTTGCTCCAGTTAACAGACTGAGAGTCGTTTTTGACATCAGCCAC
Organism: Acanthosepion esculentum; assembly: GCA_964036315.1. Lineage (NCBI taxonomy): Eukaryota > Metazoa > Mollusca > Cephalopoda > Sepiida > Sepiidae > Acanthosepion > Acanthosepion esculentum. Next base: position 145,030,893 of record OZ038477.1, on the reverse strand, counting down.
CAATTTGACCTTATCGGACCGATCAGACGTAGTATCGAGATAAGGGTAAATGTTTGTATCATCAGCATAGATACCAAGTTAAGAGCTAATGCCATCTGGAAGGTCGTTAATGAAAATTAAAGTTAGACTAAGGATAAAGACCTAGAGAACACCTGCATTAGTGCAAAAGGATCGGAAAGAGTGACAGTTCAGGATAACTTTCATTTCACGATCTGATTAGAAAGATTAGGTCACGTCAAATATTTGTCCGGAGACACCGTAACTTTTAAACTCGTGAAGAAGACCTGTACGCCAAAAAGACGTAGAAGGCTATTTGGCCGATAGTTTGAAGGGTCGGACTGTTCAACTGAGTTCTTAAAGACTATGAGCTGATAATGCGCGAAGAGCTACTCTCCTGGAGGTTAGCATCAGCCATGCTGAAGGAAGGCGGAGAGAGGTCTCTCAAATGTTTAATACGGAACATTTTCGTTTTGAAAACGTTAAAATTAACAAGCCATTCTTTGTCCCAGTTAACAACAGACTGATGTCGTTTATGAAATCGGCTGACAAACTGACCATAACAAAATGAACTTACTGTCAAGACAGAAGTAAATGGATGTGTCATCAGTATCGATATCAAATTGACAGCTGATACGGTCGGGAAGATCGTTATTGAAAATTAAAAACAGAGTATGACCAAAAATAGAGCCCTGCGGAACACCTGCAAAAGGATCTAGAAGAGTGGCCATTTAGGACAACTTTCATTTCACGATTTGATAAGAAAGACCTGATTAGTTCGAAATTTTGGCCGGCGACACCATAACCTTTCAATTTCTAAAGAAGACGTGTATGCTAAACCCCGTTGAAAGCTTTCAAGATGCCCAAAAGCCATAGAGAGAGCCTCAAAATTCTTATCTAGAGATAGATTCTGTCCGTAATATACCGAGTTGTCCAAATCGTGTAACAGCATCGGATAATTGTCCATCTCACTAAATGCTTAATATCTAAAAACCACTAAACTAAGTTTTTTTTTCAAGGTTTTCAAATAAAACGTTTAGCCATCTTGACACCATTTGTCGTAAGAATCACTGAAAAAACCTTTGAACAATTCAGCTAGAAAGAGAACATATTAAAATCGTTTTATTCCAGCCCCACCATGTCTTCCCAAGTGAGCAATGGTGAGAGGAAATGGATCATCCAAGCCGTTAGTAATGGTACGAACATTGACAAAGACTATTCAAGAACCATCAAGAGAACTGTGAATAAGATTTAAAAAGAGGGAACAGTAAAGAGGAAAACTGGAATAGAAGGTTACAACAGGAAGAGGGATCATCGTTTCAACTTAGAGCCAAATTCATTCTTATTGTTCAAAGTAGAGTCCATTAGTGTTAAAAAAACTCGGAGAATTCCAGTAAGATATTTTTAATCATTTCTAAGATACAGCGGTTCACATCTCATCATGGTCGATTAGTTACAAAGATAAGTTCTTGATTTTATCTGGAAAGGCAATCTCAGCGGGCGGGCGGCGATATTCGGAAAACAACGGCAGTTGTAGTAGGAGGTCAAATGTCATGGTGCCCGAGGGTTTGGGCGTATTGATGTCGTTCATACTTCTTATCATATCAGATTATGCGCTTTCTCCAGAAACGGTAACTAAATCCGCTCAGAATAAACCATAGGTGGGTTCTCTGGGTGTTGAAAAATACAAATATACCGGAAAAGACGTCTACAATTGTGCCTGGTTAGCCGTAGCAAACCGTTGTGTTTGGAAAACGAGCTGTAGGCTATATATATATATATATATATATATATATATATATATATATATATATATATATATATATATATATATATATAAAAATTGTCTTTAAAATATATATATATATATATATATATATATATATATATATATATTTTAAAGACAATTTTTATGTTTATACGTTCTTTTTTTATAGATACAAATATTGAAGTAAATGCTCTGTTTATAATAAACAGTATTAACAACATTTACCGGCCAGAATGTCCGAGAAATTTTCATAGAAAATGTGCGTCCTAATGTGTCACGTCATTTGTTTACATTTGAATACGCACACAAGCATATATATATATGAAAAAATATAGTTTACAGGTATGCTATATTTATGGGATAAAGTGGTCAAATCTGAGAGAGACAGAGTATGTCCAAATAAATATAAATTTATATATATATATATAATATGTGTGTTTGTGTGGAGAACAAACACATATGGCCTGACTTCAATGTTCAATATATATATATATATATATATATATATATATATATATATATATATATATGTGTGTGTGTGTGTGTGTGTTTGTTGTGGTGTCCTCCGCCTAAAGAGTCTATGTTAGACTCTTCCGTCTACTATCAGATTAGTAGAAGAGAAGGCCTTGGGGGAACAGTCGAACAGATGGTGTAACGGTGATATGAACTGTTCAACTGTCAAACTCTTTGCCTCGAGCAGAGAGGAACCCGGATGAGGCTTTGCCGAAGGGCAAAGTTTCGTCCGGGGAGGTAGTCAGTCCCTGAACCCGTTTATACGGGTTCTAAGGGTATATTTTTGACTGAGCCTACGGCCTCGGAGAACCCACGGTAAACTCAGCCTTGTGCCACATAAATCCCTCGTTGGGGGGTAGTGAAATATTAATTGTCGAATAGATTGAACGCTAGGTCAACCGGCACTCACTCGCTAGTTGTGTAATACTTTTCTGTTGTGCTTACTGTTTAATATATGATATATCTGTAATACATGTTTTGTTATTTCTTTAACCATTTACTTGGTCACAATATATATATATATATATATATATATATATATATATATATATATATATATATGTTTATACGTTCTTTTTATAGATACAAATATTTAAGTAAATGCTCTGTTTATAATAAACAGTATTAACAACATTTACCGACCGAGAAATTTTCATAGAAAATATGTGTCCTCTGAGAGGAATCGAACCTATATCCTATACATAATCGTCATATAGCCTGATGTGCTTTTACCGATTTAGCCACAGAGGAGCGTTCGGTTAGCAAGGTCGATTTTACTGTTTTTAAACACAATTCTCCATGATTTTCTCTCATGCATTTATATTTGCTCGATGCGTATCCAAATGTAAACAAATGACGCTAAATAAGTCAAAATTCTATGTAAGCCCAAAATTTGATAGAATATGTTGGCTGCTTGTAGACACAAGTCCCGAGTGAAGAGCAGACTGATTTTAGATAAAACGGTCATCAGCGACAACGCATCTCCGGGCCTGACCATTAGTCGAATAAACTCGTATATCAAAACTTTCGCTTACAACTTTTTAGCACCTCTTTGGTAATCGTTTAAATGCGCTTTATGAGATATTTTCACTTTCCTAATAGTAATGAAAAGTTTTGTGCACCAGTGGTCTGGATTTTATGTGCCTAAACACCGAGACTCAAGCATCGAATTTTATATGTAGTTATATCTTTTCATGTCGGCTTCAGTGTTTAAATTGGAATCGTTATGGGGGGCAGCGGGATTATTGGTTTCTTTCGACAGCACTAATAATTCTTCCACAGAAAGTACGTAGAAGCCGAAAACAAGTCAAAAAGTTAACTTTTTTCATTACTAAAAAATCGCCCAATACAAGGCAAATTGCCACTCAAGAGTGTTACTGCTGTCCTGGGTAAGACGATAAACTACATCCGCGTCCTGGGTAAGGCGTTAAACTACATCCGCGTCCTGGGTAAGACGTTAAACTACATCCGCGTCCTGGGTAAGACGTTAAACTATGTCCAGCAGCAAGGCGGTTCTGAGGAGCGTGGAACCACCTCTTAATTGCTGGTGTTCTCAGGTCCACCCTGACGCGGGGTGGTAGCACCTGTTAGGGTCCCAGCTATGGGCAAATAGTTAACTATTACCAGCAATACTTTTTGAAAAGATTATTGCCAGCAATACAATTTTGAAGGATATATATTAACAGAAAGAGATTTTTGACGAAACAAAATATTACCAGCAATAAAAAAAATGTCGGCATTAAATAACCTATTGATGTTGATATGCCGTAAAACAAAATAAAGCAAACCAATCTAAACCAAAGAATACATATTCTATTCATACGAATCAATCCTAAAAATGTTGTTGGCATTAAATAACCCATTGAGGTTGATATGCCGTAAAACAAAATAAAGCAAACCAATCTAAACCAAAGAATACATATTCTATTCATACGAATCTATCCTAAAAATGTTGTTGGCATTAAATAACCCATTGAGGTTGATATGTCGCAAAACAAAATAAACCAAACGAAACGAAACTAAAGAATACATATTGTATTCATACGAATATATCCTAAAAATGTTGTCGGCATTAAATAACCCATTGATGTTGATATGCCGTAAAACAAAATAAACCAAGTAAACCAAAACCAATAGTGTTACTAAGTGAGGTTGTTGTATGGATGTAGGAAGAGAATGGACGAAGTACAAATTATTCGGGTACGTATGATGAGTAACGGTTGAAAATTATCTGCTCCTTATACTCCTTCGGAAAGTACCTGACTTCTGGCGAACGCAGCGGGACAACTTGGCACGACTAGATACAGTCCTCTCAGTAACTGGTCAAGATACGGGTAATTGTAAGATGCCTCATGCCAATAAAAGGAGGAGAAAAACAGCAATTGGCCAGACACGGTGTAGTGTGAAATCGGTCCCGTGGGAATTTTGTTCCTAAAGTTGTTTCAGAAGCAGTGTTATATTTGTTACCTCTCTTCTCTTTCCCCTCTCTGCCTATTACCCCCCATAGATGCTGGGAAGGCAGTTGGTTAGGTGTTTAAGCACAAACTGAACACAGACTTGCCATACATTATAACATAACCGCACCGAAAATGGTGCATTGCTGTTATATCGGGACTGAACCTGTTCAATCCTCAGACTCGACGGTGTTCAAAACCGTTTACACGGCAAATATTTCACCCCTTTTCTCAAAGACGAAACGCTGCAAGAGTTTTGCTGTTCTATCTTTATTTACATATCAAATGTTCAGGCGAGCTCCATTCCTAAATTTTTCACAATTCAGACCTTTACAGCGTAAACACGTGTCACGTAAACAGGAATGAAGATGTGATATATCTAAAAAGTATTGAAAAATGCCTTTCAGAAACTAAGCAAAGTATTAGCAAAGTTTCGAATAGAAAAAATCGCTTGGAACAAAGAAAAGGGTGATGGACTATTGTATCATATTTAATCTCCCATATGACAGTGAATACCGGAAACTCCTGCAGATGAAGAGAAATGACTCATACAAAGATGCATTTCGTAAAGCAATTAAAGAATTGGGGATGACTAACAGAGAACTTGTCTTGAATCTAATCTGTTTCGAATATGTAAGATATTTGCACAATGATCCAATGCGTCGGCAACAGTAAAATTGGCAATAAACACAAATTAACCAAATGGGTAGATGTGATTCTTGCGCTGATTAAAAACTGGCCATTGTAACATTTAAATATAAGTGTAGTAGTGGACTCGACTACATAGGCAGGACGTCCCAGCGTTTGAATTTGAGAATAAAACAACACTTACCCCCCAAGATTTTAAATCCGGATGCCAGGAAAAGCCAGCTAACCAATACTTCTCGCTCTGCTATTGCTGAGCATGTAATAAATAACAGGAATTGTGTGGTTAATTTTAGTGCGGACCGTTTTTCGATTTTATCTAGGTGCCACTCCTCATATCACCTCAAGGTTCTGGAGTCCTTGTATATCAAATCCCGTGGGTCTTCCCTTTGTAAACATAGGGAATGCTTACTGGGTCTGAATGTTATTGGACTCTAGTTTCTTGAAATTCAATTTTTTTTCTTCCATTCCGTTCGTTATAATAATTAATTATAAATTTTCTATTCCCAGAAAAATAAACTTGATAAGTCCTGGGACGAAACCGGATGTTCTTGTTGTGAATATGCATTATCTCTCCTTTGATAATCCAAGTTATAAAAGCTCTACATTTCCGCTTGTCAAGTAGACGAGTATTAAGATTCTTAATTGAATAAAAGATTACTAGACTGAATCTCTTGTCATGTTTTCATTACAATTTATTCAATTAAGAATCTTACTACTCGTCTACTTGACATACGGAAATGTACAGCTTTTATAGCTTGGATTATCAAAGGGGAGATAATCCATATTCACAACAGTTCTTTTTTAGCTTTTTTAAAAAAAATGCCATATAAATTTTGCCTTTTCCTAGCTATTGTTAAATATGAACATTTTTAAACTGCTGTTAAATTAATTTGAACTTTTCAATTGTTCAGTCTGAGTCAAATAGGGGAGTTCCGTACTCACTTCTCTAATAATTCAACATGCTTCTTTACTTGATGTTTGTTTATATCCTCTCGTACTTCTTGTTGAATATCATAACTCTGTCTTCTTGAAAATTCGGATCATAGTGTAGTATCTGTTGATATTTCTTTTGAGTCGTCTATTAGACAGGAACCACCTATTTTCAGGACATTTTTCTGTTATCAGAGTACGGATTGGGATTCATTTCATGATTTTCTTCGATACGCGCCTTTTTAAGAAAAAGGCTTACTACAGGCGCGCGGAACAAGTAGATTCGGCGAGTCGAGGATTGGTATCGGACTTAGGCGGGACACCAGAGGCCTTACGCTCTGGACAGGAAGGCGCGAAGTGATTCATCACGCCAGTCTTCCAACAAACTAGTTTTCATCACCGTCAAAGATGTTGGCAATGCAGGTAAAGTTTTCTCGCTCTAACATCAATTCAAATCCCCACTCACCTGTCACTTATTCTGGAGTAACACTTACTGACTGGCCATACTGCATAAGATATGCCCCTAAGTGCTCTCCGAGAATACAGTCAGGAATGTCATATATCGCCACTTAGATCCTCCGCCGTCCTCGGTTATTCTGTGCCGATGATATAGACATTTGTAATTAAATCACGAGACATTACATTCGCACAGTCCTCCGACGTGGGCAACAGTTTGTCTCACATGAAATAACGTAACCCTTTAATTATTTCTTGAGCTTTAACCCCCAGAATTTTGTGCGTGAGCTTGTAGATCATAGAAACTGAACCTGTCCTGTTTGCAATGCGTTCTTGTGCATAGAGGTCTACCTAAAGCACGTCGTCGGTAACCAGATGAGCGTAGTTTTTGGCTGTCTCGATAAACTCCGCCACATTGACTATGAATTTTGGTCGCGGTGGTGGGACACACATCATCGTCGTCGACGATGGAGTAGCGCATTGCGCCACGAGCCTGAGCGGGATGTATGGAGAGCTAGGGCTGCCCAGACGTCTAGTTCCTCACCTCGGCCTTGCTAGCAGAGTCCAAAGGAGAGGATAAACCAATACAGTTTGGTACCAACGCGGCTGCAGGAGTTGCCGGAAGGTAGCACAAAGTGCCGTCCATCCGTCTTGGCGGCTCCACTCCGGGTTTGAATTCAGAGTTGTCCTTCCCCTAGACCAGTTGCCATCCAAGGCTATAGAACCCAGTCTGTCCTGCTATTTACCTGGAGGAAGAAGAGGAGTCACATCATTACCAAGGGTATCGGCACGTAAGTGAATGTAATGGATTCGACTGGAATTCGAACTCTGCTCTCCGATTCCTCAATCCAAGCCGCTATTCATTACTTCACCGTGCCTCCATACACACACACACATATATATATGCGTTTGTGTATAAGTAGGGGGTACTGCTTATTATCCATTTATCATCGCCAGAAAGCCACCTGAGAATATGAAAATTCATTATAAGAAGTTTTGTCTGCAACATTCAATTATAGACGTGCATATTTTGATGTTGATACATTTTCATCAGTGTGAGTATGTCAACATAATTTGGATGTCGACATCTTTGTTCTCAGAATTCTTGGCTCCAGGGAATGTGTCCCTTTCGCTTTGTATTGTGTATCCAGAATGTATGTGCTCTGACACACCACACGCACTCTTCATCTCTATCACTGGCATTCGCATACTTATCCTATTAAAAATTCCACTAAACACTTTGTAAGGCGTGTGGTTATGTTCATAGACTCTTCCTCTTCAGGGTTAATAAACCTATCACAGCAATTTATATAAATGAAGAAGGTTTGCCCAAAGAGAAAAAAATATGTATGCTTTATTCAGAGACTCAAAACAGACGCTTGTCGCTTGAAGATAGACAGAATGTCCGAGTTATCTATTTTGTTTTAATGTGAAGGACGTTTGAAGTTTGCAACGAAAGTATTTTATAATATAAGAAATGCACTCACACAGACGAATGTAGCCATGGCTCATTTACGGTTTCAAGACAAAAAATTATCAAGATCGTGACAGATTTGCTGCGGATTTATTATCAGAAGTAAAAGATAGATTGAACGTAAAGAGATATTTTATATAGCTTCTAATAAAGGGATTGATCAATGTGTGTGTTTTTTAAAACTCTCTCTCTAGGCAGTGATATGTGTTTGAACACTTGTAAAATTCAAATAAGATTTTGAATGGAGATTTTCCAAGAAGGCAGCATACTATTTGTAGATTAGTGAAGTACACACTTTCTATTCCTTGTCTACTACACGTAAACTGTATCAGGCTAGAAATATATAATATTATAATTCTGACCTTGTGCCAGACTAAGCAAAAGGAAATGTCAAGCGAACGTATGATTTTTAAATAATGGTTTTTCTTTTATTTACCATCTCCCTTCAAGAAGTGGGCGATCATGGCTCTCCACAATTTCCTGTCTTTTATTATTTTAAGTAATTTTTGACCCATTACCCTTCTTCTTTGTTCTGTTTACAAAATCTTTTAAGTAGTTTATTCGATGTTTTACTTTGCTCTCTTGTTTGCAATGTGTACTAAAATTTCAAATTCTCCAAGCCTTCTTTCCTCATTATGCGCCACAGAAGTTTCAACCGTCACTTTCTGATCGTAAGCATCATGTTCCTTGTAGTTTCTATTTTCCTTAAAGCTTCCTCATTAGACACGTGTTTGGTCGATGGTATTCTCAGGATCCATCTTGTAGAACCACATCCGTATCGCTTCATCTTTAAAGAATGTCAAGCTTTCACTGTCATACATAGCATTTCAACACACATTTGTCTGTTTCCAACAATATGTTTTTATTTCTTAATTCTTTTCTTTTTTCTTTTTTTTTTACTAATGTTCACCAAATATAAAGCCTAAGAGCCACTCAAGGTAGAGGGTTACTGAATGATGTTTTAATAGCATGAGAAGCGGAGGCAAGAAGTGCAGTTTAGGTGGTTTATGTAGGAGAATTAACGATAAATGCTAGACTTGAAGATGTTAAGATTGTAGTGATTTGGAAAACATCTTCTCGGGAGTCTCTTATTCGAAGTAACAGTTCTTGGTTTTCAGGGTGGAACTTCCTTTTTACTAGTGGAATACAATAGGGGTGTGACGATTCACTCCAGTGTACATGGCATGACGGGTCTCTGCTGCGAAATTCAAGACTAGAAGAACCAAGGAAAACCGGTCGTTAGAAGCTCTGCAGCGTGAGAGTAACGAGAGGCTTGAGACGTTTCGTCTATGGGAAAGAAGTTCTAAAGTAGAAAATAATTCATCACCCACAAGGCCGCTTAGACGCTTCTGAACTCTATCCAGAAACAGAAGTGAGGACTGCGCAGCCCAAGACAGACGTCTTTCGTTATTTGTACGTGTCACATTTACCGTCATCTGTTACTACCTCACTGTATTCAGGTTTTTACTTGACTTTCTTGTGATTAAGGCGTAGCGAGTTGGATTTGAAATTGGCTTTCTAGAAGTTTCTATCATTTTTTTTTCATTTTTACCAAAATTAGCAGAAGAAAAATAAGTAAAATCACTAAATTAAAAAAATGGGATTACCACGAACTCAACATATGAACAGCAGCAATATGAGGTTTTAGAGAAAAATAGAAAAAAAAAAGGGACAATTATACGTAGCATCAGAAAAGGAGAGTTTAAATTTCTAGGGTTCATAATGAGGAAAGAAGGTTTGGAATATTTGACACTCTCAGGACATATTGAAAGCAAGTGGGACAGAGAAAAACAACGCATAACATACCCAATGAGTATCTGTCTATATTTCTGAGATGAGGTATTATGTACACTATTTACATTATTCGGACTATTGTCATCTTTGTTGCCGTATTTATTACAACATTTCGGCCGTTGTACGCTCCAGCCTTTTTAAGGTGGTTGGAATGTCGAACTGAACCCTTTATTTCGCTCACTGGGGTAGACTGTTCTAGTTCCACGTGCCATGTCTAATGGATGTCAGTTATCAGTTATCTCCTGTTAATTCCCCTCTCAAGTTCTCCACCGCCTTAACCAGAACTTACACTCTTTGAGTCCTGTCACTGGATCTAACTAACGCCTTTATCCACTGTGCCATGTGTCCTTGAGGACATATGTGTATGAATTTCTGGGTATTATATACCTCATGTCTTCTGCAACTATTTTTTTTACCAGTTCTCATATTGCACTTTTTTCTGTTATCATCACTTGTATTTACCAGAGCTCACATTGCAACATTTGTTGTTATTATCGCTTTTTTCTGGCACTCTTTATTACTGGTTCCCATATGTATTCATTTCTATGCTTGGTCGGCTCAGGAGTTTTTTGTGGCCTAGCATATGTGCTGATTCCTTAAGTTTACAAATTTTCCAATGGTGTTCCTTGTCTATGATCTCAACCTGATCCCACAGAGGGCGGTGATGTTCATTTTCTCTCCATATATGGCCAGTCACGAATGATTTTTCCACTTCCCATCGTGTTACAGCTTTCTGGTGTTCATGAAGCCTTACTTAAGGGGGCGGCCTGTCCCCCCCTTTATATTTCTTTCCGCAGCTGCACGGGATGGCGTACACACAGTCTTTAGTCATGTTCTCCTCTATGGGGGGGTCTTTCTCAGGAGAGATATCAGCGAAGTGTTGTCCAGTGAGCGAAATAAATGGTTCAGTTCGACATTCCAATCATCTGAAGAAGGCTGGAGCGTACAACGGCTGAAACGTTGTAATAAACATGGCGACAAAGATGAGGACAATAGTCCGAATAATGTAAATAGTCTACCTAATAAGCTTTTGTAAAATGCTGTCAGAACAGGGATTAGGAGAGACAAACGTTATAAAAGGCTACAAAGAGTCTTGATCGGCAACGTCCTGAAGGTAGGCATCACTTAAAAGATGAAGAAATATAGGTCACAGATTAGATTGTCACTTTTACTGATAACCATACATTACTCTCCTTAATAACGGGTGTTTCATTAAGACGGATAAAAGTCAGCAGTAAATAAATCAGTATTATTGGTGAATTTTTTTTTATTTCTCTATCTGATCATGCTCTTTAAGTCATGGCAATTATGTGTGAAAAATAATATCGCCCAAATGCCCACGAAGGCTTCGGTGGCACACCTCCAATCGATGGTCAACATTTTTGATGACGTCTCTGCATCGTTTCTCCTCGATCTCACCAATATGCCTTATTATCTCATCCTTAAGCTGTTGAATTGTTGTCGGCTTGTTGGTCATTGACCTTACTTGTGAGATGACCCCAAAGGAAGAAATATAAAGGCGTCAAGTCGCACGATCCTGGTGGCCAATTGACTTCGCTGTTTCGAGGGATGATGTGACCTGGGAAATTCTAATTCAAATTCTGTTTGAACGTTAATTTTCGTCAGAGGCTTCGATAATTTTAATACATTGTTTGATTGTTAATCTTTCCAGGGTTGAAAATGCCAAAGACTTAAGTTGTTAAATCTGAAAGAAAAAGAAAAAAAATGACGCTTAAACATAATTCATATTAAAATCGGTCCTAATTACTTAGTCCTTTGATCTTGCTTCTTCTACATGATCAAAATGTTTTGACAGTTTTCCTCCTGAGACTGTCAACATATTAACATCCACTCATGTATATTAAGAGTATATCGGCCTGGAAAATTTCGAGTTCTTTTAGGGCCATCTCGCTGTATATCCTTCTCATATAAATAAATTTTTCCTAGCAGTTCTTTGTGCCGTAACATATCAAATGCTTTCGTGTAATTCATGAAACAGACAAATATCTTTTTCTGTATGTATATTGCTCGCTCTGATCGCCCTCTGATAATAAAGATAGCCTTTCTTGTTCCATTTTCTTACTCTTTTTATAATTATAGGCTACTACAAGAAAATAAGAAGCAGAAAATTTTGTTAAGCAAAGAAAACATGTTGAACAGCTACGTAATATCTGTCCTCATGTATGGCACGAATGGAGGGCGATTTCCTGACAGAAGAAGAGATTTAAGGCAGCAGCGAGGAAAGAAGGCTGTGGAAATTTGACACTCACAGGGCATATTGAAGGCAAGAAAGAAAGAAGGGAACAATATTGTAGAACTGGGAGTGAGAGAAATAGTAAAAATACAACCATTGTTAAGACGTGCAAATGATGGGAAGTTTGGAGAGCTATGCTCGGCCACATCCTGAAGGGACAGCGTACATGCAAGAAGACTACTATAGTAGTGAATTCTGACCTCACTGGTGTTCTTATAGATGTGGTCATGCGCCAGGTCATCTTTAGTAAGTACATTTGTATTCGCTAAATAAGGCGGCAATTTTATTGCGGTGTGGTAGTCGCTAGGAGTGGTGTGATTGAAAAAGAATTTTTATTAAAAAAAAGAAACAAAATGCCAATCGATTTATTTCCGGACTCTTTGGGTCTAGTTGACCTCGTATTTAAGAATCCATTTTGAAGAATCGAGATATTAAGATATATAGACAAATACAAAAAAAAAAAAAAAAAAAAA